>OZ008369.1:21844900-23044900 GCA_963931995.1 Phaonia tiefii | reverse complement strand
ATACCAACGGTCCGAATAGTGTAAACAACGAAATTAAACGATACGTTCCTGTGTGCTCTTGGAATGAAATAAAGGCCTGCAAAGAACCATCCAAACACACTTGTTGCTTGTTGTTCATTTTTATTTTATCTGCTTGTATCTGTTTCGCTCGCTTTGGATTGAGTGCGTATGGAAAATTTCTCTTTTAGATATCGATGGAATAGGTATGAGAGAGTGAAAGTGAAAGTATCCGAAATACTTGTACGATTATATACACAATAAACATATATATCGGTATTCTTGTTATCTGTGCTTGGAATATGAGGAGAGCGTGTGTTTACTTACCTCAGACATTTTTGTTTTATTTTTTCCTAAATTTGCCACAGATAAAACTTACACCATCACTTTTTGTAAAAGGAATGGAAAAAGTAAGAGAACAGCATCAACGCAAAGCGTACGATCTGGAATATCCATATTAAATGGATATAAAATAATAATAAATGGTTCCCATTACATCCCATGAAGGGACAGGGGAGAGCTTCACACAATCACTGAGCTGTGCGATTTCCAGTTTTCACTCACTGATTGGGACCCACAGTTTTACACCGATTCCGAACGGTATTTTGAGAAGCATTTTCATGGCTAAATACTCGATAGTGAAGCCGTCACTATGCGAGGTGACCGCCGCCGAAAGAAATTTTAAGGTGGTCAGAGCAGGGTTCGAACCCAGAATCTCATGTACAAGAGGCGCGCACACTACCCATTGCACTACCGACGGATATATCCATTTAAAAAAGTGGTACAACAGTTACTTCACTGAGTGGAACAGGTAAAGAGAAAAAAACTTCCACTACAATGAGAGCCAGAGAAAGAGATGATACGGTCTCTACTCAATCCAAAACGCATGACCACATGATTGTGTTCTACTCGTTGTTGTATTTGTACCGATAATATCAGCTTCTGACTTGTTTTATCTGTTTGTAAAGGGTGTCCCAAAATTCACGCAACATTTGAATTGAATAGAAAACAAAGTTTTTATTCTTCTTATGGTAATATTTTTATTGAATAAGTACATAGGATAGGGTTATTTATGGAATAAAACATCTGGCAAATGGCCTCCACGGCTTTTCATACACATACGTATTCGTTTGTCGAAATTTTCCATGACTTTTCTGCATAAATCTGGTCGAATTTCTTTGATGCAACGATGAATCTCCTCATTTAAAGCACGAGTGGTTGTGGGCTAGTTAACATAGACCTGTGATTTTAAAAAACCCCATAAAAAAATCTAATGGTGTTAGATCACATGATCTTGGGGGCCAGTTCTGGTCACAAAATCGAGAAATCACGCGACCTGGAAATGTCTCTTGCAGTAATTGAAGAGTTTCACGAGCTGCATGACATGTGGCACCGTCTTGTTGAAACCAAATATTGGCCACATCAATTTCATTCAATTTCGGCAAAAAAAACTGTGTTATCATGTCGCGAATTCATATCGAATTGCGACCGCAAAACTTTCATTACTTTTGAAATATTGTTCAATAATGAAGACACGCTGTTCTATCGAGTAATTTGCCATTTTTATTAACCCTGAACTGTCAGCTGTCAGCTGTGTTTTTTTTGTAAGGTTGCCAACTCTTTTCTACGTCGATAGCAGCAAATTTAAATGTTGCGTAAATTTAGGGACACCCTTTACAAGTAAAATGAATGGAACGCTGCAGGCCTTTAGAATGAATGTTGTATGAATCTCTGCTCTGTTAACTTCTCTGTTCGTCTCAATTCTTTTACGACAACACAACATTTTACTCAATAAATGTTCGTGAATGTAAAAACCATTCGAATACACAAGAACTATTCGAATGAAAAAACGGGAAATTATGAGTGGTTATGGGTCTCATTTGCTTTCTCGTCAATGAAAAGATCAGCAACGTTGTGTGAAGACTAAAGAAAAAAATATTCGTTTTTTATGAGTTTAACTGCAAAAATATATATTAGAAAATGGATATTGTTGAAGTAAATTATTTGAAAAATAATTTATTAAACATTAAAAATATGTAGTTTCGCGAATTTCTAGGGGTGAACTCGTTTTGAAGGAGAAAAAATGCCGCAGCAAAGTTTGGGAAGTTTTTTCCTTAAAGAAATAAAATATGTCAGTTGCAATAACTGCAAACAAGTTTTGAAACATTCAACTTCGACATCAAACCTAGTGATTCATAAGTGCTACATTTCTAAAATTGACTTGATTTTAATCGTATTCTTTATTCCAAAGAAATTTTAACTTCAAATCCTACCAAAACAGCATTTGCTTTAGTTACGCTTTTTTCAATATGTCTCATGAATACATCTCATTATTCGAATAGTTCTGCTTGTCTCGAAAGACCATTTACTCAATCTAGTTAATACTCCTTCATACAAGAACTCTCTATGCCCGGTTTCATTGTGTTTTGTACCCAATGCAACACGCTGAGAAGAATGGTTGTAGGTATCGTATTCTAATCGCTAAAAAACATGAATGTATTTGAATGCGTGAATATGTATACTCATTCAGATCTCTACTAAACACAACCAGACAATAACCTTTATAGCCAAAGATAAGAGCCAAAGTGAAATGAGTTCGCATGGGTTTTCATTCCAGATCGTGTATAAGGCAATAATTTATTGCAGCGTTTAAGTGATGAAATTGTGGAAAAAAGTCCGCATTTGGCGAAAAAGAGGGTATTATTTCATCAAGACAATGCTCCAGTTCACACATCCACTATTGCGATGGTGAAAATTAATGAACTAAAACTCGAATTGCTTAATCGCGCACCTTATTCGTCAGATTTAGCTCCCTCGGACTATTTTCTATTTCCAAACGTGAAAAAATGGCTCGGTGGTAAAAGACATGGGACTGTCCTTGGAGGTGGAAAGTTTCTGATAGCCATTCACTTGGGAGTAGCCAGAAATGATTCCTTTATTGGGCAGTCCAAGCAGCTCTCTACTTCCACGCAGTGTGTTCTGGGCAATGGCTTATCGAAAACCTCCGTTAGCTAGCTAATGTGAGAAGGCGAACGAAACGAATGAGCAACCTGAGTGGTAATGCGATCACTGATACATCTCAGGATTATTAGGTGACCCTGTCCCTGAAGTTCTTCGAAGTAGTGGACATATTCATCTGTCCTTTGAGCCAACACCCCTGGCCAACGGCGGATCAATATTGAAGAACCCAAAATCCAGTTTCGACACACTGCATTCTGGTCAGCGTCTGATCCATAATGGGCGGCTGAAACATAATCATCCTGGAAGTAGGTAAAATACAAACCACGGTGTGCTGGGATTGTCTACTACCACCGTTAAAACAAAAATATTTCACAAGGAAAATAATGAACAAAGAAACCCCCCAACTGTTGACGACCCTCGCAAACGTTATAAAGACCATGATTTAAGGATATGTAACTGGAATGTGCGAACGCTATACAGGACTGGTTCCACTTTCCAACTGGCGGATGTCCTCGGAAAATAAAAAGCTGACATCACAGCGATACAGGAAATACGATGGACAGGATATTGATGGACAGGATACAGCTGCCATGACCGAAGGCACGAATTTGGGTGCCGATTTATAGTTGGCAAGAGACTGCAACACCTAGTTTCAAAGTTCAATTCAGTGAGTGACCGCATAGCCACAATTCGTATCAAAGCGAAATATTTCAACATCTCGTTAATTTGTGTGCTGCACCGACAGAGGATAAAGATGTCAAAAAAACATTTTATGAGCGTCTGGAGGAAGTATACGAGCGCTGCCCTGACCACGACATTAGGAAAGGAAGTGTCTTTTGACCGATAATGGAATAAGACTGATAGACTTCGCCGCTGCAAAGAACATGGTAGTTAGTAGTACACGATTCCAGCATAAGGATATACATAAGGCGACCTGGATATCTCCTGACCAGCGGACGAAGAACCAGATTGATCACTTGGTAATATATGGCAGGCACTCTTCTAGTGTAATGGATGTACGTGTGATTCGAGGTGCCAATATCGACTTGGATCATTACCTTGTGGCTGCGAAACTTCACACAAATCTGAGCAGGGCGAAAAAAGTACGACGCGGAACACGGGAAAAGCTAGATATAGACAAGCTGCAGATACCGGATATATCAATGTCCTATCGACAGAAGTTCTCTCTCCTGCTAGAGCAGAATACCCCCCCTCCCGAAGACCCAGATGCGCTGTGGAAGCATATCTCCCATTTTTTGGAAACCGCTACAAGGACTGAACTTGGCTATCAAAAACCGCCGAACGATAAGCCATGGTACGACGAAGAATGTCGCATTGCAACTGATGAAAAAGACGCTGCACGTATGGCAACGTAACAGTCAGTTACAACGCGTGCTGCGAGTGAGCGGTACAAGAAGCTGAGAAGGGAGGAAAACCAGCTATTTAGGCGGAAAAAATTGCAGTGGGAGCAGAGAGAGGGTGAAAGAACCGAAATGTGCGGGATGAATGCAGAATCCCGGAAGTTTTTCCAGAGGGTAAGAAGATCGAATAAGTGTGTGTGCTCATAATGTGGAGAGACCACTTTTCAGCACTACTCCACTCAGATTCTTCCACTGAAGATCAGGAGGTAATGATAGTGGAAGATAGTGTAGATTGTATCCCCCCAACCAAGACGAGATTAGAACGGCGATCCACCGCCTTAAGAATAATAAAGCCGCTGGTGCGGATGGCCTACTCGCTGATCTTTTTAAGGCAGGTGGCGAAGGACTGCTAGCCCACATGCAACTGCTTATATGCGATATATGGATGGGGGAATCTATGCCTGACGAATGGAGTCTCAGTGTATTATGTCCTGTATTAAAAATGGGTGATCCGTGTGTCTGTTCCAACTATCGCGGTATCAGTCTTATATCCATAGCGTAGAAGATTGTTTCGAGCGTCTTATGTGAAAGACCGTGGCCGTCGGTGGTGCAATGGGTTGTGTGCGTGCCTGTTGTACAGGAGATCCTGGGTTCGATCCCTGCTCCAACCACCTTAAAATTTCTTTCGGCGACGGTCACCTCGCTTAGTGTCGGCGACATTATCGAGTATATAGCCGTGATAAAAGCTTCTCAAAATACCGTTCGGAATCGGTGTAAAACTGTAGGTCCCAATCAGTGAGTGAAAACTGGAAAGCGCACAGCTCAGTGATTGCGAGAAGATCTCCCCGGTCCCTTCATGGGATGTAATGGGAAACCATTATTATTATTTATTATGTGAAAGACTAAAGCCAATTATTGAAAACCTGATTGGACCTTATCAGTGTGCTTCTAGACCAGGCAAGTCCACGACTGACCAAATATTCACGCTACGCCAAATCCTGGAAAAGACCAATGAAAAGCAAATCGATACATACCACCTTTTTGTCGATTAGAAAGCTGCTTTCGATAGCCCCATACGGGGAAAACTGTACGAAGTTATGTCTGAACTTGGTATTCCAGCATAACTGATCCGACTCTGTAGAATGCCGCTGACCAACACCAAATCGGCAGTGAAATTGGGGAAATACCTCACTGAACCATTCTGTACCAAGCGAGGACTTAGACAAGGCGACACACTTTCGTGCAATCTCTTCAACATCTTAATGGAGATAATAATGAGAAAGGGTGCAGTAAATACGAGCAAGACCATTAACACGAAAAGCCATATGTTGCTGGCGTATGCTGACGACATAGACGTCATTGGGCGAAATTTGCTAGAGGTTTCTGCAGTATTTTCAAGAATCGAAATGGAATCAGCGAAGGTGGGTCTTGCTGTTAATGAGGGCAAGACAAAATTTATGGTGTCAACGACTAGAGAAACCTCTCGACTTGGTCCGCACTTGAACGTTGACAACCGATTTAATTTTGAAGTGGTGGATGAATTTGTCTACCTTGGATCCGCCGTGAACATGGACAACAAAGTCAGCCTGAAGATAAATAGGAGAATAGATGCTATTTTGGGCTCAGCAAGCAGTTTAGGAACAAAGTCCTCTCTCGACGGACAAAAGTCTAGGTATATCAGACTCTCATTTTATCTGTCTTGGCATATGGCTCCGAATCTCGGGTCATATCGCAAGCGGATGAAAAACTCCTGGGAGTTTTCGAGAGAAAAATTCTCCGTAAAATATATTGTCCTTTTAGGGGAAACGCCGAGGCTGAATCGCAGAGGTATATTATCTATATTCTGACGTGGACATAGCTAGGCGAATCATATTAGGCCAATTGCGTTGGCTAGCCCATGTTATCAGAATACGTACCCGATGGAAGCAGGAAAAGGGGACGACCAAGGATCGGCTGGAAAGACCAGGCAGAAGAATCCCTCCGTATCCTTGGTGTTACCAACTGGCGACAAAAGGCGAAGGATAGAGCCTGTTCAGGTCTCACCTTAACTTCCTTTGGTAGCTCGTTTGGTAGCTCTGACTCCGTTGGCCCAGGGGATTTTTCTTGGCGGATGATGTCGTTGTGAGTCAATCGACTCCTCCCAGCTGTGGCACAAGATATCTCTTCCAATGATGTTGCGGCAGCAGCACACAAATCTGTGTTTGTTTGCTATGGGAATAAAATAGTCCCGCACTCGCGACTTCCCGAGGATTAGCAGACACAAAAAAAGAAATATAACACAAGTTTGGCTCGGTTTTATGAAACGCCGCTCCGTTCCTTTTATTAAGGGGAAAAATCAAACGAGACAAAACAAAAATCGACCGGTTCAATTCGCGGTTTATTACAAGTAAGTAATGATAGATAACTTATCTATCGACCACAACAGCTGTTCGTGTATGTACGGCCAAATACCGATCTTAGTGTTGGACAGTGCCCCAATCCACACAAATGCTGTGGTGGGCTAACTTGGGACCGTACATACGCGAACAGAGCCAGTTGGAAGAATATGTTGAAATTTGTTTAATTTGTTTGTTTAATTAATATGTGTAAGACGTCTGACCTCATGAGGTTGTGAAATAGTCAATAAAAGTAAGGTAAAAAATTTGCCAACAGTGAAGAGGTGGAATCAGCGGTTGAGGGTTTTTTAAGGAGTTTAACAGTTCTTACTATAAACAGGGCATCGAAGCTATTGAGTATCGAAAAAGTGTGTCGAGCTAAAAGCAGATTATGTTGAAAAATAAAGAACATTTTTCCCCAGCTTTTTGTGTCTTCTATGTTAGGTCGGCTGGTTTTGGGACCGCTCTCGTAGTTCCACTAAATATGTTCCTGAAAGAATTGAACCTTCAATTGAATTCAATCAAAAAACAAAATTTTCAACAATTGTGTATTTCTATAAATGACGTTTCAAATATATGTATCTCCAGTTGATTAAACAAAATGGGCACCTACTTGATATAAAAATGAATTGTCATCGTTAGAATACAATTTTTTGTGAACTGCTTTAATACGAGACATTTTCCTGCCAGAAGCTTTAACTAGGCGTCGTCTGTTTTAATTTATATCTGAATTTCACCCCCATTATTGTTGTACAAGTCCAAATAGTGCTACTTATACATACTATGGTATTTACTTCGCTCCATGCGCGTTGATTTAATCGAAAATGAACATAAAGCCTCGTCCCACTACCAAGAAAACGAAACAGCTGTGTCAAGAATGAAAATGTAAAACGCTATAGAATTATTGGGTACTTAGCCTCTTTCACTTCGACAAACAGGCAATTATAAACAATTTTAATTAAATGTGTACAATTATGTTTAAATAATAATAATAAAAAAAATATATTTTACTTATTTTATTGTTTTCATTAAAGTCCAATCAACCTCAATCCACAGTTCACCAATCGTTATTATGGCGACGTTTAAAATGGGTATCGCCAGAACTGGGTTCATATTAATCGACTAATCGAATTTTTGTACAAAAATGTCGAAAATTCGGTATCGATTTTTTGTCTTGTTCAAAAGTTACCATTTGTTTTTTACAACAGTTGCAAATAATCGAATATTTTTACCATAGAAATTTTTACCAAGTTTACCATTGCACATTTAATTTTTCTTTGTGCAAATGGCAACTGTGAAATTTGACAGCTGTCACATATGTTTTTTCCAATTATTAAAAATGGAGCGCTTTACGAAAGAACAACGGGTTATAACTTTGAAAATTTCTTACAAAAATTTAGTAAGTTATGCTGAGACCGCTTCCAATCTTTGAAGCATTTTCAGTCGAGAAAGTACACCTAGTGTGTTAACCATTCGAATGATGGTCAAAATATTTGAAGAAACTGGGTCGGTTATGGACAGTAAGTAGCCTGTGCGTCAACGTACCGGTCGGTGTCTTGAAAACATTGCTGCTGTAAACGAGAGTGTCGCCGAAAACCCGAAAACATCAATTCGGTATCGTTCTCAACAACGTCAAATTTCACGAAACACTACGCAGCGAATTTTGAGAAAAGACCTCCAAATTCATACGTACAAATTTCAACTTACTTACGAGCTCAAACCATCAGTCCATGGAAAGCGCCGCCAAGGCATGGAGCAAAGTGAAGTCAATGCCAATTTGAAAAAAAGTCATCTTCTCCGATGAAGCGCATTTCCAACTGAATGGCTTCGTGAATTCACAAAATTGTCGAATTTGGGGCTCATAAAATCCTCATGCTTTCGTTACAGGAACATGATAACGGAGTTCTTGTGACCTCAACTGGATGGCATGCATCTGGGCGACATGTGGTTTCAGCAAGCCGGCGCCACCTGCCACTCCGCGCATGAAACATTCGATTTATTACAGTAACGATTTTCAGACCAAATTATCTCAAGAAATTCTGATGTCAACTTGCTACCAGGATCATACGATTTAACGCCGTGCGATTTCTTTCTTTGGGGTTTCGAAAAATCTCGGGCTTATCTGAATAAACCGGAAACAGTTCCTGAGTTCAAATCTGAGATCCAACGCGTCATTGGTGAGATACAGCCAAATCTCTGGGAAAATGTCATGGTAAATTTCATGAAAGAGTAATGGCCTGTCATTAGAGCCGTATCGACTAATTGACCGGTATTTTAGGTACATACCTCTCAAATAAAAGAATCCATTACACTTTATCGTACTAAGTCTAACGATCTGTCAAAAGACCGCATAAATTATGATCGACAAAAAATATTTTCAATATTTCTCTTCAAATATCCAATGAATGTTCGGGATATTGAGGCAGGCGCTCAAGCAGTACAAATACTATGCGTACTGTACAGGGTTGGCCAAAATTATTTGTCCTATCTGTAATAACTTTTAAAAGAAGTGATAACAACGAAAATGATTACCTCTACATTATGTGTGTTTTTTTGTTACCCCTCTCAAGTTAATAATACCTTAATTAGTACTGGGCAGCTAAACGATATTAAGCGTCATTTCAATTCCCACTTAAATTCCGACTTGAGCAAAGACAATGTTGCCACATGTACAATTTCAAAAAATGGCAACAAAGATATCTTGAATAAATTTTGTTATCATTTCTTGTGAATGAAATCATTATCAAGATAGAGAAACACAAACACAGATATTTTTATGTCTCTTAATTTGAAGGATCGATTTTTATTTTCGATTGAAAATAAAATTGGTATTCAACTTTTCACTACAACGCGCGGTATATGATGTAGATATTGCTCTTGGTAGAATTATCCATCAGGTATAGTCATTTAAACAGGTGATTTAATTTTTCCCATGTAATTTTTCGGTTCACTTGTCAAACTCATATGTATTCTGTTTTTATACTTTTTTGTAATCTTGTATTGTTGGTATATATTTGTGTAGAGTTTGACAACTAAAACGAATGAACAAAAATAAAATGTCTTGTTGCTGGTTACTTACTTATCCGGTCTCAAACAACCCCGAGGGGTCAGGGACCATATAAAACGAAGATATCGTATTTCGCCAACCAATTCGATCTTTTGCCTTATCTCTCCAGTTGGCAATACCAAGTGTACGCAGAGATTCGTCAACCTGATCCCTCCATCGGAGTCTTGGTCCTCCTATTTTTCACTTTCCTTCGAGTTCGGTTTCGAAAACCCATCGAGCTGGTTCGTCTCCATCCATTCTACAGATATGGCCTAGGCAGCGCAATCGCGTTATTTTGATTCGCTTAACTACTATGTCAATGTCAGGATATGCGTCAATGTCATGCATCCTGAATATTCGGCATTGTGCACTGTAGGGCCATACATTTTTCGGAGTATTTTTCTCTCGAAGACTCCTACAGATGTTTCGTCTGCTTGCGATAATACCCACGATTCTTTATCTCTAAAGTGCTTGCTTAGCCAAAAATAACATCTATTCGCACCACCTCCAAATTATAACGTTTATCAACGTTCACGCTTTGGTCTAATCGCGTGGAGGCCCTGTTCGTTGAAACCATTAATTTTGTCTTGTCCTCATTTACCGTCAGACCCACGTTTGCTGACTCCTTCTTAATTCTAGAAAACAGCGCAGTAACTTCTCTAACTGTGCGTCCAATAATATCTATATCATCAGCATACGCGAGCAGCATGTGCCTTTTGCTGCTGATGATTTATTCATGTTGACTGCAGCTTTTCTCATAATGATCTCTATCATGATGTTAAAGAGATCGCACGATAGGGTGTTGGGTTGCCTGAGGCCTCGCTTTATTTCGAAAGGTTCGGTAAGATCCTTACCAACTTTCACTGAGAATTTGGTGTTCGTCAGGGTCATCCTGCAAAGGCGTATGAGTTTTGCAGGAATACCAAGCTCAGACATTACTTCGTAGAGTTTCCCCCGTATCGGGCTATCGAAGGCCGCCTTATAATCGACAAATCGATGATTTGTGTTTCGTGGGTCTTCTCCAGGATTTGGCGTAGGGTGAAAATCTGGTCGGTTGTCGATTTTCCAGGCCTAAAGCCACACTGGTATGTTCCAATCAGGTCAGCGATAATCGGTTTTAGTATTTCACACATTAGACTTGATAGAACGTTATATGCTATAGATAAAAGGCTTATTCCGCGGTAGCTGGCACAGTGACCCGGGTCACCTTTTTCAAATATGAGACATAGTACACTGAGACTCCAATCGCCAGGCATGCATTCATCTAACCAAATTTTGCTAATGAGCTGATGCATGCACCTTATGAGCTGATCGCCGCCAGCCTTAAACAGCTCCGCCGGTAATCCATCTGCTCCTGCGGCTTTGTTGTGCTTAAGCCGCGCAATAGCTGTTCTGACCTCGTCTTGGTTAGGAGGGGGCAATCGACGTCGTCGTCCAAATTTAGATCGATTGTCTCGTCATTGGATATCTCAGGTACCAGTAGCGCGGAGAAATGGTCTCTTCATATTCCCAACATACTCTGCACATCTGTGATGAGATTTACGTCCTTGTCTTTACAGAAGGGGGGCCCTGAACCATGTCTGTTAGTTCCGTTTTTGACTTTTTGGTAGAATTTTCGTGCTTCGTTCTTCCTTCTGTATGTCTCAATTTTCTCACTCTCGCGCTTTCGCCACTGCCGGTTCTTAATGAGGCGGTTTACCTACTTTCTTTTCTCCCTATACCGCTCAGTCGCAGCTCGTGTTGCAATTGACTGAAGCATTCCCATGCGTGCAGCGTTCTTTTCATCATTTGCAATGCAACACCATTCATCGCACCATGGGTAGAGCGAAGCGGTTTTTCAAACTCAAGTACGGTTGTTGCGGCAGTTTTTATAGAGTCGGACATGGGTTTCCACTGCGCTTCAGGATCGTCATCGGGAGGGGGTGGGTTCTGTGCCAAAACTTGCGAAAGGCTCGTTGAGTAGGCTTTGGCTACATCTGGTAATTTCAGCTTTCCGTTGTCTAGCTTTCTCTGCGTCTGGTTTCGTACGATTTTCGCTCTACTTAATCTTGTACGAACCTTTGCTGCTACCAGGTAGTGATCTGAATCGTGCCTTCCATCAATTAGTACGTAATCAATTTGGTTCTTAGTTCTTGGATCAGGGTATACCCAAATAGCCTTGTGAATGTCTTTATGCTGGAATCTTGTACCACTAATGACCATGTTTTTTGCCGCGGAAAAGTCAGTCAGTCTCATACCGTTGTAGGAACTGTCAGCATGTAGACTGAAAAAAAAATCTCCTAGTACAATCTTAATGTCATGGCCAGGGCAGTGGTCATATATTTCCTCTAGGAGCTCATAGAATATGTCTTTGGCATGATCATATTTCTCTTCTGTCGGGGAAAGGAAAATATAAAAATATTTCGCTTTTATGCGGATAGTGGCTATACGTTCACTCACAGAATTGAACCTAGTGATTAGATGTCGCAGTCTTTTGCCAACTACAAATCCGCAACCAAATTCATGTTCTCTCATGGCATCTGTAGTATAGGTCGCAGTTCTTTTTCTTGTGCAGCAATGTCCTGTCCATCGCATTTCCTGGATTGCCCATAATGTTAGCCTTATAACTTTCGAGGACATCTGCCAATTGGATGCTTGGACCGGATCTATAGAGAGTTCTTAGATTCCAGGTGCATATCCGTAAATGGTCCTTATAACGTTTGCGGGGGTCGTCAACAAATAGGGGGTGTTTATGTTTTCTCTTTCGTTTTTGTATTTTCACTGCCATTATAAACGGTGGCGGGAGGCAAACCCAGTCCACCGGGTTTTTGCATTTTACCTACTGCCAGGATATTTGATTGCAGCCGACCATTATGGATCACACGCTGACCAGGATGCAATATGTAGAACCAGGATTTTCTTCTTTTGGTTTCTATACGCCGTTGGCCCATATGTTTGGCTCCTACGTTCTCTAAAGGACAAAAGAATATGCCCGATAGCTTGATGAGCTTCAGTGAACATCAGTCACCTACTATACCTGAGGCACGTCAGTGACCGCATAACCAATCAGGCTGCTCATTTATTTTCACCTTCTCACTCTAGCTAGTTAACTGAGATTTCCGATAAAGCCATTGCCCAGGACATACTGCGAGGAAGTAGTGAGTTGCTTGGACTGTCCAATGAAGGAATCATTTCTGGCCACTCCGAAGTTAATGGCTGTCAGGAACTTTCCACCTCCATGGACAGTCCCATGGTTACAACTACAATATCTGCTGCTACCATGTGTTTGTTGGCAGTGGCTAGAAGTGTGTTGCCGTATCGCATTTTTTTCACCCATTACAGCAAATGTTGCCACATTTCGAAATATTAAGTGTGGATCGTTTTTTGGAAAGCCATAAGTGGCAATAGCTAAATGGAATAAAAACAGCCCTATTATTGTTTTCAGAAATTTCTAAAAATTAGCTAGTCTGACAGACCTGCGAGATTTTCTGCGATTCATGTCACTCTCGCCATAGACGCGAGTTTTTGGACAAATCGTTATACTAAATTGGATGGTGTGTTAGGACATTAAGCGGCCATATGTGTGTTACGACTTTCTTTATTTATGTAGCTTCCCTTTAAATTCCATGAAATGTTTGGAGGGAGATACTTACCATCAGCAGTGAGCTGTGCGATTTCTATTTTGGGTTTGAAAAACTCGTTCATGCCAAATTACTCGATAGTGTCGTCGCTATTGAGTAAGATGACCGCCGCCGTCTACATTCTTATATTTCAGTGATCTAAATATTATGTCCAGCTTCCCCCTTAAACACATTCCAAAAGCCTGTTCAAGCACTACAGTTTCTCAGACACACATGCGACAATGTGACAATAACCAAGGAATCTCGTCGAGTCGATACGAAAAGTGCCCCTGAACAGCTTTTTGGCATAAATATCTCAAAACATCACAGTGCGACGTCTGCCCTTTCGTCGCGCGCGATAAGTGTGGATAACAAACCAAAAGCGAAACGGCAAAAAAATGTGACGGTTTCTGTAAAGCGCGTGCCGCCAATCAAGTTTTTTCTTCTTCTAGTTTGCCGACATAACTATTTTATTTGTTAATGTGTTTTACTCGTTTTTTTCGTTTCCTATGAATTTGAAATGTTTCATTTCAAATTCGCAGAAAAGTGATTTGTGGTGGCTTTGGGTGAACTGGTGCAGGGTAGGGTGATGGGTGAGACTTGGAGACGGTAACTGTTGCTTGATGTGTTACTACAGCTACTGGGCAACAATTCATCGTGATTCTAATGATCATGACAGCTCACAAAATCTTTGTGCTGGCAACAATGTAGTGAGCAGTAATCCAAAACACATTAATAATTGCCAGCGCCAGATTTGTTTGTATGAATTCCCCATTAATTGTTCCCAGCATCATGGATCGTGTAGAGTGACGGCGGGTCGGCGGTTAAACAGTACGACAAATTTAGCAGCAGCAGAAGCCATAAAACGTGATTAATTAATTCCAAATACCTGTATTTGTTGTTGGCTTAACGCGGATCAAACATTTCTATTCATTTTACCCGTCCGTGCGGGAGCTGTGATCCTATTGTTGGTAAATGCGGGTTGTGGTGGTGGTGTTGGCGGTTGTGCTTTAATGTGAATTTATAATTTGGCAAATTCCAAAGTGATCATTAACAAACAGCAACAAGCCGAAACAAAAGCCAGACGCCAGACGCCATTTTTAGAACAAAACAAATAATCAAAACAACTACTTTACTGGTAACCGTGACACAGTGGTTTGAAACACACAACTTCGGAACATAAGAATCAATATTGTAATTTTAATACCTTTTAATTTGACAGATTAGCTGTTTTTTATATACCGCGCTTAGGATTCGAACTCACATTCGTCGGACGATAGTTCCGATGTTTGTGAAGTATTACCAGATGTTTATTACACTCAGAGAACTAATTATTTGAAAAGAGGTTGTAGCAACCGCAAATTCGTCTGCTGTCGCCGGATTGCGGTTGCGGCGATCTTGTACTCTCTGCTGATATGGCTGTTCGGACCTCTTAATTGTGGAACACAAATGTTGATTAGGTGTATACTTGGGAAAGGTACTAAGGAGGGAATTGCGGTTGCCTCAAATGAATCGAGGTTGTAACGACTGAATATAGCCCCCCCAAATTCGGTTGTAGCAACCTCGTTTCTTAATTTATTCGTTTGTGTCGACTGAATCTTCAATTATATTCGTTATGGCAACTACAATTTCAATAATTTTGGTTGCAACAACCGAATTTTGAATTAATTCGGATGCAATTACCGAAATTGGTATCAAATTCGGTTACAGTGTCCGAATGTGACATCAATTCAATTCAACTACCGACACAGTCCTGCACGAAGTCCCCAGAACTATTGAGAGGTCCATGGAACACACACAATATACCCTCGCTGCCTTCTTGGATATAGAGGGTGCTTTCAATAACGTGAGCTCAGCGGCTATAGAAGAATCCCTTGAAGATCTGGGCGTGGAAATACTCCTCAGGAGTTGGATAGTGACAATGTTACAGAGAAGTATTATCAACGCCGCCTGACAATGTTACAGAGAAGAATTATCAACGCCTCTATGGGCAACAGCGAGTCATCAAAGCGAGTGAATAGGGGAACTCCCCAGGGTGGAGTCATCTCTCCCCTACTTTGGTTACTCGTGATCAACAAAATACTGCTGAAACTAGACAATATGAGGATCAAAACCGTGGCGTATGCGGATGACGTGGTAATAATGGTGTCTGATTGGTTCGCATCCGTGTTGAGCGAAATCATGAGTGGGGCCTTGAAATCACTTAACGATTGGGCCACTGGGAGTGATCTTGGAGTGAATCCAGGGAAAACTGTTGTCATGCTTTTTACCACGAAGAGCAAGATACCAAAGTTTAATCCTCCTCGGCTAAGTGAAATGTCAACTCACGCCAAGAAGAAGAAGAATTGGTGGCATGATCCTGATGGCCGGGTCTTCAAAAGCATTCGGAAATGGATGTAACATGAACTAATTACCCTAAAGATTATCCAATATATATAGTTACCTCGCTTTGTATTTATTTATGACAATACAGGAAAATAAATCATCACTAAACTGATTCCCAAACCTTTCACAATTCCGTTGTGACACTATCTAAATTCGGCGGTGACAACCTCTAACTCGTCTGCGACAACATCTAATTTGAATTTGACAACAACCTGTTCGACTGTGACCACCTTTAATTCGGTTGTGACAACCTCTAATTTGGATGTGACAACCTCTAATTCGGCTGGGACATCTAATTCGCATGACACAACCTCTGATTGGGCTGTGATGACATCTGGTGTGAAGAGATGTAGAGTGTCGGGTGGCAAGTGATGAAAATAATGCTGAACGTATGGCAATGCTTCAGTCAGTTGTACCGCGAGACACGACAGAGCGTTATAAGGAGAAGAGGAAACCCGCTGGTTTAAGAAGAAGAAAATTGAGTCTTATAGAAGGAAAAACGAGGCTCGAAAATTTTACCGAAAAGTACAAAACCAAACCAACGGAAATCGATAGGGGACCCCCTTTTGTACAGATAAGAACGGCGATCTTGTCACAGATATGCAGAGAATGTTGGGAATATGGAAGAGATAGATCACTTCTCTGATTGAGTTGTCCCAGGACATTCCAACATAGATGAGAGTGTTGAGCACATGTAAGACAATGGTGTAGGCCGCCCCCTCCTAGCCAAAGCAAAGTTAGAACTAAATTTACCCAGCTTAAGGATAACAAAGCCGCTGGTGCTGATAGACTACCGCCTGAGTTCTTAAGGCTGGCGGCTATGTTTAAGGCTGGCAGTTGCATCAGCTCATATGCAAAATCTGGCTAGAAAAATGTATGTCCGCCTATTGGAGTCTTAGCAATCTATGTGCTTGCGACCTGTGTATATGTACCAACTATCGTGGAATAATCCTTTTATCCATCACATACACGGTTCTTTCGAGCGTAATGTACGAAAGACTAAAGCCATTTGTGGCAGACCTGGTCGAACCTTATCAGTGTGGATTTAGGTCGTGAATATCAACTATCGACCAGATATTCACATTTCGACAATTCTGGACAAAACCCACGAAAAACAAATCCACACATTGTAACTCTATGTAGATTATAAGGCTTCCTTCGATAGCTCGCTCCGGGGAAAACTGTTCCAAACTATGTCTTAGCTTGTATTCCTGCTAAACTGCCACTCCTTTGGAGAATGGCACTGACCGACACGAAATCCTCAGTAAAGATAGATAAAGATCTCACCGAACCATATACTACGAGGCAAGGCCTCAGGTAGGGTGGCACTCTATTGTGCGGTCTCATCCACATATTAATTGAGATCATCGTGAGAAAAGCTGCAGTCGCCACGAATAAACCTATTAGTAGCAAAAGTCACATGCTGCTTGATTATGGTGATGACTTGGGCATCATAGGCACAAAATTAAAAAAAGTTAAATCGCCGAGATACGAAGCTTTTTGAGATACAGATTTCTTTGGAAAAAAGACATAAGAACATGCACATAACCTCAATTTCCTCATCCAGATGACAGATAACTTATGTTTGTCTTCTCTTAAAAAATAGCCCTACCTCTTAACTTTCCAAAATTACCTAAATGAGGCCTTTCCTTTCCAACCAGCCCAAAAACAAAAAAAATCGACCACTGGTTCAGAACTTAGCAATTTTACCCTTGTACCCTCCGACCATAATCCGAAAATTTTCAAACCGCTGCCATTTCGCCCCCTTGCGTTTTCGGGGATGGTCGTAGATGGACATATTTTCATGAAATGAGCCAAGGAATACGCTGGTGAAATTTGTCAAGTCGTGACTGAACCACCCTGTATATTGTCCATAGAGAAAGTACAAAACTCTTTGAAAAACTTAAAAAATACCTGTTTCATAAACGGTTCCTCTCACGGGATCTTAATGATAGACACGACATTTTTTGGGAATCGTCGTAAAATAAATCAAGGAACACTGAAATAAAAGCCTCATCAAATTTATGAATTCGATCCTCAATTTGATGAAACAATTCCTCATTTTCCAACCAACGACACATTTCATTGAATTGATGAAAAACATTTCATCAATCTTTCGTCAATAGTTTACATTTACATATATATTCTCGTACACCTTCCTTTAATGGGTCAGTGTACTTGGTCAACAACTGGCCAAATAAAAATCAATCTTTCTTCATCAATAGTTTACAATGCTACGTGAAGTTGATGTAAATTTTTCATCAGTTTGATGCAAGTTTGTCATCAAGTTGAAGTAAATTTTTCACCATTTTGATGTGAATTGTTCACCAATTTGCTGTACAATTTTTCATCAATTATATTTAAGATTGTCATCATCATTACATCAAGTAAGTTTGTCATCAATTTGCTGTAAATTGGTCATCATTTTGATGTAAATTGTTTGTTAGTGAGTAGTCAAACTTTTTTTTTTCCTATTTTTTATCCTAAAACATCCACAATAACAAGATACAAGACCACATATAAAGTGATAATAGCGGAAATAATGTTTTCTGTCCATTGCACTATTTTCTATTTTGTATTTATTTTGAATTTTCTTCTACTTTTTCCCTCTTTCTCTTTATATTTTCAATAAAAAAAAATCCCATGAAGGCGTTAGGGAGAACTTCTCACAAACCAGTGAGCTGTGCGCGTTCAAATTTTACACTCACTGATTGGGACCTAAAATTTTACACCGATTCCGAACGGTATTTTGAGAAGCTTTTTCATGGCTATATACCCGATAGTGTCGCCGTCACTAAGCGAGGTGACCGCCGTCGAAAGAAATTTATGGTGGTCAGAGCAGGGATCGAAGCCACGTTCTCATGCACAAGAGCCGCGCATACTACCATTGCACCACAACCAGCGGGCGATTTTTTCAATACTATGTCCATATTTTGAATCGATCCCACTAATTATTTCCAAATTCCAATGATGAAGATTGATGTAAAAAAGAAAATCAATTCAATGACGCTGGAAATGTTGAAGAAACGCATAATCTTCAAATTGAAGAACTTATTCGTGAATTGATGAAAATTGTTATCAATTCAATGACACATAATTGATGAACATTTATCATAAATTTGATGTAAGGATTTTCTTTGAGTGTACATTTTGAGGACAAATGAAGATTGATGTAAAAAAGATTATCAATTCAATGTTGCTGAAAAGGTTGAAGAAACGCACAATCTTCAAATTGAAGAACTTTTACATTGAATTGATGGAAATTGTTATCAATGAAATGAAAAATAATTGATGAACATTTATCATAATTTTGATCAAAGGATTTTCTTTCAGTATAAATTTTGACGACAAAATGAATTTTGTTTTGTAAGTCGGTCGAATGTGCATGGTTCCTGCAATATGTTGCTGGGACCGTTTTTATTTTCAGCGTGGTGGCCGAAGGCCATCCAACCAAAACGATTAGTTATACGAAGCCGATACCAAAGCAAAGTTCAAACCTCCGATATCTCGATAACTAAGCGAGTTATGTATTTTTTATATTTTTAACAGATCGCAGATACTATAACAGATCATGCTCTCGTCTGTTTCAGCGAAACTATTTCCACGTAGTGTAGTTTTTATTCCACTGTGCACTGGCAGTTTTAAGCGACACGTACCAGACGTACCAATTAACACCGTTAACAAGTTGACATCTTTGAAGTCATCACCACCTCAGTCTCAGCCTGAGCCTCATCCACTGGCACCATTTTCTTCTTCTCAACCATGCCCATTTAGATATTACTCGTCTTTGCCGTGCAAAAAAGGGAGAATTCAAGGTCTGGCGAGGTCGATATTTAGCCAGTTGTTGACGAAGTACAATGACCCATTCGGGGAAGGAATACGAGTATATGAACGATACCAGTATTGTATCAAACACGAATGCGCGTTAATAATGCAAACCGCAGTAGAAGAGCGCACCGTACCCGGAGAAATGTCGTTCAACCAAGTGACAGCCTCCGTTGGGGGAAGATTCTACTCATCTGACTACTTGTCATGCGGCACAATAATGCTAATTCCAATGACTTTGATATTAAAAACCAAGTTTTTGTCTTTATAGATCAGGGTGGAGATTAGGCATTATTAAGTATTATTGAAGGTATTTAATTATTCTTTAGCTCACCTCATAAAATCGACCGATTTGTGGTTAAGTTTATGAGTGTTTATATGTTTGCATCACGGGATTGATGATTGGATTAATCGTAAATATTGGGGGATACTAGATTTGCAATTCTAAGCGGAAGTTTTGGAGAAATGATGTGGACATTATTATATACATACATTGTTGTTTTAATCTGAGCGCTTATGAATCTACATTTCTAGATTTCTTATTGATTTCCATAAAGAATTTTAAAAATGTTAATTCAGATTTGGGTGATTACTATATGTACGAATATGTTATGGATATTGAGTTGTTTTTTTGAATAGTCCGACAGAATGTATTTGATATAGAAAATTAAATTAAATTTAAATTAATTCTGGTGTAGCCAGAATTAAGGCGGTATTATGGAGAAAACTCTTAAACTTTTTGGCTATTGATTGATTAACTCCATAACCTTATTGCACTTAAAGAAAACAGCATCGGTACAAGGATGGAACAAGTTCGTTTGTGTGATGACATTCCTGCAATGCAAAGTTTCGTACATCTAACGATTTTGTTGTACATCTAATGAAACCTGTTTGTTAACCGTTCGTAGTTGCTTTGCTGTTTCACAACACAATTTTAGTTGCATACAAATACAAATATTGTAGATTTTGGGGAAAAAATGGTTTAATATTTACAAACATTTTTGGCGCTTCTTTTATTTATTACGGCCTTATGGTCAAACATTTAAAGTTGACGAAATGAGGGTGTTGCTGCAACGAATCAATCGTGTATGTGACGATTTGAGTACTGATCCTGCTGTGTGCTATTGCAACCTTATACCTTTCTCGTAACCATGCACAAGTTTCTACTGCATATAATTCCGAGTTAGTATATCTTCTACTGAGATTTTTTGGTGACTGTTCGGCATATATTTAATTACGAGGGTTGAATTTTATGTTTCGGGATTAGAGAACAAAAACAAATATTAATCATTAAAAATCACTTTATTGTTTTTCAAAATTTTCCCCATGAAGATTTATACACATTTGCATGCGTTTGAAGCAATTGTCGAAACACTTTTGCCACTCTGATTGAGGTATCTCCAAAACATGCATTCTGAATGCAGCAACCGCTTCTTCAGGTGTCGAAAAACGTTGACCTCTCAGTTTGTTTTTTACGTTCGGGAATAAAAAGAAGTCATTCGGTTCCAAGTCTGGACTATACGGCGGATGACCAAACAAATTGATGTTTTGGGTGCTCAAAAATACAGTAGTTTCACCCGATGTGAGAGCTCGCATTGTCGTGGTGAAGAGTGATCCGTCTTCGGCGGTTGGTTTTCCTGATTTCTTGGAAGACAACTGGCAAACAAATGGTTGTGTTCCACTCAGAATTCACTGTTCTTCGTTGTTCTAGTGGTACGGTTGCGACATGTCCGGGTTTTCCCAAAAAAATGGCGACCATTTTCGTGGAAGTGCTTCGGGCGCGAACAACTTTTGTTGGATTTGGCTCATCTTTGGCTACGTGTAAATCCAGGATTCATCACCTGTCACGATGTCATAGACGTGTTTCGAAGCACCGCGATCGTATGTTTGGAGCATTTCTTTCGACCAATCGACACGAGCCTTTGTTTGAGCGATTGGCAAATTGTTTGGGATCCAACGCGAACAAATTTTTTTGACAGCCAAATGTTTATGCAATATTGAATGTATCCTGGTCCCACTAATGCCTAAGGTTGTCTCAATCTTACGATAGGTCACATGACGATCTTGCAAAATCAGTTCGCGCACAGCATCAATGGTTTTCGGAACAACAGCTGATTTTTCACGAAATTCACGAAATTCGTCTTGGAGTGAACTATGACCACGATTGAATTCACCATACCATCGATAAAGACTGGTCGTACACTGTGTGTAATTTTTTAAGTCATGGAAATATAACCACATACGGACACCACTACGTTAGTATATATTCTACTGAGTTAGTATATATTCTACTGAGATTTTTTGGTGACTGTTCCGTGTCTCCCAGTGTTGCAAAACGTCATGCACTTTTTTTTATGGGATTTGGGGCCTCGGCGCCATTTTTGCAAAAAAGTGTTCATTTTGTCAGGCTCATATCTTGCAATTCATTCGGAATGTTAATTTACTCTCTGAGGGTGAGTTGTAGCCCTTGTCATAAAGAACAAAAATTGCGAACATATAAAATCCAAAAAACTTCATCTTCAAGATCAAAATCGCAAAAATATTTAAAAAATTCGATTTTTTAACCTTTTTCCCACTGTTCCGGTCCATAGGTAGCAATCGGATCAAAATTCAAGGAAAGAATCAACTACCAGAATGTACCTGATATCTCAAGAAAAATTTTGAAATAAATCAATTTTTTCTGGAGCCCTGTTCTGTCCTTAATGCTATGACAAAAAAAAAATTTTAATTATCAGAACTACAACCAAAGATATAAAATTTTTAAAAAAAGGTATTGAAAATTTCGAAATTGCAATAACTTTCATAATTTTGAATTTAAAAACAAAGAAATTTCGAATTTTGTTTACAACACCAAACTGAACCAACCTACAAAGTTTCATCAAAATCGCAGACCTATCATGAAATTAGTGATCGGTTTCCCATGGAATTGCTCCACTACGTGATAAAAGACAAAAAAGACCCGTGTCTCCCAGTTTTGCCCAAAGTCATGGAATGTTTTATTTAATTTTTGCAAAAAAGTGATCATTTTGTCAGGCTCATGTCTTGCAATTCATTCGGGATGTTGATTTACTCTCTGAGGGAGAGTTGTAGCCCTTGTCATAAAGAATAAAAATTGTCAACATGTAAAATCAAAATAACTTCATCTTCAAGGTTAAAATAGCAAAAAAAAACTTTAAAAAATTCGATTTTTTTTACCTTTTTTCCCCTGTTCAGGTCCATAGGTACCAAACGGTTCAAAATTCAAGGAAACAATTAACTACAAGAATGTACCTGAGATCTCAATAAACAACTTTCTAGAACATATGAACTTCCTAAGACTGACACCACTACGTGATAAAAGACAAAAAAAGACCCGTGTCTTCTAGTTTTGCACAGTCATGGACTTTTTTTATGGCTCATATCTTGCAATCAGTTCGGAATTTTGAGTTACTCTCTTAGGGATAGTTATAACCGTTGTCATAAAGAATAAAAATTGTCAACATATAAAATCAAAATAACTTCATCTTCAAGGTCAAAATAGCAAAAAACTCTATAAAATTCGGGTTTTTTTTTATTTTTTCCCCCTGTTCAGGTCCAAAGGTAGCAATCCGTTCAAAATTCAAGGAAATAATCCAGCACAAAAATGTACCTAAGATCTCAATAAACAACTTTCTAGAACATATGAACTTCCTAGGAATGATTTTTAACGTTTACTCCAACATATGCTATCTCACCGACCGCAGCAGCACAGGCAAAGCAGTAAGCTCAGCACACGCAACAAGGGACGCAGCACACAATATAAGAATCATTCACAATACAGGCACTGAGCAAAAACAAAATGCCTGTTATTTTTGGCTTGTTGTATTTGTTGTCGTACTGCATCTACCATTATATTTCTACCATGAATAGTATAGAGAACTTTTTGCACCCTTTTTCCGCTCTCATGTAGAGAGTCTGAGTAAAAGAGCATAAACGAGTCTTATTCTATTTATAGAATATTTCAATATAAATGCTTCATTTCGACAATGTTATTACATAAAACAATACAAAAATCATAAATGTTTCAAAAGGCGTCCATGTTTCTATTCTATACTATACTATTCAATACTCTTTGACGACGACGATGTGCTTGTTTGTTCGCTGCCGCTACTTCAATACCATCATAATTATTTGCAGGCAGAGACTATTGTTGTACAACAACCACGTATGTGATGCTAACACTGTGTGTTGTTTGCATGTGTTCACTTTGATAGAGATTACCATCAGGTAGATGACACACCAAAAAATAAATCGTTTACAAAGTTGTAATTTCCTTTAAGGCTAAGGGATCATATTTTCTCCAGTTAGTGCACAAAGTTTAATTGCCGCGGGTGGGACTCGAACTCACATTCGCTGGACGATCGTTTGGATGTTTGTCAAGTATCATCTTCTGCAGCGTCTAGCCCGTGCATTCAGTGTGTCTTAAATCATTTACTCTACATTTTTCCGTTGTTTAATTTCGTCTCGTCTGAATACCCTAACACCCATAACCCCCAAAAGCCTAGCCTACCAAGGAGTCCAGACACAATTTAGTAGTGAACTTTGTCCATGAATGTTTTGTGTTATTCTCACATATTCATACATATGCATGTTCTATCATGCCCAATATGTTTGTTCTTGGAACGTGTGGCGTGCGATTATTCGCTTTGTTTTTTTTTTCAAAATTGAATTTTATTTGAGTTTTTTTGTTTTGAGATTTATTTTTTATTTTTGAAATTTGATTGGCGTGTGACGATGTGACGGCAACAATGATAATGATGGTCAGTGATATTGAGGGTTCACGAGAATTCATACAGACAGAACACGTACGAACCCGTATTGATTGAGATTTGCCGCCTTGAGTTGCGACGCTTGCATGCCTGGCTGTTTGAAGTGTGTGCAGATCAACGCGCCCGTTAGCATTGAAATATTTTTTTGCACTTTTCTCGATGGTCATGAAAGAATTTCAAATTAAATGAGACACGTAAACAATTGCAATCAAATTTTTATGAAGTTTCTTTGGAAAACTCTTGATTTGGTGGACGTAAAGGAATTGCATACGCATTACTTTTGTAGGCAATATTGTCTCATCAAATCCAAATCGCGTTGACCTTGACGATTTGGAAGTGCCTATCTCTTCAAATTAGCGAAAGGTTTCTGCAGTATATTCACGAATCGAAAAGAAATCAGCGATGGTGTCAACGACTAGAGAAACCTCTCGACTTGGTCCGCACTTGAACGTTGACAACCGATTTAATTTTGAAGTGGTAGATGAATTGGTCTACCTTGGATCCGCCGTGAACAAGGACAACAACGTCAGCCTGGAGATAGATAGGAGAATTGTGCTTGCAAATTGATGCTATTTTGGGCTCAGCAAGCAGTTTAGGAACAAAGCCCTCTCTCGACGGACAAAAGTCCAGCCATATCAGACTCTCATTTTACCTGTCTTGACATATGGCTCCGAAACCTGGGTCATATCGCAAGCGGATGAAAAACACCTGGAAGTTTTCGAGAAAAAAATTCTCCGTAAAATATATGGTCCTGTTAGGGAAAACGGCGAGTACCGACGTCGCTGGAACCCAGAGCTATATAATCTATATTCTGACGTGGACATAGCTAGGCGAGTCAAATTGGGCCAATTGTGTTGGCTAGGCTATGTTATCAGAGTGGATGAAGATGAGCCAGCGCGAAAAGGTTTTCGATAACGTACCCGATGGAAGCAGGAAAAGAGGACGACCAAGACTCCGCTGGAAAGACCAGGCAGAAGAATCCCTCCGTATCCTTGGTGTTACCAACTGGCGAGAAAAGGCGAAGGATAGAGCCAGTTGGAAGAATGTGTTGAAATTTGTTTGTTTAATTCATATGTGTAAGACGTCTGACCTCATGAGTTTGTAAAATAGTCAATAAAAGTAAAAGTAAGTATCTATTCAACTGCCTAGCGATGGACAGCAAATATCCATTGGGGATGAATCAGACTGAAAAAAAAATCGTTACCTCGACAACGAGTTTCATCAAAAGTGTGCTAATGTACAAAATTGATATGGCTGCTACGTAAAAATATCATTGCAGCAATAACACTGTGCGACACCAAAAAAAAAAATGATGGGGTTCTGTCTACGGATTCTGGTAGAAAGGTCTAAAAAAATATACGTGTGACGGCGTTTTGCCAGATGTGATCAGAATTTTTTTTAGGCCGGGCCAAAGTTTCCGCCCCTCGGAAGTTTCCTGCAACATATTGGCATGCAAAATTGTGTGTTCCTTACTTCTGAGGTACAAAATATGTTCAGAAGTTTTATAGAAAAGTTTCAGGTAAACATTTTTGTGGAACAAATTAACCCTCTGACTGTCACGTATAACCATAATTTTTACCCGTTTTTTTTTGAAAACTTCCAAAAAACTGCTCCGAAATGACGGGGGCCGTGGTCAAAATGTTCTACAAAAATTATCGCCATAAAATTTCACTATACGTGTCCGAACACTCCAAAACACAAATCTTAGCCCAAGTGCTAGATAAAAGATGAAATATAACAAAATTCTATTTAATGGAAACAGCAAAATGACAAAATTCATTATTAACCCTTAGAAGGCAGTTCGGTCCATACCTGGACGATATGTGGTTCCAATAGGACAGTGCCACCTTGCCACACAGCCAACGAAACAATGCCTCTTTTGTGCGAGAAATTCAATGGCCGTGTTATCTCAAGTCGTGGTGATGTTAATTGGCCGCCATGATCATGTGATTTGACACCGTTGGACTGCTTCTTTGGGGATATTTTTTAAAAGTGTACGTCAATAAACCAAGAACAATTCAAGAGCTAAAGGATGAGATAATTCGGGACAATAACGACATTGAACCTCAATTATGTCTCAGAGTCACTGAAAATATGGACCATCGGAAGGAAGTATGCCACTGAAGCCGTGGCGAGCATTTGACCGATATTTTGTTGCACACATAATTGTCATAGATCCTTCCATCATAATAAAAAATATTAAGATAATTCTCTGAAAGCTTTTTTTTTTATTTACAATTAACATCGTGCGTTTTCGTTTGACCACCCTTTACATCCAATGAACGGATTGGGGGAGCTTCTCAAAATCACTGAGCTGTTCGCTTTCTAGCTCTACACTCACTGATTGGGATCTAAAGTGTTACAACGATTCCGAACGTTATGCTGAGAAGCTTTTCCATGGCTAAATACCCGATAGTGTCGCCGTCACTGAGCGAGGTGACAATCGTCGAAAGAAATTTAAGGTGGTCAGAACAAAATGAAATAAAAAGATTTCTCAAACTTGAGTTCAAAACTTCCTTAAATTTAGTTCAAAATATCGGACGTTTTTTACAGGTTTTATTTTCCGATAACGATTAAACAGTGAAAAAATGGTGAGATCTGGCAACGCTATTATCAATTATGCTCAGTTTGGTTTGCCATTTCAGCGTGAGTAGACCGAATGACCATCATTTTCCTCGTACGTTCGACCAATGGCTTCAAAAACAACAGGAAGTCAACCAACTGTTTTATCTCAATATTCTGTTTAGTGATAAGGCTAAGTTTTGGCTCAATGGTCACATACATGGGTTTTTTAATTTGCATTGGATTTTAATTTGCATTACTTTATCTAATGCGAATGAAAAAGAATTACCTTTGTTCGAAACAAATATATAAATTTACCTATGAACGTCTTGCAAGACAACATTGTGCAAACCAGTGACGAGATGCGATCCAATTAGTCGAAATAGTGGACTAAAATTCTATTTACAATATGGGCGACATCCGTGCCAGTCACGGCGCCAAAATTCCCGAAAATGTATTCCAATACTAATGACACTAATTATTTTAATTTAAAATTCTACAAAATTAGGAAATCGAACAATATTTGAAGACATTTTTCTCAATCGGAGTACACGAATTCAATTCAATTCAATTCAATTCATTTCAATTCAATTCAATTCAATTCAATTCAATTCAATTCAATTCAATTCAATTCAATTCAATTCAATTCAATTCAATTCAATTCAATTCAACTCAATTCAATTCAATTCAATTCAATTCAATTCAATTCAATTCAATTCAATTCAATTCAATTCAATTCAATTCACTTCAATTCAATTCAATTCAATTCAATTCAATTCAATTCAATTCAATTCAATTCAAATCAATTCAATTCAATTCAATTCAATTCAATTCAATTCAATTCAATTCAATTCAATTCAATTCAATTCAATTCAATTAAATTCAATTCAATTCAATTCAATTCAATGCAATTCAATTCAATTCAATTCAATTCAAATCAATTCAATTCAATTCAATTCAAATCAACTCAATTCAGTTCAATTCAATTCAATTAAATTCAATTCAATTCAATTCAATTCAATTCAATTCAATTCAATTCAATTCAATTCAATTCAATTCAATTCAATTCAATTCAATTCAATTCAATTCAATTCAATTCAATTCAATTCAATTCAATTCAATTCAATTCAATTCAATTCAATTCAATTCAATTCAATTCAATTCAATTCAATTCAATTCAATTCAATTCAATTCAATTCAATTCAATTCAATTTAATTCAATTCAATTCAATTCAATTCACTTCAAATCAATTCAAATTAATTCAATCACATCTATTCAATTCAACTCAAATCAATTCAATTGAATTCAATTCAATTCAATTCAATTCAATTCAATTCAATTCAATTCAATTCAATTCAATTCAATTCAGTTCAGTTCAGTTCCATTCAATTCAGTTCAGTTCAACTCAATTCACATCTATTCAATTCAATTCAGTCAAATTCGATTCACCTCAATTCAATTCAATTAAACTCAATTCAATTCAATCCAATTCAATTTACTCAAATTATGTGCAATTCAATTCAATTCAATTGAATTCAATTCAATTCAATTCACATCTATTCAAGTCAATTCAATTAATTTCAATTCAATTCAGTTCAATTCAATGCAATTCAATTCAATTCAATTCAATTCAAATCAATTCAAATCAATTCAATTCAAATCAATTCTATTCAAATCAACTCAATTCAGGTCAATTCAATTCAGTTCAATTCAATTCAATTCAATTCAATTCAATTCAATTCAATTCAATTCAATTCAATTCAATTCAATTCAATTCAATTCAATTCAATTCAATTCAATTCAATTCAATTCAATTCAATTCAATTCAATTCAATTCAATTCCATTCAATTCAATTCAATTCAATTCAATTCAATTCAATTCAATTCAATTCAATTCAATTCAATTCAATTCAATTCAATTCAATTCAATTCAATTCACTTCAAAGCAATTCAAATTAATTCAATCCCATCTATTCAATTCAACTCAAATCAATTCAATTCAATTCAGTTCAGTTCAGTTCAGTTCAGTTCAGTTCAGTTCAGTTCAGTTCAGTTCAGTTCAATTCCATTCAATTCAATTCAATTCAACTCAATTCACATCTATTCAATTCAATTCAGTTAAATTCGATTCACCTCAATTCAATTCAATTAAACTCAATTCAATTCAATCAAATTCAATTCACTCAAATTATGTGCAATTCAATTCAATTGAATTCAATTCAATTCACATCTATTGAAGTCAATTCAATTAAATTCAATTCAATTCAATTCAGTTCAATTCAATGCAATTAAATTCAGTTCATTTCAATTCAATTCAATTCAATTCAAATCAATTCAATTCAAATCAACTCAATTCAGGTCAATTCAGTTCAATTCAATTCAATTCAATTAAACTCAATTCAATTCAATTCAATTGAATTCAATTCAATTCAATTCAATTCAATTCAATTCAATTCAATTCAATTCAATTCAATTCAATTCAATTCAATTCAATTCAATTCAATTCAATTCAATTCAATTCAATTCAATTCAAATCAACTCAATTCAGGTCAATTCAATTCAGTTCAATTCAATTCAGTTCAGTTCAATTCAATTCAATTCAATTCAATTCAATTCAATTCAATTCAATTCAATTCAATTCAATTCAATTCAATTCAATTCAATTCAATTCAATTCAATTCAATTCAATTCAATTCAATTCAATTCAATTCAATTCAATTCAATTCAATTCTATTCAATTCTATTCAATTCAATTCAATTCAATTCAATTCAATTCAATTCAATTCAATTCAATTCAATTCAATTCAATTCAATTCAATTCAATTCAATTCAATTCAATTCAATTCAATTCAATTCAATTCAACTCAACTCACATCTATTCAATTCAGTTAAATTCGATTCACCTCAATTCAATTCAATTAAACTCAATTCAAATTCAGCTGTAGCTCTCGACGCGATCGGTTGTGTTTTAAGCGTGTACGCATAAAGCGATATTTGAAAAACAAATATATATATATAATTGGAAATATTAGTGTGTGTGTAAATCAAGGAGAATGTCTCAGTTAGAAGTGCCGGATAATACTTGTAATCAGTGCAACGAGCCAATAACAACGACAAATTATGTTCTCTGTCAGCACTGCAACAAAAAATACCATTTCAGTCCCTGCACTGTTGTATCCGAAAATACGTATAGTTGTATGGGCATTGGGAAAAAAGCAGATTGGAAATGCCACCAATGTAAACCGCGAAGCAGATCTCCCAACAACATATGTATGTCATTCGCAGTCAACGAAAGCATACCACAAATGCAGAATAAGACTCAACGAGAGGACGATGACGCAGAGGACGAGTGCAGCAAACGTTATAAGAACGCACACGATTCTATGTCATCTAATAATCTGAGTGCAAAAACCCCGCAATCTGATATTACTGAAATAAAGTCAGGCATGGTCGACCTAAAAAGCACTATGCAGCAAATTGCCCAAAATATGATTGCTTTGAATGCGTCGAATAATACTATAAAAGAACAACTGGCCGACGCTATTAATAAAATTAATCAGAACATGGCAAATCTGAATGTTCAAGTTAAAGATCTGGAAGAAAGGGATAAAGAAAAAACCAAACAAATATCCGAAATGGAGAAACGAATCCAGCGTCTTGAACAACAAGCAATTAACAAAAACATTGAAATAAATAATGTGACCGACACAGAAGTAGCAGCAACGAATGTCATAAAAACCATTTCAGCGTCGGTAGGCATTGAGCTGCGTGATACTGACATCAGCAGCGCACATCGCATCAGAAAAAACAACAAAATTATTGTAGAATTTTCGTCTGCTCAGAAAAAGAAAGAGTTAATGAGCAAGATGAAAGGGCATAGAATTGATGCGTGTGTAATAAGCAGAGAGACCAACCCATAGAGTAAATTTGTAGTAGAGCCGCCATTTGTCTCATCTGACGTTTCCTTTCACACTCTTCGTGATGCGGTCGGTGTGATAGAGAGATGTTTGACGAAAAGTGATATACACCAGGTGGAATTACAATAACTTCTTGCTTTAATTTTTCATGCCATTTTGGTGAAAAACTGTGAAATTTAAATGTGTTTTAAACTTTTTTATTGACTGTTATTGTTAGCATACATTTGTGTTGTATTTAACACATTAATTTTAACACACAAAACGAAATGCCGTTGTTGTTATTTTGTTCGTTGTTTTGAATCATTGCCTCTATCTGGTATTAGTAAAGCAATTCTTTTCAACATCAAACGTATACATCACACGAGGACAAATGTCAGAAATTTGGTGAGTGAAAGATTTTCTCTACCCCTATTTACTCTATGGACCAACCCTACACACAACTACATTTACGTCAACGATGAACTTACACCAAATAATAGACGCCTTTTATGGATGGCGAAAACTAAAGCGAAAGAGTGTAAATGGAAGTTTGTTTGGGTACGAAATGGACAAATTTATTCACGCAAAAATGAAAATTCATCGCCAATTGTTATCTGTAATTCTTCTGATATTGAATCCATAACATTCACAAATTAAAACCTTATTCTTAACACATTAAATTACCTCGTAAACTTATATACATTATATTTTTTTTCTCTTTTTTTAATTAAAAAATGAACAATTTTAACAAAATAATAAACAATTTCGATGAAATCGATAAAACTTTGCTAAGTTATCCCACGTCCTTTATACACATGAACATCCGCTCCTTACGAAAAAATTTCATACCTTTGATAACACACATAAAAAACATCACAAATAAAATATGCCTAATAATTCTAACTGAAACAAATATAACAGATGCCGAAAACAATCTTTACAACATAGATGGTTACAGAGCCACTTTTTTAAATAGAGAAGGCAGAGGAGGTGGAATAGCAGTGTACATTAACGAGAACACCAACTACGAAACAATAACAATAAACGCATCATCAATTCAATTCAATTCAATTCAATTCAATTCAATACAATTCAATTCAATTCAATTCAATTCAATTCAATTCAATTCAATTCAATTCAATTCAATTCAATTAAATTCAATTCAATTCAATTCAATTCAATTCAATTCAATTCAATTAAATTCAATTCAATTCAATTCAATTCAATTCAATTCAATTCAATTCAATTAAATTCAATTCAATTCAATTCAATTCAATTCAATTCACTTCAATTCAATTCAATTCAATTCAATTCAATTCAATTCAATTCAATTCAATTCAATTCAATTCAATTCAATTCAATTCAATTCAATTCAATTCAATTCAATTCAATTCAATTCAATTCAATTCAATTCAATTCAATTCAATTCAAATCAATTCAATTCAATTCAATTCAATTCAATTGAATTGAATTGAATTTAATTTAATTCAATTCAATTCAGTTCAGTTCATTTCAATTCAATTCAGTTCAGTTCCGTTCCGTTCAGTTCAGTTCATTTCAATTCAATTCAATTCAATACAATTCAATTCAATTCAATTCAATTCAATTCAATTCAATTCAATTCAACTCAATTCACATCTATTCAATTCAATTCAGTTAAATTCAATTCAATTAAACTCAATTCAATTCAATCCAATTCAATTTAATCCAATTCAGTGCAATTCAATTCAATTCAACTCAATTCAATTCAATTCAATTCAATTCAATTCAGTTCAATTCAATTCAATTCAATTCAATTCAATTCAATTCAATTCAATTCAATTCAATTCAATTCAATTCAATTCAATTCAATTCAATTCAATTCAATTCAATTCAATTCAATTCAATTCAATTCAATTCAATTCAATTCAATTCAATTCAATTCAATTCAATTCAATTCAATTCAATTCAATTCAATTAAACTCAATTCAATTCAATCCAATTCAATTTAATCCAATTCAGTGCAATTCAATTCAATTCAACTCAATTCAATTCAATTCAATTCAATTCAATTCAATTCAATTCAATTCAATTCAATTCAATTCAATTCAATTCAATTCAATTCAATTCAATTCAATTCAATTCAATTCAATTCAATTCAATTCAATTCAATTCAATTCAATTCAATTCAATTCAATTCAATTCAATTCAATTCAATTCAATTCAATTCAATTCAATTCAATTCAATTCAATTCAATTCAATTCAATTCAATTCAATTCAATTCAATTCAATTCAATTCAATTCAATTCAATTCAATTCAATTCAATTCAATTCAATTCAATTCAATTCATTTCAATTCAATTCAATTCAATTCAATTCAATTCAATTCAATTCAATTCAATTCAATTCAATTCAATTCAATTCAATTCAATTCAATTCAATTCAATTCAATTCAATTCAATTCAATTCAATTCAATTCAATTCAATTCAATTCAATTCAATTCAATTCAATTCAATTCAATTCCATTCAATTCAATTCAATTCAATTCAATTCAATTCAATTCAATACAATTCAATTCAATTCAATTCAATTCAATTCAACTCAATTCAATTCAATTCAATTTAATTTAATTTAATTTAATTTAATTTAATTTAATTTAATTTAATTTAATTTAATTTAATTTAATTTAATTTAATTTAATTTAATTTAATTTAATTTAATTTAATTTAATTTAATTTAATTCAATTCAATTCAATTCAATTCAATTCATTTCAATTCAATTCAATTCAGTTCAGTTCAGTTCAGTTCAGTTCAGTTCCGTTCAGTTCAGTTCATTTCATTTCAATTCAATTCAATTCAATTCAATACAATTCAATTCAATTCAATTCAATTCAATTCAATTCAATTTAATTCAATTCAATTCAACTCAATTCACATCTATTCAATTCAATTCAGTTAAATTCAATTCAATTAAACTCAATTCAATTCAATCCAATTCAATTTAATCCAATTCAGTGCAATTCAATTCAATTCAACTCAATTCAATTCAATTCAATTCAATTCAATTCAATTCAATTCAATTCAATTCAATTCAATTCAATTCAATTCAATTCAATTCAATTCAATTCAATTCAATTCAATTCAATTCAATTCAATTCAATTCAATTCAATTCAATTCAATTCAATTCAATTCAATTCAATTCAATTCAATTCAATTCAATTCAATTCAATTCAATTCAATTCAATTCAATTCAATTCAATTCAATTCAATTCAATTCAATTCAATTCAATTCAATTCAATTCAATTCAATTCAATTCAATTCAATTCAATTCAATTCAATTCAATTCAATTCAATTCAATTCAATTCAATTCAATTCAATTCAATTCAATTCAATTCAATTCAATTCAATTCAATTCAATTCAATTCAATTCAATTCAATTCAATTCAATTCAATTCAATTCAATTCAATTCAATTCAATTCAATTCAATTCAATTCAATTCAATTCAATTCAATTCAATTCAATTCAATTCAATTCAATTCAATTCAATTCAATTCAATTCAATTCAATTCAATTCAATTCAATTCAATTCAATTCAATTCAATTCAATTCAATTCAATTCAATTCAATTCAATTCAATTCAATTCAATTCAATTCAATTCAATTCAATTCAATTCAATTCAATTCAATTCAATTCAATTCAATTCAATTCAATTCAATTCAATTCAATTCAATTCAATTCAATTCAATTCAATTCAATTCAATTCAATTCAATTCAATTCAATTCAATTCAATTCAATTCAATTCAATTCAATTCAATTCAATTCAATTCAATTCAATTCAATTCAATTCAATTCAATTCAATTCAATTCAATTCAATTCAATTCAATTCAATTCAATTCAATTCAATTCAATTCAATTCAATTCAATTCAATTCAATTCAATTCAATTCAATTCAATTCATTCAATTCAATTCAATTCAATTCAATTCAATTCAATTCAATTCAATTCAATTCAATTCAATTCAATTCAATTCAATTCAATTCAATTCAATTCAATTCAATTCAATTCAATTCAATTCAATTCAATTCATTCAATTCAATTCAATTCAATTCAATTCAATTCAATTCAATTCAATTCAATTCAATTCAATTCAATTCAATTCAATACAATTCAATTCAATTCAATTCAATTCAACTCAATTCAATTCAATTCAATTCAATTCAATTCAATTCATTTCAATTCAATTCAATTAAACTAAATTCAATTCAATCCAATTCAATTCAATCCAATTCAGTGCAATTCAGTTCAGTTCAGTTCATTTCAATTCAATTCAATTCAATTCAATTCAATTCAATTCAATTCAATTCAATTCAATTCAATTCAATCAATTCAATTCAATTCAATTCAATTCAATTCAATTCAATTCAATTCAATTCAATTCAATTCAATTCAATTCAATTCAATTCAATTCAATTCAATTCAATTCAATTCAATTCAATTCAATTCAATTCAATTCAATTCAATTCAATTCAATTCAATTCAGTTCAATTCAATTCAACTCAACTCACATCTATTCAATTCAGTTAAATTCGATTCACCTCAATTCAATTCAATTAAACTCAATTCAATTCAATCCAATTCAATTCACTCAAATTATGTGCAATTCAATTCAATTCAATTGAATTCAATTCACATCTATTCAAATCAATTCAATTCAATTCAATTAAATTCAATTCACCTCAAATAAATTCAAATTAATTCAATCACATCTATTCAATTCAACTCAAATCAATTCAATTCAGTTCATTTCAATTCAATTCAATTAAATTCAATTCAATTCAACTAAATTCACATCTATTCAATTCAATTCAGTTAAATTCAATTCAATTAAACTCAATTCAATTCAATCCAATTCAATTCAATCCCATTCAGTGCAATTAAATTCAATTCAATTCAATTCAAGTCAATACAATTCAATTCAATTCAATTCAATTCAATTCAATTCAATTCAATTCAATTCAATTCAATTCAATTCAATTCAATTCAATTCAATTCAATTCAATTCAATTCAATTCAATTCAATTCAATTCAATTCAATTCAATTCAATTCAATTCAATTCAATTCAATTCAATTCAATTCAATTCAATTCAATTCAATTCAATTCAATTCAATTCAATTCAATTCAGTTCAATTCAATTCAATTCAATTCAATTCACTTCAATTCAATTCAATTCAATTCAGTTCAATTCAATTCAATTCAATTCAATTCAATTCAATTCAATTCAATTCAATTCAATTCAATTCAGTTCAATTCAATTCAATTCAATTCAATTCAATTCAATTCAATTCAATTCAATTCAATTGAATTGAATTGAATTTAATTTAATTTAATTCAATTCAATTCAATTCAGTTCATTTCAATTCAATTCAATTCAGTTCAGTTCCGTTCCGTTCCGTTCAGTTCAGTTCAGTTCATTTCAATTCAATTCAATTCAATTCAATACAATTCAATTCAATTCAATTCAATTCAATTCAATTCAACTCAATTCACATCTATTCAATTCAATTCAGTTAAATTCAATTCAATTAAACTCAATTCAATTCAATCCAATTCAATTTAATCCAATTCAGTGCAATTCAATTCAATTCAACTCAATTCAATTCAATTCAATTCAATTCAATTCAATTCAATTCAATTCAATTCAATTCAATTCAATTCAATTCAATTCAATTCAATTCAATTCAATTCAATTCAATTCAATTCAATTCAATTCAATTCAATTCAATTCAATTCAATTCAATTCAATTCAATTCAATTCAAATCAATTCAATTCAATTCAATTCAATTCAATTCAATTCAATTCAATTCAATTCAATTCAATTCAATTCAATTCAATTCAATTCAATTCAATTCAGTTCAATTCAATTCAATTCAATTCAATTCAATTCAATTCAATTCAATTCAATTCTATTCAATTCAATTCAATTCAATTCAATTGAATTCAATTCAATTCAATTCAATTCAATTCAATTCAATTCAATTCAATTCAATTCAATTCAATTCAATTCAATTCAATTCAATTCAATTCAATTCAATTCAATTCAATTCAATTCAATTCAATTCAATTCAATTCAATACAATTCAATTAAATTCAATTCAATTCAATTCAACTAAATTCACATCTATTCAATTCAATTCAGTTAAATTCAATTCAATTAAACTCAATTCAATTCAATCCAATTCAATTCAATCCCATTCAGTGCAATTAAATTCAATTCAATTCAATTCAAGTCAATACAATTCAATTCAATTCAATTCAATTCAATTCAATTCAATTCAATTCAATTCAATTCAATTCAATTCAATTCAATTCAATTCAATGGATGGATTGGATTGGATTGGATTGGATTGGATTGGATTGGATTGGATTTGGATTGGATTGTGAATGGATTGGATGGATTGGATTGGCATGGAATAAAACTACTCCAATTCAATTCAATTCAATTCAATTCAATTCAATTCAATTCAATTCAATTCAATTCAATTCAATTCAACTTCAATTCAATTCAATTCAATTCAATTCAATTCAATTCAATTCAATTCAATTCAATTTCAATTCAATTCAATTCAATTCAATTCAATTCAATTCAATTCAATTCAATTTCAATTCAATTCAATTTCAATTCAATTCAATTCAATTCATTCACTTCAATTCCAATTCAATTCAATTCAATTCAAATTCAATTCAATTCAATTCAATTCATTCAATTCAATTCCAATTCAATTCAATTCAATTAAATTCAATTCAATTCAATTCAATTCAATTCAATTGAATTGAATTGAATTAATTTAATTTAATTCAATTCAATTCAGTTCATTTCAATTCAATTCAATTCAGTTCAGTTCCGTTCAGTTCAGTTCAGTTCATTTCAATTCAATTCAATTCAATTCAATTCAATTCAATTCAATTCAATTCAATTCAATTCGATACAATTCAATTCAATTCAATTCAATTCAATTCAATTCAATTCAATTCAATTCAATTCAATTCAATTCAATTCAATTCAATTCAACTCAATTCACATCTATTCAATTCAATTCAGTTAAATTCAATTCAATTAAACTCAATTCAATTCAATCCAATTCAATTTAATCCAATTCAGTGCAATTCAATTCAATTCAACTCAATTCAATTCAATTCAATTCAATTCAATTCAATTCAATTCATTCATTCAATTCAATTCAATTCAATTCAATTCAATTCAATTCAATTCAATTCAATTCAATTCAATTCAATTCAATTCAATTCAATTCAATTCAATTCAATTCAATTCAATTCAATTCAATTCAATTCAATTCATTCAATTCAATTCAATTCAATTCAATTCAATTCAATTCAATTCAATTCAATTCAATTCAATTCAATTCAATTCAATTCAATGCAATTCAATTCAATTCAATTCAAATCAATTCAATTCAATTCAATTCAAATCAACTCAATTCAGTTCAATTCAATTCAATTAAATTAAATTCAATTCAATTCAATTCAATTCAATTCAATTCAATTCAATTCAACTCAATTCAATTCAATTCAATTCAATTCAATTCAATTCAATTCAATTCAATTCAATTTAATTCAATTCAATTCAATTCAATTCACTTCAAATCAATTCAAATTAATTCAATCACATCTATTCAATTCAACTCAAATCAATTCAATTCAATTCAATTCAATTCAATTCAATTCAATTCAATTCAATTCAATTCAATTCAATTCAATTCAATTCAATTCAGTTCAGTTCAGTTCCATTCAATTCAGTTCAGTTCAACTCAATTCACATCTATTCAATTCAATTCAGTCAAATTCGATTCACCTCAATTCAATTCAATTAAACTCAATTCAATTCAATCCAATTCAATTTACTCAAATTATGTGCAATTCAATTCAATTCACATCTATTCAAGTCAATTCAATTAATTTCAATTCAATTCAGTTCAATTAATTTCAATTCAATTCAATTCAATTCAATTCAATTCAATTCAATTCAATTCAATTCAATTCAATTCAATTCAATTCAATTCAATTCAATTCAATTCAATTCAATTCAATTCAATTCAATTCAATTCAATTCAACTCAATTCAATTCAACTCAATTCAATTCAATTCAATTCAATTCACTTCAATTCAATTCAATTCAATTCAATTCAATTCAATTCAATTCAATTCAATTCAATTCAATTCAATTCAATTCAATTCAATTCAATTCAATTCAATTCAATTCAATTCAATTCAATTCAATTCAAATCAATTCAATTCAATTCAATTCAATTCAATTCAATTCAATTCAATTCAATTTAGTTCAATTCAATTCAATTCAATTCAATACAATTCAATTCAATTCAATTCAACTCAATTCAATTCAATTCAATTCAATTCATTTCAATTCAATTCAATTAAACTAAATTCAATTCAATCCAATTCAATTCAATCCAATTCAGTGCAATTCAGTTCAGTTCAGTTCAGTTCATTTCAATTCAATTCAATTCAATTCAATTCAATTCAATTCAATTCAATTCAATTCAATTCAATTCAATTCAATTCAATTCAATTCAATTTAATTTAATTCAATTCAATTCAATTCAATTCAATTCAATTCAACTCAATTCAATTCAATTCAATTCAATTCAATTCAATTCAATTCCATTCAATTCAATTCAATTCAATTCAATTCAATTCAATTCAATTCAATTCAATTCAGTTCAATTCAATTCAATTCCATTCCATTCAATTCAATTTGAATTTGAATATCTGTATTAATTCCAGAATAATAATGATTATTTTTACGGAGAAGAAAATGTTATTATTTGAAAATGCGGATTTTGTATTAATTTTTCTTGATAAATTTAAACATATTGTTTTGCATGCAAAACGAAAAGAAACCGTAAATAAAACCGAAAATTAGCCGGCCTCACTGGTTCTTTCTATACTGACATACCGGAAACCAGTTATGCGAAAGGTGAGCTGGTTATTCGAGGATGTAGAATTTTAGAACACTCTAGTACGGAATCATCGCCACTAAAAACAATAAAGCCTACATTAATTGAATATTGAATTTAATAAAATGAAAAAACTTTCCTGGAACTGACGTTAGCTTGAATACTACATATCAATAACCACATCTATAGACGTCAATGCATTCGTGCTATATTCAATGTCTGGAACTAACAGGTCACTCGCTCATCTTTCAACGTACTGAGACGTACTACTCACACATGGACACACACACACTTATAACCAAGGAATGATCAAATCGTACGAGTGTCGCGGCGCGCGCTTTAAGCGTGAGCTTAGCACAAATAATTATTGCCTGTCAGCCGGAACTTTACAATCGGTCAGTTGTATCAATGCGAGTGTGAGTGACTATGACTGCGAATGTGAGTTGGCTTTCGTCGGAATCGCTTTGTGTTTGCGTTGTCGAGCAGCGATTGTAGCGACTTTAATACAAGTATAAGGGTGCGGATACGTCAACACTCTGGATGTGAAGCACATTCAAGGTCGTTTGGTTGAGATTGTTTACTGTGGCTGAAGATCTGTCGAGGCATTCCATCCATCCGTCAGGCAAAATGTATCTGACAGTAAAATTATCCTCAGCTAGTCCGAGATGCGGATGTTATCTTGGTGTAGAAGTTATGTGGCAAGGAATGGTGGTGATGCTGTTGTATTCTATCGTATCTCGCATTTCATCATTTATAAACATTTGTGGGTTCTACGAAATACTCTTTTCTCGTCTTCTGCAAATCAACTGGGATGCTGGATGAAGAATCAACCAAATTAAGTAGTAGTAGTATGCGGATAACTTAAGATTAGCACGACGGACAGTCTAGAGTAGTGACACACGTTTTTCAACAGCCTGGACATGAACTTGTCTGGCGCCTGATCGGGGATCTTTCCACACAACATAAACAATCAACCAGACCTTGCAGCTAATGAGGTGAAAATCCTGCATCTAATCTGCAGATTAAACGTGCAGCCAGGAATTCAGCTCGTAGACTTAGTACGATAATTTGGAAATCATGCCAACTGTTGTGGTTGGTGAGAGAGAGTAACACAAAGGTTCAACACCTCGTGCTAAGCTGTTGCTGACTCGGCTCGTCTGGTTTGCTGTGATTGTTTGTGGTTACAGATCAAGCGAGCTGAAAGCGCTAATTGCACTTAATCGCCTTTTGTGTGCGTCAGTGTTAAAACCAGTAAAAAATTTCATCATTGCACTTGCAGTTGTGCAGCTCGAACAAGTGTTACCCACAACGTCATGGCCTTAACACCAGTCTACCGGTCACAAGCAGTGGAGATTATACGAGAGATTTAACTGGAACTGCAGAGACTGTAAAACTGCTGACACACTATACGACAGCAGCCAGTAGGTGTTTGCGTCAACATTTTGCGAATCTTGTGTGTAAACAAAATCCCATGAAATTTTGCTAATAACACTTTTCATTTCGTTGGCAAATCTGACAATGACTCGCACACACCGGCCGTTTCTTAACAACATGAGTTTGTACAACCAATCTGGAGATTGGGTGCTAAACTCTATTATTAGGTCTGCCTACAAAGATAGTTGTTTTGTTTATCTGGATGTGTGTAGCATTATTTATTTCGGCAATGCCAAATCGTGTGATTAGATGTTTTTAACACTTCTCGACAAAAAAATACAGACCCAATTTATTCGCTGCGAACAAAACTTTCCATTGATAAATTTGACAAGTTCTCTTCACAAACATTGTGGTGGATCATGATGGTGGTTGGTTGGTGATGGTGGCGCGTGTTTTTAATAATTTGACTCACTGTCAGTCATACATTCTGAGATTATATTGTTTATCTTGCATGTAGGGGTGGGGATGTGTGAAGATATACAATTCAGCTATTCCGAAACCAATTGATCTAACTCCAGATTTTAACAATTATGAGAGTTGCAGGCTATTGAAACTCAAGCATCTTAATATGGGCAGACAGTAATCAGAAGTCATGAAGTATGTTTTTTTATGAGGAAACATAGATATTGCGTTTTTCTCCACTTTGTTTGATTTTTTGAGATAGATCAATTGGCCTCTGAGTAGCTCAATTGATGCAGTTGAAGAATGCCATTGGCCAAGATTTATGTACCCTAGTTTAGAATTGACACCGGCAATGTAGAGTAATAAAATCAAAATTCAGGATTATAAATTTATTAAGTTTAGGAATATAAACTTCATTAATAAAGGGTGTCTCAGTAAGATTGCACTTTTTAAATTTAGTGTAATTTTTTTTTGTGCATGTGGCAACTCTGAAATTTGGCAAATGTCATAACGGGTTTTCAACAGAGACGCTACAAAAGTTAATCGATAGGGAGAGCAAACGACGCCATATTTTGGCATTTCTCTTCAGTAAGGTTTGCCATTTCATCATGGAAAGATATACGAGCCAACAAATTATTAAAAATTACTACCGAAATTTACTACCGAAATTTGGAGTCAGTTGCCTCAACTTAAAGAGCGCTACGTCCAATTTATGGTCGTCATAATCGTCCTACCAGATCAACAATTGAGCGTCTAGTGGACAAAATTGAATCCACAGGCACAGTACAAAATGTTCCCGTGCCAGTGAGACAAAGAAGTGCCCGTAGTATCGAGAATATTGCTGCCGCTGAGGCTTCAGTTCAAGAAAGCCCAAATGTGTCTCTCACACGTCGTTCTCAAGCGTTGGGCATCTCTGTGACGTCGTTGTGGAGAATTTTGCGAAAAGATCTTGGCCTACATCCTTACAAGATCAAATTGACGCAAGAACTGAAGCCGCTTGACCACCATAAACGTCGTATGTTCGTGAATTGGGCTGAGCAACAACTTGAAAATGATTCGGATTTTCATCGGAAAATCATCTTCAGCGATGAGGCTCATTTCTGGCTGAATGGCTTCGTCAATAAGCAAAATATGCGTTATTGGTCAGACAGCAATCCACACGTAATCCATGAGTCATCATTGTATCCCGAAAAAATTACGGTTTGGTGCGGTTTATGGGCCGGCGGCGTCATTGGGCCTTACTTCTTCCGTGATGATCAAGACGGGCACATTACTGTGCATGCGAATAGCTACCGTTCAATGATAACCGAATATTTTTGGCCCCAATTGCATAATATGGACTTGGAGGACATGTGGTTCGAACAGGACGGCGCCACAAGCCACACAGCGAATGCCACAATCAATTTATTGGAAACCAAGTTTGGTGAACGTGTTATCTCACGAAATGGCCCACTCGATTGGCCGCCCCGGTCGTGCGATTTGACGCCGTTAGATTATTTCCTGTGGGGCTACGTCAAGTCTATGGTCTATGCCAACAAGCCAACGACGATTGATGAACTTCGTACGAATATCGAACGTGAAATTGCAGCAGTATCGGCCGATTTATGCTTGAAAACCGTCGAAAATAGGGTTCAGCGTCTGGACTTTTGCAAGCGTGCCCGTGGTGGCCATGCAAAAGAAATCGAGTTCCATACATAATGGCATCGAACGTACTTTCACAGGAATAAATAATGTCATTGGTATCTAAAACCGGTTTAGTTTTATTAAAAAAACTTTTGTAGCGCTTTTATTGAAAAACCCTTTATATGTCTATTCTGATTATTAAAATTGATCGCTTTACAAAAGAGCAACGGGTTATAATTGTGAAAACTTTTTACACAAATTTGGAAAGCTATGCTCTGACCGCTCGCAAACTTCGAAGAATTTCCAGTCGAAAAAATGCACCTAATGTGTCAACCATTCGAAGTAAGGTCAACAAATTTGAAGAAACTGGGTCGGCTATGGACAGTAACAGCGTCTTTCTCTATCTCGAACGAACAGCTAAGCCAAAGAAAATCAGTCACTCACATTCGACTCAATTTGGGTTTATCAAAGTCGAAATTTTCATTCGCCTAACTCCATGTTTGTTCGAATGTCAGCACATTCAAAATAGAGCAACCAAAATTTGTACTGAATAGTTTTATGTTTTCATTCGACTTGAAACGACAAGATTGTGAAACCCAAATCCACTTTCTTTCGCCTAGAACACGAACGAAAGCTTTCGTTCGAGTTGGATAAACAGGCGTCAACGCACCGATCGGTCTCTTAAAAACATTGCTGCTGTAAACGCGAGTGTCCCCGAAAACCCGAAAACATCAATTCGGCATCGTTCTCAACAACTTCAAATTTCACGGAGCACGACGCAGTAAATTTTGACAAAAGTTCTCCATCTTCATGCGAAGAAAATTCAGTTTACTCAGGAGCTCAATCCAGCAGACCATGTAAAGCACCAGCAATTCGTTCAATGGGTAATGGAGCAAAGTGAAGTCAATGCTAATTTTCATCATCTTCAACGATGAAGCGCATTTGCATCTGAATGGCTTCGTGAATACACAAATTTGTCGAATTTGGGGCTCAGAATCCTCCTGAGAAACAAATGCACCCACAATGAGCGACTGTCTGGTGCGGATATTGATCAGGCGGCGTGATAGGGTCTTACTTTTCTGAAGATGGAGCCGAAATTGCAGTGACTCTGAACGACATTCGTTACAGGAACATGATAACGGAGTTCTTGTGGTCTCAACTTAACGGCATGGATCTGGACGACACGTGGTTTCAGCTAGACGGTGCCACCTTGCACACCGCGCATGAAACAATCGATTTATTCCAGCAACGATTTCCATAACAAATTATCCAAAAAAAAATTGTGATGTCAACTGGCCACCAAGATCATGCGATTTAACGCCATGCGATTTCTCTCTTTGGGGTTTTATCAAATCTCGGGTTTATGCGAATAAAACAGAAACAATTCCTGAGCTCAAATCCGAGATTCAACACGTCATCGGTGAGATACAGCATCATCTCTGTGAAAACGACATAGAAAGTTTCATGAAAAGATTAATGGCCTGTCATCAGCGACGTGGGGGCCATTTAAAGGATATTTTATTTTATACTTAATCGGAATATGTCGTCTTTACAATCCAATAAAAAAAATCACAACTATCTCAAAAAATACGTGTTTTTATTTGATAATGAAAAAGTGCATTCTTACTGTGACACCCTTTATTTTTTGTTACGTGATGTGTTACCCAACTCTATTTCCGGCAACGAGACTACTTGTTTGTTCCAAACCATTTCCATTACAGACAATTTTGCCGATCAGGATTTCAATTACGGCCCACAGTAAGTTTCAATTCAAAAACTAAATGCACAGTTATTGAAAAATCCGAAATAATAGTAAAGAGTCCATTAAATGGTAATTCAAAGATTTGCATGGTGATCCTCGGGTGTACCTACCTGGGGCTAAACATAGAGTAGTACTTAAGAGTTTCTATTACTCTCTTCGATGTCTCTTCATGACGACGAGGTAGTAGGCCATTTCATAGAGTTTTATCTGCTGCTGTATTTTACTAATTTTACACTTTGGTTGGACATAAAACGGAATGCGTGTTTTCGTTCAATGCAAACAACTTAAAACATAACTTAGCTGTCATTAGTATCAATAGACACTATTTAAAATTAGTTCTTGTCTTCTATGCTCTCTCATTCTCCATGATCGGCCTAGTACCTTTTCGATCAGCTGTGCCATAGAATCCCAAAGACGAACTAGAATTAGACGACCAGAATATGTGCGCAATTTGGCAACACTGGTAAAAGAGAACCAAAAAGTGCTAGAAATTCACTCAATGCCATTTCTCTCACGCGTCATATCTTGATTATTTCATACTTTTTGCATAGTTTATGTAATTTTACTTCAACATGGTTGGAATTTGTATAGTTATATACAATAACACTATCAAAAAGCTGATCGTGTATTAAAATATTCAATGAAGAGAGTAAGAGAGAGAGAACAGAGAATGCCTAGGGTTTTACTCGTTGTGTTTGTTGGCATTTGAGTGAAGAGAAATTTTGACTGTCTACTTGTACACCGCTTTTGAGAATCCCCTTGGGCTAAATGAAAAAAACCAGTACATAAGTTTCAGTCGGGTGAACCGACTTAATCATACCCTCACCCTAAATCATCCATTGCGTGGGAGTTCTTTTAAATAAAAACGCCCATACAAAAAAGTGACCATATTCAATAGCAGATTGACATTGCGCTAAATATTATTGAATACCCAAATTAGTTAGTTCCCTCCGAATATTTATATGCGAGGTACAAAAATGGGCATGGCAAGTTGTTGCCAAAATTTTGATCAATATCAAATTTTATTAAGATAGGTTATGATATATTGGAGGTATCGAGTCGGAAAACTGCAAATACGCCCAACTTTTGCATCGGAGGTACGAAACTGGGCGTGGCACAATAGTCAGTTATTAATTACACAGTAGCTTTTAGCAAAATATTGCCTAGTACCGAATTTTATTAAGATCGGTTGTAGTTTATGATAATTATCGTGTCGATCAACCGGTCGTCCGCCCACTTTTTATATAAGAGGTACAAAAGTGGGTGTGGCAAAACAGCTCATTTTTATTGGAGGGTTTTATTTGACTATATATTGTTTACTACAAACTATCACATAGATTGGTTAGGTTTTGCGGAACTTCTCGTGCCGAACAACTTTTGTATGGGAGGTACCAAAATGGGCGTGGCAAAATCACCCTTGTTTTACTCGGTGATTGGCGTTTGATAACGTGGAGCCTTATACCTAATTTCATTAAGGTCGGAAGTGTTTCACGCGATTTATCGGATTAACAACCCGGACGAACACTCTGTTTTATATGGGAACTACCATGGGCGTGACAATCTCGGCCATTTCGTTCAGTTAAGTAGGCATTTACAGGTTATTAACCGGTGTGAGAGTTGAAGCTAGTCACATCTACCAGAAGAAAGGTGTGAAAGAAATATGATTTTGTGCTAAATGTGTCGATTTGTATGGGAGGTACCAGAAGGGGCGTGGTTACAACGCTCATTTTCAATCCCACACTCAATATTGGCAAATAATAGTCACTGACAGAATTTCATTGTGATCTGTAAAGATTTACTGCAGTTATCGCGTTGACCAGCCAGCCGGCCAGCCAGCCAGACAGAGAGACAGACAGACGGACATGGCTCAAACGTCTTAGAAAGTCCTAAAACGAATGTCGTCCAAAGCTACTAAGGCTCTAATATGGCTCCTTCTATGTGTTAAATTTTTTTACGTATTAAATGATATATACCCTCATCCCTATGGGTGATGGTATAATTAGACAACTTAAACAACCAAGTATTATCAACTATATTGGGTACTATTGCTGTGGTTTGTTTCTAGACTAACATATGTTGGGAAATTTCTTGTTTAAAGGGAAGTTTTGTAGGTGGAGCCTGTAACCAATATTTAGTATATATTGTAGTTTTGAACACAATAAAAAGTACATTTAGAAAAGCGAAAGTGAAGGAATTTTAAAAAAGAAAATTTTCTTAAATAAGTGCCTTTTCTCAAAAAAAAAATACCTATTCATATTCTTAAAAAAAGTAAAGTTTTTCTTAAAAAGTACCTTATCTGAAAGAAGTACCTTTGCATACATTTTCTTACCAAAAATACCTTTTTTTACAAAAAGTACCTTTTCTTAAAAAAGGATCTTTTCTTAAAAAAGTGTAAGTAATGATGTACGTATAGGGCTGCCATTATTCTCATCTGACGTTTCCTTTCACACTATTCGTGGAGCGGTCGGTGATATAGAGAGTTATTTGACGTAAATTGACTTCCACCAGGTGGAATTACAAAAATTAATGACTTAATTTGTTCATGTCGTTTCGATGAGAAACTGTGAAATTTAATCATATTTTGGACTCCTTTGTTATATTTTATTGTTAGTGTATATTTATGGTGTATTTATATAAAAATGTTAACACACAAATCGAAATGCCGTTGCTGATTTACTGTTGGATGGTTTGAGCCATTGCCACTATCTGGTACTATTAAAGCAATACTTTCCAACATCCAACCGTACATCTGCAACTCACCAAATGTCATCAAAATACTGAGGGAGGAGTGGGCGTATCTTTCCTAAAAAAGCAAATTTACTTACAACAAATTGCCTTTTCTTAAAACACTATATTTTTAAAAAGAGTACATTTTTTGTGAAACAAAATATCCTTTCTTGAGATAAGTACCTACTCTTAAAAATGTACCTATTCTTGAAAAAGGACCAATTCTAAAAAAACTCCTATTTCTTAAAAAAAATAAATTTTCTCAAAAAAAACCTTCTCTTAAAAAATATACCGTTTCTTACAAGAATTCTTTTTCTTAAAAGTAACTTTTCTTAAAAATAAAATAATACCTTTTCTTTTCTTGAGATAAGTAGTAGATAAAGAGGACCACTTCTTTAAAAAGTACCTGTTCTTAAAAAAGTGGTTCTTAGAGAAAGTACTTCTTATTAAAAATAATACATTTTCTTAAAAAAAACATTAGCTTTTAATACAGGAAGTACCTCATAATCTTACAAAAAGGACCTAAACTATATTTAAAAAAATACCATTCTATAAAAAAAAAATTATCTTTTCTTAAAGATCCATTTAAATTATCGTATTTTTCAACGGGCGCCCTTAGTCGTGTTGGAACTAACTAGTACATAATATATAGCGAAAGGAACTTCGTTCTAACCGGGTATCCCCTGACACCTCATGTGATTTTTTCCCATTATGTTGCTTAGTGTTATGGGCATAGAGTGATCATATTTCTAGAGCAGCGACTTCTCGCAGTAAGCTTACGAAGTTTGGTGTGGTTGCATATGGATGTCTGCATGTTGAAAATGTATTTCTTTAATATTAGCAGGTAGATGCATTAGGTCAGACCAACCAATTTCTGTTATAATTTTTGTATAAATACATCACAAATATCTACTAACAATAAAATAGAACAAAAAAGTCCAAAATAAATTTCATAGTTATCAACCAAAAAGATATCACAAATTTAAGTCAACAATTCTTGTAACTCCACCTGGTTTAAGTGAATTTACGTTAACTGCCTGTCTGTTGCACCGACCTCAAAACGAAGAGTGTGAAATGAAACGTCAGCTGAGAAAGATGGCACGTCTAAGTGACATTACTCTATGGACAGACCCAATTAAAATGTACACACTTACAAACTGTGTTTAGTTATTAAACTGATATCAAAACTTTCCATCATAGCGGACTTCTGCAGTCAGTATATGACGTATCCCAGCCACTCGCTCATTACTTGTTAAAATATTTGAACGTCAATTTCATAGTGATAATTTAATAATCACATAAATACGAGTGTTATCGTATCGTATCATAATATAATATGTACGTACCAACCAACCAACCAACATATGTACTATTGTCGAGGCATTTCAGATTTATGGGGCATCACGTTTGTCGTCCAATAACATTGACAATAACAACAGAAACAACAACATAACAAATGATGGAAATTTTTCCAACTTTGTATGTTTAGTAGCAACTCCGCCAGCGGGTGCGGTGCGGTGCGGTGCAGATGCGGAGTGGCTCTTTAGACAAGAAATCAAAACAATGCACTGGCAAAAGTGTGACTATTTAATATGATGTATTTGCTTGTGTTCTCCACTGCCGGGCATTCACGCGGTTCTATTGTGTTTAGTCATTGTACGCGTCATCGTCATCATGAACTCGAGTTGTAATGGAAACAACAATAAAAAAAACACCAGAAAAATTTATACAAAAACAATTAGCATTTATAATGAAGTAATGAATGAATGAATGAACGAACAAATTACTGAACCCACCGGCCGGCAATGACTTGTCGATTTGTTACTTCAGTCTTACAAAGGGCCACCAGACGCGAAAAAATCTCATGCCAATCGATCGAATCTCTTCAATTTCTCACCACAAACGGCAGTGGAAATTTTTTTAGGATGCGGTTTGTTAACAATCACACTCGAAAAAAATATTGGAGTTACTCATTAGCACTTGAAACATTTTGGTGTATCTTTTTCAAGCGAGTTGTTTTCCAAAAGAAAAAATAAAGAAAATACTTCTTGTGTATTGAAGGGGGATTTGAGGGGAGGTAAGAAAGTGAATGCTGCACCTTTTTTAGTTTCAAAACTTTTGCAAGATGACTGAAATAATTGTTGGCTCATATTTTTCAGCACCGAATAATTTCTAGAGTTCAAACACATCTATTTGGTATTTTAATATGTGAACATTAAGGATCTTAATTGTTCTCAAATAAAAATTCAAGTTATCACAGTTGCAAAGAAATCTAAAAAATCATTTTAACATCAAACTAAACTGCCAAACTAACATTATCCATGTGACAAAAATATTGTAAAAATTAATTGACTTTTTTCGGACATCTATCTCAATTAACTGACATCGAACGCCAATATGAGAGTTAACGATTAAGGGCACAGGAACGCTTCGAAATTGAGCCCACATTTAAATATATCGCACCCTAACCACAAACGTGTAATAACTCAAAATTTGAATATTTTCAGTAAGTCAGAGTTTACACGTGCAATTTTGAGAATGCAATTCTGCTGCAATTCTTACGTTGTTAGGAGAGAGAGGGAAGAAGAACGGAACGGGGAAATAACTATCGAGTGCTCTGCAATTCCTTTTGTTTTCATTCGCAATGAAGTTGGATGCAAAATAATTTGACGTTTCATTTTAATCGTTTGTTCGTTTTTGATGGTTGAAACATCGCGGTAAAGAAAAATTAAACAAAAACTGTGTGTTAGAGAGTGAATTGTTAAAAAAAAATTAATAAAAAATAATATAATAAATAGGAGTGCAAAATGGTCAAGAGAAGACATTTTAAAATTTATTTTGTGTGTTTATTTATTCCCACAACAATTTTACGTGCGTCTCAAATTTATAAGAATGTCAGAAGCAACAAAATAAAAAACAAGAATTGCAGCAATTCAATGGCGAACGAATTGCTCGTGTAAACACAAACGGCAACTCCAAAAGAGAATCGACAAGAATTGATGCAATGAAAATTGCTCCTGTAAACTCTGACTAAAGACAGACAAGTAGAGAAGAAAAAAACCCCGCAATTTGGCAACCCTAGTAGAAGAGAACCTAAAAAGTCGACGAGATTCACTCAAACGCATTTCTTTGTCTCGCCACAACTTGATTATTTCATAGTTTTTACATACTTTATGTAATTTTATTTAAATGTGGTTGGAATTTCTATAGTTAGATAGAATAACGTCATCAGAAAACTGCTCATGTATTGAAATATTCAACGAAAAGAGTAAGAGAGCGAGCAGAGAAACGACACTCTTCCCTCGTTTTCTTTGTCGGCATTCCACTCCATGAGTAAATTTTCTTCTCTATACAATAGTTTTCGTTAGAAATTTTGTCACTTATCTCCAAACGGAATTTTTTTTTGGCGGAGAGTTACCACCTATCTTTAATTTACCTTGCAAATGGTTCATTTACAAATCCTTATTTTTAATGCATGTGGTGTTACTTTTGGTTCTTAAAATTATCGAAATATCAAAATTCCGGTCCCAAACAATTAACAAACAATTGCTTTGGCACGAAATAACTTTGGCGTAACAACCCTGTAATTGATTTTGCCTACGAAATTTTCTCAAAGATCTGAGTACCAAGCAAATGAAAAGTGAGCAAAAATTATGGTTCCTGATTTTTTATACCCATACTTCTTATGGCAACGAAAATTTCATAAAAACTGAGTACCGGGCTTAAGCCAGCTGAGTCATTAAGTTTGTGCCTGACAGCCATTGAAAGCGACCAACCTTGTGAATTTCGACGGAAATGGAAAAGTGCTCATTAACCACTATTTTTTGCGAAATTAAGGAAAGGCTTGATAAATACTATGGGGTCACTGCGTTAAATATTTTAATGATTAAAAAGTGATTTACTGAATTCCGTTGTGGTCGTACCAGCACAAGTGCCAGCACAAGTGCCAGCACAAGTGATGCTGAACATTCAAGTCGCCCAAAAGGGGTTGTCTGTCACTCCAGAAATCGTCGACAAAATTGATGGAATGATATCGGACGATCGGAGAATGATAGTGAGTGAGGTGGCTGGGGCTGTAGGCAGCTTCACTGAGCGGTACATCATATTTTACATGAATATTTGGACATCAAAAATATATCCGCACGATGGGTGCCGCGATTACTCACAATCGACCATAAACGCAACCTTGTGACCAGTTCAATGGAGAATTCTGTGATATTGAGACAAAGGAGAAGTTATATCAGTAGACTTCTCTGGGTGAACGTGTACCAACGAACACCAAGTTAGTTCTGTCGGTCAACAAGGTCATGACGACAGATTTTTGGGTTACATGCCGTGTTATTTAGATCGTATTCCTTTATAAAGGTAAAAACGACGTTGGTCAGATTCGACATTGATTTGGAGCAAAAAAGACTGTATGTGGCGAAGATGAAATCAGACTACCACAATGAAAACACGCCGCCCACAGGTGTGTATCCACCACAGAAAAGTTATATAAATTGGGCTACGAATTGGTACCTGCTTCGTCATATTCTCCGGATTTGGTGGCCCCCATTGGCTACTTGTTATTTCACAAACCTAAAGTAATATCTGTGTAGTTTCATTGCCAATATAACGGTGGCGGGAGGCAAACCCATACCACCGTGGTTTGCATTTTACCTACTGCCAGGATGATTATGTTTCAGCCGCCCATTATGGATCAGACGCTGACCAGAATGCAGCGAATCTAAACTGGATTTTGGTTTCTTCAATTTTGATCCGCCGTTGGCCTTCAAAGGATAGAAGAATATGTCCACTACTTCGAAGAGCTTCAGTGACAGTGTCACCTAATAATCCTGAGACGTTTTAAAAAAGGTTGATCCGTGTGTCTGTTCCAACGTATAAGGTCTTGTCGAGCGTATTATGTGAAAGACTGAAGCCAATTATTGAAAACCTGATTGGACCTTATCAGTGTGGTTTTAGACCAGGCAAGTCCACAACTGACCAAATATTCACGCTACGCCAAATCCTGGAAAAGACCAATGAAAAGCAAATCGATACATACCACCTTTTTGTCGATTAGAAAGCTGCTTTCGATAGCCCCATACGGGGAAAACTGTACGAAGTTATGTCTGAACTTGGTATTCCAGCATAACTGATCCGACTCTGTAGAATGCCGCTGACCAACACCAAATCAGCAGTGGAAGTGGGTAAAGAAGTCACTGAACCATTCTGTACCAAGCGAGGACTTAGACAAGGCGACACACTTTCGTGCAATCTCTTCAATATCTTAATGGAGATAATAATGAGAAAGGCTGCAGTAAATACGAACAAGACCATTAACACGAAAAGCCATATATTGCTGGCGTATGCTGATGACATAGACATCATTGGGCGAAATTTGCGAGAGGTTACTGCAGTATTTTCAAGAATCGAAAAGGAATCAGCGAATGAGGGCAAGACAAAATTGATGGTGTCAACGACTAGAGAAACCTCTCGACTTGGTCCGCACTTGAACGTTGACAACCGATTTAATTTTGAAGTGGTGGATGAATTTGTCTACCTTGGATCCGCTGTGAACAAGGACAACAACGTCAGCCTGGAGATAGATAGGAGAATTGTGCTTATAGATGTTTGTTTGGGCAGTTTAGGAACAAAGCCCTCTCTCGACGGACAAAAGTCCTGCTACATCAGACTCACATTTTACCTGTCTTGACATATGGCTCCGAAACTTGGGTCATATCGCAAGCGGATGAAAAACACCTGGGAGTTTTCGAGAGAAAAATTCTCCGTAAAATATATGGTCCTGTTAGGGAAAACGGCGAGTACCGACGTCGCTGGAACGCAGAGCTATATAATCTCTATTCTGACGTGGACATACCTAGACGAATCAAAGAGGGCCAATTGCGTTATCAGAATGGATGAAGATGAGCCAGCGCGAAAGATTTTTGATAACGTACCCGATGGAAGCAGGAAAAGAGGACGGCCAAGGCTCCGCTGGAAAGACCAGGCAGAAGAATTCCTCCGTATCCTTGGTGTTACTAACTGGCGAGAAAAGGTGAAGGATAGAGCGAGTTGGAAGAATATGTTGAAATTTGTTTAATTTGTTTGTTTAATTAATATGTGTAAGACGTCTGACCTCAGGAGTTTGAAATATAGTCAATAAAAGTAAAGTAAAGTAAAGTAATATCTCGGCGTTAAGATATTGGGGTCGAATGAAGAGATAATCACTGAAACAAACGCCTATTTTGAGGATCTTGAGAAAACCTATTATTTGGGAGGAATAGACAAAAATTCGAAAAACGATGGGCTAAATGTGTCAAGCTAAATGTATCAAGACTATTTTGAGAAATAAAACATTTTTTGCCGAAATAAATATATATTATTCAAAAAGTTGTTGCTGACAAACAAAACCTATTATCAATTTCATTTCGAATTTGATATCAAATTTTTGTGACTGTTGCTTTGTATGTGAGAAACTTGAATTGCACTTAGTTTCATTAAATTTGAAGTGAATATTTCATATGAAATACTTTAAATGTAAATAGAATTTTAAGAATTGTTTAAAATATTAATATTGACTACAATAGCTATAGTATATGTATGTATTCGTAGAACTGTTAAACAAGAGTCAACAACTACACTGTTGAACAAGATACTTATTAGTTAATTCATGCAACTAACAATTTCGTGACGCTCAGATGTAGTCTCATATAAATAAAATTCGTTTGTTGAATGTAATTGCATCAAGCGAACATTTGTTGTATCAAACAAATCATTTCCTTTGTGATAAATAAATAAAATAGTTTACAAGAACCGAAAAACGTTTACACCAAATGGTATATGGCTGCTCGAAACTCAAACAAACGTTTACGAGGAACAAATGACAATTTCATTAACTGTTCTTTTGTTTACCCCCAAGGGGTTATCGCAACTCCAAAATCAGAAAACTTTTAAAAGAATCGAAAACTGTCTGCGACAATCTTCCTTCTTACTTAATGCAAACGGGTAATATTTTACTGAATAGGTTTTATTTTGGATGGAAGTGCACTCTCATGAACACAGTGCAACAGGAAAAAATATAACCATATACGGACACCACTACGTGATAAAAGACAAAAAAACTCGTGTCTCCCAGTTTTGCCCAAAGTCATGCACTTTTTTGATTTCCTTGAATTTTGAACGGTTTGCTACCTATAGACCTGAAAAGGGGAAAAAGGCAAAAAAATTGAAATTTATAAAGTTTTTTTTTTGCGATTTTGACCTTGAAGGTGAAGTTGTTTTGATTTTATATGATCACAATTTTTATATGCTACAACTTTCCCTCAGGGAGTAAATCAAAATTCCGAACGGTTTGCAAGATATGAGGCTGACAAAATGATAATTTTTTGCAAAAATTACACCGAGGCCCCAAATCTTTGGGGGCCCATAAAAAAGTGCATGACTTTGGCAAAACTGGGAGACACGGATCTTTTGTTATTGTCTTTTATCACGTAGTGGTGTCCGTATATGGTTATATTTCCATGACTTAAAAAATTACACACAGTGTAATATAAGAATTTCATTGATTTTTAAGTACAAATTTATTTTAATTCTTATGCTTTTCCTGAAATGTAGTTGAACTCAGACACCATCACTACAAGCACACGCGCTGTTCCACTAACCCATCGCATAAATTGCGCGAGGACGAACAAAATTTTAACATGAGGACGTGCATTTTTCTTTTTATTTTGAAAGAAGACAAATCGAATTCAAGAGACAGTTTAGAGTAGGTGTATAAAGGGTGTATCAAAAATTACGCAAGATTGAACAGATTGAACAGTCGCATTGTTCTCGGCATGTGACACAGTCTTGATGAAACCCCATGTCGTTTACATATATGTATATCAATCAATTGAGGAACAACCAGATTGGATTATCACGACACAACAGAGCACCAGTAACTGTTACTGCCCAATCAGCTGGGGTTTTGAAGAAAATTGGTTCTATGATGTCCATCTCACAAACTACACCAAACTGTGACACGTTGTTGATGTATTTAATTACTATTTTGACGTTTAAAGGAATCATCAAGATGAAAATAAGACTCATCACTGAATATGATTTTTTTCGAAAGCCCTTCATTATTTTGAAAATAATTCTCAACAATGAAAATGCGTTGTTCTTTAATTTACAGTTCTAAAGGGTGTCTCAGTAAGAATGCACTTTTTCATTTTAAAATAAAATCGCGTATTTTTTGAGACAGTTACGATTTTTTTTATTGGATTCTAAAGAAGATATATTCCGATTAAGTATGGAATAAAACATCCGTCAAATATCCCCCACGGGTCTGATGACAGTCCATTAATCTACTTATGAAATTTTCCATGACTTTTTCACAGGTATGTGGCTGTATCTCATCGATGACGCGTTGGATCTCGGATTTGAACTCAGGAATTATTTCTGGTTTATTCGTATAATCCCGAGATTTCACAAAGCCCTAAAGAAAGATATTGCACGGCGTTAAATCACATTAACTTGGTAGCCAGCTGACATTAGAATTTGTTGAGATAATTTGTTCTGGAAATCGTTGCTGCAATAAATCGATTGTTTTATGCGCGGCGTAGCAGGTGGCGCCGTCTTGCTGAAACCACCTGTCGCCCAGTTGAGGCCACAAGAAATCCGTTATCATGTTCCTGTAACGAATGCCGCTCACAGTCATTGCAATTTCGGCCTCATCTTCACAAAGTAAGGCCCAATCACGCCGGGTGGCCAAAATCCGCACCAGACAGTTGCTCGTTTTGGGTGCCCTTGTTTCTCATGAATTGCATGAGGATTTTTTGAGCCCCAAAAGTTAATAAGTTTGTGTATTCACGAAGCCATTCAGATGGAAATGCGCTTCATCGGAGAAGATGACCTTTTTTTTGAGTTTGGCATTGATTTCACAATTGGCATTGATTTCACTTTGCTCCATTACCCAAGAAATTACCCTTGAAAGATGCCGAATTGATAATCACGGGTTTTCGTAGGTACTCTCGTTTCCAGCAGCAAAGTTTTCGAAAGACCAGCCGGGAGACGCACCCAGAGAACTAATTGGTTGAAAAGAGGTTTTAGCAACCGCAAATTCGGCTGCTACCACCGAATTGGGGTTGCCACAACCGAATTGGGGTTGTCACGACCGAATTTAGTCCTCACAACTGAAATTCGGTTGAAGCAACATCGTTTCATAATTGATTCGGTTCTGACAACTGAATCTGGGTTTATATTTGTTCTGTCAACCAAATTTTACAAAATTTCGGTTGTAACAATCGAATTTGGATATAATTCGGGTACAACAACCGAAATTGATCCCAAATTCGGTTGCACTTCCCTTCGGTTGGACTTAGAACAGCTGTTTTCAATTTTTTCATTGTGGTTGATCGTTTCAGCTGTCAAACTCATATGTACTTTGTTTTTGTACTTTTTGTATTCCTGTGTTGGTGCAGGGGGATTCTCAAAGACGATCAACAATTAGACAACCAGAAGATGTGCCTAATTTGGCAACCCTGGTAAAAGAGAACCAAAAAGTGCCAGATATTCACTCAAACGCATTTCTCTCTTGTCTCATATCTTGATTATTTCAAACTTTTTGCATAGTTTATGAAATTTTATTTCAACACGGTTGGGATTTGTATAGTTATATACAATAACACTATCAAAAAGCCGCTTGTGTATTCAAATATTCAATGAAGAGAGTAAGAGAGAGGGCAGAGAAGTACTAGGGTTTCACTCGTTTTGTTTGTTGGCATTTGAGTGAAGAGAAATTTTGACTGTCTATTTGTACATCGTTTTTGGGATTCTCAAAGACGATTTACAATTAGACGACCAGAAGATGTGCCCAACTTGGCAACCCTGGTAAAAGAGAACCAAAAAGTGCTAGGAGTTCACTCAAACGGATTTCTCTCTCGCGTCATATCTTGCTTATTTCATACTTTTTGCATAGTTTATCCCAGCAAAAACATTGCTTCCAAGGAAGTAAAAAAAGTAATAGGAGCGAGGAACCGGAATCAGTGAAAAACTGTATCAACACTAGTGAATTTTACATGCGCTTGGCTTTGGATGGAAACACTTTTTTGTATCGAGCACTCTTCACTTTTTCACTAGCCCTCATAGTCTTTAAAAAATTCAATTTTTGTATCTATGTACATTTTCATTAATGCTAAAGTAAATAATGTTTTTCTCTTGGTAAAGAAGCAATTGAAAAATAATTCTCAAAAGTGTTAATAAATTGAAACAAAATCCGCATTCAATGGTGCGGTTTACTGCATCTTCGGAAAGTATCAGTTTTGCTGGAAACATTTTCATAACAACTTTTTGGAAATAGTTTAAAATGCATTCTTTGGAGGTAGATAAATCGTTTATACCTAATTTCTGGAACTAGTGCAAAACTGATTCCCATGGAAATACTTCCAATATTTTTTGCTGGGATGTAATTTTACTTCAACATAGTTGGAATTTGTATAGTTATATACAACAACACTATCAAAGGGCAGCTCGTGTATTGAAATATTCACCGAAGAGAGTAAGAGAGAGAGTAGAGAAGTACTAGGGTTTCACTCGTTTTAATTGTTGGCATTTGAGTGAAGAGAAATTTTGACTGTCTACTTGTACATCGGTTTTGGGATTCTATGGCACAGCTGATCGAAAAGGTACTAGGCCAATGATAGAGAATGAGAGAGCAAAGAAGACAGGAATTAATTTTAAATAGTGTTCATTGATGCTAATGACAGCTAAATCATGTTTTATATTGTTTGTATTGAACGAAAATACGAATTCCCGCGATTTCTGTCCGTTTTTGAAATGGCCTACTACCTCGTCGTCATGAAGAGGCAGCGAAGAGAGTGATGGAAACTCTTAAGTATTTCTCTATGATTGGTGGTATACTTAAGTGTAGTTAAGAAGTGTGTAAGTGTACTTAAGAAGAACTTTTACTCATGGAGTGGAATGCCAACAAAGAAAACGAGTGAAGCGCCTCGTTTCTCTGTTCTCTGTCTTACTCTCTTCGTTGAATATTTCAATACACGAACAGTTTTTTGACGATTTTAATTGTATCTAACTATAGAAGTTCCAACCATGTTTAAATAAAATTACATAAAGTATGTAAAAAGTATAAGTATTAAATAATCAAGTTATGACGCGAGAGAGAAATGCGTTTGAGTGAATTGCATCGACTGTTTGGTTCTCTTCTATTAGGGGTTGCCAAATTGCGCACTATTTTTCTTCTCTACCTATTTTGTTTTCAACCGGAAATTAAAATCCATCTTTCAAATTTAGTGGTATAAAAATATACGTAGTCTTCCAATAAATAAAATAATTTGAGTGAACTTACCGTGTGTAAGATATTCAGAGACGATCAAGAATTAGACTACCAGAAGATGTGCGCCATTTTGGCAACCCTGGTAAAAGAGAACCAAAAAGTGGTAGCAATTCACTCAAACGCATCTCTCTCGCGTCATATATTGATTAATTCATACTTTTGTATAGTTTATGCAATTTTACATCAATATGATTGGAATTTGTATAGTAATATGCAATAACACTATCAAAAAGCTGCTCGTGTATTGAAATATTCAATGAAGTGAGTAAGAGAGAGAGCAGAGAATGGCTAGGGTGTTTCAGGGGGATTCTATGGCACAGCTGATCGAAAAGGTATTAGGGAAATTCGACGACTTTGTATGGGGAACTAAGCGATATTAAGCGATTTTAAGCGGCACTCCATACAAAGTCGTCGAAAAATTAGTTTAGCAGGGAATAAAAAAACAAGCTTAGTGTTTATTGATGCTAATGACAGCTAAATTATGTTTTATGTTTTTTGCATTGAACGAAAATACTCATTCCCTTTGATTTCTGTCCGTTTTATGTCCAACGGAAGTGTAAAATTGATAAAATACAGCAGCAAAAAAAACTCTATGAAATGACCTACTACCTCGTCGTCATGAAGAGGCAACGAAGAGAGTAATGGAAACTCTAAAGTATTACTCTATGGGTGTTTCTCGTTTTGTTTGTTGGCATTCAAGTGAAGAGAAATGTTGACTGTCTACTTGTAAATCGTTTTAACATTTTCATTCACAAGAAATGATAACATAATGTATCTAAATTCACTTTTTGTTGCCATTTCTTGTAAGTGAACATGTGGCAACATTGCCATTGCTCAAGTCGAAATTTAAGTGGGAATTTGAAATGACGCTTAATATCGCTTAGCTGCCCCATACAAATTAACCTATAATTTACTTTAGCGGGGTACGATAAAAGAAACTCACTTAATGATAGCGCGTTCTTCCCTTGTGTAGCTCTCAATTTTTAATAATCGGAACAATCGTAGACGATAGCTGTCAAATTTCTGAGCTTCATTCATATCAATGTGATGTATAAGTATCGTGTATTGAATTCCATAAAGTATATGGGTTTTTTTTTAAACTCAAAATTCGATATTACGAAATCTAATCGAGATAAGGAAAATATTTGTATTGCTGGTAGTTTAAAATTGAGTTGACATATCGCATAATTTTAGACATCATACTCTTCAAACAAAAATTTTCAAAATTCCTTGTTTTAAATTTTCAACCACAAATTCCTTATATATGGGATATCGTATGTTGGACAAATGTGAACAGTGAATTTGAAAATAGTCGTCGCACAAAGTCATTGTGATTTATTAGGTCTGACGTCATACAGTTTCCATATTATTTATCGTTTCCAGTGTTATTATCGTTTATCGATTTTCACAAATTACACTTTTCTAAACAGTCGTTAGTTAGCGCGATATTCTCGTACACATGTATGCAAGTACCATGTGGTTTGTTTTCCCATTATCGCAACATTGTTGCTAATTTTTCTATGTACGATTCTGTTTAATTTTATTATCTTTATTATATTCTTAACTATTTCTATATATAGCGAACGAATAGTTCTAAATCCCGTTTTGAAAAAACGTGACGACTACGATATTTACAAAATGGAAAAATTGAAGAAAAAAAAAACAGAAAATAGTGCGGCAATAACAACATTATCTACACGTTAATAATATGAAAAACAAAAGTTTTAATCAGTTCTTGAAGGTTGAGTGTGTTATCGTTGTCGTGAGTGACAATTAAGCACATTTTTTCGACAATTTCCACGACAATACTAAATATGTGTACACACATGTAGATATCGCTTACAAAGTATTTTGAATTTTGTATTTTTGTAATGCGCGCGGACTTACGTGTACGAGTATTTCATATGTCCGTCTTTCAACGCTATTTGCTGTATTTGCGGCCTCTTTTGGTGTTGATTACAGTGTTAATTAGGTCACTAGTTATCGATGGAATATTCCTCTAATTCATCGCAAGCAAGATGTCATTTTTGAATCGATTTCGATTTTTATAGTCGAATACTTGTTTCTTGCCCGGTCAGCTGTTTTGTGAAAGGGAATGTTTTGAACTATGAGATCATTATTGCAATTTATTACACGTATAACGATCGATTGAGTAAGAATTAAATTCTGGATTGATACAAAAAAAAAACTGCTGTTATACCTGTAATCACAGTCTGAAACTTTGTTGTCGATGGATTTATATTGTGTGTTTAGTATAAATGTTGTCTCAGCGTTAGGACTGTACACTGAAAGAAACCCTGGTATTCGTAAAAACAATCCAGTTACGCCGAAACATAATCTTAGATAAATGAACAATCGAAATGTACTTGCAGTAAACGAAAATTGTTTGAGTCACACAAATCACTTCCTTCGTGATAAATAAATAAAATCATTTACGGGAACCGAAAAACGTTTACAACAAACAATATATGATAACTATTAACTCAAAAACAAGCATCTCACGAGGAACGAACAAGTGTATATATATATACATATACGATTCATGATCTACCGATGGTTTAAATTCAGGTATCTGATGACGAACTTATCACGGAGTTTCAATCTACACCTTTTCCAATCATAATTCAGAAAATATCAATTGAATTCAGAAAATATCAATATACTTTAACCTTCGCTTTACGAATACTCACCCGGGTGACCATTTCGGTTTTAATATCTTTATTAATTTTGCTCCGATCTTGAAATTTCGACTCACTGAACAAGTTGTGCAAAAATATGATACAAATTTTATTTTTGTTTAAAAGATTTTTTTAAATTTTTTCAATTTTATTTCGTCGTTTACTATCAATCAAAAGGGTAACCTTTGGTGGGTATTGCACATAAAACCTTTCGTAAGGCGAAGATTAAGGCCTAATTTTTGAGTGGAAAATCATCTTTGATCAACGATCAAATATAATTTAAACTCTGAATTCACTATTTAGGTTAATAGTTAATTGCTGTTTAAACAGCCATAGTTGGGCATTTAAACTATGATCAAGTGACCATATGATGTTGACAGAAAACAACAAGAACAACAAACACAAAGCTTCTTTAATTGTTAATGTGAACAATTTATTTCTGCTCAAATATTCTATTTTATCACTTCACTTTTTCAATTTTGTATTTTATCACTTCACTTTTGTTTTGCAAATAGCGTCAGTTTGATGCATTGTAACGATTAGCCGATAAATGTATGAATACCGGTTATTTTTCGTAGCATTTGCTACTGTTGCCACATGGTAGTCAGATTATTTGACAAAGCACTGAAAAACTCTTTTCGTATTTAAAGTCAGATCAAACATAAATCAAAATCAACTGACTACCAATTTAAATAACCGTTCAAAAATTGGGCCTAAAAGTTTGAACTTCAAATTCAGAAAAAATCAATTTAACTTCAGAATTTCCATTTGACAATCAGGAAATAACAATTGAAAATCAGAAAATATTAGTTGAAATTCAGAAAATATCAATTGAAGTCCTGAAAATATCAAATCAAATTCAGAAAACATCAATTGAAATGGAGAAATTGAGAATTGATATAGAAATAGATATCCAGAAATCATCAAATGATATTCAGAAATTATGAACTGAAATTCAGACAACGAAATATAACGATAGACAATTTCAATGGACATTTTAGTTTTTTATAGAAATTTTTCGCAATTTCAATTGATATTTTCTGAATTTAAATTGATGTCGGCTGTCGGTAGTGCAATGGTACTGTGCGCGTCTCTTGTACATCAGAACGTGGGTTCGATCCCTGGTCTGACCATCTTACACTTTTTTCGACGACTGCCAACTCGCTTAGTGACGGCGACACTATCGAGTAATAAGCCATGTAATAGATAAAAAACCAAACGGAACCGGTGTAAAACTGTAGGTCCCAATCAGTGAGTGAAACCTGGACAGCGCACAGCTCAGTGATTGTGAGCAGCTCTCCCCTATCCCTTCAAAGGATGTAATTGGAAAATATTTGTTTATTTATTTTTCCGAATTTCAAATAATATTTTCCGAATTTCGATTGATTTGATTCTGAAATTTCATCGATATTTTCTGAATTTCAATTGACATTTTCTGAATTTCAGTTTGAGTGTACTGAATTTCAATTTATAATTTCCGAATTTCAAATGATTTGCTTCTGAACACCAATCAATATTTTCTGAATTTCAATTGATATTTTCTGAATTTAAATTTGAGTTTACTGAATTTCAATTAATATTTTCCGAATTTCAAATGATTTGTTTCTGAATTTCAATCGATATTTTCTGAATTTCAATTGATATTTTCTGAATGTCAATTGATATTTTTTGAATTTCAATTGATGGTTTCCGGATTTGCAATTAATATTTTCCCAATTTCAAGTGACTTGTTTCTGAATTCAGTTAATATTTTCTGAATTTCAATTTGAGTTTACTGAATTTCATTTAATATTTTCCGAATTTCAAATGATTTGCTTCTGAAATTCAACCGATATTTTTTGAATGTCAATTGATATTTATTAAATTGCCATTGATATTTTCTGAAATTCAATTGATATTTTCTGAATTTCAATTTCAGTCTACTGAATTTCAATTAATATTTTCTGAATTTCGAGAGATTTGATTCTGAAATTCAATCGATATTTTCCGAATTTCAATTGATTTTTCTGAAATTCAATTGATATTTTCTGATTTTCAATTGATGTTTTCCGAATTTCAATTAATATTTTCCGAATTTCAAATGACTTGAACTGAATTTCAATCGATATTTTCTGAATTTCAATGAATGTTTTACGAATTTCTATTAATATATTCCAAATTCCAAGTGATTTGTTTTTGAATGAAATCATTCCATTCTGAATTTCAATTGATATTTTCTGAATTGCAATTGATATTTTTTGAATTTTAATTGATATTTTCCGAATTTCAATTGAAGTTTTCCGAATTTGAATTAATAAATATTTCGAATGAATTTTTTCTGAATTTCAATAGATATATTCTGAATTTCAATTAATATTTTCCGAATTTCTAATGATTTTTTTCTGAATTTCAAATGATTTTTTTCTGAATTTCAATTGATATTTTCTGATTTACAAATAGGAATTGTGAATTACAATTAGTATTTTTTAAATTTCAATTGGACATTCTGAATTTCATTCGATCGTTTCTTAATTTCAATTAGAAATTCCGAATTTCAATAGATATTTTCTAAATTACAATTGAAAAACGCGTGGTCATGCCAGTGTGTTTGGTTAACTGAAATATCTTTCATTCTAACAAATCAACAGTGGCTATCAACCGTGGTCCGTCTTTTTATAAAATGTAATATTCGATCAAACCGAAAACCGTTTATTTGATGTCGGTTAACCGGTTTTTACTCAATTGGTGTTAATATCCTTAAAAAATTAATAATAAATTATATGATTTTTGAATTTTAATGAAATGTTGGATTAAGAAACATGATTTCTATTTTCAAATATGACTTTATGTTTCAATAAGTTCTAAGTGACATTCCCAAACATATTTGTATCCAAATTTGAAAATTATGTTATGATTTGAATGAGAATTTAAATTTTTTTTTCCAATTTTGAATTTGAATAAAACTTGTAAATTTTATATTAAACACGCATTCCAAATTAGAATATGAATTAAATTTTAATTTAACAGCCTGTTTCTCCATCTCGAACGAATAGCTAAGCGAACAAAAATCAGTCACTCACATTCGACTCAAATTTGGTTTGTCCAAGTCGAAATTTTCGTTCGCCTAACTTCATGTTTGTTCCTAAGTGACAGCACATTCGAAATAGATAAATCACAATTTGTACGGAAAAATTGTATGTTTCCATTTGACTTGAAACGACAAGATTGTGAAACCCAAACCCACTTTCTTTCGTATAGAACACGAATACATATTTGACATGGTCGCTCAATAAATGTATTGGAAGTGCTACATGTGCAATTTAATTTAAAACAATAAACTGAAAAAACCGGTTCCACCGGTTTCTTAAAAAACTAATTTTACGAACAAACCGAAAACTGGTTTTTAAAAAGTGCCGGTTTTTTTGGACACTCTAAGCACAAACAAACCATTACTCACTTAGAACAATTTTCATGACCTTAGCTCCGTTCGATTACTCGAAAATTTGTGCATATTTTTACTGAATCGTGTTCGTTTACTCCAAAAGTCCAGTAAACTTAGTGGATTTTCTAACACTTAAAAACAGTTGAACAATAATCACCGTCTGTACTGAAGGGAAATGAGAGATCTTGCAAATTTTGGTTGGAGAAATTTTAGCCAACAAAATTTGCAAGATAGAATAGCTGTTTGAAATCAGCTGTTTTACGAGTATGTAAACAAATAGAAGTGAAAAAGAGGTTAACAACTGCAGAACTAAGCACAAATGAGTATTTTAATAATTTTGTTTTAATATAACAATGAATTTTTTAAATAAAATGTACAGCAATAATGTGCAGTGGCATTTAGCAAATTCTGGTGAACCGGCGAAGTCATAATTGGACAACTGCGGCAGTAGATATGCAATGTAACTAAATACAGTCCAAAATGTGTGTAGCAAAGTACAAAAAAATGTACATCAGCTGTTTCCTTACAAATTTTTACGCGTAATTTTTGTGCAAGTTTTCATAAACGGAGTAAAATCATTCTTCTCCCTCAAAAGTAAATTCTCGCAAATTTTTTACTGGGAAAGTAAATGAACAAAGCTCCTGTAAGCCTTTAGTATGAGCTTCTCATACATTAACTAAAACTAAGAAACCCGGTGATAACATAAATTCAAATTCAAAAAACCCGTTTGCATTATGTGTTCTTTCGTTTACCGCAAATGAGTTATATTAATTCAAAATTCCAAAAAAAATTTTGTGCGAAACGAAATTTAGCTACTTTTTCATTTAAGGCTAACGAGCCATATTACAGCCATATAGGGTTCATTTTGAATGGAAGTGTAACCTCATTAATAGATGTATATTATTGAATTGTAAACTCAAATATATTTTAATATTTACCTTTCCCCGTAATGATTTCCTAAAATTTGAACTTATCATCACAGATCAATTAAACTCTAAAACTGGTGCTGATGTCATCTTCCATATTCACTGTCCTCGCCCGTTGACATTGAATCCCCAAACCCCAATAATACAGGATGTCTCAAAAGAAACTTAACATTTGTTTAGCTGACTGCGTGAACGCATTGAATCTAAGGGGTATCCCAGTTGGTAGCCTGGCTCTTGGGAATCCAGTCACTATGGAGCGTTTCTCGGGAGCGGACTGAGCGCTGTGCTTGCGAGAGTATTACAAAAATGGTGATTCTACGACTGTAGCGCGTAGAATATTCTACAGTATTCGAGGTTTTCGTCACTGGAATAATGCGCCAAGCATCCCTCTCATTCTCAAAATGGGTCAACAAATTTGAAGAGGGCGGTTCAACACTGGGGCGAACACAAGCATGAGAGGCCACTTCATTCGGATGTCGGCACGAGGAATTATTGGGTCAACAAATTTGAAGAGGGCGGTTCAACACTGGGCGAACACAAGCATGAGAGGCCACTTCATTCGGATGTCGGCACGAGGAATTATTGACCCTTACTTTTTTGGGGATGTAAAAGGAAACTTTACCATTCGAATAAGTGAATGCCATGAATGCGAAGGTTTACACTTAGACAATATTATTTTTTAGTAATAAATATCGAAATACTTAATAAGTTCCTTATCGCACGTTGCGGGATGGGGGCTAATTGAAAAACAATTAAACATCTTTTTTCAACACTATTATGCTACAACCCAGTATTATAAACTATATTGGGTACTTTTGTTTTGGTTTGTGTCTAGACTAACATACATATGTTGACAAATTTCTTATTTAATGACAAGTTTTCTAGGTGGAGCCTGTAACCAATATTTACAGCCTAGCTACGTATGTCGAATACTTACGGACTTTCGTCGTATAAGCGAAAATATTTCCTGTTGCGCTCTGTAAAAGTATGAGAATGACAAATCAAAAGAAAATGAAAAAAGAATGAAAACGAAGTGAGCATTTCAGTACAAAGTTGCGCTCCGTAACTTTTTTTTATGTCATTTGCGTAAACACAAATGTCAAAAACAGTCACTTGTGTTTTAGCTTTCGCATTGTTTATTTTTGCAAAGAGAACGAAGACATAAAATGGATAAATGGTAAGTATTTTATAAAAAATTATCTATATTTTATTAACATATTTGTATTTCAGCAACAAAAAGTCAACACTGGTACAGCTGCAGACACTGATTGAATATATGGAGGAACATCCAGATTTCGCCAGGGGAACAGCAGTGTTTGGGAGCTCTAAAATGAGCACAGAAGACAAATGGAAGGAAAATGAAAAAAAAACACACGCAAATCAACCCGTGAATGTATTTACTAATTTTATTCGTGTTTGTTTATTTACATTTACATATGTTGTCAATTATTTCCAGCTGACAATTTGAAGTCGCATAGAGCTGTATTTTTTTGGTGCATTCAAGCGATTTTTATTCGAATATAGCGATTTTTTCTTGTAAATTTTGCACTTTTTTTAGAATTGTAGATCTGGCACCATTTTTGTTTGACAATTGTTGAATGACTTTCGCTTCGATACATAAGCGAAGAGAAAGAAGAAATCGTAGATATGGAGCGCAAAATAAACGAAAAAGTGAGTGCTTTGATTTGCTTCGCTTCGCTTCTCTTTCGACATACGGAGCTAGGCTGTTAGTATATGTATATTGTAGTTTTGATCGCAATAAAAAGCAAATTTAGAAAAGCCAAAGTGAAAGAAGTTTAAAGAAGAACATTTTCTTAAATAAGTGCCTGTTCGTAAAAAAAGTAAATTTTCTCAAAAAAAAAAAATACCTACTCATATTCTTAAACAAAGTACATTTTCTTCAAAAAATACCTTATCGTAAAGAAGTACCTTTGCTTAAAAAAAGTAAATTTACGTACAAAAATTACATTTTCTTAAAAAAAGTATTTTTGTTTTCTTTAAAGCGTACCTTTTTTGCGAAACAAAGTATTTTTTTTAAAAATAAGTAAAATTTCAGAAAAAAGTACATTTTCCTACACCAAATTGCCTTTTCTTAAAAAACTACCTTTTCTTTAAAGAGGACCTTTTTGTGAAACAAAATAACTTTTCTTGAGATAAGTACCTACTTTTAAAAATGTACCTATTCTTGAAAAAAGTACCAATTCTAAAAAAATTCCCATTTCTTTAAAAAGAACTTTTCTTCAAAAAAATACCTTCTCTTAAAAAATACCTTTTCTTACAAAAATTCCTTTTCTTAAAAGTACCTTTTCTTAAATATAAAATAATATCTTTTCTTTTCCTTTCTTGAGATAAGTAGTAGCCTTTCTGAAAATAAGTACATTTTCACCCTGTATATAGCGAAAGGAACTTCGTTCCAACCGGGTGTCCACTGGCACCTCATGTAATTTTTTTTTTAATTTCGGTTTCTGTTTTTTAAAATTCAATAGTTGCCTTTTGAATTTCAATTGATAGTTTTAATTTCTAATAGAATTTTTAAATTTCAATTGATTTTTTTTAATTTTAATTGGAATTGGCGTAGATCAGTGACCGTCTTATTCAAATGGATTTCCATGTTTTATGATTGTTCCCTGTTTTATTACTCTTAAGCCCGTCAAGAAAGAGTTTGGCAGTTTCGAAATACACTATCTCTTAATAAACCCACTTTTGTGCTATGTAAGTTGTCGTCCATCCACGCATATGCCATACCTTTCGGGCTGAAGTCGGGATCGCTTTAATTATTGTTTTAATGGACGGCTTTAATTCAGTCAAATTCATTGGTTTCATTTTGCTTGACATGAACCCATAAAACAAGGCTGGTGCAGTTGGGTCAGGTGACCTTGGGAGCCAGCGGAAAGTGGAGTTTGTGGATATTAATTTATATGGAAATTTTCGTTGGAAGTCCGCCATAACCGATCTGGCTATGTGTGCAGTTGATCCATCGGGTACGTCTTCGGCGCAGTTCTGGGTAAATAAAAATCAATGAGTCTTCGACTCACGGGCGATGTGTTAACACCTTTTTGTTACACGGTACCTGTTCGATTTAGTAAATGTTACATGGGAAAATAAAAAAAGAATAGTTTTTGTGCTGAAGGCTCTTTTGCTATTGTACTCCCTCTATCCTTACATCTGCTTTAACATTAGATGTAGTATTGTTAAAATAAATAAAACAATATTTAACTCACTGAAATAATTGTTTTTGTTTTGTCATAAATAGAGCGACGACAAAAAGTATTGAATAGTATAGAGAACTTATTGCACTCTTTTTCCGCTCTCATATAGAGAATCTGAGTGAAAGAGCATAAACGAGTCCTATTCTTTTTATAGAATATTTCAATATAAATACACCATTTCGACAATGTTGTTACATAAAACAATACATAAAGCATAAATGTTTCAAAAGGCATCAATGTTTCACATCAAAATTATGAACGGACCTAGTTATGACAAAAAGAGAGTAATACGTTTTGAACCATTCACCAGATGTCGCCAGTGCTTTTAAGTGATACAATTCGTTCCATGTGTTCTCTATACTATTCAATACTCTTTGGCGACGACGACCTGCTTGTGTGTTCGCTGTCACTACATCAATACGATCATACTTATTTTCAGGCAGAGATAATTGTTGTACAACAACCACGTATGAGATGCTAATGCTGTGTGATTTTTGCATGTGTTCACTTTGATAGATTGCCCTACCGGTGCCTATAAATGTTACCACATCAAAAAATCCTTCAACGTCTTAGTTTCTTCAAAGTAGTATGGCTCCACAATGCACCTTGATGAGAGGACGCACCATACAGTGACTCGTTCTGGGTGCAGTTCCATCTCATGGAGTATTTCTGGATTAGATTCACTCCATATACAACAAGTTTGCTTGTTTATATTGACGTTTAGATTAAAATGGGCCACATCAGACAAGCTACAAGCAATTAATCAAGTTTATCAAGTTGTTGTCTTCATCGGCCATTTCAATAATTTTTTGGCAAAATTCCAGGCGAATAGGCAAGGCCAGAGGGTTTAACCAGGGGGATTCTATGGCACAGCTGATCTAAAAGCCACTAGGGAAATGATGTAGAATGAGAGACCAAAGAAGACCATACAGCAAACTAAGTTTAACCCTTTCGCTACATTGTATCCATATGGATACATTCAACTTTGGAGGCATCTAGCAATCTCTAAATCAATGAATTGATTTGGATATCGATGTTTAATTGTTTTTTGAGGTCTTGTGAATAATTTTCATAAAAAAAAATTTGTATTTTGACAAAACTAAGAAAAATATAGCAATTTTAAAATAACCTTTTTTGTTTTTTTTTTTGCAAAAAAAGGATTTTTTATTTTACAAATTACATTTATATAGGTCCATATTTTTTTTCAGAAACTTATCAATTATCAAGAGAAATGTTTATTTTAATATTTTGCATTTATAGTTTTTTGTTTTAAACCAAATAAAGGCTCTGCGGATTTTTTAAACATTGTATGTATCCATATGGATACAAACGTAAGTTGTGGAAGTAAACATTCTACACACAATACAAATAAAATCATTTTGCGTTTGATGCTGCTATGATGCAGACGTTCTTTTTTTATCTCTGATACGATTTAAATTTATTAAGAAAAATGGCAAAAAAAAACCAATGTTGTTGATTCCGATATTTCTGACTTGGAAGAATCGGAAGAATCTGAAGTTATAAACAACTTATATGATGCTTTTGATAATAATAACAGCTTTTTATTAGAAGAACTTTCTATAGAAGGCCCATATGAGATCAACATACAAGATATTAATGTTGATAATAACAATGATACAGGTGATAGAGTTATTGAGATCGAAGAAAGTCTTGAAGTTGATGGAACCGTTCAAGAGAGTCCCACAATTTTTCAATCTCCACAAGTTCCACCTAAAAAGGCTGCCGAATTTCGTTGGAAAAAAGCTTCTTGGACTAATCCAGAGACTTCTTTTTCTGAACGTACCCAAAGAAAAGTATTAAATTGCCTGTCGAGTATTTTTTGGAGTACTTTACAGAAGACTTTCTTCAACAACTTGTATCTTCAACAAACCAGGCATCAATGATTAAATTTGGGAAATCTCTCAATTTAACCGACGAAAAACTTCTAAAATTTCTAGCTCTAGAAATATTGATTGGTACCATTGGCTACCCGCGTTTGGAAATGTATTGGACAATGGGCACAGTAATGCCATCATTCCCAGAAAATATGACCACGAATAGATTCCATTCTTTGCCAAATAATTTAAAGTTCACAATAGACCAACCAGGAAGCGATAAGCTTTGTAAAATTCGCCCTATAATAAATATGTTTACAAAAAAATTACAGCAGACAGTTGTCCGAGGCCTTCGGCCACGGACTGTCCCTGCAGGCTGTGTCAGAGACACGGCCATTAAGTTTAACGTAGAATACGCCATCCGATAAGACAGAAAACATATATAACAATAAATTCATTTGCTTATATTATTTATCATTTATTGTTATATATGTTTTCTGTCTTATCGGATGTCGTATTCTACGTTAAACTTAATGGCCGTGTCTCTGATACAGCCTGCAGGGACAGTCCGTGGCCGAAGGCCTCGGACAACTGTCTGCTGTAATTTTTATATTTACCAACGGTATTTGATTCAAGTCCGTTTAAAAAAAAATATTATGTTCAATTTTTTTAAACTTAATTTAATTTATGTATTTTAATTAATATTTTTATTGAAATAAGTTCTGCGAATGTTGAGAGGGCCGCCCTAATATTAAAAAAGGTTTATCTTATCGAGTCTTCGCATTAGCATTCGAGCGTTGTGTGAAAGCTTTACGCTTTACAATTCAAAATTAATGTGACAACAGCTTTATTGAAGCTTTCGCAAAAAAGCTTTATTACGTTAGCTTACTGTTTGTTTCACTTTTTACTAGATACATGTTGCCAAGCAACATTGGCTTGCTGTTCGTTTCACTTTTTACTAGATACATGTTCCTAAGCAATGTTGAGCAACCAAAAACACTCAACCAAACACCACACATATGTTTGAGTGTATGTGTTTAAACAATTTTCATTTGAGAAATTAAAATACTAGAAATATATCAACCAATATAAAATGTATATCAAACGAAAGATAACATCTTCATTTACCTACAAAAAAAATTTTACAAAAATGCATCTAGCCGTTTCCTCAAATTCAATGAAATAAAGATTACAACAATAAAAGCCTGACATGACTCCTCATACCGTAAGGTAAGACGTATTCTACGTCAAAAAATCGCATGTTATTCCAAAAGATGAAAATCTTTGTGTGGATGAAATGATGGTTCCTTCTAAAGGAAGAACCACATTGAGACAGTACATGCCTAAAAACCCCATCAAATGGGGAATGAAAATATTTTGCCTTTGCAGCTCAAAAGGCATAGTTTATGATAGATTCGGCAAAGTTGATTTTAAATCTGAAAAGGATTTGAAAAAAGAAGGCCGTGGAACTTTTGACTTCCGTATAGAACGAGCAGACAATATTTTTCTTCTTAGATGGCTTGATGGGGGAATTGTGCAACTCGTGGTATCAATTCATGGCCATGAGCCCGGTAACAAAGTGTCGCGATTTTGTGCCGAAAAAAAAAGTTTTGAAATAACACAACCAAACATTGTATCAGAGTACAACATCAATATGGGAGGAGTTGACAAAATGGATTTTCTCCTTTCTTTATATAGAATTTCGATTAGATCTGGGAAGTGGACTCTTAAGATTTTTGACCACTTTATTGATTTAGTTGTATGTAACTCGTGGTTAGAATATAGAATGGATCACGAGAACAATAATATGAAAAATAAGTATATGGACTTACTGAGCTTTCGCAACGATATTGCTAATGGTCTTTTAGCTCGGTCTAATCAACAGGCATGCTCTCGTAAGCGTGGACGCCCAACATTATGCCAAAATGAGGATACTCCAATCAGTCCAACGACCTCCGACAAGAAACGTAAAGCTACACCTTCAATTTCTGTTCGATATGACGGAAATCAGCATTGGCCAGAACACACGCCGGATAAAGGTAGATGCAAAGTCAAAGGATGTAAAGGACAAACCAGATACAAGTGTTCAAAGTGCAACGTTTCTTGTGCATTCCCAATGGATCGAGAAATTGCTTCAAGGAATTCCATTATATATCAAATGAATAAATTATTGGTAAGGTTTTTTTTCAGATTATATGTACTTTATGTATTAAATATATATTGTTGTATTATTTTTGTCTTAATTTATTGTAATTATATGAATTGTAGTTTTATAATTTTTAGTTTGTCCATGTAAGTATATACAATGTTTGCTTTTATAAAAAAAAAGAATTTTATATGTTAAAACTACTAAAATAAATAAAATCTCGATCATAAAAAAACATAATATACTAGCATTTTTATTTACCATACACGAAATTTGTATCCATATGGATACATTCCAAAAAACACATTTAGGATGAAAATTTTTAAAAATTGAGTATTGATTGTTGTTCCCAGGGCCAACAGTAGTAATAATCCAAAAAATTGGATTTTTTAAGCAACCCAGTAAAAACTTGTAGCGAAAGGGTTAAAAGTGTTTGATTGATACTAATGACAGCTAAATTATGTTTGTATCGAACGAAAATACGCATTCCCTTTTATTTCTGTCCGGATGAAATGGCCTACTACCTCGTCGTCATGAAGAGGCATCGAAGAGAGTAATGGATGTTCTTTAGTATTGCTCTGTGGTTTAACGTGCTTGTGATTTGAACTTTGTACGGAAACAGGTTTAAGTCTCCATGAATTATCCGTTGTAATCACCGATTGCTAACTCCAAATTGCGCTTATAAGTTTGGAGTCGAACAGCTTGGATTTGCCTGAATTGACGATACCACAGCCGCGATTCAAACTGACACTCAGGGGACGCCCCCTATAAATGCAGTGCATTGTGTTTCCGAAGGAAAATTGAGGTAGTGGCGGGTGGAAAGAGGGAGTAGTGTCTGTTGACATTTGCCTTGAATCTTTGTATGTCACAATTGGTGGGAAATACACTAGCCGGAAGTTTATTCCACATACGGACTGTACGGCTGAAGAGAGAATTTTCTCTATAGTGTGTAGTGCGGTCAACCGGCCACTCGATAAAAAACGGATGAGAGTTCCTGGAAAGCCGCGTGCTTCGGCTAAATATCCTCACGGCTGGCATAAGTTGACGGATGTCCGAGGAACACATACCGTGGAAATACCGATAGACCAGCGACAAGCAACCCTCATTTCGACGATGCTCAATGGAGACAATAGAGTTAGATACCCTACTGTCCCCTATCAATACCATCGCTCTCCTCCGAACACGGTCGAGAAGCTCCAAAGATATCCTAGGAGCACCTGCCAATATATGGGAGTTATATTCGATCTTTGGCCTGATGTAGGTGGTGTAAATATTGAGAAGATCAGATGGAGTGAAGTATTTATTGCACCGCTTTAAAAAGCCCAGACACTTGAATGCATTTTTCGACACTTCAAATACATGTTTTGCCCAACGGACATCACATTGTATTTCCATGCCCAGAACATCAAGAGCGTCTGATTCATCAATATCCACACCGTCCATAGACAATGACGACACACCTGGGTCAGCAATCCGCTTATGCGACAACAAAAAACATTGGGTCTTACCCGCATTAAAATCTACTCAATTCATTCGACCCCATTCAACAATGGACACCAGATCCCGGCCGAGTGTTTCATTCATCGTGCGGGGTTTGACTTCAATCTCTTGAAGACTTGGCCTACGGTCGAATGAATAAGAATGACAGAGATTACTGTCATCCGCAAAAGAAAAGATTGGATTCACAGTCTGACCAAGGAGATCGTCAACGGAAATAAGAAATAGAGAAGGAGAAAGAACAGAGCCCTGTGGTACACCTGCAGTCAATTTATGATCGTCGGATGAAACCCCATCTACAACAACTCGTATAAATCGAGTGAAGTTATCACCGACACCAAAAGCAGCAAGCTTTGACCAGAGTTCATCGTGCCGTACTCTGTCAAAGGAATTGGAAATATCAAGAGCCACTACCCTACTCTCACCAACCCGGTGGATGGGTCGACTCCACTATTCCGAAAGGAACGCCATCAGGTCTCCAGTAGATCTCGTTCTACGGAAGCCATACTGCCGATCATTAAGAAGGTCATTAGATGCTCTCCATAATCTTGGAGAACGCAGAACAAATTTCAATTGGGCGGTAATGTGCAGGGTTATTTGCATCACCTTTTTCATTGGTTGGACATTAGCAACCTTCCAACATGCCGGGAAGACTCCCGCACGGTATGCAAGGTTGAAAAGGTTGCGCAGTGGACACGCCAGCTTCGAAGAGCACCTACTCAAGACCAGTGAAGATATACCATCCGGGACCGGGGATTTATTTACGACTAGATTCTCAAGAACCTTTTTAATTCCTCGCGTTCGAAAAAATATCATGGGCGTGGAACAAGATACGTAATTGATCACGGGGAGTGGTTGATTGCTATCCAGCAAGGAAGAGTTCCTTGCAAACATTTCAGCCAGGTGGTTAGCTTTATCAACCGGTTCAGTGAATGTTATGTCATATTTAAGAAGAGTTGGGATAGAGGAAGAACTATCCATTATTCTTTTTGCAAATGACCAAAAGCTCTTACTTCCACTAGGGGAAAAAAGGACTTTAGCACGAATTTCGCGTCGAAGTACTTTGGCACACTTGGATCTTGCCTTTTTGCGTAGCAGTTCAGTATTAACGCTTTTATTGGAAAGCCAGTCTGTGAAATACCCACCTCATAATGAACCATCTACTCGGAGGAGTGCTGCCAAACTCCGGCTAAATTTCCTTTGGCCGGAAATTAAGGACTGCAAAGCATGGTACCGCTGCACGACCCAAATCCTCTTTTCGGTGTCCCAAGCATTAATTATAATAAATCAAGAAAATAATCTGCAAACTAAAAAAAAATATTCCGATTACTCACACAGAAAGAAGTTAATACGTTTTGTTTTTGTAGCATGATTCGCGTGCCACCCTGTGTTTCGATATTATATTAAACCCAAAATAATCAAATATTGTGTAAATTTAAATTAATTTTTTATTTCAATTTCTCAATGAATTGAAATGTCTATCACGTGGTAAGTTTAAGTCACGTCTCCGGGAATTCTATTCAAACCTGTTGAAATGTTTAATATCATGGCAATTTAGTTGCTTTGTAGAATCTCCTCGAGTGCTGTCCATTGTTTACAAACACAATATTGGAACATTCGAGCAATTGAATTAATATATTTATTGATCACCTTGGAATGGCACGTGACCACATTGATTCTTGTAAAAATTATATTGTCATTATTATTGGATTAATTATAATAACTAAAGCATAAACCAATTCAGAAACCAAAATAAAATTACAAAGAACTACACCATTTCTGAATGAAATAAAAAAAAAAATACATGAGGTGTCAGGAGACACCCGGTTGAAACGAAGTTCCTTTCGCTATATATTATGTACTAGGTAGTTCCAACACGCCTAAGGCGCCCGTGAAAAAATACGATAATTTAAATGGATCTTTAAGAATAGATACTTTTTGTAAAATGATAAACTTTTTTTAAGAAATTTTTGTTTTATAAAATGTATATTTTTTTTAAAGAAAAGCTTATTTTTAGGTCATTTTTGTAAGGATATGTATTATATTTTCCCGAAATGGTTATTTTTTAAAAAAAAAAGATACTTCTTTTGTTAAAACCTAATGTTTTTTTAGGAAAACGTACTACTTCTAAGAAGGAATAAGAAGGAAAAAGCCATAAGAGTATGCATTTTTTTTTTACAAAGAAGTACTTTTTTAAGAACAGCTACTTTTTAAAGAAGTGGTACTCTTTTTAGGAAAAGGTTATTTTTTTAAGAAAATTTACTTATTTTCAGAAAGGCTACTTATATCAAGAAAAGAGAAGAAAAAATATCATTTTATTTTTAAGAAAAGGAATTTTTGAAAAAAATCTATTATTTAAGAGTAGGTATTTTTTTGAAGAAATTGTTTTTTTTTAAGAAATTTTTTTTTTAGAATTTGCCCTTGTTTTCAAAAATATGTAAATTTTTAAGAGTAGGCACTTATCTCAAGAAAAGTTATTTCGTTTCACAAAAAGGTACTCTTTAAAGAAAAGATTTTTAAGAAAAGACAGTTTGTTGTAAGAAAATGTAATTTTTTAAGAAAAGGTACTTATTTTATAATTAATTAATTTTTTTAAGAAAATTTACTTTTGTAAATAAATTAACTTTTTTAAATAATTAACTTTTTTTTTTACTTATGTAAAAAATGTTATTTTTTTAAACTTCTTTCACTTTGGCTTTTCTAAATTTAATTTTTATTGCCATCAAATCTACAATATACATATACTAAATATTGGTTACAGGCTCCACCTAGAACACTTCCCATTAGACAAGAAATTTCCCAACATATGTTAGTCTAGACACAAACCAAAGCAAAAGTACACAATATAGTTGATAAGGTATTTTTTTTAAGAAAAGGTACTTTGTTTAAGACTATGGATTAATTTACTTTTTTTAAGAAAAGGCACTTATTTAAGAAAATTTTCTTTTTTAAACTTCTTTCACTTTGGCTTTTCTAAATTTTCTTTCTTTTCTTTTCCACAATATATACTAAATATCATAGATAAAGGAAATAATAGATATAGCGCGACCATTGTCAACTTTTTTCACTAGGTGCTGTCCTGTACTACTGTCACTTTCACAGAAGTTTCACATAATTCTCATTGACGTTTATTCAAAATTGTGGGAAATTTTTATGAAAGTAATTTAAACAATGGAAAATATGACAAAATGTATATGATTTTACATAATAGCATTTTTTTCTTATTAAAAAACTATTTGAAAGCCATGAGGCCGGTGTTGGGATATCAATAGGAGAAAACCCGTAAGACCGCCCAAAAATTAACATCCCGGAACGCCTTTTCAATATAAAAACTTCCCCGGTCCAAAACTGTAGCAACTTCTGTGGTCGCTGAGGCCAAACCGTTAGAGTGTCTGAGGACTCTCAACAAGGAATGGTAGCTGAACCGGAAAAATAATCAATTTATTAGGACATGGACAGTGGTGACATGGCTTTGCAATTCGATGGCCCTCAGATATTCTACTTTCAGTATCGTGTTGTATTCTTATATTGTTGATATTTTTGTTGAAAATTATTTATTCTTCTGATATGAAATTTTAGATTTTTATTGTCACATTTTTCGACTATTTTTTGGAAACAAAAAAAATCCCATTTATTGCGTTCAACGACATCTGGAAAATTACCCATTACACTAAAATATTGCTTCATCTATTTATTTACTTGTGCTTCATCTATTTGTTTACTTTATCTATGCTAAATATTGGTTACAGGCTCCACCTAGACCACTTCCCATTAAACAAGAAATTTTCCACCATATGTTAGTCCAGCCACAAACCAAAGCAAAAGTACACAATACATATAGTTGATAATAGTGTTAAAAAAATAGTTGTTTAATTTTTTTTCATTTCGTCCCCATCCCGCAACGTGCGATAAGGAACTTCGTTCCAAAATCAATTGAAATTTCAAATAGGAATGATTTCTTATTTATTCGGCCTTTTTATTGTTACTTTTTTATTTTCTTAGTCAAGCTCAAGACCATCTATATCTATATAAATATAAATATATCTTTTTAAAAAAGAAGATGTTTTGCAAATGCATCCTCATGATTTCTGGCAAACCGTATACCTGTTTCAGATCTAGCCACAGATCTTCATAAGAGGTTGTTTAGAATGCTGCTTTTGGAAAATTCATCAAACTAAATGCAAACGAGCTTGAATAATAAAAAAAAATAAAATCAATGAGTGAGTGTTCGAACTCACGGACGATGTGTTAAAAGCTTTTCGTTACACGGTACCTCTTCGATTTCTTTGAACACATTAGTAAATTTTACATTGGAAAAAAAAGAGTATAGTTTTTGTGCTGAAGGCTCTTTTGCTTTTGCACCTTCTTTTTTCTTACATCTTCTTCAACATTAGATGTAATATTGTTCAAATAGATAAAGCAATATTTAGCTCACTGAAATAATTGTTTTTGTTTTGCCATAAACAGAGGGACGACAAAAAGCGTTGAATAGTATAGAGAACTCATTGGACTCTTTTCCCGCTCTCATGTAGAGAGTCTGAGGAAAATAGCATAAACGAGTCTTATTCTCTTTATAGAATATTTCAATATAAATGCAACATTTCGACAATGTTATTACATAAAACAATACGAAAACATAAATGTTTCAAAAGGCATCAATGTTTACCAACAAAATTATGAATGGCCCAAGTTATGACAAAATGAGGGTAATTCGTTTTGTACCATTCGCCAGATGCAGCCAGTGCTTTTGAGTCATACTACTCGTTCCATAAATTCTCTATACTATTCAATTGCCTGTAAACATTGTGTTGTCTTTTAGACAACAACAAAAATCATTTCTAGTGGGGACCGATGGTTCTCTGGAGATGGAAAGAAGTTGTTTGCAAATGTTTTCTTGTGTGTTTTGCTTGCGATATTTTTCGAACACTTGCATAGTGGAAAATTCCCAATTTAGATGAGTTTTCGTTTGCATTTAGTTTGATGAATTTTTCAAGTGCAACATTCCAAACAACTGTGGCGAGATCTGAAATAACTATACGATTTGCTAGGAATCATGAGGATGCATTTCGAAAACATTTTTTTTTAAAAGCTATAAAACCAATGGTTTAACGCATGATAAAAAAAGAGTTGTGCATGAAGGTGTTCCAATGGTAGTGCTTGGTATTCTTCAAATGAGTATATAAAGGAATTCTCAATAATATGATGGGTGTTTCTGGATATATATTTTTGAAGAATTCACCAAAAACTTACCAAAAACGTCTGCTGATGAAGATCTTGGCAAGATCCGAAATAGCTATACAGACAGCCTTGGTATCATTGGAGCATTTTTATGCTCGACTTTTTTGAAAGTAATATAAAGATAATAAGCTTTATATTATTTAAAAAGGTCTTGAGCTTGAATAAATTTGTAAGTATTAGAAAACAGACCGAATAAAAATTCCCGTAACGGAAATGATAAAAGCTATATCTCTATTTATAGAGATATAGATGGTCTTGAGCTTGACTTAATAAAATAAAATAAAAAAAAATTCAAATATATCAAGTGAAATTTAAAATACATCAATTGCAATTTAAAAGACTTCAATTAGAATTTAAAAGACGTCAAAAGCTTTCTAATAAAACTTGAAGCGAAATTTAAAGGACATCCGTTGAAATTTAAAACACATCAATTGAAATATAAAGAAACCTAAAAAGACATGAGAACGTGGGCTCGATACCTGCTGACCACCCAACAGTTCTTTCGAAGACGGCTACATTGCTTAGTGAGAGCGACACTATTGACTAATTAACCATGAAAGATCATCAAAACAAACCCGTTCGAACCAGTGTAAAACTGTTCCCAGTTACAATCTAAAACCAAAAGTAATTGCAAATTCTGTTTTCCATTTAAAATTTATCAATTGAAATTTAAATATTCTATTTGAAATTTAAAACACATCAATTGCATTTTAAAAGACTTCAATTGAAATTTAAAAAGTGATGTTTCTTAAATCGATGTTTCTTAAAACAAAATTTTTGAGTTTCAATTGATGTATTTTAAAATCCCATTAGAATTTTCAAATTTCATTGAACTTTGTTCAAAATTAAATTGATATTTTTTCAATTTAAATTGGAAACGGTGTAATTGAACCTTATTAAATATATTTAGGTCTACACGCGAACACTGTAATCGTATGATTTTTTCCCCCTATATAAAGGAAATTCCCAGAATTGTTGATATTTGTTTGCTGCGAATTCAACAACACAGTCATCGTGTTGATTCAAATTCCAACAGACTGCGAGGCGGGTTTACGGGGACCGCCCGCTATTGGCAATTAATGAAAATGAACTATTTCCTGTGTTATAACATATTAATACCCCGAATATGCCGCCCGCTCTTGCAACCAAACAAACACAAAAACGCGAAAACAAATCATTCAGCAAATACCACTTGAGGAATCAATCTGCTGATTACATATTTATACTCGCATGGCCGTATGGCCGTATGGACGTGGTGTTATTCACGTTGCTTTATTGTGTAGCCACAAGCGATATATTGCGAATTTTGGTGGTTTCCATAATGATAATTGGATGGAATAGTGTGAGATTTGTGTGTGGGAGTTAAATGTTTATTTTAAGGTTGAAATGCAAATAAAATTCTTCCTGCTCCGGCACATTAAAAAAATAATTGACCTACTGAAATTTCCAGGTTTCACAGTAAATATTACAACGAGTACATTTAAAAAAAATCAATGAGTGTTCGAACTCATGGGCGATGTGTTAACACCTTTTTGTTACACGGTACCAGTTCGATTTCTATGAACACATTAGTAAATTTTACATTGGAAAATAAAAAAAAGAATAGTTTTTGTGCTGAAGGCTCTTTTGCTACTGCACTTTCATTTTTCTTACATCTGCTTTAACTGTGAATCCTGTAAAGTTCATACAGTCACTCAACTATTTCCACAATTAGCAATCCCATTTTTTGATGTGTTAACATCTATATACACTGGTAGGGCAATTTACCAAAGTGAATACGTGTAAACAACACACAGCGTTAGCATCACATACGTGGTTGTTGTACAACAATAGTCTCTGCCTGAAAGTAATTATGATGGTATTGATGTAGCGGCAGCGAAAAAACAAGCAGGTCGTCGTCGCCAAAGTGTATTGAATAGTATAGAGCACAGAACAATAGAAAAGAGCTTATATGCCTCTCTTCGTGTTCTCTTAATGACAACGAGGTAATAGGCCATTTCACCAAGTTCGAGTTGCTTTGGTAATTTACTCTTTGGTTGGCAAAATAAGGACAGAAATAAAAGGGAATGAGTATTTTCGCTCGATGCAAACAGCATACAACATAATTTTGATATCATTAGTACCAATCAAACACTTTTAAACTTAGTTTGCTTACATATCACTAGAAAAAGAGCTTCTATGCCTCTCTTCGTGTTCTCTTAATGACTACGAGGTAGTATTACATTTTCATTTACTCTTTGGTTGGCCGTCGGTGGTGCAATGGGTACTGAGCGCGCCTTTTGTACTTGAGATCCTGGGTTTGATCCCTACTCTGACCACTTAAAAATTTCTTTCGACGGCGGTCACCTCGCATAGTGACGGCGACACTATCGAGTATTTAGCCATGAAAATGCTTCTCAAAAATACCGTTCGGAACCGGTGTCAAACTGTAGGTCCCAATAAAACTAGAAAACTCACAGCTCACTGGTTGTAAGAAGCTCTCCATGATTCATTCATGGGATGTAATGGGAAACCATTTATTTTTTATTTGGCATAATAAGGACAGAAATAAAAGGGAATGCGTATTTTCATTCGATGCAAACAGCATAATGTATAATTTAGCTGTCATTAGTATCAATCAAACACTTTTAAACTTAGTTTGCTGCATGGTCTATAATCTGTATGTCTTCTTTCGTCTCGCATTCTACATCATTTTCCTAGTACCTTTTCGATCAGCTGTGCCATAGAAACTCCTGGTATACAGAACCCATGGAACGAAGTGTATAACTCAAAAGCACAGGCGACATCTGTCAAATGATTCAAAACGTATTACTCTCTTTTTCTCATAACTTGGTTCATTCATAATTTTGAGGTGAAGCATTGATGCCTTTTTAAAACATTTATGCTTTTTGTATTGTTTTATGTAATAACATTGTCAAAATGGTGCATTTATATTGGAATATTCTATAAAGAGAATAAGACTAGTTTATTCTCTTGTACTCAGACTCTCTACAAGAGAGCGGAGAAAGAGTGCAATCAGTTATCTATACTATACTATTGTTTATGACAAAACAAAAACAATTATTTCAGTGAGCTAAAAATTGCTTTATTTATTTTAACAATATTACATCTAATGTTAAAGCAGATGTAAGAAAAAAGAAAGTGCAATAGCAAAAGAGCCTTCAGCACAAAAACTATTTTCCAATGTAACATTTACTAATGTGTTCATAGAAATCGAACAGGTACCATGTAACAGAAAGCTGTTAACACAACGCCAGTGAGTTCGAACACTCATTGATTTTTTTTGTGTCTAAATTGCTAAATTGTGTAAATTGATATGGATGTGGATGTCAAGATGGTGCCATTCAATTCAATCTTACGTGAATTGTTTGTATCATATTTATATTACAATATAATTTGTAGTCTAATTTGATTTACCTCTCCATATCCAATAAATGGAAATATCATCCCCAATTGTCCTTATTTCCACAGGATTTCCTTCATTTCTGTCAGGTTTGGTTTCCCATGTACAGCTTTATGAATTTGAAACTTCTCTCGATCCAACGCACATCGAAGCCACAAACCTCTACGTATAAAATACTTTAAAAACAGAATTGTCAGCAGTCAAACAAATTCAAAATACTAAAATCATTTCAAAATTTGATTACATTTGGCATCGAATTCTACAACCTGCCCATAGAATAACACATACGTAGATAAACTTATTCTCTCATCTGACGTTTCATTTCACACTCTTCATCGTAGGTTTGTGGAAATGAGAGCAATTAAATTTAAAATTACCTTACACCAGGTGGAGTTACAAAATGTGTTCACTTAACTTTTTCATGTCGTTTTGGTGTAGAACTGAAAAATTTAAATATATTTTGCACTTTTTTGTTGACTTTTATTGTTGGTATACATTTGTATTGTAGTTTGCCACAAAAACACGAAATTCGGTTGTTGTTCCTATGTTGATCGCTGTGTACTATTGCCACCATCTGGTATTATTGAACCCATATTTTCCACCATCCAATGTTTACTTTCCATCGTACCTATGACGTTTAATTTATTGAGCGAATAAAACCTTCTATGGTATGTGTTATTCTATGAACCTGCCTTTGCATTGTCAGAGCAAATGAAAATTCAACACTTTTTAATTGTCATTGCGAACAATGGTAATTTATTTGTATTAGCATTAGATAAAGTAATGCAAATTGAAACCCAATGCAAATAACAAAATCCCAAGACTGATTTGTATAAAATTGTTATAGACGGAACAAATTCTAGAAACCAATCAGAGAACATTGTATTAGTCTGAAACCAATTTAGAAGATCCTTCTTAAAATGTGGAAAGAGCTTCATGGAGTTGTTTGGGGACGTGTTCTGACATAAGTGCTACGTAGCCATTGAGGCACCAGAAATCTTTCCAAAAGAATCGGTTGTCAAATTCGTTATATTAGTATCAATTCCGAAAATTTGTCTAGGAATTACTAATGTATTCAAAGAAGGCAGATAAGAATGTCAGAGCAAAAATTGTCTTGGTCGGCCACATAATCTAGGAATTCTTCCACAAAAGAAGACACTTCGTCTGCATTCTTAAAAACAGTTTTACAATGGAAGAATTAGAAAAATATTAGAACTCTTAAATTATTGCCCTAAATCTTTTGAATGTACTAGATATTTCGATCATTTGCGGCAAGACCGACATAAATTATAAAACACAGTTTCGAGAAAAACGACTTTGAAACTTTCAAGTTGTATAATTTTGGTATTCGAATCAATTTATCCAGAATATTTTGTATTAACCAGTCCAAAAAGATAAATTTTAAATTATGACGGTCTTGTCGCAATTGAGCGATTTGTAGCGGAGGACTTGGACTTTGAGAATATTTTAGGTAGATATACTATATTGTAACGCAGAAACTGCCACAGGATATCAAAGCAGGTCACTTCCTGATGTAGTGAGGAAGCACACATCGCACCCTAATTATTTTCAAAGGAGTCATAACTGAGAATTTAAAAAATAAACTTTTTTGCTTAAAATAAATAAGCAAGGATCAATTCTATCCGATATAAAAATCTGACTTCATTTTCTCTTCCCTTTCATACAAAAATCCCCTATTAATATGTCCACACACTGACAAACCTGTGCTTTTTTGTTACTTGGATTCAAGTATAACGTGTTTGTAGCTTTTCGCAAATATAGTATACTTGTCTCCAAACACATTGTGTTTACTTTTTAATAATACATGTTGGAGACACAATTATTAATAGGTTGCCTGCATATACATATGTTTTTGTGACTCAAATATGACTTTGTGTCACAAAATTGTGACAGATAACAAAGGAACTAAAATTCAGCAGCAGCTTTTCTTTCATAAAAACAAGGCATGCAAACATATACATGTTTCCAGCAATATTTAGCTGAGACCATTATTTGTTTGTTGGTATTTTAATACATATTTTTAATTACCAAACCCAGTTTTATGACTACACTGAACATTTTTAAATTTTGAGTTATGACTCTTTTGTAGTTCAGGTGCGCTATATACAGGTGGGGCAAAAGTAATGACCCTATTAGAAAACCATATAACTTTTGCAAATCCATTCGGTTTTGACATTTGTAACGGAAACAAACGCAAAATACAAATCGACAAGCCATGAATCGGTTTACTCCGCAAGAACGCGGAATAAAAAAAATAAATGGTTTCTCGTTCAATCCCACGAGGGGATTAGGGAGAGCTTCTCCCAGCCAGTTAGCTGTGCGCGTTCTAGTTTTACACTCACTGATTGGGACCTAAGGTTTTACACCGGTTCCGAACGGTATTTTGAGAAGCTTTTTCATGGCTAAATACTCGATAGTGGCGCCGTCAATAAGCGAGGTGACCGCCGTCGAAAGAAATTTTAGGTGGTCAGAGCAGGGTTCGAACCAACGTTCTTATGCACAAGAGCCGCGCACACTACCATTGCACCACCGACGGCCACAAGAAGATTGCGGAATAATTGTTTCTATTTTGTTTGCGCAACAAGTCGTCGGTTGTGTTGACGCAGCGTGAATTTCGTCGCAGATTTCCTGGCCGTCCGAAAGCAACTGGACACACACTGCGGCGTTTGGCCACTCGCCTTGAAGAGACTGGTCTGGCCGGCCCCGGAGCAGCCGTTCTGCTGAAAATATCGCTGTTAGCTGTTGACCGCCAAACGCGTGTAACCTACGCTCAAGCAATCCTGAATCTCAACGAAGTGGTGGAAGATTTTTCATCGAAAATTATCATGAGCATTGAGGCTCATTCCCATCTTAGCGGTTACATAAATAAACAAAATTTTCCGAAAATCCGTGTATCACCCACGTAGATCCATTACACCGGCTCAAAGTTACTGCGTTTTTTTGAGAACGCCGCGGGCCCAACGACGACTGTGGACGGCGCGCGCTACAGATCCATGATTACCGAATTGCTTCTTCCTCAATTGGATGAATTGGGAATGGAGAACATGTGGTTCCAACAGGACGGTGCAACAGCGCACATTGTTCGAGCAACAACCTATATTCTGAAGGAAGTATTTCCGGGTTGCTTAATCTCTCGTTTAAGTGATTTGCACTAACCGGCCAGATCACCCGATTTAACAATTCCAGACTTCTTTTTATGTAGTTTTTTGAAGTCGCGGGTTTACGTCAACCAGCCTCAGACTCTTAAAGGCCATTAGGAGAATATTCGCCATGAATGCGAGAACCTGTCGCCAGAAGTTCTGACAGGAGTGATGGAAAATGCCATAAAACATGCGCGTATGGTCATCAACTCTGGCGGCGGCCACTTGACTGATATCATTTACTCAACTTAATGAAATTAATTCTAATGGATTAAATAAACAAGTTTCAAAAGCAGAAGCAAAGTTTTTCATTAGAAAACCGATGGTATCAATTCAGGCACAGTAGTTAGGCATCTGATGATGAACTTGTCACCGAGTTCGAAACTAGTCATGGCAGTGAGTGTGCGTGAGTGAAACTGAATTGTCTTTTATTTCCAACAAAAACTAACCATTTTTCAATTACAAAAATGTTCATGACTTGTAGGCTTGTAGTATGAATTTCTCATACATTAACCAAAAAATAGGAAAATAACGTCTGTTATTATTTCTGCGTGATATTCTTGTATGGTCGTTACCCAGAAAAAGGGAAAGGTGATCCTTGTAGGGACTAAACATTTATAAGACAGATTTAACCAGTTAGTTCAGCGGGATTTGATATAATATTATTGCAAATGTAAACGTTTGAAGTTAAATTGACATATTCCCATACAAAATAATAGACGGGCCAACAAACTCTATCATTCTCCTACAGCATTAGGAATTTGTGAAAACAAAGTTTTGAGTTAATTCACCTGTCAGTACCAATGGCACAAGTGACAGCCGGTTTCAAAATATCCACGAGGTGGCTGTTACTTCCTCTATGAACAGTTTTTTGGTGTTCAATTTTAATTCATTGAACTTCACACGAGTATAGTGGATAATGTGAATAATGGAGAGATGTTTGATTTTTTGTTTCAATTCATGGATTAAAATAGTTAACATATGAGACAACTAAGTTCATGTGAATTCCAACTACCAGCATTTTGGTTGTTGTTGGTACAAGCTGAAGTCAACAAACTTTGCGATTTGCATTGGCTGACATTGAAAACGGATCGACAGACAAGTGAGGGGTGAGAGAGAGAGCAACGCATGCGCTGTGTGTTCTGTTCATAATGTGTTAGGAAAAAAAACGGACATCAGATTTTGGAGGAGTTCATTCAACTACAGCTGATTGAATAACCGTCTCATTTTATGTTTCACTTCTCTATTTTTGGTTTATGGGGTTTCTCAGGTATCTAGAGATACCTACGAGTATAAGTATGTGTGTGTTTGTAAGTCATATCAGCGATTTGTTGAATTAACTTTTGTTTTTCGTCACATTTTGTTGTTTTGATTTTGATGTTTTTTTTTTGGTTTCGTTAATAACGTGACAAATTCATGCAAAATGTTTTGAATATGTTGGGAATATGTATGGAATAAGTGGACATTAGGGTGACGCTTTATTAGTAACATTAACAAAATAAATAAACAATTTCTTATTACATGCCATGAATTGGCTGGGGAGAGAACTGTGCGCTTTCTAGTTTTAGACGCACTGATTGGGACCTAAGTTGTTACACCGATTCGAAAAAGTGCTTGAAGAATGGTTTTCATGGCTTATTACTCGATAGTATCGCCGTCTACACTTGTGTCGAACTCGTTCGTTTAAGGTGCCCAGACATCCCAATCACGTACCTACTCACCGTATCGAATATGTGCATTACGTTCGTGAGGGTGATGTCTGGTCACCCTAAATGAACTATATAGTTCATGAACTACCCAACTCTATCGCCGTCGCTAAGCGAGGTGTCCGTCGCACAGATGTTAGGTGGTTTTGTCCACACCCACAGAAAAATTACCATACCGAACCGAATTTAGAGGTTGCTACAACCACACACTGAAAAATCAGTCGTTTTTTGTTCGTTGTATGCAAATATAACATGTGTTGGAGCTTGTCGTAAATATAATATACTTGAGCCTAAACGCATTGTGTTTGCTATTCAATATTACATGTTTGAGACACAATGATTAATATGTTATAACAAATGTGTTTGCGACCCAAATATATATGTGTTTGTGATATAAACACAGCCGTGTTTATTGCGCTGTTTATGCTCTCTCGAGTGTATATATCTTGTAAGTGTATTTCTGTATTTTTGCATTATTCTCTCATATATTCCTGAATGTGAGTGCAAATTGCAGATGAAGTCACTGTTTATTATTTTGGCTGATGTATTGCGTTTTAATTGCATGTATTCAGTCGTCAATGGTTCATCGGACAGATGGTAGTATCAAAAGCGCTTGATCAGCATAGTTGAAACCTTCTGAAAACAAAAACTTGAGAAACAACAAAGAAAAGAGAAGCAAAAGAGCAGCAGTTTTTCATTGCATAAAAAAATAATGCATTCAATGCAAGTAAATGTAAAAAGGGTAATTTTAAATATTTTAATTTTTTTTATTAATTATTTATATATGTGGATATATATTGATAAAATTAATTATAATAAATAAAGAAAGAAAGAATAATTCGTTTCTAAATACTATTATGTTTGCAAGAAAATACTCATATGTTTCCACGTAAGTATATGGAGGTTTGGGGAAAACACGCGAATGGTTCCACGTAAGTATATGGATGTTTGGGATGAAGCACGCATATGTTTCCACGAAGAGGCATATATATTTGTCAGTAAACATGCTAATGTTTGCATTGTAAATGTTTGAAGAGAGTGCCAAACATATAACGGATTTTTCAATAAGAGCGCTACAAAAGTTTTTTTAAATAAAACAAAACCGGTTTTAGATACCAATGAAATTCTTTATTCTTGTGAAAGTACGTTTGATGCCATTATGTATGGAACTGGATTTCTTTTCAATGGCCACCACGGGCACGCTCCAGACGCTGAACCAAATTTTCGACGGTTAAGCATAAATCGGCCGATACTGCTGCAATTTTACGTTCGATATTCGTACGAAGTTCATCAATCGTCGCTGGCTTGTTGGCATAAACCATAGACTTGACGTAGCCCCACAGGAAATAATCTAACGGCGTCAAATCGCACGACCGAGGCGGCCAATCGCCTGGGCCATTTCGTGAGATAACACGTTCACCAAACTTGGTTTCCAATAAACTGATTGTGGCATTCGCTGTGTGGCTTGTGGCGCCGTCTTGTTGGAACCACATGTCCACCAAGTCCATATTATGCAATTGGGGCCAAAAATAGTCGGTTATGATTGAACGGTAGCGATTCGCATTCACAGTAATGTGCCGGTCTTAATCATCACGGAAGAAGTGCGGCCCAATAACGCCGCCGGCCCATAAACCGCACGAAACCGTAATTTTTTCGGGATGCAATGATGACTCACGGATTACGTGTGAATTGCTGTCTGACCAATAACGCATATTTTGCTTATTGACGAAGCCATTCAGCCAGAAATGAGCCTCATCGCTGAAGATGATTTCCGATGAAAATCCGAATCATTTTCAAGTTGTTGCTCAGCCCAATTCACTAACATACGACGCTTATGGTGGTCAAGCGGCTTCAGTTCTTGCGTCAATTTGATCTTGTAAGGATGTAGGCCAAGATCTTTTCGCAAAATTCGCCACAACGACGTCACAGAGATGCCCAACGCTTGAGAACGACGTGTGAGAGCCACATTTGGGCTTTCTTGAACTGAAGCCTCAGCGGCAGCAATATTCTCGACACTACGGGCACTTCTTTGTCTCACTAGCACGGGAACATTTTGTACTGTGCGTGTGGATTCAAAATTTTCCACTAGACGCTCAATTGTTGATTTGGTAGGATGATTATGACGACCATAAATTGGACGTAGCGCTCTTAAAGTTGAGGCCACTGACTCCAAATTTCGGTAGTAAATTTAAATAATTTCGTCTCGTTGTTGGCTCGTATATCTTTCCATGATGAAATGGCAAACCTTACTGAAGAGAAATGTCAAAAGAGCGGGGAAAAAATGGCGTCGTTTGCTGTCCCTATCGATTTACTTTTGTAGCGTCTCTGTTGAAAAACCCTTTATCTGCATCCAAACAAGGAAAATGCAAAACGACTGCTGTTCGTCAAATTGTCAGGGAAAATGTCTCAGCGAATTAACAGCTTTGCATTTGGTTAAAACATACATGTTCATATTAGAGTTAGATAGTAGATAGGTAACCATTAGGAATCAACTCTTGACTAAAGTTTGACTAAGCCTTAAAAAAATTTTTGTTAGACACTCTTTGTGCGGGGCTTACACACAGTAACTAACTTTTCGTTATAAATAAAAGGGTAAATGCCGTAGCCACCCACTGATTGATACCTACAATTTTACATCGGATGCGAGCAGTTTTTGCGAGAAGATGCTTCTCGGCCTCAGTAGTCTTATGAAATTAACAGTTTAAGTCACAACTAAAACATAATGCCACCCTAGTCTACATAGAGATACAAATCTATGTGTTGTACTCGTATTTCCATACATTAATATATTCATTCATTCATATATCTTTTCGATTGTATGCAAAAAATGAAACACAGCAGTGGCTGTTTTTGTGGTAAATAATTTCCGTCATGTAAACAACATTGGCACTGCCACTGCCACTGCCAACGCCACCACTGAGTCCAACACCCCAGCATGGAACGTGACTGAAATGTATTTCGTGCGTTGCTTTGGATTTCTGAAGCCTTTAATAAGTGGTACGATATTGGTGGCGATGGCGATGGCGGTAATGGAATAAAGCACCACTTTGCGATGAGTGTTCGTTCGAGTTTACACAGTCAGTCAGTCAGTCATCATGAAAATACCCAACTATTTGCTGGCTGTATATTTTTTTTTTGTTATTGTTATTGAAGTTCAACGGCAAATCATGATCACAATACGGTCGCATGACCATGACCATCAATATAGAGTACGAGTACGGATAATCGTTGTATCTGCTGTCATACCCGTAGTCATTGACTGATATGCGAATCGTATAAAGAACTTGGATCAGAGACGTTGCGATGAGAATTTTCGAAAAGGACATTTTGAGGGGGAATTTTGAAGTTAGTACTTAAGGTCACGACTTGCCATCCTAGACAGTCGTTAGATTCTTGTTGAGACAAATATGACAGCATTATTTTCCACTTGTAGAGAATCATACACAAATGTGTTTGTCACTGTCAGACCAGAACACACAAAAGATGCAAACTGAAATACAACCCTGATTGCAGAAACAAAATCAATTTTTAGAGAAATTTAAAAAAAAAAAACTACTACGTCTGATAGACCTTTTAGGTGTTTTTGCGTTTTACTTCACTCTCGTCCCAGACCGCTGGACTAAATAAGATGGTGACCCACGGCCTTTAATACACGCTGAAAAATTTGACAGATTTTGTTGTTTGGATGCAAACATAATGTGTTTCTAACTTGTCGCAAATATGGTGTACTTCCGTCTAGACACATTGTGTTTGCAATTCAATATTACATGTTGGAGACACCATGATTAATAGGTTTTAATATATGTTTTTGTGGAATGTGGCTTTGTTTGGCGAAAACGGCTGCCAACATACACTTAACAGATAACAACGAAATACAAAAGCAGCAGATCTTCAACTCATGACAACAATGCTTGCAAACATATAAATGGTTCCTGCAATATGTGGCTGTGCCGTTTTTTCTGCGTGTATTCAACTGCACGATAAGTGTCGTAAGCGCATAAAACAAGAAATATTTATTTATTTATTTATTTATTTATTTCCATTCCAGTAATACAAAGCCAAAAAGGCCAATAAAATATATTACATAGTATATACACCTGAGTAAAAAATTTTTTAACTTAAAACTAAGTGAACTTATAAATAAGTTAAAAAGAAAATGCAGTTTGAGGAGAAAAAAAGAAAAAGCTAAACTTTTGGCTCCCCAGCCATAAAATTAAAAAAAAAAAATGATCAGAAATGATCAAAGAAATAATCAGAAAAAAACGAAAACAAAAAAAGAAGAAAACATGTCCCACTAAGGAGTATCCCGCAAAGAATATATACAAGTAAAATAAGTAAGCAAAATATTGACATTAAGACCCTATTTAGCACAGACCGAAAATTTTCAATAATACGAGCAATGCCAAAAATTAGAAAGCCAGATTAAAATGTTCTAAAAGTTTAAGGCGAAAAGAATTATTTGAGTGCGAAAAAACGCGTAATTCGAGTGGCAGACTATTCCAACATCGTGCAATTCTTACTAAAAATGACCTTGAATATAGATTTCCACAGATTTGAGGAATGAAGATTTGAGGGCTCCTAGTAAAACGAGAAAAAGAAAAAAGATTGCACAAAGTAGTTGGTCTACCCATTTTCATCACGGTATAAAAAAGAGACAAGTTACGGTAATTCACAAAATCAGAAAATGAACATCCAATAAAACGTTTAACGTAACCAGAAATATGAACTCGACGGTTTACAGCATACACAAATCTAGTGATGGTATTCACAATACGATTTAGTTTATTTAAATGTGTGCCTATGGTACCCGTGACAACCTCACAACCATATAAAACTTGTGACATTAAAAGAGCATGCGCCAATCTCCGCTTAACACGAAAAGGAAGGTATATATTAGAGGAATAAATATTTCGCAGAGAAGACCATACTTTGCCCGATAAAGTATCGATGTGAAATTTAAAGGAAAGTTCAGAATCAATAACAACACCAAGGCACCTATGATGGTTGACAAATACAACTTCATCTTGACTTAAGAAAATACGCAAATTAGGCATGGTACGATTTGGAGAACCAAACATGATCGCTTTCGTCTTCGAGGAATTTATAGTTAGATTGTTTATAGATGCCCAATGAACAACATTAACCAGGCAATCATTTATGACTCCTTCACAGATATCAGATGAAGCATGATAACCATTAAAAAGCAAAAATATGTCATCAGCAAATAACAGGGTTTGACAATTCCTAGAGTCAGTGAAACGCCATAGATCATTAACGTAGAGAATGAATAAGAGAGGACCCAAGACAGAACCTTGGGGTACACCAGAACGTAGAGGAAGCATGGCAGATTCGGCGCCATTTAAAACAACGAATTGTGACCTAGCATACAGGTAAGAGAACACTAGCTTACAAGCAGATTTTGAAAAATTGAACTCATCCCGGAGTTTATTGATAAGACGAACAAAGTCAATAGAGTTAAAAGCTTTGGAAAGGTCAAGAGAAATAAGGACACTAAATTTACCATAATTCATCTGTTCTCTTATAGAATCAGTCATTTTAAGGAGCAAATGAGTTGTATTATGACCCTGGCGAAAAGCATATTGCGAGTCATTTATATAATTCAAACAGTTTTGCAAAATTTGGTCCTTTATAATATGCTCTACGACTTTGGACAAAGCAGGAAGTATTGAGATAGGTCTGAGGTCATCAGGATCATGAACTATTTTAGACTTAGGTATAGGAACAACGCGAGCATTTTTCCATACAAGGGGAAAAGTTGAAGTCATTAAGATAGAATTTACTAGGTCAACAAGAACACATGAAACATAAGAAAAAATAGATCTAACAAAATTAATCGGAATTCCGTCCACCCCCACTGATTTCGATTTAACTTTACTCAAAGCCGCAATAACTTCCAACTCGTCTACACACCGAAAAGAAAAAGAGCCATTAGAATCACCAAAATGTTCAAAGTCAATATCATAATCAGCATTATCCTGAGACGCAAAACCTGCAAAGAAGTCATTAATGTTATTAGCATCAATATCAAAACGGACATCATCACTCCCAGCACAGCCAGAAGTTCTCAGTACTTTCCACAAGCCGGCAGAATCAAGACCCCAAAAGAGGGCAGAAAAATATTTTCTTTTAGCTTTACGAATGACGTTTTTAGCTCTATTTCGGTATTTACAAAAAGTCCTCCAGTTTTCATTAGAACGGTCACATAGAAACGCAGCAAAAGCAAGATCTCTCAGAGATCTAGCCAACCGTATGTCATTAGTATCCAACCAATCATCGTCGGAGACACGATTTTTCTTCCTAACAACAGGAACATAAGAAAATAAATCACTAAGTAGAGAGCATACATAAGAACATTTAGTGTCAACATCAGTAGCATTTAGAACAATATTGGAATCAAACAATCGTAAATAAAGGAACAATCCATCCCAATCAATGTTATTGTAGTCCCGGTATTCCAAAAAACTCGGACGACTATGATAGCTCAAAGAGAGAGATGCAAAAATGAGCGCATGATCAGAAACCGACGGACATTGTACCTGATCAGTAAAGCTCGCAAGTGACATGTCACTTACCAGCATAAAATCAATCAGCGATGTAGTTAGCCTTCCTAAGTCAAAATGAGTTGGTTTAGTATTATGGACAATAGATAGATCATACCTAGTACAGATAGAACGAAAAGCATTTGCCCTAGACGGATTAAATAAATTGCAATTGAAGTCGCCAAGAACAACAATATTACCATAATTAGAGAAAAGCTCACTATGGCAGTTTTCAAATTCATCCAAATTACCAGAAGGCAAGTAAACAACACCAAACAACAACTTAATATCACCAAAACACAGTTCAAGAAACATGGACTCACAATGAGAATCTGAGATTTTAAAGACATGTTTATAATGCAGTCCATTTGAAATAAAAATACCTACACCACCACCCCTAGCAGAAAATTGACGATCATTACGGCACAACTTGTACCGAGGAATAGAAATCGCACGATCAGCTATCTCAGATGAAAGCCAGGTTTCAGAGATGGCAAACAGGTCAAAAGTATTACCGTTAAGTATCGATTTAATTTCATCAAGTTTAGAAGACGGTTTAATACTTCTGCAGTTCAGATGTGCGACATTCAACTGATTTTGGAAAGGGAGTAGTACAGTCTTAAGGTACGAGTTACTACTTACTATAGGACCGAGGTTTTCGTTAAGAGACATCAAAGTTCAGCAAAAAATTTATGGATGGGGACCCAACAAAGAAGCATATATCATTAAAATTATACAGAATATTACAATTTAAATTCATAACTAAATTAATATAATCATACTCCTAACACAGCTGACCATTATACATAAGGAATCAATAATAATCAGGAAAAATCGCGATTTAAAAGAGAAAAACAGAACAAATTATGAAATGAAGTTAGTATATTAACCAAGATACAATGTTAACACTATCCACCTAAAAAGGGTGTTTACAGAAATTCAAAAAACTAATTCATTGTATCGAGGTTTAACAGGAAACTTTAAAGAGAAAAAAAATTTAAATGAAAAATTAATATTAATCAACATTAGGTACATTAAGCAAAGAAGCACACTCTTTTCCATCCAGTACAGCCTCCTTACCATCAGGGAACATTACTTTGACTTTAGCCTTATCACCATTTAACATTTTAAATTTAGTAATGCAGTTCATCCGGCGAAGCTTAATACACACAGAGTTTAGGTGGCCAGCCGCAGGAGTGTAGTGGTCATTCAGGTAAACCCTACTAGTGATATCACTTCCAGGACCACTCATCACGTCACAGACTCTGAGCGAACGGGATTTAAAATATTCCCTCATAATATTGTCACGCAAAGCTACACTATTTAGCTTTACCAAAATTTGCTTTCGTTTATGAACATAGCAGATATGGTAAATATCTTGTCTGGTTACCGCAATATTGAAGACAGCACCAACAGCAATAACGAGCGGAGCAAGATCTTCAAGCCCCTCAGGTATACCTCCAATTAGAAAATCAGCACGATTTAATCTGCTATGCAAGGCATTATTTTCGGCTTCAAGAGCAGAAAATTTGGAAGAAGTAGACGCCTCAACTTTTTGTATGCGATCCTTACATTGGACGATGTCATTTTTAATGTCAATGAAGCAAGACTTCATTTCCGACTTAATGTCGTCTAACACGGACTTAATTGAGTTTTGCTCCGTCTGGTAGCTCAACAGAAACGAATCCAACTTCATATTGATGTTGCGAATACCGTCGGAAGCACCACCACTACTCCCAGAACTATTTGTGAGGTTATGCTCACACAATGGACAGATATATGCGCTCGCTTTAATCCCTTTTAGCGCCAACAGCTCACTATCTGACAGTTTAGCGCAAGAACCATGTACCCACTTGGAACACACATTGCACACAATACATCCTTGGGTCTTGGTAATATTTAGCTTACAAAGGGAACATTTAGGAGTCTTAGAACCCGGCATATTATATTTGCACCAACAGCGGCAGCCAAAAGCAGGAACAACAATAAAATGGTAAGAGCAACCGTTTACAACAGCAAAGCAACAGCAACAAGATGATTATGCAATCAACGTCAAACAGCAACTTAAGTTTAATTGATTGTAGGTAAATTATCCACGGAATTTAATAAAATTCCAATAAACTGATGTTTATTTAATTAAAAAACAACAATCGCAAAGAGGAACAAGGTTTGCAGGCAAAGAAATTGACAAAAAATAAGAGCGCGATCAGCTGCAGTATAAACACACGTCTACTCAGGCATAGGGTTGCCAACCAATTCTGACTTTATTTACCTTTTTTGACTACGATAGTTTTTTTTTACAAAAGTTGTCGATGACAAGGCCAGAGTTTTACCCTAATTCGGGTACGAGGAATCGGATATGGGACTGTCCTTGGAGGTGGAAAGTTTCTGATAGCCATTCACTTGGGAGTGGCCAGAAATGATTCCTTCTTTGGGCAGTCCAAGCAGCTCACTACTTCCACGCAGTATGTCCTGGGCAATGGCTTATCGGAAACCTCCGTTAGCTAGCTAAAGTGAGCAGGTGATACGAATGAGTCTGATTGGTTATGCGATCACTGATATTTATGATTATTGGGTGACCCAGTCCCTGAAGGTCTTCAAACTAGTGGACATATTTTTCTGTCTATTGAAGGCGAATGAGCCAACACCCGTGGCCAACAGCGGATCAAAATTGAAGAACCAAAATCCAGTTTAGATTCGCTGCATTCTGGTCAGCGTCTGATGCATAAGGGGCGGCTGAAACATAATCATCCTGCCAGTAGGTAAAATGCAAACCACGGTGGGCTGGGTTTGCCTCCTGCCGCCGTTATATACACGGAAAATATTAAAGATGTTGGAACCCCCGAAATGTTGACGACACTCTCAAACGTTATAAGGACCGCGATTTAAGGATATGTACCTGGAATGTGCGAACACTATACAGGACTGGTACCACTTTCCAACTGGTGGATGTCCACAGAGAATTTAAAGTTGACATCGCAGCTATCCGAGAAATGCGGTGGACAGGATATGGTTGCACCAGAAAGAAAAACTGCGATATTTACTACAGCTGTCATGGGCGACAGCATGAATTCCTGTGCGGATTTATAGTTGACAAGAGACTGCGATACCTAGTTTCAAGGTTCAACCCAATGAGTGAACGCATAGACACAATTCGCATCAAAGCGAAATATTTTAGGATCTCGTTAATTTGTGTGCACGCACCGACCGAGTATGAAGACGATGGGGTAGGAGTATCTTTTTATTTGCGTCTAGGGAAAGTATAAACGCTGCCCTAACGAGTTTAGACGATTTTAATGTCAAATTGGGAAGGGAAAGTGTTTTTCGACCAACCATCGGTAATCAAAGTCGACATGATACCACCTCCGATAATGGAATGGGACTGATGGTCTTCGCTGCTGTGGAGAACATGGTAGTTAGTAGCACGCGATTCCTTGATGGGGACATAAATAAGGCGACCTGGTTATCTCCTGATCGGAGGCCGCATAACCAGATTGATCGACTTGATTGATATCGACTCGGATCATTACCTGGTGCCTGCGAAAGTTCGCACAGGACTGAGAAGGGCAGAACAGAGGAAAAAATGGATATTGACAAGTTGCAGATACCGGAGATGCCAAAGTCCTATCGACAAAACTTACTCTCTAGCTAGGGCAGACTATTCCCCCTCTTGAGGACCCAGAAGCGCAGTGGAAGCACATCTCCCATTCTTTGGTAAACGCTGCGAGGACTGAACTTGGCTATCGAGAGCCGCAGAAGAATAGGCTATGGTACGACGAAAAATGTCGCATTACAACTGATGGAAAAGACGCTGCACGTATGGCAACGTAACAGTCAGTTACAACGTTTGCTGCGAATAAGCGGTAAAAGAGATTGAAAATAGAGGAAATTCAACCATTTTTAAGGGTTAAAAAATGACAGTGAAACTGAGTGAGGCCTTTTCACCCTCTGCGCAGGTCGGAAAATGAATCCCGAAAATTTTTCCAGAGGGTAAAAGGCTGGAATAATGGGCTGCCCTCCTACAAGGATGGGAATTGGAATCTGGTTACTGATAAGCAGTGTTTGCTTAAAATGTGGAGAGATCACTTTTCAGCACTACTCCACTGAGATTCTTCCACTGAAGGTTAGTAGGGTAATGATTATGGGAAACAATGTAGATTATTCTAGTTGTACTAGTTTTATACTCACTGATTGGGATCTACAGTTTTACACCGGTTCCGAACGGTAGTTTGAGAAGCTTTTCCATCGCTAGGTACTAGATAGTGTCGCCATCACTAAGCAAGGTGGCCGGCGTCGAAGGAAATTTAAAGCGATCAGAGCAGGTATCGAACCCACGGCCTCATGCACAAGAGCCGCGCACACTAGCCATTGTATCACCTCTTGTCGAGCGTATTATATGGAAGACTGACGCTAATTGTTGGAGACCTGATTGGACCTTATCCGTGTGGTGTTAGACCAGGAAAGTCAACGACTGACCGATTATTCATATTACGCCAAATCCTGGAAAAGACCCACGAAAGGCAAATCGATGCATACCATCTTTTTGTCGACTGCAAAGCTGCTTACGATAGCCCCGTACGGGGAAAATTGTACGAAGCTATGTCTGAACTTGGTATTCCGGCAAAACAGATCCGCCTCTATAGAATGACGCTGACCAACCCAAAATCAACAGTGAATTTGGTGAAAGACCTCACCGAACAATTCTGTAGCAACCGGGGACTGAGGCAAGACGACACACTTTCGTGCAATGACTCCAACATCTTACAAAATAAATGGTTTTCCACTACATTCCATGAAGGAATCGCAGAGAGCTTCTCAAAACCATTGAGATGTGCGCTTTCTAGTTTTATACACACTGATTGGTACCTATAGTTTTGCACCGGTTCCGAACGGTATTTTGAGAAACTTTTTCATAGCTAAATACTCGATAGTGTCGCCGACACTATGCGAGGTGATCGCCGTCGAAAGAAATTTAAGGTGGTCAGAACAGGGATCGTACCCAGGATCTCATGTACAAGAGGTGCGCACACTAACCATTACACCACCGACGGCCAAACTCCAACATCTTAATGAAGATAATAGTGATACATGCTGCAGAAAATAAGAACAAGACCTGATTATCACGAAAAGCCATATGTTGCTGGCGTATGCTGACGACATAGACATCATTGGGCGAAATTTGCGAGAGGTTAGTGCAATAGTTGCAAGAATCGAAAAGAACTGGCGAAGATGGGTCTTGCCGTTAATGAGGACATAACAAAATTGATGGTGTCAACGACTGGACAAACCTCTCGACTTGGTCCGCACTTAAACGTCGACAACCGATTTAATTATGAAGTGGTAGATGCATTTATCTACCTTGGATCCGACGTGAGCAAGGACAACAACGTCAGCCTGGGGATAAATAGGAGAATTGTGCTATTTTGGGCTCAGCGAGCAGGTTGGGGGCAACGCCCTATCTCGACAGATAAAAGTTCAGCTATACCAGACTCTCATTCTGCCTGTCCTGACATATGGCTCCGAAATTTGGGTCATATCGGAAGCGGATGAAAAACACGTGGGAGTATTCGAGAGAAAAATTCTCCGTAAAATAAAGTATATGGTCCTGTTAAAGAAAACAGCGAGTACCGACGTCTTGGAACCAAGGGCTTTAACATTTGTATTCTGACGTGAACATAGCTAGAGCGAAAGGTTTTCGATAACGTACCCGATGGAAGCAGAAAAAGGAGGACCACCAAGACTCCGGAGGAAAGACTATTCCGAAGAATCCCTCCGTATCTTTCGTGTTACCAACTGGCGAATGAATGCATGAACCAGCTTGAAAGGTATTCGAATACGTACTCGAAGGACATCGACAAATATGACGTCCAAGACTTTGCTGGAAAGTCTAAGTGGAATATTGCCTGCGAGAGCCTGGTGTTACCAACTGGAGAAGAAAAGCTGAAGATCGAGGCGGCTGGACAAGAATGTTATCCTCATATTGTAAGGCCCAGGTTTCAATCCTTTAGGTATATGAGTTATTTCGTGACATTTACATTACACTCCATCATGTCTCATGTTTGCGCAGATTTTTAAACAAACTTTTACATGAAATGTACCCAGTCTTCTTCCCCACCACGTCTCTTTAAATAGTGACTGAAATGTTTGTTACTCCCTAAATATTATAAACTGCATGTCCATTGATTTCGTGTTGATGGGCGCAATGTGCGCCGAAGTAATTTAATACAATAAGATCGATCATGTGTAGAATAGCCATCATACGAACGGAGTTCCTTTAGTGATGACCATGTGCCGCTTCACCGCCAAAGCGTTAAGCCATTATATATGTATGGGCATATATATGTACGTTATATTACGTCCTAGTACATGCAGTAACGCCAAGTAACCAGAGAATTAACTAAATTTCTACATAGTCATAGTAGGTGTTTAAGCTACAATAATCGCAGTGCTGCAAAATTTCATTGTATTCAAAAAATACGAAAACTCGCCTCCAGCACTTTTTTCACACGTTTCAGTCTTTTTTCAATGTTTAACGTGTGTAACTTTTTGCTAAAATCAAAATCCATTACGAGTTGGATGGCACAGTGGTTTAGAGCACATTTATTACTGAGGTAGATAATCAACATAAGAATAAATATTAAATTGTTCACCACAACAAAGAGTTTGCCGAATAATGCACTGCATAGTTCAATAATTAGTAAACGGGAAAATTTAAAAAAAAGTATTATTACGTTCTTTTTTATGAGCCCAATTCATGGAATTTTGCCATTGAGACTACACACCTGTGCATTATCATGATGAAAAATAACTTTTTTCTTGACCATATGGTCCAATCGGTCCAATAAGATGGCATAATATTCGCCGCTTATTGTTTTTCCCTTTTGAAGGTAATCGATGTGGATTATCCCGCGTGCATCCCAAAAAACTGTTACCATCACCTTATTGGCCGACAAACTTACCATGACCTTCTTCGGAGCCGGTTCACCCGGACAAACCCAGTGGTTAGATCCGTGATCCATGTTTCATTCACAGTTACAAAACGCCGCAATAACTCCTTCGAATTACGGTTAAACAAATCCAAACAATCCTTTGAAGTTGTCACACGATTACGTTTACGGTCAATTGAGAGCAAACGCGGCACCCATCTTGCAGACAGCTTTCTTAAACCCAACTGATCATTTAAAATCGAAACCACACTGCCATATGGAATGCCTATGGCATCAACAATCTCACGCACTTTTACTCTTCGATCGGCCAACACCATATCGTGGATTTTTTCGGGTGTGTTGACCTCAATTGGCCGTTCAGACCGTTCAGCGTCATTTGTACTTGTGCGACCACATCGTAAGTTAGTAACCCACTTTGTTACCATTGAAATCGATGGTGCAGAGTCCCCATAGTATTTATCAAGTTTTTCCTTGGTTTGATTGGCGGTTTGTTTTCGCAAAAAATAATGTTTAATGGGCACTCGAAATTCACTTTTTTCCATTTTTAAAAAATGCACGAGGTTGTATGTTTTGAACAGCTGTTAAACACAAAGTAAATGAAAGAACTTGCTCAAAATTTGACAGTGGTCTATTAACAGGTGGTACTTAAAGGGAGCAGTGTTGCATTTCATATAACTACGAGGGAAGTTCGAAAAGTCACGCAGGTATTGATCCGCCCTTACTTCATACCTCATACCGACGCACAGAGGATCAGAATCCTTTTCCGTTGGCCAAAACTCTGCAATTTTTGATCTAGTAAACATATTTAAGTTCTGGAAAGGAAGGATTGTAGTCAAAAAGTCAGTGGCCGTCGTTGGAGTAATGGTTAGTGTGTACGGCTCTTGTATATGAGATTCTGGGTTCGATCCCTGCTCTGGCCACCTTAAATTTCTTTCGTCAACAGTCACATCGCTTAGTGATGGCGACACTATCGAGTTCTTAGCCATGAAAAAGCTTCTCAAAATACCGTTCGGAATCGGTGTAAAACTGTAGGTTTCAATCAGTGAACATAAAACTAGGAAGCGCACAGAAGCTCTCCCCAATCCCTTCATGGGATGTAATTGGAAACCATTTTTTTATATTTAAAAAAAGGAAAACCAAGAAACTAAAACCAGTGCATAAATTTCAGTCAGGTGAACCGACTTAAATACACACTTACCCTACGGCATCCATTGCGTCCGAGTTCTGTTAAAAAACGTCTATATTCACACTTACGTTGAGCGAATGGGCGTGGCAAATGTGACCATATTCAAAAGCAGATTGAGGTTGCGTTAAATATTATTTAATACCCAACTTAGTTAGGATCCTGGTTTTGTGGAATTTTTGTGTTTACCAACTATTGTGTGGGAGTTACGAAACTGGGCATGGCACAGTAGTCAAATATTAATTAGTACCGAATTTCAATATGATCGGTTCTGGTTTATGAGAGCTATCGTGTCGATCATCTTTTGTATGGGAGGTACCAGAATGGGTGCGGCAAAACCGCTCAGTTTCCACAGAAGAGTGTCATTTTACTAAATTTTTTCTAGGACAAAATTTCATAAAGATTGGTTCGGTTATGCGGGACTTCTCGTGGCGAACAACCAGACAGCCAGACGACTTTTGTAGGGGAGGTACAAAAATGAGCGTAGCAAAATCTCGCTTGTCTGAATTGGTGATTGGCGTTTGATAACATGAAGCTTTATACCCAATTTCATTAAGGTGGGAAGTGTTTCACTTGGTATATCGGATTGACAACCCGTTGACCACCAAGCTTTTATATGTGGGGTACCAGAATGGGCGTGGCAATATCGCCCATTTTGGAATTTAATTTAATTTCGCTTTGAAAGTAATACTAATAGAGATTTCTTTTTCAAAATTATATTACCCACCAGGGTAATGGGGAAAATAATAATTCCACGACGATGAGGAATTACCCATCACATGGGGAATGAGAAGGCGTCCTTTTCACATTAATCACGGCAATGGGCAATGGGTTGCCCAGGGTAACCCATCTCAATTTTTGATCGGACATATGAAAAAATTATACAAAAATTCCCATATCTCGCAAACGGAGCGTCCAATCGAAAACATAACCAATGTTTGCGGTTTTCTAAGTTCCTTTCATAAAGTGGTCCAATTCGTATGGACGAAAATAAAATCGCTATAATAAAAAAGTTAAGAAACCCGTTATTTGTTCAATTGGACGCTCCATTGGGCCCAGGGTAAACCATTACCTACTGCCGTGGCTAATGGGTAAAGGCCTCCTACTCATTACTCATTTGTAATGTGTAATCATGATGGGTAATTCACCAATATCGTGTGTAAGTAATCATTATATTCCCTATTACGCTGTGGGTAATGGGTAATAGTGATGGGTAATTCCCCATTGCGATGGGTAGCTACCCATTATCGTATTTTACCCATACCCTGTGGGTAATGGGTAAATCACCATTATCTTGGGTAACTACCAATTATATTATCCTGTGGGTAATGGCTAATCGCGACGGGTACTTCCCCATGGCAGGAGGTAGCTACTAGAGTGTTCAACAAACCGACATTTTCGAATAACCGGGTTGCGTTTTATTCGAAAAATCAGTTTTTCGGGAAAACGGTTTTCTGTTTTTTATAATAGAAAAACCCTTATAAACCGGTTAATTTTCGGTTTTATTTACGGTTATTGCTCGGTTTTTTTCGTTTTTAATGGGAAACAGTATGTTTAAATTTTTGTAGGAAAATTAATACAAAATTAACACAAAATAACATTTTCTTGTCTTGCTTCCTGTGCCCGAAAAAAGAGTCATTAAGCGCTAAACCGCTTGCTTATATATTCGTTTGTTTTGTATGAAGCACTTAGCGACGAGTTTAATTTTCGCTAAATTTAAAATAAAAAAAATTTTGACATCTTTTACGGTTTTTAACCATTTTTCATATTTTTGAATAAAATGACTTCTCGCTAAAAAGCTGGTTTCTTTGCAACTTAGCAAGCGATAATCGCTTGCTTGTAACCAAAACACGACTATTATTATTCAAAAAATATAACACAATTATACAGATTTTTGTACATATCGCACCCTATCTACAAAAGAGTCATAACTGAAAATATTCAAATTTTCTATAGAGCCAAAAAACTGATTTGGTTAATTAGAAATATGTATGAAAATACTCACTAATAGACATATTCATAAAGGATTTTTTTCACGAAAGAGAAGAGTAAACGACGTCAGATTTTTACAGTGGATAGAAATGGTCCTCGGTTATTGTTTTTAAACAAAAAATTAAAATTGGAAAATTTTGAGTTATGACTCTTTTGTATTTAGGGTGCGATATATGAATTTAAATTTTCTTTGAAAAAGCATATCAGATAATATTTCTCTGATGAAGATTACAAGAACTGAGGAGAATTAGAAATGGTTAGACTGCTACTACTTCCTTTATACGAGAGCTTATACTCGTACTGTGATATCATATCGCGATGCATATGTACATAAAGTACGTGCAAGTACAACGTTCGTATTTGACATATCGCGATATGATATCACAATATAAACTCTCTTATAATAATAGCATATGTTAGACTACATTGAATTGATTTGACTTGACTTGAATTGAATTGAACTGAATTGAATTGAGTTGAATTGGATTGAAATGACTTGAATTGAAATGATATGAATTGTAGGAAATTAAATTGAAATGAATTGAATTGATTTGAATTGAATTGAAATGAATTGAATTGAAATGAATTGTAGGAAATTAAAGTGAAATTCTTTGAATTGAATTTAACTGAACCGAGCTGAATTGAATTATATTGAATTGAATTGAACTTAGTTGCATTAAAATGAATCAATTTATATTGAATTAAACTAAATTGAATTGAATCGAACTGAAAAACTTACTCTATACGGTTGGTTGAAAAGGCTGCAAGACAGCACGCTGTCTAGCGCATTTAGGCTAAAGAAGCCCATTGTGATACCCGCAGTTTCCTCCATAGCAACTATTGACGAGTCGTCTAGCCAATTTGCCCTTTCAATAAATTTGTCTATAAGACCTAGAGGAATATCCTGTAGGCCTACGGTGCTAACTAAATATGTTCCGAATATCCTACTTCTCAGTCCTGCCAGAGCAGGGGAATCCAAGAGAAGATGTTTCGTCGTTTCCTCGTCCTGTTCCATGCAGCATCTACAGAGAGTAGAGTTTCTATGTCCCAATCTTAGGGCGCGTTTTCCTACAAGACAATATCCCGTAAGTGTTCCTATCATTGTGGATAACCTGCCTCTCGGCAAGTTAAGTAGTTGCCTAGTCCTCTTTAAAATGTTTAATTGTTATTCAAATTACATTCAAATAATTGGTTTGAAATAAAAAACAATTAAATCTTATGTAGCTACTTAATTCAAAAAATTCATCAATATTTGATAATTTTATCGTTCTTTGTTGAATTATTAAATTTTTATAAGGATATTTAACGCAAATTGAGTAAATCCCGGTTAACCGACGTCAAATAGCCTATTTTTGGTTCATTCGAAAATTAAGTTTTATAAACATGGTTCATTACAAGAAACCCGGTTAGCCGGTTTCTCGGGTTTGAATGCTCTAGTAGCTACCAATTATTTTCCCCATACCCTATGGGTAATGGGTAATGGTTCACCACTACCCATTCCCCACGACGATGTGTGTGAGTTACACATGGTGGGGTAAATACGAACTCTGCATTTATGAATGAAGCACAACATCGTTTAAATGAATTCAATGACTTGCGTTACAGTACCTCATTCGATCTACCCAATTTTTCAGTACAGTTTCGATTGTTTGATCCGCGATGTCATGAACGACAGCAGCGATTTCGTGGTTTAAGGCCTCGATGGACCATGTGTGGATATTCCGAGCCCCAAATGCGACAATTTTGTTTGTTAACGTGGCCCTCGAGGTGAAAATGAGCTGCATCGTAAAATATGATTTTTCGTTTAACATTTTAATCTTTGGATCTCAGAAATTTGGAAGAAATTTTTTAATGTTTCGCAATTTTCTTCAAGCCTAAAGCGACATAATTCGTAAATTTCTAACCTTTAATAAATAATCTGTCACTTCATAAATGTCAAATTAGCCATCTGCTTCGAAATAACGCTGGCGTTCAAATTTCAAAATTTTACATAGCCCACCCTTTACTATGTAATACAAGACCTAACACCGGTTTAGAAATAACTAAGCTTCGAATGGGTAAGTGAACAAAGTCAGCCAAACACTGGGGTTTTAAGGGTAGATAGGGACTTTGAGGGTGAATCACAATTTTTAAACATGGTTTCTTTATGTACTCGACCAGACCTAGTACAATGTCTGCTTTGTCACTTGAAAAGTTCTTCAATTTTTCTCTTGTAGATCTGTGTTATTTTTTTCAAATTTATTTTTCTTTATATCTCGATTTATTTTTCTTTATATCTCATGGTATTTTAGAGCATTTTACTCATTTATTTATTTTAATCATTAAATAAAAAAATAAGTTCTGCTAAATTAATTCTTTCCTGTGCACAGTGTGGGGATTTTCTATATTAGGTGGTCACATTTTTGAATACATTCCGAGCCGATCTAATGTAATAATACAACTTTTTGTCAACAATTTGTGGGGAGGGTGTTAGTTAACTGCCATGCCCAAGTCCACATCTAATATACATTTTCCTGCTAATTATGTATATATAAATTCCCCCGTCTTATCTTACTTTCTTGGCGGTTACACGAGACAATTTTGCGGAGACAATATCAAATATTGTTGCATTGCCTTCGTCACCATACCGTAATGTCATATCGAGTTGCCATTCCTCTCATCTCGCGTATCCTTTCAGACTATTCGTGGTGCGGTCGGTGCGATAAAGAGTTATCTCATGTAAATTGACTTACACCAGGTGGCATTACAAAACTTGTTGACTTAAATGTTTCATGTCGTTTTGATGCAAAACTGTGAAATTTGAACATATTTTGGACTTTTTTCTTATATTGTATTGTTAGTATATATTTGTGGTGTATTTACACAAAACTGTTAACGCATAAAACGAAATGCCGTTGCTGTTTTCTTGTTGGTTACATTGAGCCATTACCTCTATCTGGTATTATTAAAACAATACTTTCCAACATCAAACCGCCCATCTGCAACACACCACATGTCATCAATTTACTGAGAGAGTTGGCTCATAGACCAATACATACATAGATACTTTTATTCTCTCATCTGACGTTTCATTTCGCACTCTTCGTCGTAGGTATGTGGAAATGAGAGCAATTGTATTTAAAATTAACTTACACCAGGTGGAGTTACAAAATATGTTCACTTAACTTTTTCATGTCGTTTTGGTGTAGAACTGAAAAATTTAAATATATTTTTCAGTTTTTTGTTGACTTTTATCGTTGGTATCCATTTGTATTGTATTTAACACAACGAATTTGCCACAAAAACACGAAATTCGGTTGTTGTTCCTTTGCTGGACGTTGTTTACTATTGCCTCTATCTGGTATTACTGAATCCATGTTTTCCACCATCCAATGTTTACTTTCCACCGTACCTATGACGTTTAATTTATTGAGCGAATAAAAGTATCAATGTATGTAATGGCCTATGAGTTGGCTACTCTATACGTCATTACTCTATGTTCGTCACTGCCTCTGATGTTTCAAAGAGACTAAAATCGACAACTGATTTGATGTAAGCGGCCAATTCGGTGAAGTTTCGTTATAATTTGCGAAAAAGAAGCAAAATATAATCGCAAAAGACCGCACAATTTGGAAAATTAATTTTTTTTGTACATTTTGGTAAATGATATTGAATTCACACGAAACGTCACTCGCCGGTTGCTTAAGAGTGCATTGTCTTTATAATTGTCTGGATACCTTCCGCAACATTAACATTTCTTCTCTTCTTTCACAGCTGATACATATTCTCACTGTCTTGTCTCGTGTCATCGCAAGGTTACTGTCTAGGTTAGCGACAATTTCAGCAGCAGTTTTTGAACTGTTGCCAAAATTAAAATGTTTCAAATCATTTTGTGCTGTAAATATAAATGGAGAATATTCAATTTGAATCTGGCTTGATGAATATTCCAGCTTTGTAAGCTGGCACAACGTGGACTTTTTGTATCTGCTTCGGATTTTATTCGAATGTTTTGTTTTTGTTTAATTTTTTGTTTTTCTTTTACGTTTTTTTTTTTTGAGAACAACAAATATTGATTGTTGGTGTGTTACTTCGGTTGTTGATTTTGTTTTGTTTGCTTCCATTTATTTATTCATACGTTTTGTTCGACTTGAGTACACTCAGACAGCGGCAGAGGCAAAATACTCCACGTAGTGCGATATGGTGAGTTTTGAATTGCATGACTTCATTTAGGCATCGCTTGAACAGCTCTGGCTGGCAAAAATTATCGACAACAACGGCAGCTCCAACAGTGGCTCTTGGCTATGCGGCCTACTGAAATACTGACTGCATGCAATCAAAGATGACGATAATGGCAACGCGTTGCGAGTTCCATCCAGTCAGTCGGCCAGCCAGACAGACAGCCTGTCAGTGAGTGAGTCAACCATAAAACTCACACTTTCCGGTAGATCAGCGTGGTGCTGATGATGCCAGTCAAAGGCGAAACAGCCCGTGTGTGAGTGGCGGCTCGTGGGGGAACACAATGAATGAACTCATTGAAATGCCGCCTTTACCATCAACTCATTCACTCATTCCCCCCAATTGAATGCGAACGACCACGACGACGACGACGCCAAATGTTGTTACAACACTTGACAGTGTGTTTAAAGTACAAACATGTCCATAAGTACTTGCGGATATACGAGTAGTATCCATGTATTCTTCCCCAATTGCAAATCCATTTAATTGTTCCCCTCTTTTGCTGGAATTCATGAAATCATCATATTCACGTTCCACGTTGTTGAATGGGCCATTTGTTTGTTCAAGGGTTGGGAATTGTTTTTAGTACTTTGGTGTTGTTTTTGCGGAATTCGATGTCACGCGCCAGACTTCCGATTACAGATGTTGGATATTAGAATGAGTCCCGAACATTAGTGACAACTCAGGCATGATGCCGCCCGCTGCTGTAATATTTTAAGAAAATATTCAAATCATTATAATACGCATTGTTTAATGATTTAGTTTCAATTCAGAATCATTACCCAAATCAATTTTGCCCTCCAATCTGTATGGTTGATCTTCGATCTATTGATTCATGTTTTATCGCAATCAAAGTAAAGACTACAAGATATAAAGCATTTCAGCGAAATCTGACACATTAATGACCACTTTTTAAGTGGGTAGTTAACTATCGGATTAGTAATTGGGAGTTAATTAGAGGTTAACTTCGCATTTTATTTTTCAGTAGCGAGTTAATGTGAGCCATCATATTGTTAACCAATATGGTAACATTTGTATTTTTGTTAGAGTTTTGTAGTTCACGAACGAACTAGTTCGATTGAACGATTCACTCTTCTGAAAATTCACTAGGTTCACATTGTTCTGCTCTTTTGTTTCAGTAGTTCACTTGTTTCAGCATTTTTTTTTTGTATCAGATGTTCACTCTCTCTGTAATTTTCTAGCTCATGCTCTCTTTGGTGTCTAATAAGGGTTTTTCAACAGAGACGCTACAAAAGTAAATCGATAGAACTTGACAATGATTAGGATTTTCATCGGAAAATCATCTTCAGCGATTAGGCTCATTTCTGGCTGAATGGCTTCGTCAATAAGCAAAATATGCGTTATTGGTCAGACAGCAATCCACACGTAATCCATGAGTCATCATTCCATCCCGAACAAATTACGGTTTGGTGCGGTTTATGGGCCGGCGGCGTCATTGGGCCGTACTTCTTCCGTGATGATCAAGACCGGCACATTACTGTGAATGCGAATCGCTACCGTTCAATGATAACCGAATATTTTTGGCCCCAATTGGATAATATGGACTTGGAGGACATGTGGTTCCAACAGCACGGCGCCAAAAGCCACACAGCGAATGCCACAATCAATTTATTGGAAACCAAGTTTGGTGAACGTGTTATCTCACGAAATGGCCCAGTCGATTGGCCGCCTCGGTCGTGCGATTTGACGTCGTTAGATTAATTTCTGTGGGGCTACGTCAAGTCTATGGTCCATGGCAACAAGCCAGCGACGATTGATAAACTTCGTACGAATATCGAACGTGAAATTGCAGCAGTATCGGCCGATTTATGCTTGAAAACCGTCGAAAATTGGGTTCAGCGTCTGGACTTCTGCAAGCGTGCCATTGGTGGCCATGCAAAAGAAGTCGAGTTCCATACATAATGGCATCGAACGTACTTTCACAGGAATAAAGAATTTCATTGGTAACTAAAACCGGTTTTGTTTTATTTAAAAAAAACTTTTGTAGCGCTGTTATTGAAAAACCCGTTATTACCATCTTTGTGGAATCGAAGTATAGCCAGCCTGTGCACATTGACTACGGCTATATTGACCACTTTTGTTTCAAATGGTGGTGCCTTCGGTGGTGCAATGGGTAGTGTGCGCGCCTCTTGTACTTGAGATCCTGCGTTCGATCCCTGCTCTGACCACCTTAAAATTTATTTCGACGACGGTCACCTCGCATAGTGTCAGCGACAATATTTAGTACTTAGCCATTAAAATGCTTCTCAAAAATACCGTTCGGAACCGGTGTAAACCTGTAGGTCCCAACCAGTGAGTGTAAAACTAGAACGCAATCCCATGTAGGGATTAGGGAGAGCTTCTCACAACCAGTGAGCTGTGCGCTTTCTAGTTTTATACTCACTGATTGGGACCTACAGTTTTACACCGGTTCCGAACGGTATTTTTGAGAAGCATTTTAATGGCTAAATACTAAATATTGTCGCTGACACTATGCGAGGTGACCGTCGTCGAAATAAATTTTAAGGTGGTCAGAGCAGGGATCGAACCCAGGATCTCAAGTACAAGAGGCGCGCACACTACCCATTGCACCACCGAAGGCACCACCATTTGAAACAAAAGTGGTCAATATAGCCGTAGTCAATGTGCACAGGCTGGCTATACTTCGATTCCACAAAGATGGTAATAACGGGTTTTTCAATAACAGCGCTACAAAAGTTTTTTTAAATAAAACAAAACCGGTTTTAGTTACCAATGAAATTCTTTATTCCTGTGAAAGTACGTTCGATGCCATTATGTATGGAACTCGACTTCTTTTGCATGGCCACCAAAGGCAGGCTTGCAGAAGTCCAGACGCTGAACCCAATTTTCGACGGTTTTCAAGCATAAATCGGCCGATACTGCTGCAATTTCACGTTCGATATTCGTACGAAGTTTATCAATCGTCGCTGGCTTGTTGCCATAGACCATAGACTTGACGTAGCCCCACAGGAAATAATCTAACGACGTCAAATCGCACGACCGAGGCGGCCAATCGACTGGGCCATTTCGTGAGATAACACGTTCACCAAACTTGGTTTCCAATAAATTGATTGTGGCATTCGCTGTGTGGCTTGTGGCGCCGTGCTGTTGGAACCACATGTCCTCCAAGTCCATATTATCCAATTGGGGCCAAAAATATTCGGTTATCATTGAACGGTAGCGATTCGCATTCACAGTAATGTGTCGGTCTTGATCATCACGGAAGAAGTACGGCCCAATGACGCCGCCGGCCCATAAACTGCACCAAACCGTAATTTTTTCGGGATGCAATGATGACTCATGGATTACGTGTGGATTGCTGTCTGACCAATAACGCATATTTTGGTTATTAACGAAGCCATGCAGCCAGAAATGAGCCGACCATAAATTGGACGTAGCGCTCTTAAAGTTGAGGCCACTGACTCCAAATTTCGGTAGTAAATTTTAATAATTTCGACTCGTTACTCGTTGTTGGCTCGTATACATATCTCTCCATGATGAAATGGCAAACCTTACTGAAGAGAAATGTCAAAAGAGTGGGAAAAAATATGTCGTCGTTTGCTGTCCCTATCGATTTACTTTTGTAGCGTCTCTGTTGAAAAACCCTTTATATGGCGGATATTGGGTTTCTTCGAGTTTAAGGACCTAGTCCTGTTTCAATGTCCTTGACATTTTTTATGAAATTTCTGCTTCGTATTTCCAACATCATACCTGAATGTTAAGTTCGGAAATTTTCCAAATTTTTTTTAAGTTTCTGAGAAGTTTTCATATACATATGTATATAGCGGCAATTCGTTTTCACCGATTTTAAGGATCTTGTCATTTGTCATAGACCTTGAGATTTTATTTCTAAATTTTCTAGTAATAGTAAAACCATAGAAAGAAATTAAAATTTTTTTAACTTTCTTAACCTTTGTGAACTTTATCTGAAACGTACATTAAAAATGTTAAATATCATCCTTACACATAACATCCTGAATAACGTAACTAGAATTGACGTTAGATCTATTCCAATCGATTTGGTCTATTTTAACGTTGTACAGAAAAGTGGGCCAGCCATGGTGGGCCAACTTCACTTCGGTGTGGAATCAGACTATAAGCATTCTGACCTAAAATCATGAAATTTGGTGTAGATGCTCCTATTATAGAGTAGCTTTCATTGGGGTTTCCGAAATTGGATTAGGGCAGAAGAAATGGGGGCGTGACATTACATTGCTACACCCGAAAACCGGTTATTCATTACTGAAAACCGGTTATTTAAAAAATGGGTTTGTGACAAACCGGTTTTACCGAAAATAAAACTGTTTTAAAATTTTTTTTAAATAATCACTTTTTAAAAGCCAGGTTGCGGTTTGTTTGATGAACAATTTTTTTTAGAACCGGGTTACGGATTTAGTTGAGTAAACCCGGGTTTTAAGAAAAAAAGTCTTTCACCTTTCATCAAAATCGTTGGGTGACTGACTGACTGTCGATTTAAGTTATTATTCCTTTTCATAATTGATACATATACATTTGGTTTAAACATCTTCCCCTTTGTTGTAACAGAGGTGTTTGATGAAAAGAGTATAAGAAAACAAATGGAAGAATTGGTAAAATATTATTACTGTCATTTACATATGTTTGTCACTTTCCCGTTGGGGAATTGTATGATAATGTCCATAGAGAAATACTAAAGAGAAGCCATATGTGTTTCAGTTCCACCCACCTCTCGTCGAAAGTCACTAGGCTAACGACAGTTTTGACACCGTTTTTTATGCCAGTTTTTTTCTGCCAGAATTTCGATGTAACTCGAGTAAAAAATAATGAAAGTTGTTGTGTTGTTCAAATCAAATCTAATTTATTGCATATAAAGTTTTTTTTTTAAAGTCATAAGTGCCAATAAAATCAAATTAAAATGTCAGTTATTTCAATTCGCCTATTGCTCACTCTCTTCCACATTCTATCCTGTATCAACTTTGCTGCTAGGAGGTCGACCAGCTGTGTCATCGAAACCCTTGATAATGTCATTGTCATTTCTATACAAGTAAATTAAGAACCAGTTTTGAGTTAAGCGAACTTAAGACTTGTTATTCATGAGCATGAGCGTGGTCGATAACTTTATATCTGAACAGGGCATTTGAAAAAATATTACCAAAAAATTTTGTGGAGATGATAGTGATTACATTCTTATCAACAATATAATCATCAAGAATATAATCGACAATAAACATCAACGGTCGCTTTACAGTCAACGCTGGTTTAAACTATAAATGCTGTGTTTGAGATCAGGTTTATTTTATATAAATTCATGATTAATTAATCGAAATTATTCAATTAAACATAAGTTAATATAACACTGATAAACCAATTGGCAAACTTTAACCCACACCCCAAAAACTACCTCTAATGGCCAGTTTTTCGGCCAGTGGTGATCTTCGCTTCTTAGTTAACATCGAATTGTGTTTTTCAGTTATTGTTTAACTATGATTTAACCCACAATGTTGGTTGGTTAACTTTCAGTCAGAACCATATGATTTTGACAAACATATTACTAACTGTCAAAATGAGAAATGTTAGATTGTATAGAATATATGCTACTGTTTTGCGTATTTGTACACATACGTTGATTCTAGATCATAAAATTATTGCGCCTATATAGTTTTTTACACATTTTTGTTAAAATAACTTCAATTTTATGCATCTATTTCTTATTTTACATAATTCCATTTTGTTTGTTGGCTTGGTATTTATCCCAAACTAGTTGTTTTTTCCAATAAGAATACAAGGTTTGCTATAATCGTTTACAATATGGCGACTTACATTACCTCACCACTGAAAAACAAAATGCAAAGTTAACCTCAAATTAACTTTCAATTACGATTAAGTAATCTTACCCACTAAAAACTGGCCATAAGTAATTCCACACTGAATCAAAGTATTAAGTGTTATGACCGAAAGTGTAATACTCGACCCTGTTCTGCATACAGAATCATTTTGAATCAGAATTTTCTTTCAGAATAGAAAGTCTACAATTTTATGTTCTTAAAACATGAAATATTTTTGTTCTGAATTGTTTGTTTTTAAAATCACAATGCATTTGAATTCTAATTCAAAACCGATATTTTTCTCCTGAATTGTTTTACAGAAACCCAAAAATTCTGAACTATTTAGGCCGACTATTTAGGGCCGACTATTTAGAATCATCTAGAAGGAAAAAGTTAACAGAAAAGGCATTTTTAAATTTTGTTTCGAAAATTTATAATGGGTGATTTGGAGTTAAACCGGATTGATGAAAGTTCGGAAAGTAAATTTGATTCTTTATAGTTCTAAAGAAACGGTAGAAGCTGGAGTGGTTCATATGCCGCTCAATTGCTAGACATCAGTCCAGAAATCAACTGCCAATATTCGAATTGGGATCTGCCAAAATGAAATGTGACGATTGAATCGACGCGTGGCATTTACTCAGATTTATGATTCTGCTAAAATTCAAACGTGCAAAATTAGAATCACTAATACCGGAAAAATGTTCCACATATAAAATAGATTTTAGCCATGGACAGACATTTCCAAATTTAAGTCTGGGCGATAAATTAGCGGCGTGGGACAAATTCACATGAATCAAAATTCGCACCACAGTGGTAAAGCCGCCAGCCTAATGAAATTAGGGGAAAAGAATAAGAAAACTACAAAGATAAAATATATTTAAAATTAAAAAATATGAATATGGAAAATAATTTACATCAATTCTAATTGTGAACGGGAAACAAGAGCTTAATACTGAAACAGGAGCATATATTTGTGTAATTTTTTTTTACACGAAGACAAGATACTGAGGACGGTTAAAAAGTGTCTTCACATATACATAGTATACCAGTCCGCGATTTAAAATGATCCGAATTTCTGAACCTCAAAATTTCCAACGATTGAAATACAACCCATATTTTTGTGTTATAGTAATGGGGTTTGTTAGGTCTTTATTATATTTCTTATTTGATATAATTGTAGGTCTTTGAAATGTTTAAAATTTGGGACAATCGTTGGTCTTTATTATCTACTAAATTTGACACAGTAGTATTAGCACATGTATATTGTCGTTAACATTAGACAGATGTCGACTGTTACATTATCTTCAATTTGGGACAATTAAGGGTCCTTATATTATACTCGTGTCAAGTTTGGGACAACCAAGGATCCTTAGGTCCAATTTTGGAGTGGTTATTTAAATTCGTAATCAGTTAATTTTGATTTATGTAATTTTATTTTAAAATACAAAGAGTTTTTCCACAGAGAAAATTAGAATGAAGTATTTTATTCTCTTATCTGACGTTTCATTTCAAAGTCTTCGTTGTAGATTTGTGCATATAAGAGATATGCGACGAAAATTAACTGACACCAGGTGGAGTTACAAGAACTGTTGACTTAACTGTTCACGTCGGTTTGGTATAGAATTGTAACACTTAACTGTATTTTGCACTTTTTTGTTAATTTTAACCTTGGTCTATATTTGTATTGTATTTAACACAACTATTTTGCTACACAAACACGAAACGCTGTTGTTGTTGCTTTGTTGGGAGTTTTGTATTATTGTCTCTATCTGATAGTATTGAAGCCAGGCCTTGAAACATCCAACGATAACATGCAACCAAGCCTATGAAGTTAAAATTATTGAGCGAATAAAAAACTTAATTCTAATTTTCCCTATGAGTTTTCTGTCAAATAATTTTACTGCATATATGGGAACAGTGGAAAATGTTACGAAAAATAGCCGGTGTTCATTAGACCGACACACATTGTATGGTGGGGGAAAAAGTGATTTTTGTCCACCCCTCAAAATGTACCTTGTTTAGTTTTAGTTTTTTTTTAGTTTAGTTTTCAGACGCAGCCTACTCCAGGAAGCTCTCGCATCTTTTGACACAGAACCCACCCCCTCCCGATAACAATCCTGAAGCGCAGTGGAAACCCATTTCCGACTCTATAAAAACTGCCGCAACAACCGTACTTGGTTGCAAATGATGAAAAGAACGCTGCACGTATGGCAATGCTTCAGTCAATTGCAACGCGAGATGCTAATGAACGGTATAGGGAGAAAAGAAAGGAGCTAAACCGTCTCTTTAGGAGTAAGAAACGGCATTGGAGAAAGCGCGAGAGTGAGAAAATTGAGACATACAGAAGGAAGAACGAAGCCCGAAAATTCTACCAAAAAGTCAAAACCGGAACTAATGGACATGGTTCAGGGCCCCCCTTCTGTAGGGACAAGAACGGAAATCTCATCGCAGATGCGTAGAGTATGTTGGGAATATGGAGAGATAATTTCTCTGCGCTATTGGTACCTGAAATATCCAATGACGAGACAATCGATCTAAATTTGGACGACAACGTCGATTGCCCCTCCTAACCAAGACGAGGTCAGAACAGCTATTGCCCGGCTTTAGAACAATAAAGCCGCAGGAGCCGATGGATTACCGGCGGAGCTGTTTAAGGCTGGCGGCGATGAGCTGATAAGGTGCATGCATCAGCTCATTAGCAAAATTTGGTTAGATGATTGCATGCGCGACAATTGGAGTCTCAGTGTACTATGTCCCATATTTAAAAAAGGCGACCCGAATCTCTGTGCCAACTACCGTGGAATAAGCCTTTTATCCATAGCATATAAGGTTCTATCAAGCATAATGTGCGAAAAACTAAAACCAATTATCGCTGACATTATTGGACCATACTAGTGTGGCTTCAGGCCTGGAAAATCTACAACCGACCAAATTTTCACGCTACGCCAAATCCTGGAGAAGACCCACGACAAACAAATCGACACCTATCATCTATTTGTCGATTATAAGGCCGCCTTCGATAGCCCGATACGGGGGAAACTCTACGAAGCAATGTCTGAGCTTGGTATTCCTGCAAACGTCATACGCCTTTGCAGGATGACCCTGACGAACACCAAATCCGCTGTGAAAGTTGGTAAGGATCTTACCGAACCTTTCGAAACTAAGCGAGGCCTCAGACAAGGTGACACTCTATCGTGTGATCTCTTTAACATCTTAATAGAGGATATTCTGAGAAAATCTGCATTCAACGTGAATAAAACCATCAGCAGCAAATGTCACATGCTGCTCGCGTACGCTGATCATATAGATATCATTGGACAGTTAGAGAAGTTACTGCGGTGTTTTCGAGAATTGAGAAGGAGTCAGGTAAAGTGGGTCAGACGGTAAATGAGGACAAGACAAAATTAATGGTTTCAACGAGCAGGGCCTCCAAGCGATTAGACCAACGCGTGAACGTTGATAACCGTTATACTTCCGAGGTGGTAGAGGAATTTATATACCTCGGATCTGCCGTGAACAAAAACAACAACATCAGCCGTGAGACCAACCGGAGAATTGTGCTTGCGAATAGATGTTATTTTTGGCAAAGCAAGCACTTTAGAGATAAAGCCCTCTCTCGAATACCAAAAGTCCAGCTGTCCCAGACTCTCATTCAACCTGTCTTGCCTTATGGCGCAGAATCCTAGGTCTTATCGCAAGCAGACAAAACATCTGTAGGAGTCTTCGAGAGAAAAATGCTCCAAAAATGTATGGCCCTATAGTGCACAACGGTGAGTATCAGCGACGCATGAACCATGAGCTCTATAAGCTATATCCCGACATTGACATAGTTAAGCGGATCAAAATAACGCGATTGCGCTGGCTAGGCCATGTCAGTAGAATGGATGAAGACGAACCAGCACAAAGGGTTTTCGAAAGCGAACTCGAAGGAAGACGAAAAATAGGAAGACCAAGACTTCGCTGGAAGGATCAGGTTGACGAATCCCTGAGTACACTTGGTATTGCCAACTGGAAAGATAAGGCAAATGGTCGAACTTGTTGGCGAATTATGTTGTCTTCGTTTTGTAAGGTCCCTGACCCCTCGGGATTGTTCATGACCGGATAATTAATTAAGTTTTCCGACGATTCCTAGAATATTGCGTATCTAGTACTAAGATCCCGTGAGCTAGACCGTTTTTGAAAAATATATTTTTTTTAGTTTTTCAAAGAAATTTGTACTTTAGCTAAAGACATATAAAGTTGTGGAATATACGCATTTTTAAGTTTTTAGTACGGAGGTTTTTCCGATTTAAATGTCAGATTGATATTCAAAATACAGATATTCAAAATTTTGCCCAGATCACCTCAGAAGATCAATTACAATACAAAAATATCTATACTCGTACAACAATTATGTCCTTGTCAAAAAAAAATAGAGTTGATACCCATTTTGCCATGTGTGGAACGTATTGAATAGTATTTTTGGTACAACGCGAACTAGTGCGAATTTCAAAAAAGCCGAAACACGTATTTACTTAGTAGTGGTCCAAAATTTAATGAAAAGACTCGTGGGGGTACTCCCTCAGACCTCAAAAGCTTTTAGTTGTGCCATTAAGACCAGTATAATAGTGACTTCCATTAACCAATGAAATTGTGCCTACTTAAGATCACCTAATTATTTTAATGAGTCCAACGATCAAGCGCAGCAGAGCCGGACTTACATAATGGCAACATAGGCAGTTGCCTAGGGCCTGCAAGTACGAGGGTCCCGTTTTATGTTGACGTTTCTGTAGAAACATTAAATCAACACGCGTTATTTCTTTCAGGGAAGAATGATATGAGATTATTTAAGAACACCTAAGCCATTCACGCCATCTATTTGAGCATGGTGAGCAATTGACTTATAGCGCGCCCACAGTCACAGAACTAGTCGTTTGAAAAGAGGTGGTACCAACCGCAAATATGGCTGTTGGCATCGAATTGTGATTGTGACAACCGAATTGACGTTATTACGACTCAGTTTAGTCCACACAACTGAAACAACCCGGTTTCATAATTGATTCGGGGTGACAACAGAATTTCTACTATTCTAAATTCCTTATAATTTCGGTTGGAACAAAGCCTAAAGTGGCAACAATAAGGTTGCAACAACTAGATTTAGCAACGTTTTGGTCGCAAAAACCGAATTTAGAGTTAGAATTTGACAACTTGGGACCGCCGTCGTAGAGTTCTTCAATCTACACACACAGAACTATTTGTTTGAAAACAGGTTGCATTTAGCGCTCGCCCGATTAATCGACTTCGGCCTAGGGCCAAACATCAATAATCGGCTGCTCTTCGGCATAAAGCCGACCATCATAGTCCCTATCCACACAGGGAGACTTTTGTCGCCGAAACTTATCGAATTCTCTGTTGAAGTCGCTTGTAGCATCCACACAGGGCAACTTTTGTCTTGGCGACTCGTGACGATTATTGTTTTCGCATTTACTTTTTTTTTTGTTCACGAAATAATTCCACGAAAATAATTAATTTTTCAATATTTTCTTCCTTTCTCTGCCATTTTAATAATTTTCTTTCAATTTTAAAACAATAACAAACTGAAATTTTTTGGCGCTGTAAAATACTACGAATGATGTATAAAACAAAACGTCAAAAGTATATGCAGCTAACTTAACTTAAGAACAACACCAAAGCGTGTCGCCGAGTAGAGCCATCACCGTACCCCTCTTCTTACAACTTACCTGTGTGATAGAGAGATGTTTGATGAAAAGTGACATACACCAGGTGGAATTACAATAACTTCTTGCTTTAATTTTTCGTGCCATTTTGGTGAAAAACTGTGAAATTTAAATGTGTTTTAAACTTTTTTGTTGACTGTTATTGTTAGAATTCATTTGTGTTTTATTTAACACAATAATTTTAATACACAAAACGAAATGCCGTTGTTGTTAGTTTGTTCGTTGTTTTGAAACATTGCCTCTATCTGGTATTAGTAAAGCAATTCTTTTCAACATCAAACGTAAATATCACACCAGGCCAAATGTCATAAATTTGGTGGGAGTACTAGTAGATCTACTATAAGTATTAATCTATGGTTATGACGGTTGAAAAATGAAACAAACAAAAAACTGATCGAAGAGAATTTGTACAAAATATAATTTGCATGAAAAATAAAAAGAAAATTGTGGTTGCCGTGTAATTGTGTATGTATTGCTGCTCACAAAATTTCGAAGTAAAAGCAGTAACTAACAATAACAGCTGATCGGTCTTGACGGCTGACGGTTGATTCTGCAACCTGCATAAGTCTACCGTCGTAAACTGTCAATTTTAGTTGTCTCTCTCTCTAACACATGCTAACTGAAACCCCAACTCAAACAGCTGATCGCTTACCGTCAACCGTCAAGACTAATTGGACGTTAAGTTGTCAATTTATACACGTAAGTATACCAACAACACAGGAATACAAAAAAGTACAAAAACAAAGTACATATGAGTTTGACAACTTAAACCACTAATGCCATGATAAAAAATGAAATCAGTTGCATTTCATTTTCAATACCGAGCATTTTCCTTTCAGGGTTGTTCTAGGTGGACGTAAAATTTCGTTGTTCGCTGTCGATTTGCATTGTATTCCAAATACAACGCTGTTATTATCTACTTTCTTCATTCATCAAGAATGTGTTCCAATGTTAATGCTTGATGTTTTTCGATCGCATAGATTAATATTTAGCGAGATGTGTCAACTTGCTGTTGATTTTTTGACTGACGCCAATCGAACGTCTGGTATTTGCACATTTTAAATTTAAGAGAAGAAAATTTTGTTGAAACAGATGTTCGATTACGCACGAAAGAAGCATAAAGTGAAGCGTCAGATGGGAGAATTGAGGCATCTCATATGTGTTAATGTATGTTCGAACGTGTGTGTATAAAAGAATTCTCATTAATATGATGAGTTTTTCGACACATATAGTTTTGATGAATTCACCGAAATTCATACCAAAAACGTCTGCTGATGAAGGTCTTGGCGAGATCCGAAATATCTATACAGATATCCCTGGTTGAAATTGGCACACTTTTTTTGTGCTCGACTTTTTTTTTTTTTTTGAAAATAATACAAAGCGAATAAATAAGCTTAATATTAAAAAGGTCTTAGAGCTCGACTAAATTAAAAAAAATAAAATAAAACTACAGTCTTTTGTTTTGCCATCTGAGTAATTAAAGCAAACAAAAAAAGTTTCAAAGTGCGGAGCCAATTTATATTTTGAAAACAAATTGAGTTAGAAAAAATGCGAATATTGGAAGTCTTCTCCTTTTCGTGGTTTAAAAACCTGCGGCTATAAAATATTTGAGTGCTTCACCTAATAGCGTTGCTAGTGAAGAACTATTCAGTGCCGCTGGACGGCTCTATTCCGAACGACGGAAAGATATTACTCTGCCACTTTTATATTAAAGTATTGAATTTTGGTTACTAACATATAAATTTTATAATAATTCGTTCGTTTTTAATTGCTCGTGTATAACATATGTACATTTTATATTTGTTAATGCATTGTTTAGTCTGTTTTCATTTCTTTTGTATCCAATACACTGATTAAAATATCTTTAATGAGAATATTCAAAAAAATCGGTTGTTTTAATTACTTAAGACAGTGTTAGACTACTAGTGCAAATGGCACGATTCGCTGAGAGAGAAATGGAATGCAACTCTCTGAAATTTCTAAAAGGAATCGTACGATCATTCTTTTTTCGATTTGCGCTATTATTTTTGGAAAATGCAAAAACACTTGTCTGCAAAGTGACAAACAACATTCAACAGTTATAAAATAAAAATAGAATACAGAAAACAGCAAATTGTTAACAAACACTAAACATGTGTAGAAAGTGAAGAAATAAAAGCTTTTATTGCCGATTTTATTCGTTTCATTCAAAATGCAACCCTGATCGCATAATTTTTTGAGCAAAATAAAAAAATGAGATAAATCTAACAGATCTGTCAAAATTTTGTCCGCAAACCGTTCTTTTCAAGTTTACAGGATTCCATCCGCTCTCAACAAATGCAAATTTTGAAACATCCAACAATATCTCTAACAGTCCTTTACATGGATTTTGAAATCTTAATCGAACATACTTTTTCTGCCCACTTTTTCAATAAAAATTTCGATTTTACCATTTTCATGAATAACCCATAGAACAAATTAAAATAGAGTATTTTATTCTCTCATCTGACGTTTTATTTCACGCTCTTCGTCGTAGGTTTTGTTCAAATGAGCGAACTTCCACGAAAATTAATTTACAGCAGGTGGAGTTACAAGAATTGCTGACTTAACTTTATCATTTCGTTTTCGTGTAGAACTGTGAAATTTAAATGTATTTTGCACTTTTTTGTTGACTTTTATCGTCGGTATACATTTGTATTGTATTTAACACAACTATTTTGCCACAAAACCATGAAATGCGGTTGGTGTTGCTTTGTCGGACGTTGTGTACTAATGCCTCTATCTGGTATTGTTGAACTCATGGTTTACACTATCCTATGGTTACTTGCAACCATTGCAAATATTGAGAGAATAAACTACTCTAATCCAATTTGGTCTATGGAATAAATATATAAAGGGTGTTTTTTTAAATGCATGAGAACTTAAACTGATAATAAAAGGCAGAAATTTAGTTGGAATGACATTTCATGACATTTATTTTTTAAATATGATTTCCGGCATATGTCCGCCTCGGCTACGAGTTCCATGGTCCATTCGATCGGTCCAATTTTTCATTACATTTTCCAATAAATCTTCAAGAGTTGCTGGTTTGTCGGCATAAACCAATGCCTTAAAATCATATCCCCTAAACAGTTGTTGCAAAATTTTGCCGTTTTCTGGAATCGCATCCAAGTTTCTTTTACAATATCCCACAGCTCGTTTACACCATTTGGAGCATCTGGGTACTTGTTGAGCTGATTTTTTATGTAACTTCTAAAGTTTTCGATCGGGTTTAAGTCCAGACACCGATCGGGTTTAAGTTCATTTTTTAGTTGTAAACTGTTGACTGTTTAACCAGTTTTTAGTGATTTTCGCCGAATGTTTTAGGTCGTTGTGGTGCTGAAAAATCGCTCTTTTAGTAGCAAGACCCGTTTATCTATAGCACCTGGTTAATGATTTTGCAGAATTGAACGATGTTGTTTTTTTCATAATACCTTAAATTTTAACCAGAAGACCTACTTCGTAATACATCCCCATACTATTATGAATCCACCACCATGTTTCATGGTTTGTGGTACCTGTATTCGGGGTAGTAGTATTTGGATCTTTGGTCCGGTACCAAGCACGGCCATTGGACTCAAATCGATTCATTATAGTCGCACCAGACCATATAACCTTAAACACCAAGCGAAATTATATTTTTATTATTTGAAACTTGTCCAATTTAATACTTTAGGTTATTCCAGCCAGTCTCAGTCCAGTTTTCGTAGACCTGGGTGAATTCTATACGAAGCTTTATATTCCTTTGTGATAAAAATGGTTTGTTTTTCTTCTCTGCAGCCTTAACACCCAATGTTTTGAGATTTCGACGAGCAGTCCACTCGCTAATATCAAACTCACCTCAAAGCACTGCTACAATGCTAGTATCGTATGCAAGAGCAAAAGAAGCACATGAAGCTTTCTATTCTTGTGTTGGAATTATGGACCTTTCAGTGTGTGTTGGTTGGTACTTAGGGATCTTCGATCGATACTAATTCGCATATGTAAATTGCATATTTGAGTTTGTACAGGGTGGCCCAAAATTAACGAAGGGGTTTGAATTGCTTATAACTTTTTTATTATAATTTTTTTTTCTTTTCTTTTCAGTATTTCGTAAAGAAGACTTGGGGAATTTAAAATGGAGCAGTACTCAATTGAACAATGTGCCCAAATTGTTGAGCTTTATTTTTCAAATCAACGATCCATTGTTTTGACTCAGCGTGCATATCGTCGTTATTTTAATGTGCGGGTTGGACCCTCAGAGTCAACAATAAACCGTCTGGTTGCAAATTTTCGCCAACAAGGGGCAGTAGGGAACCTTCCTGGTGCTGGCAGACGACGAACGGTGCACACGGATGACAATATTGAACGGGTAGAGAGGAGTATTCGGGAAGATGGAGAAACATCAACCAGGAGACGTTCGACACAACTTGGCCTCTCGCGAGCGTCGCTGCAGAGAATTTTGCATACAATAGGAATGTTTCCATACAAGATTCAGCTTGTCCAAGAAGACAGATTACCAGCAACGACTTGATTATGCAGTTTTTTTTCCGGCAAAAAGCAGAAGAAAATCATAATTTTGTTCATAATTTAATTATGAGCGACGAAGCCCATTTCCAATTAAGTAGGTTCGTTAATAAGCAAAACTGCAGGATATGGGCTACGGAAAATCCGAGAGTAGTTCAACAACGAGAATTACACCCACCTAAGTGTACGGTTTGGTGCGGTGTTTCATCGGAAAGGATAATTGGTCCTTATTTTTTTGAAAATGAACACGGGGTCGCCGTTTCCGTCAATGGTGTCAGATGTCGGACAATGTTGGAAAATTTTTTAAAGCCAGCCGTGGAAAACCATCCGCAAGAATGGTTCCAACAAGATGGAGCCACAGCCCGCACTGCAAGGGACACAATGGCTCTTTTACGGGACATCTTTGGTGAATGAATTATTTCGCGTACAAGTGATTTTAATTGGCCTCCGCGTTCACCGGATTTAACCGCTTCAGACTGTTTTCATTGGGGTTATTTGAAAGGAAAATTCTACATTAATAAGCCTAGAACCATCAAGCAATTAAAAAGCAATATACGCGACGAAATAAACAACATAACACCTGAAGTTTTGCGAAAAGTGATGGAAAATGCGTTGGAAAGAGCACGAATATGCGAAGCAGAAAATGACCATCACTTGCGAGATATTATTTTTCATAACTAAACTAAAAATATTCCCCATTTATATACTGTATTAAAAAAAAACAAATTTAATAAATATGTCTTAAATAAAAAGTTATAACGAATTCAAACCCCTTCGTTAATTTTGGGCCACCCTGTATATATACGGTTGTTGATCTACCGATGGCATCAATTCAGGCACAGCAGTAAGTTTGTTGTCCTTACAGCAGTCCTGACCTTGTAAGCTTGTTGTATGAACTTGTCATACATTAACTAAAACTAACAAAATCAGTCATAAAATTGAAAATTCAAAAATCAGTATTTAAAGTTTTTAGTGCCTGCGGCGTCTTCCTTTTTATTCCCTGGATCGTCATATGACTCTCATTCAACTATTTCGCAACGTTCCTAACAGGAATATTAATTTTGTACACGCAAAGAAAAAACTCGTTTCTCCCAAACGAAATCTCTGATAACTGAAGTTCGTTTTGGGGACTGTAGTTGGGAGAAGCGAACTTCTGTTAATCCATACATGTCATTTCGTTTGAGAGAACGGAAAAACGTTTGCAGTAAACGAGTTACGACAAATGAGATCAGAAATAACCTAACCTTCAAATATAGCGAGGATCTAAGACAACTAAATTTGAATAATATGGTAGGGTCAAACCAAAACAGAACGAGACAACTACAATTAGAATAGTGCGTTCTAAAGCAATGTGTAAGTAGCGACAAACAATCACTCTGCACAATAAAATAAATATTTTCGGTTAGTGACTGGTGTGAATACACACCGCAGTGCCTTAACGGGCTAGACGCTGCTGAAGATGATGCATCACAAACATCGAAACGATCGTCCAGCGAATATGAGTTTGAATCCCACCAGCGGCATTTACATTTTTTTCACTAACCGGAGAAAACATGATCTCTTAGCCTTAATGGAAATTACAGCTTAAAATATAACGAGGATCTAAGACATCTACATTTGAAAAACGGTTTCGCCACCTGTTCTTTCGGTTACAGCAACCGCGTTGTAATTAAAACTTTTAATTGTGGATTCCAAAAGCTCCTTTTTGGTTAAAATTTCCAACTTTTATGATTTTGGTTTTACCCATAAAGTTTGTTTTAAAAAAAATGGAAGATTGTCTATTTGTTTCACTGTCTACTTACACGTCTGTCTCGCCTTGCATTCAAATAACAACTAAACGCCCAGCAAACGACAACGCGTGAAATGTATATTCAAACGAGTGGATAAGACTGTGTATACAGTCGAAATATTGAGAGAAATTTATGTTCTTCGTAAACTGTGCTCTCATTAGAAAAATGGCTAATTTCAGTTATCGCAAGCGTTTTTTAAATTTGCGACAAATGTAATTCTGTACGCGTTTGATGCAAAGGAGAACTCGTTTACAACCACATGATATACATTTGCGATAAATGAGTTTATTTGGGAGAACTACTTGAACGGTTGCGATTAATAAATTAATACAAATCAATCAAAGTATTGTTGCAGCAACCGAGCAATAAACGTTTTTTGCTTATATAATTCCATAATTATATGACATAATTATATGTATAATTTCATGATCTGCACGTGGACAATAATTAGCTACGTGATGATTACGTTTAAGTTTCTGGATCAGAGAGTTGAGAGAGTGCAATAATGTAACATTGAAGACAGCTCGTAATTGTAACATAGTGGTTTGTTTACATATTACGCTCTTTTAAACATATATGTTTAATTGTGGTGTATTAAGTGTGAGACCATAGGTCTGTCTGCGTACTTTGCCAGTAAAAGATATTCAGTAAATAGTTTTGGAGATTAAGGTAGTTTTTACTCAACTAGTAAAAACTATTACAAAAATACACAGATCAAAAACGATGTTCTAAAGTAGACAGGCAAAATTTCTCTTCACTCGAATGTCAACAAACAAAACTAGTGAAGCCTTCATCATTCTCTGCTCTCTCTTGTATACAACTATACAAATTCCAACCATGTTAAAGTAAAATTACATGAACTATGCCGAAGGTATGAAATAAACAATATATGACGCGAGAGAGGAATGAGTTTGAGTGAATTGTGACAACTTTTTGATTCTCTTTTTCGAGGGTTGCCAAATTGCGCACAACTTCTGGTCGTCTACTTCTTGATCGTCTTTGTACAGACGACATCCCGTAAAAACTTGCAAGTAATAAGAACTTTTGTATGTAAACAGCTGATTGCAATGTAAATACCAACAACCGCAGATTGAACACATATCACAAATCACCAAAACTGTTTTCTTTTTTAATAAATAGTTTATTTATTTATTGACTCAGCTAAAACAGCTGGAAAATATAATTTTACATATCTTCAGTTACAAACAAACTACAAAATTAAAGTCCTTATATAATAACAGGAACAGTGGTAAAACAGCAGTCAAGAACAAAATTAAACAACAAATAGTAATAAATTCATGCAGGAGAGAATAGATTGAACAGGGACATGGATTGTATTGGACGATATTAACAGAATCATTATACCTAAAGACTAATTTGTAGATAAGAATGATATGAATGGAACAGGATTGATAAAACAGGAACAAATGAAGCTGCAACAGATGCAGCAGGATAAATAAAGCAGGAATTGATGAAGCATGTGGAGCAGGAACAGAAGAGCAAGAACAGAAAACAGATGGAGCAGGAACAGATGTATAGGACTAGCCCTAGAAAAATAACCTTATTTTTTCATACATAAAAGATAACCATACGTCTTAAAGACGTATGCTAGTTTGAGGTCTAATTAGTAAAGGTTCCAAAATGTTTTAAAATAAAATTAGTTTCAAATTAATAAGATTAAGTCTTGCTCTATAAAAAATGTTATCTAAAGAAAAGCCATCAAATTTTAAACTGCAAAACCAACGAACAGTATTCCCCTTAAAAATCAAAGAAATAAATAAATGCTTATTTTTCATACGTCTCAAACTACTATCTACGTTATCTCACTAGGGCTAAGGAAGCAGGAACTGATGAAGCAGGAACATATGAAGCAAGAACAGATGACACGGAAGCAGATTAAGCAGGAACTGATGAAGCAGGCACAGATGAAAGTGGAATAGTTCAAGTACGAATAAATAAAGCATGAACTGATGATGCAGGAGAAGCAGGAACATGTGAAGCAAGAATAGATTACACAAGAACAGATAAAGCAGGAACAGATGAATCAGGAATAGATGAAACAGGAACAGATGCAGGAGGAAGCGAATGAAGCAGAAACAGACGAAGTTGGAACTGATGATTCAGGTGGAGCAGGAACAGACGAAGCAAGAGCCGATGATACAGCAACATATAAAGCAGGAACATATGTAGCAGGACAGATGAAGTAGGAACTTATGAAGCAGGAAAAGATGACACAGGAACAGAATAAGCAGGAACAGACAAATAGGGACAGAAGAAGCAGGATCTGTTGAAACAGAAGAAGCAGGAACAGATAAAGCAAGAGCAGGTGTCACGGGAGCCGATGAAGCAGGAACAGATGCACCAGGATGAGAATGAAGCAGGGACATATGAAGCGGAACATAAAACGCAGGAACTGATCATTTAGGTGGAGCAGCAACAGTTGAAGCAGGAACAGATGAGATAGGAACAAATAAAGCCGGAACAGATGCAGCAGGAACAGATGTAGCAGGACAGATGAAGTAGGAATTGATAAAGCAGGAACAAATGAAACTAGAACAAATAACACAGAAACAGATTAAGCTGGTTCAGGTGAATTAGGACAGATGAAGCAGGATCTGTTGAAACAGGAACAGATAAAGCAAGAATATGTATCACAGGAACAGCTGAAGCAGGAACAGATACAGCAGGATGAGAATGGAGCAGGAACAGATGAAGCAGGACATATGAAACAGGAAATTTAGTTTGGCGAAAAGGAACCAAAATTCATTCACATGATTTCTCGAATGAAATCTTAAATCTGGTAATTCTAAGCATTATTGCCTATTTCTTATTTCAAAACCTAAAGAATTGGCTGGGTGGAAAGAAATTTAGGTCCAACGATGAAATTATTGATCAAACAATTGCCTATTTTATGGACCTCAGAAAATCCTATTTTTTGGAAGGGATACAAAAATTGGAGAAACGTTGGACTAAGTGTATTGAACTAAAAGGAAATTATGTTGAAAAATAATTTTTTTTTGCAAAAAAAAAACTGTGTTTCATTCAAAAGTCTCATATGAAATTTACATATAGTTGGTTGGTTGAAAACGCTGCAAGACCGCACGCTGTCTAGCCCATTGTGATACCTGCAATTTCCTCCATAGCAACTATTGACTAGTCGTCCAGCCAATTTGCCCTTTCAATAAATTTGTCTATAAGACCTACAGGAATATCCTGTAGGGCTACGGTGCTAACTAGATGTGTTCCGAATATCCTACTTCTCAGTCCTTCCAGAGCAGGGCAATCAAAGAGAAGGTGTTTCGTCGTCCTCTTCCATGCAGCATCTACAGAGAGTGGACGTGTTATCCTACTTAGGCCGTGTTATCCTACAAGACAATGTCCCGTAAGTGTTCCTATCATTATGGATAACCTGTAGTCCTCTTCCTGCCCACATGTGGCCAGAGGACCCTGGCTTGTTTGCAAGTTGAAGTAAGTCTCCACTTATCCTTGAACATATTATCGGCCCACTGCCTAATCTGCAAACGGCAGGTAGAGATTGGCATACTAACACCTTCTTTTGCTGGAAGAACCTGTGCCGTAGTGCCCTGTCTAGCTAACGAATCCGCTACGCAATTGCCTGGAATGTCGCTGTGTCCCTGTACCCAGATGAGCCTGATGTCAAAATACTCTGCCATCACCCTAAGTGATGAGTGGCATTCTTTCACCGTCAAGGACGTAGCAAACATGGCATCCAGGGATTTTATGGCAGCCTGACTCTCTGTGTAGATACATATTCTCCGGAGGGTTGTGACACTATTTTTCAGTACTTCAGCTACCTCCACTATGGCCGTAATTTCTGCCTGAAATTCACTACAGTGATCAGGCAGCTTAAAGGAGATATTTACATTTAGGTCCGGTGAATGAACCCCATAGCCTACTTGCTCGTCCAACTTTGATCCATCCGTGAAAAATCTGATACTACTGGTATCCCCTTCCAGTGACTTTTCCAAGGTATTCCTGTTCGGAATAGAAGTCCTTAGATTTGTCGCTGGGATACACTAGTCCGTTTTTACGGGAATAGAGTTGATCCGGTGTAGTAATTCAATGTGTCCGGAATGCCCCGGTATCATAACGCCACAATCTCTGATTCTCACCAGGGATGTAGCGGCTGCCGATTCGGCCATGATATCAGGAGTACAGATGTTTAGGATAGCACTAAGTGCAGTGCCTGACGTCGTGCTCATATCCCCATTAACGCTAATCAGTGCTGATCTTTGGATTTTCATCAAAGTATTCAGAATATATTTCTTTTGGAGGGACCTCCACCAAACTACGATGCCATAGAGAAGTATTGGTCTGACTATTGCTGTATAAATCCACATGGAGATCTTAGGAGCCAGTCCGCAGCGCTTTCCTATCGCCCCTTTACAGCAGTAAAGAGCAACAGACATTTGGTTTCCAAGTCAGTTTTCTGTCGAGAATTGTTCCCAAATACCTGACCTTTTCCGTCAACTGTAATTGCACCCCATTAACTGACGGCAGTTCCAATGCGGGTATTTTATATTTCCGAGAGAACAGGATAAGCTCGGTTTTAAGTGGGTTAAGTGGTAGTCCGTTGTTAGCGGTCCAGTTCGAAATCAGACAAAGTAGGCTGGTTGTACGAATGCTAAGTAAATTGAGGTTTCTACCCGTACAGATGATAGCAATATCATCGGCATAGGCAAAGATCTGGCATTCGGCTCTGTCCAATTCAAGAATCAGGTCATTGACAGAAGTTAACCATAATAGTGGAGACAGAACTCCCCCCTGCGGTGTCCCCCTGTTAACGGTCCTAGCAATTGTAACACCATCCCATTCAGCTTTGGCGGATCTATCCGCCAGAAGCTTCCCAATTAGGCGTGTCACTAAGCTGTCGACTCCTAGATTCTGTAACGACCTAAGAATCGCCGAAGGTTGAATGTTATTGAAGGCTCCCTCTATGTCCAGGAAGGTCCCTAGAGCGAAGACCTTATTCTCAAGAGAGTTCTCTATTATGCTGACTATATAGTGGAGAGCCGTCTCAGTTGATCTGACCTTGATATAGGCATGCTGAGAACTCGATAGTAGATTCTGTGGAAGATTACTTCGAACGTGAATGTCCGGTAACCTTTCAAATGTCTTAAGAACAAAGGATGATAGACTGATTGGTCTAAAGTCCTTTGGTTTGACATGAGAGCATTTGCCCGCTTTCGGGACGAAAACCACTTTGGTTTGCTTCCAAATGCTAAGAATCACTCCTAGCTTAAGGCAGCCCCTGAAGATTACCTCCAACCAACTACAATATATCTATAGTGCCTCCTGTAGTTGCGCGGGAATTATCCCGTCAGGTCCGGCTGATTTATAGGGCTTAAAGCATCTAATGAACCATATCAGATTTTTTCTGCTCACTACTGAGCGAACTTTTTCTAAGCTGGGTGAGTTTCCGCCTAGCTCTTCTGGCTGAAGACCAGCATTCCGGTCATCGTTGGGAAAGTGGGTATCCAGGAGAATCCCAACAGACTCATCAGACGAATACGTCCAGGTTCCATCGTCTTTCACGGGTGGGTTTTTAGCGAGCACGCATCTCAAGCGTGTAGTCTGGTTTACATTTTCGAATTTGCTAATTCAGAGTGTACTTAGGCATTTTGGTCCTGATCTTGAGTGTATGATCAGAATGTCACGCATTTTAAATGTTTGGCCATTTTAACTTTAATTTGCAAAGTAATGACAAAGATGAATGTTATCCAAATTTTTTTCTGCCCAAACTCGACTGCTGTGAAGTTCGAGACCACCCAAATTGAAGACTCTGATTCGTCGCTACCAACCGCATGTGCGGCAATCGAAGAAGCGATTGCACACAGAAGAAATACCAAATCTGTGGAAGGCGTGCAAATTACAATTAGACGAATGTCTACGATTATGCCAGACACTTAATCCAAAATGTTGCACTTGAAAGAGATGTTTAACATTACAACTATGGTGGCATTTTCACACTCAGTCACAAAACGATTCGTTATACTTTAAATATAAATTCAAACACATTCTCGTGGTTCAACGATCAACGGCAATTAAACCATTTCAAAAAAGAGATTTCAATTATATTTGAAGATTTTTTTTTATTTCTTTATTCACAATGATGCCCAACTGTTGTTATCATCATCACATTGTCTGACGGCATCGAAAGTCCGAGTCCAGTAACACATAATTGAAATTTCCAATTAAACAGAATCCAAAAATATACAAACAGCAGAAAAACACGCGACATTTTTTTATGTCATGTCTGAGACATCAAGAGATGTGACGGACAATAAAAAAAATAAAAACAACATGAACCGATAAGAAAGTTCAAGAAATGGGTGTGTTTCACAGTGAAATATTTACTTCTGCAAAATCGCATTTCGGAAAGTGTAGAACGCTGGACTTTGGAATCTAAGCGATGAAATATATATCAGATTAATTCCAGACACAATTGAAATGTACTGGGGGCTGTGTCAAAAAACAATGATAATTTAGAGGATTGAAATGTTTAATGAGATCATAACAGTTTGCAACTAATCAAAGAATGAATCCTGTTATCGACTAATCATAAATTGTAAAATTAAGTATGATTGAATTGGAATTTAGTATTTAAAAAAATCTTTACTGCATTTGCATCACAACACTTGTGCGACATTGATTGAATCATCACAAGTGGATATTGACGATGATCATCCATTCTGCTTTGACAGCTGTCAGCAATGTCCCCCAGTGGTCGGTCATCAATGATCACTCGCCACACAGATCATTTTCATGTCATTCATATATGTATCGCCTTCGATATTTTGAAACAAGAAAACAATTTTATTTATTTTTTAATGTGTAACCTTCAATATTATTTGCAATAATATGTAGTATATTAAAGCACATTGAACTGCCAGGCAGGGTTGTGGCTCTGTGAGTGCGTTTTGTATAAATTACTCAAAATAAACATCGTGGGGAATTCAAACAGAAATACAAATTTGAAATTTGATATATCAAATCGGGTGTAGACAATCACATCAACACTTCTGATTGTCTAATGGTGCAATGGAAACGGTTTGAATCAATAAAATGTTATCTTAAACCAGTTCGAAATCTATTGTTTGTCCACGGGCATTTTTAAAGACATAAGTTAAATGCAGTTAATTGCACTATTAATCTCCCTCCACCACCGATTGTAGGGTACACATTTAAAGAAATACAAAATAAAAGTGGAGTTGATATGAAGAAAAATATTTCAGATTCAATTTTTTAAACTTTTACTAACAATTAATCATGAGACAGAAAAAGTTGTATTTTGACTTTCGGGGAATGTTTGAGATTAAGTCTCATATGCGCTTCAAAGAGTGGGAACAAACTTCAAAGCTTGACAACGCTTGAAACTGAAAATGACCGAGATTGTCACTTTTGACCTTCTATTGTGAGGCTCCAGTGGTGTCTGTGGAGTTATAATTTAGAAATTTTAATAGCACTATATCTCAGCTATGATTGTGTGAAAGCCGTTTGGTCACTGCTGACTTATTTCCATTTTTTTAATTGGAGAAATCCTGCACTGTACATGGGTTACCCTGAATTTCTTTCGACGGCGATCACAACGATTAGCGTGAACGAAACTATCGAGTTATTACACCTTAAAATGCTTCGGAATGTATAACTATCTGAGTCGGTGTTTATTTGTAATTTCTGGTTTTCGAATATCTTTTTCCCGATCTTTCTACCTTTCTGCGTTTCTAAAGCCGAGTGCTAACGCGAACCACAGACTTGTCATTTTCATGAGCATGAACATCAGCTATCGATGATGTTTATTGTCGGTTTATCGTCCTTCTTGATACCAAATAAGAATGTTATCGAAGTTGTTCGCATCACTATCATGTTCACAAAATTTACTGGTAATTTTTTTTCAAATTCATCAGTCAGATAAAAAGTTATCGACTATGCTCATGCTCAGGAATGACAAGTGTGTGGTTTGCTTAAGGTCATTCGCGTGAAAATTATTAAGCAACATTAAGATGTTTTGCTGCGAAATTGCCCAGCTACAAATGTAGATTTTTAAAAATTGAATGAAAGTTGACAGCATTGAAAACCTTTTCCTTCAATTTGATTTCTCTCTACCAGGGATGCGCGATTAATCAATATTTTGATCAATCGATATCGTTACTAAACAATAATAAAATAAATGGTTTCCCATTACAGTCCATGGAGAAATTGGGGATAGCTTCTCACAATCACTGAGCTGTGCGCTTTCTAGTTTATACTCACTGATTGGTTTACTTGGATACTCACAGTTTTTACACCGATTCCGAATGGTATTTTGACAAGCTTTTTCATGCCTAAATACTCGATACTGTCGCCGTCACTATGAGAGGTGACCGCCACCGAAAGAAATTTAAAGTGGTCAGAGCAGGGCCCAAACCCAGGATCTCATGTACAAGAGGCGCACACACTAACCCTTGCACCACCGACGGCCACATCATCTTGATAATCGAATAATCAAAAATTCTGATTAATCAAGACTGCGATTAATCAATTAATTTGAATATTGATTAACCATATTTGAATAATTTTATTCTACATTCAAATACCATAGAGTAATTCTTATATCTAGAGTAAGGATTTGTGTAAGTAAATTTACGAAGTTTGGTGTGGTTGCATATGGAGGTTGCATGTTGGAAAGAATAACACCACATAGAGGCAAGGGCTCAAACCAACCAACAAGAAATCAACAACGGCATTTCGATCTGTGCGTTAAAATTTTTGTGTAAATACACCACAAATATATATCAACAATAAAAGATAACACAAATGTCCAAAATACGTTTAAATTTCACAGTTTTTCATCAAAACGACATGAAAAATTTACGTCAATAATTTTAGTAATTCCACCTGGTATATGTAAATTTGCGTCAAATAATTTTCTATCGCACCGACCGCACCACGACGAGTCTGTAATGTAAAGTCAGATGAGACTGATGGCAACTCTACACGCTGGAAAAACGGTATCTGTAACATATTTCCCCAAACATATACTGCAAGAACCATATATATGTTTGGAACACACTTCAAACATTTATATGTGTGCGAGTCCCAGACTCAGGTGTGTTTAAAAGCAAACATTAGCATGCTTACTGACAAATATGTATGCGTTAACGTGGAAACATATGCGTGCTTCATCCCAAACATCCATATACTTACGTGGAAGCATTCGCGTGTTTCGCCCAAGCCTCCATATACTTACTTGGAAACATATGTGTATTTTCTCCCAAACATAATAATATTTAGAAACGAATTATTCTTTCTTTCTTTATTTATTATAATTAATTTTAACAATATAAATCCACATTTATAAATAATTAATACAAAAAATTAAAATATTTAAAATTACCCTTTCTACATTTACTTGCATTGAATGCATTACCGTTTTTTATAAATTGAGAATCTGCTGCTCTTTTGCTTCTCCTTCCTTTGTTGTCTATCAAGTTTTTGTTTTCAGATGGTTTCAAAAATGACTTGGTTATCAGTTTTCGTTGATACACAAACCATATAATTATACATAGACTAATACTTATAGTAGACCTAATAGTTCTCTCACCAAATTTACGACATTTGGCCTGGTGTGATATTTACGTTATGTAATGGAAACCATTTATAACGGGTCCGCCAAAACTTTTTTTTTTTGAAAAAACTACTGAATATTTTCTGAAATTTCTTTTTTTATTTGAAAGTACAATCCTTCCGGTTAATAATGGAAAATAATTTCATTCAAATGGCTGCCTCGGCTGGCCATGCAGTAGCCTACACGATCGTTCCAATTTTTAAGCACATTATCGATTGTGTGCGGCTGTATTTCACCAATGGCTTCACGAATATTGTCATTTAAAGCGTCAATTGTCTCTGGCTTGTCGGTGTAACACTTATCTTTGAGGGTACCCCACAAATAATAGTCCAACGGTGTCAAATCGCAGCTCCGAGGTGGCCAACCGACATCAGCTCTGCGGCTGATAATGCGATCTTCAAAAACAGGGCGCAAAACATCGAGTGTAGCTTCGGCTGTGTGGCACGTAGCGCCGTCCTGTTGAAACCAAATGTTGCCAATATAACAAAAATTCGTTCAACATGGCCCGATAACAATCGCGATTGACTGTAACGGCCACTCCTTGCTCATTTTCGAACAAAAATGGCTCAATTATGCCTCTGGACCAAATTCCGCACCAAACAGTGACTCGTTTTGGGTGGATCGGCTTTTCAATGTATGCTTGCGGGTTTTCTGTGCCCCAAGTGCGACAATTTTGCTTGTTTACATACCCGCCAAGATCAAAATGAGCTTCATCTGAAAAGATGATTTTTTTTGGCAAAATCGGCATCTTCTGTAAGTCGATCGCAGGCCCATTTTCCCCATATTTCCCAGCCTTGTTGAAGCGTATACACAACCATATTCGTTCAGCGGAAGGATAAAACTAATTATCTGTCAAATCAGACATGAGGTAAGTGTTACCATTCACGAAATAAGCACTAGTTGAAAAAGAAAAGTTAGATGGCGGACCCTTTATGTTTATTTACTCATGTTCAGAGTAATCCGGATCTCGGTTTTTTACCGTTATATGTAGGCCAAATACTCCAATACTCAATCACGTTTGGTTCATCCGCATTTCCATTTGAACCTTTCCTGGCTAACTCATCAGCGGCATCGTTTCCGAATATATTCGTATGACCCGGAACCAATACTGGGAAAAGTCTTGTCGTTTTTCACACCCTAGCCTGTATTCGCAACTGACGGCACGCTTCCGATATTGCCACAACTTCCTCATAGAAGACCTTGCCAAAAGTAGGAAGACATATATAGTACATAAATAGTGATATACCCAGTGAGCTTGAGTAAACCACAGCTCCCACTCCACTATCCGTCCTATATATATTTCAACATCCTGTAACAAATTGCACAGGATCCTACCATGTACATAGCTTCGTTGGATTCAACATTTCAGTTCTCTAAGCCGCAAATACACTCTTTGCCCCTACTCTCGTACCAAACTATTCAATCGTTGAACTGTTCAAATACATAATCGTATTGAGAGAAGCAGAGGAGCACGTTCGTAATACCCCTGTCACGCCAACGCAAGCTATTCTCTCTACTGTTGACAGTTTTCTGTCTTTCTCCAGAGCCGGCCACTATACCGATACGCCATAGGCCTATCCACCGCCGTGTACATCCATAATACCATCTTCGGGTTTAGGCCACATGTTCTCCCAAATGTTTTCTTGCAAGCGTAGAAAGTACCTTGTGACTTCTTAACTCTCTGTTTTATATTAAGTTTCCAGTTGAGTTTCGGATCAAGAATTACACCCAGATATTTCGCCTTATCTGAGAACTGTAATTGTTTATTATTGAGTGAGGGTAGCCGATATTGTGAAACAGTTCGCCTACTTGTGAATAGTACCAGATCAGAATTATACGGGTTAGCGCCTAGACCACAGCTGTAGGCCAAGTGCTGATCTCTAATGTCTATTCCACACGACTTCACTTATCACGGGGACAAAGGGACCTGTTACCATTACCGCGACATCATCTGTATAGGCGATTACCCTTACCCTTCAGTTATCCAAGTCCACCAATCGAGTGTTCATAACCACTAGCCAAAGTAGTGGTGATATCACGCCACCCTGGTTTGAAGCCCTGCAGACTGACCTAGTGGCCGATACCTAACTTCACTGAGCGCTTCTCCATCTGGTCCGCGGCATTGAGTTTATCCAACTCACAATACTGTCGCCGACGTTCATGTCTTTTAGGGTTTGTATGATACTTTGTTGTAGTGTTAACAGCGATCTCTATTTCCAGGAAGGCTGCCATCCTACAAGCAAATTGTACAGTGATGTCTAATATATCAAATCCTTGTTAAACCCCATGGAATCTATAATTGGACACAAGTCTGCTACTCAGATACATTTGCGCGGCATAAACAGTCGGCCGGGGAGGGGCCTCTTTTAAAAGGTTGACAATTAACCATAGATAAGAAAAGGATTGTTGGAACTAACTTAGCAAGGAAACCCAATTTTTGGAGATAAAAGAGCCTATGAGTTATTAGTTTTTTTTACCGCCATTGTGCGCCAATACTTTTGTCCTCTACTGTATGCGAAATAATTAATCAATTTAGATTTAGCTACCTGCTGCTAGTTTTTTTTTTGTGTGCACTCATTGTACAATTTATTAGCATAGAAACAGTCGTGCCGCCACCAATATAAACTCTATCACTATCAGCCACTGATAATGAATGCTACTGTTTAGATCAAAACATCTAAACGAGTAACGAGTTAATAGGAAAATTGAAATATTTTGCACGCTACACCACATACTTACTAGTGATGCATGAAATAGCAAAATGGGTAGACGATAAGAAAATTTTCGCTTAGAAATACAAATCAAAATGTATTGAAACATTATTGGGAATTAAATATTTTTATAGTATTTTTAAAAGGTTCGATTACGAAACTAAACTTCGAGACTAAATTTTAATTGGCAACTCCCAAGTCCGAAAGGGGTGTGGTTTGTGTAATAATATTTCGAAACTAAAGGGTTGGCCATGTAAAATTAGGAATTTACTTTCGGTTTAAAAAAATACTAATGGATATTTTTTCAAAATTACAATTTTATTGGTTTTATTGACATTTATGAACGAAGCACAAACTCGTTCAAATGTCTTCCACGACTTGCTTTGTAGTAGCTCATTCGATCCACCCAAGTTTCCAGTACAGTTTAGATTGCTTGGGTCTCTATCTCGTGAACAGCAGGGTCGATCTTATTTTTTAAGGCCTCAATGGACTCTGTATTGTTTGCGTAACTATCCTTACTGTGCCCCAGAGATAATAGTATATATTTTTTTTTTTCGCGAAGACCAGCACTCTGGGTATGTCCCCTATAAATGCAGTGCATTGCATTGGACTTAGGAAAATGGGATAGGAGTAGGCGGAAAGAGAGAGAGAGGTACTTGTCAATATTTGACTTAAACTTGCTGATGTTGTAAGAAGTGGGGAATACACTTGCCGGAAGCTTATTCCACATACGGACTGTTCGGCTGAAGAACGAATTGTTTCTGTAATAAGCAGTTCGATCCAACGGCCAGGAAACAGAAAAGGGATGAGTTCTACTTGAAACCCGCGTCGTACGGTTAAATACCCTAACTTCTGGAATGAGGCCAAGTAACTCGGCCGAACACTTTCCATGGAAATACCTGTAAAATACTGAGACACAGCTAACGTTTCGTCGAAGCTCCACGGAGGCAACAGTGCTGGATACACTGCTGTCGCCTATCCGCTTCAACGCTCTCTTTTGCACGCGGTCTACAAGCTCCAAGGTGGACGCTGGAGCCCCAGCCCAAATATGAGAGTTGAATTCCAGTTTTGGCCCAATGTACGTGGGTAGTGTGCGCGCCTCTTGTACTTGAGATCATGGGTTCGATCCCTGCTCTGACCACCTTAAAATTTCTTTCGGCCGCGGTCACCTGGCATAGTGACGGCGACACTATCGGGTATTTAGCCATGAAAATGGTTCTCAAAAATACCATTCGGAACGGGTGTAAAACTGTAGGTCCCAATCAGTGAGTACTAAACTAGAAAGCGCACAGCTCACTTAATTGTGAGAAGCTCTCCCCGATTCCTTCATGGGATGTAATGGGAAACCATTTATTTTTTTTTATACGTGGTGTACATATTGAGGAAATCGGGTGAGGTGAAAAATCTTTTACACCGCTTTAAAAAGCCCAGGCACTTGAATGCTTCCTTCAACACGTTGAAATTGTGCTTATACCAGCGAATGTCACATTGTACCTTCATGCCCAGAACATCAAGAGCTTCCGATTCACCAACATCTAAACCACCCATTGAAATCATTGGCAGGGTCGAGTAATCAGTGTGCTTGTGCGATATTCTGCAACACTGTGTTTTGTGTGCATTAACTTCGACTCGGTTTTCCCTGCCTCACTCTCTATCGGGGTCACATCGCAGCTGCGAGGCGGTCAATGGACTTCCGAGTTTCGCCTAATTATACGGGTTTCGAACACGGAGCGCAATAGATCGATTATAACGTTGACTGTGTGGCACGTAACGCCGTCCTGCTGAAACCGTACGTCATCCATGTCATCCTCTTGAACTTTTGGGAATAAAAAAACACTAAGAATGGAAAGGTAACGTTCGCCGCTAACGGCAACAGCGGCACGTTGCTCATTTTCATTTTGCCATGCCAAAAACCCATACCAAACAGCCACTCGTTGTGGTTTCTCCTCGGTGACGCGTGGATTTCCCAACCCCAAATTGAATTTTGATTGTTAACGTAGCACCCGAGCATATATACCCCTGTCAAATATTTATATGTGCAATGTATCATGTTGTGTTGGAGCTTTGAAAAAAAATTCTTTGATTTTTATTTTATATATTAGTTTATATTTATGGTTCTTTAAAATTATAAGAAAACATATTTTTTCATTTCTTTTTTAGAACAAATAACATTTATATATGCAAAAATGAAACTTAAATTTAATTCTTATTCTTATCCAATTAAAATATGTAATTAATATGATATTGAGTTGCCCATGTGTATAAGAACTTTTTGTAGCCTGCCTGGCGTAGAGCTCACTAAGTTGCTTAAAGTGGACATGCCAATTTTCTCTCATTCCGCTAATATTGCTAGTTTTAGTTCCTTAAGCGTCGTATACTGCTTCGATTTTGAAAACACCTTGGCGGAAAGTATCCCCCAGAGGTCTTCAATTGGGTTGAGGTCGGTGGCTGGCCACACCAGCAATGGAATATTTCGGGATCTAAAAAAATCCCTTGTGAGCCGAGCAATGTGGATCGGTGCGTTGTCTTGTTGAAAAGTCCAGTTATCGCAATATAAGTCAATTAAATTGCTGTCCAACAGATCAACGTATGCTTCCGTATTCATTTTAGTTGGGACAAAGCATATTTCTGACTCTCCTCGTGCTCCAAATGCAGCCCATATCATAAGATATCCACCACCGTGGTTTCATTTGTAGCACGTCCGCCGAGGATGTCGTAAATCTCCCCAATAGTTATGGTGACCATAAGGTCTGTCCAAATTAAACTTTTTCTCATCACTAAATATGACGGTTTCAAATTCGTCCTCCCAAAACTTGTACTTTTCTGCAAAAGCAATACGCGCATTTTTATGGCGCTGGGTTAAGCGTAGTTTGGCCATTTTGCTTTGGCACCGAATACCTATATCGTCCTTTGGCAGTTGCTGGACACGCTGTCTCGTTACATTTATACCCAATTCCACCTTTATTTCCCTGCAACTTATATTTTCATTTGCTGCTAAATACCGAATGCACCGCTTAGTCCTCTGGTCTACAGTTGGGATGCGTCCACTGTGCTTAATACAACCATAGTTTTCGGGGTCTTTGAGGAAATTCGAAACTGTACTGCGATGCCGATTTACCGCAGCTGCAATCTCGTTAATTCCTTTACTTGTAAGTCTCATTCCAATAATTTTCCGCGCTCCTCATCCGTAAGTTCACTTCCACGTGGCATTTTCAACTAGAAACAAAACTGTGAATAAATCGTTTCTTAGAATATATTCATAACGATCACTTTACTCACGTACAGAAAGATATTTTATACTAAACACCCGAGAAAAATAGAGATGTTCACTTCAAAGTGTCAGGAACGCGACTGCACATATAATTATTTTCTATTGAATTGCAAACTTACAGCGATAATCATAGATAACGGGACTGCAAATAAAGTCCAAAAGAGAAAAAAGTATATGATAAAGAGAGAGGGATATTATCGAAAGAATTTTATATGGTAAACATTAAATTACAGTTAGTTTTCAGAAGGAAAAAAAAAAAATTATTTTGCACCTATAAAAATTTGGCAGAGGTACAAGATTCTCTCATCTGACGTTACACTTTATGGTTCCTTCGAGAGGAATCGAACGTTTTGCCCTAATATCGAACAAAATCCTCCATTTTTAGTATTGTGCATTCACGATGTTCATATATTTACATATTTTGCACATTCACAGTAACAGTTTCGGCTGCGTTTATCATAAGACAGCGTCGGAGTTTTTCTCTTGATGGTTAAACTTGCAACTTCCAGACGTTCGCCTCCCATCAGTCAAAAAACCAAAAGTGAGTTGGTGGATCTCTAGTAAAGGGTTTTTCAACAGAGACGCTACAAAAGCAAATCGATAGGGACAGCCAACGACGCCATATATTTTCCCGCTCTTTTGACATTTCTCTTCAGTAAGGTTTGCCATTTCATCATTGAAAGATATACGAGCCAACGACGAGTCGAAATTATTAAAATTTACTACCGAAATTTGGAGTCAGTCAACAATCAACAATTAAGCATCTAGTGGACAAATTTGAATCCGTGCCAGTGAGACAAAGAAGTGCCCGTAGTGTCGAGAATATTGCTGCCGCTGAGGCTTCAGTTCAAGAAAGCCCAAATGTGTTTCTCACACGTCGTTCTCAAGCGTTGGGCATCTCTGTGACGTCGTTGTGGCGAATTTTGCGAAAAGATCTTGGCCTACATCCTTACAAGATCAAATTGACGCAAGAACTGAAGCCGCTTTACCACCATAAGCGTTGTATGTTCGTGAATTGGGCTGAGCAACAACTTGAAAATGATTTGAATTTTCATCGGAAAATCATCGTCAGCAATGAGGCTCATTTCTGGCTGAATGGCTTCGTCAATAAGCAAAATTGCGTTATTGGTCAGACAGCAATCCCCACGTAATCCATGAGTCATCATTGCATCCCGAAAAAATTACGGTTTGGTGCGGTTTATGGGCCGGCGGCGTCATTGGGCCGTACTTCTTCCGTGATGGACAAGACCGACACATTACTGTGAATGCGAATCGCTACCGTTCAATGATAACCGAATATTTTTGGCCCAATTGGATAATATGGACTTGGAGGACATGTGGTTCAAACAGGACGGCGCCACAAGCCACACAGCGAATGCCACTATCAATTTATTGGAAATCAAGTTTGGTGAACGTGTTATCTCACAAAATGGCCCAGTCGATTCTCCGCCTCGGTCGTGCGATTTGACGCCGTTAGATTATTTCCTGTGGGGCTACGTCAAGTCTATGGTCTATGCCAACAAGCCAGCGACGATTGATGAACTTCGAACGAATATCGAACGTGAAATTGCAGCAGTATTGGCCGATTTATGCTTGAAAACCGTCGAAAATTGCGGTTTAGCGTCTGGACTTCTTTCTGCAAGCGTGCCCGTGGTGGCCATGCAATAGAAATCGAGTTCCATACATAATGGCATCGAACGTACTTTCACAGGAATAAAGAATTTCATTGGTATCTAAAACCGGTTTTGTTTTATTTAAAATAACTTTTGTAGCGCTCTTATTGAAAATCCCGTTATAATGCCATATCGGTGCGGATTGCCGAGTAGAGAGTCTAATGAGGCGGAAATCGTCGTCGTCCCGGTTACGGGAGAATATTCAGAACGCGTCTCGCACTCGACTGCCCTTCGTGGGAGACCTGCCGTCATGGGAGGTCTGTCTAAAGACCGGAGAGGTACTAATATTACGAGACAGGAGTCGGAGGCCTTTTCTGCATTTAACAGCGACTGTCGGGAGTTGCTCGGACCTTGTAAGGTTAAGTATGAATTTATCATACATTAACTAAAATCCAACGTAATCGGTCATAAATTCAAAAACGTAACTGATACTAGCCCGGTCATTAAAAAATCTACACCACAGAAAAATTCAACTCTGTGGTACAGTAAAAAAACTCACCTCAAAGCACTGCAACAATGTGGGTATGGCAGAGGAAAAGAGGAACATGGGGGAAAAAAGCCCTCTGTTCTTGTGTTGGAATTATAGATCTTTCAGTGTGTGTTGATACTTAGGAATCTTCCATCGATACTAATTCGCATATGTAAAGTTCATAACTCAGTTTGTATGTATATATACGATTGATGATAAACCGATGCTATCAATTCAGGCACAGTAGTTAGGCATCGGATGATGAACTTGTCACGGAGTTAGAATTTAATTGATTTGGACTGAAAGGATTTGAAATAACTTGAATTGATTTGAATTGGATTGTATTGAACTGAACTCAATTGAATTGAAGTGGGTTCAATTGAATTGAGATTAATCGAATTGAATTGAGTTGAATTTATTTGAATGAATTGAATTGATTTGAATGGAATTGATTTGAATTAAATTAAATTGAATTCTATTGAATTGAATTGATTTGAATTGAATGAAATTGATTTTTCTTGAATTGAATTGATTTGTGTTGAATTGAGTTGAATTTATTGAATTGAACTGATATGAATTGAATTAAATTAAATTGGGTTGTATTGAAACGAATTGAACTCAATTGAATTTAATTGAAATCAACTCAATTGAACTGAATTGAAATGAATAAAATTAATTTGAATTTATTTGAACTGCATTGAATTAAATTGAATTTAACTGAAATGAATTGAGTTGAATAGAATTTGATTGAATGGCAATTTGAATTGCATTGCATTGAATTGAATTGAACTGAATTGAATTTAGTTGAATTGAATTTATTGGAATGAATTGAACTGATTTGAATTGAATTAAGTTGAATTGTATTGAATTAAATTGATATGAACTGAATGGAATTGATTTTTCTTGAATTGATTTGTGTTGAATTGAACTGAATTAAATTGAATTGCATTGAATGGAATTGAGTTGAATTGAATTAAATTAAATTCAATTACATTGCATTGAATTGAATTGAATTGAACTGAATTGAGTTGAATTGAATCGAATTGAACTGAATTGTATTGAATTGGAGGGAATTAATTTTACTTGAATTGAATTGTGTTGAATTCATTGAATTGAAGTGAATTGAGTTGAATTTATTGAATTGAACTTATTTGAATTGAATTAAATTGTGTTGTATTGGATTGAATTTAACTCAGTTGAATTTAATTGAAATCAACTTAATTGAATTGAATTGAAATGAATTAAATTAATTTGAATTTATTTGAACTGCATTGAATTGAACTGAATTAAATTGAATTTAAATGAAATGAATTGAATTGAATGCCATTGAATTGAATTGCATTGAATTGAAATGATGTTTGGTGTTTGAATTTGCTTGAGTTGAATTGATTTTCGTTTGGTTTTCGGTTATGGGAAAACTACTTTTTTTTTAAAAAAAAATGGGCAAGTGATTATTTGTATTGTAACCGGTTTGAACACCCTAATATTATGTCGGAACTTCAAACTATCTGTTATTTAGTATTCAACTACTTGAAGCGAAAGCAGCGGAAAGTTGTAATAGTTTAGTTTAGCTACTTCAAATTGGATTTCGATCTCATCATCAGCGTCCAGTTTTGAACGTCACTTAACTGGCAGTAGGTGTACGTTCAATTGATTGTTTTCGTTTCGTTCAGCGAAGCGAAAATTATCAAAATCATTGATGGATATTGCTCTCCTTTTTTATTCAATGTGATTCGGAAAGAGTTGTGATCATAGAGTAAATTGATAACATTTGGTGTGTTGCAGATGGGCGGTTGGATGTTGCAAAGTATTGCTTTAATATTGCTTTAATAATAGAGGCAATGTCTCAAACCATCCAACAATAAATCAGCAAAGGCATTTCGATTTATGCGTTAAAATTTTTGTGTAAATCCACCACAAACATATACTAACAATAAAATATATCAAAAAAAAAGTCCAAAATACGTTTAAATTTCACAGTTTTTCATCAAAACGACATGAAAATTTTAAGTCAACCATTTTTGCAATTCCACCTGGTGTAAGTGAATTTACGTCAAATAACTCTCTAACGCACCGACAGCACCACGAATAGTGTGAAAGTAAATGTCAGATGAGAACAATGGCAGATATAAACGTCATTACTCTATGGTTGTGATACCTTAAATATAAAAACGCACAATGAAATGTCATTCAAGTATGGGTCCAGTTCAATCGGAGGAAGGTAATCGAGATCCCCTACACAGCAGTGAACATGATGAGATGGCATTTCTTTTCAGTTCATCAATCAACAATTCTTTGGCGACCAATGATTCCCGTTAGAAGGGCTTGGTTGATAATTGACGTAGTGACGTTAGTGACTTCAATTGCAAACAATATCTAAGAGCTCGAATATATTTTATTTGCATTTTAGGTGATTGCGCATATTTTTACCGTTTTGTTTACCTTTTTGTTTATAAATAAATATATTGGCATCCAATTGACGTCGTTTGCTGTAGTAGGCAACTGCGCTACCATTTCCCCATTTATCCGGTTATTAAGTCGCGGCTTAAACCGTCTGTTTTCTTGTGTGTAAAATGAATTTAAGTGAAATAAAAGACACAGCCTTTGTTTTATGTTTTAAAATTAGAATCATTTATTTAAATATATATTTTGTCTCTTTAATTTTTATATTTTCTTTATGTTGAATATTAAATATTTGTTTATACTTTTTTCTATCACTTTGTGTTGTATTGTTCACAATTAGTTGGTTTTTTCCTCTTTTTCATTAATTTATTTAAAAAAAAAACTACGATCTAATTTTAGTTTTAAGGAAGACTTGTACGATTTTATTGTTTAATGAAAAGTTTGATTTTTTTTTTAAAATTATTAAATATTACATGTATAAAGAAATATGTATGTATAAAATTCATATTCATGCCACCAAGTGGCTTTTGACGTAAGAGGTGTTTAATACTAGACCGTTTATCTAAGACATCCTGAGGTGTCCTGTGTATAACTATGTATATATATATCTACATATCTATATATCTACTACATGTATAATGTGAGGTAGTTTGTAGTTCCACGAATGATGAAGAATGAAGTTTAGTAACAATCCTTGTTGTGACGATGTTGCATGGTATGACTTGAAATGAGTTTGATGTTGGCTGTTGCATGTCTGATGTGTAGTTAATGAATGACTCTGTATTAGCGATATACTCTCGAGCGGGTATAGTAAAAGAGCTTCTTGTTTCGGATTTTAGCTCATTTGTGGGTCCCATGTCTTTTGCTTAGCGCGAGTATAACTTGATGACATTTCTGCCGTTTCAGAAAATGTTTAAGTGTTTGATAACCATGATTGTATGGCAGCGAGAGCGACGGAGAGTGACAGAGAGAGAGAGAAGGAGAGAGAGAGAGCGCGCATGTGCAGAAGTGTAAAATGTTTCCCTGGTTTGTTTATCGCCTTTTAGGGCGTGGCATTTTGCAATTCCTTGTTAAGCGTAAGTGTTTAATTTGCCTTAATTTCCCCTGGAGATGGGTTTCTTTTTACTCCTTTTTGGTTGTAGCTTTGTCTTTTGAGGATTGTGTACCACGTGACAAAGAGTTGTGTTCAGATCTGTAGTGTCTTAGCACATTAAAAGCGGGTATTTCCATTGCGGGCGGAGCTTTTGTGCTAAGCTAAAACTTGGTAGTCTTCTTACAAACTTATTAGTCTGTTGTATGATCTCCATTTGCCCCCTCAATCAATTCACCAAGGACGCCAGACTTGTTCCTCCTCCTTAATTTGTTTCTTAGTTACCAAAGCCAGCGGTTGTTGCATTTGGTGGGCGGCAGGGGCATGGTGTATCACCGAGGGCTTATAATCCATGGCCTCGTGTGAGTTAGCGGGACTGGGTGGTGCGAAATGCAACATGGAAGATTGGGCATTGTAGATGTGCTCATACATTGAACCCGAACTGTGCGACGATGCTGAACCCGTTGAAGCAGTGCGTGAGGGAATGGGTACTAACATGGGTGGCTGGGTAGCTTGAGGCACTTGTTGGTGCTGGTGTTGTTGCTGTTGTTGTTGGGGCAAGACCAGGGCAATACTGCCATTGGGCAATTTGGTTGGTATCACTTGTAGGCCATTGGGCAAGAAGTAGCCATGAGGTGTCTGTTGTATTTGGGAGCTCATGATGTATTGCTGGTGCTGGTGCTGATGATGCTGATCTTGTTCCGGCGAAGAGGGTGGTGAAGGCAATATTTGTCCATGTAATTGTTGTATAGCAGCATTTTGTTGCCTTTGCTGTTGATGCAATTCCGTTTTAACGCCATTAATGCAATTTTGCAAATGTTGCAGTAAACGTCTTTTGACCGAGGCCTCCAAGCCGGGAAAACGGCTGACCTCATTGGCACAGTCGGCAAAGCCAGCTTTGAATTTGTTAATAATCTTAGGATCGGCAGCTTGTTGCATAGCAGCCTGTTGTCTTTGTAATTCTTGCAAATGTTTGACGGTTTTCTCCAAGATATCGGCCTTTTCCAATTTAGAGTGACGGGCAGGCTGGAAGGAGAAGAATAAATTAAGGGGTTTGATTAGTCTAAAGGGTTACACGGCAAAATTAAGAAGGTTTCTATGGCACAGCTGATCGAAAAGGTACTAGGGATATGATGTAGAATGAGAGACCAAAAAAGACATATCGATTATAGACCATACAGCTAACTACGATTAAATCATAGAGTAATAACGTATAGAGCTGCCATTGTTATCATTTGACATTTCCTTTCACACTATTCGTGGTAAGGTCGGTGCGATAGACAGCTATTTGACGTAAATTGACTTACACCAGGTGGAATTAAAAAAATGGTTGACTTAAATTTTTCATGTCGTTTTGATGAAAAACTGTGCAATTTAAACGTATTTCGGACTTTTTTTTGATATCTTTTATTGTTAGTATATACTTGTGGTGTATTTACATAACAATTTTAACACACAAATCGAAATGCCGTTGCTGATTTATAGTTGGATGGTTTGAACCATTTCCTCTATCTGGTATTATTAAATCAATACTTTACAACATCTAACCGCCCATCTGCAACACAACAAATGTCATCAATTTACTGAGAGAGTTGGCGTCATAGACAAATTTAGTATAGACACATGATTTCTCTCAATAAATTTATCGTCATAGGTATGGTTGCAAATAAACATTGGATGGTGGAAAGCATGGGTGCAATAATACCAGATAGAGACATTAGTACACAACGTCCAACCAAGCAACCCCAACCACATTTCATGGTTTTGTGGCAAAATAGTTGTGTTAAATACAATACAAATGTATACCAAAGATAAAATTCAACAGAAAAGTGCAAAATACATTTTAACTTCACAGTTCTATACGAAAACGAAATGAAAAAGTTAAGTAAACAGTTCTTGTACCTCCACCTGCTGTAAGTTAATTTTTGTCGAATTTCTCTCATTTCCACTAACCTACGACGAAGAGTGTGAAATGAAACGTCAGATGAGGGACTTAATGTGTCTATACTAAATTCGTCTAGGGTTGGCGTCTCTTTCATTACTCTATGGTTTAAATAGTGTTTGATTGATACTAATGACAGCTAAATTATGTTTTATGTTGTTTGCATCGAACGAAAATACGTACTGCCTTTATTTCTGTCGGTATTGTGTCCAACCAAAGAGTAAATTACAGAAGCAACTCGAACTCAATGAAATGGCCTACTACTAGACTTGTGTCGCACTCGTTCACTAGTTCTCGAATTCGTACATTTAAGGTGCCCAGACATAACAATCACGAACATACTTGCCATTTTGAACATGTGCATTATGTTCGTAAGGGTGCTTTCTGGTCACCCTAAATGAACTATTATATAATTCGTGAACAACACAACTCTACCTACTACCTCGTCGTTATCAAGAGAATGTGAAGAGAGAGCGGCTGTTGTCTATTTCTCTATGGTTATGCTCGATTTTTATAAGAAAGGACTAAGTCATTATAATAAAGGACTATGTAATAATTTGAAATCGAGTAAGATGATTTTAAGAAAATGCACAAAATTGGAATATTAAGAAAATGAACAAAAAGACACAAAATTTCGAATATTTTGTTAATGCAAAGAATCCGTCTAATTTGAATCTGAAGACCATCGTCGAAAGAAATACAGGGTAGTTCAGTCACTACTTCACAAATTTCACCATTCATTCCTTCGCTCATTTCGTGAAAATATGTTCATTTACGACCATCCCCGAAAATGCAAGGGTGCGAAATGGCAGCGGTTTGAAAATTTTTGGATTGGTGGTCGGAGGGTACTTGAGTAAAATTGCTAACTTCTGAATCAGTGGTTCAGATTCTTACCGTTCCAAAGTTATGACCATTTGACTGAAATGCAAACATTTTTTGTTTGTTTTTGGAAGCGAAATAACAGAACAAATTCATTTGTTTTTTTAAATATTAACACGTTTAAGATTTTATTTTGTTGAAGTTTTTGGCTGAACTTTGAAACGGTAAGACCTCTGGGCTTCGTTTAGGGCATTTTGGAAAGGTAAGCGGTAGGGCCATCTTTTAAGACAAAAAAAATCGTAAGTTATCTGCCACCTGGCTGAGCAAATTGAGGTTATGTGCACATTCTTATGTCTTTTTTTAAAACCTCAGCGATTTCGTTTTTTTTCAATTTTTATTGATTCTGAAAGGTTTCCCATAAATCTTTCCAACAAGCCCAAAAACCAAAAAATCTCAGAAGTTAGCAATTTTACCCTAGTACCCTCCGACCACCAATACGAAAATTTTCAAACCGCTGCCATTTCGCCACCTTGCATTTTCGGGCATGGTCGTTGATGGACATATTTTCATGAATTGAGCCAAGGAATACGATGGTGAAATTTGTGCAGTCGTGACTGAACCACCTTGTAATGGGTGATCAATATTTCCTTGGACGGCGGCCTCCTCGCTTAGTGACGACAACAGTATCAAGTACATCGACATGAAAAAACTTATCAAAAAAACTGCTCGGAATCAGTGTAAAACTGTAGGTCTCAATTGGCGATTAGAAATCTCGTAACTGACTGATTGTTAGAATTTATCCTGGGGGACTTTTCATGGGATGTAATGGGAAATCGTTAATTTGTATTGTTGTTTACAGTTTGTATTAGATCGAATTAAAAATTACATGCTCGAAATTTCATGATAAAGCTAAATAATATTAAAATCGCTGGAAGTTTTTTTCATTTTTGGGTTGATGCAATCAAAATTGCAAAATGATTCAGTTTAAAAATATTCAAATTCTTGTGATTGGCCGGCCGTCAATTTAGTTTTCTGTGGTCTTATGTCTTTTTTAGCTTTTTTAGTTTGCAAAGATACTTACGTCTTTCTTGGTGGCGTCCAAAATCAAGGTTTTGAGTTCATTGAGACAGTTATTAATGCGAGCACGTCTTCTTTTTTCCATAATAGGTTTGTTGGACTGTAAAAAAGAAAACAAAAAATAAAAATTAATAAAATTTTCGTTGCAAGCAAAAAAAATGTTTAGGTTAAAAAATAATATTTATTAAACCCAATTATTGTAGTCCAAGAATTTTTCACCACACACTAAGAACTCAAAGCATTTTAAAGTGTCATCACAAGATCGTAACGTTTGCGTCAGTCAGTGTTGCCGTCGGCGTTGTGCCGTTCTGCGTTGAGAGCGTTTAAATTTAGTTTTCATTTCTCGATCACTAAATTAAGCATCACATGCCCACCGCTCGGCTAAAAATAGCCACAAAGGTGATGGTTGCTTACATATGTAGATAGATATAGCTTCTGGTTGGTGGTGGTGGTCTAGCGGGAGTTGGTGGCAAGCGGAGGACAGACAAGGCGATGCGGACATAATCACAAGCGTCGGAAAACGGCGGCACACGCTAGGACTGCCTCGCGATCGCTCTTTAATTGGTAAGCAAAACAATTATGGCACTTGGCCAATGCGAAATGAGAAAAAATGTTGTTGATCGCGTGCGATATTTTCGTTCACTTTGTATATGTTGTAGCCATTTGGCTAAATATAGGAGGACGGCGCGAGTTTTACACCACCGTCCGCCACCACCACGACCAATAACATCGACACCCGCAAGGCTTCTAGGTGCCATAGCCGCAGTGGGGTTAATGAAGAGGTTGAAAATACCTTAGAAATATGTCTAACAGTTTTATTGGCATGTGATTCTGCTTAAAGGTATGTCTGTCTGTCTTGGCTGTTTACGAAAATACACAACAAGGTCGTCTATAAAGAGAATTTCTGTTGTCCGTTTTTTCGTTTTGGCAGTGGTCTTAGGCAGCCATATAGGGAGATTTTTCGTTGGTTCATTCGCCCCCTTAATACAAAGAGGAAAACACAAACAGACTAGTGCCACTACACTACATCCTAAGTGGAAGAGTGAGTAGGTTTTCTAGCCAATGCACATGTTTGATACGGCAATGTAGTGAAGTCATCGCCGCCAGTGGTAGTGATATTGGCCAAAATGGTAACACCAACAATTACCAATTACGAATTACATTAATAAAAGTCATATGCGTTGGCTAAGATTGTGGACCGTTGTCGTTGGTTGGTCCCACAAATGTTGAACGTTTAAATGTTTTAATGAATGAATTGCCATGATTCATTCTATCGTATGTATTTTGAAGCACACGCTTCAGACCTTTATGGAAGCGCCCCACACATGCTTCATAAGCGTATGACGCCAAACGAACCAAAACCAACAAAAAAAAAAAACGCTCCACGTTAGCCGTTAATGTGTGACTTCGAGTGCGTTGGCTGCTGCCGTTTGTCGCTTTAACCAATTTTGGTTTATCAATCACTTACAGCACAAAAATACGTTTGATTCCAAACCAAAACCATGAATGGCATAGCTTTTGGAGGTGGTTGGCAGTGGTAGTTGTAGGTAGAGGTGATCGCATTTAGAGATCGCCAAAATCGGAAAGCCAATAATGCTACACAGCGGATATGGGATTTAAATTGTAACGCAGGTTCCACTAGTGGGTAGTTGTTGGTGGTGGCTCAAATTTAGACTCTTTACAGATTTTGGTGAAATTCGGAAAATACTTACACGACGATCACTTTTAACTGGAGTTTCTTTGTTGGCCATCGGCACGGGAGCTCCTATAGCGTTGGCAGTCATGCTGGGACCACAAACGCCGGTAACCATTATTGTTGACGAAATTTTAAAACTTTTTATTTAATAACAATTTATTTAATTGTTTTTCCACAAACAATGGAGCACTGTTTTTCTTGTTAATGATTTGTAAAATCTTTTTTTAAAATTTTGTTATTAATTTCTTATAACCTTTTGTAATATTTATGCACGTAATTCTTTTGGTTTCACTTAAGATGCACTTTTATTTTTTGCTCAATATCTTAACACGACTTAGTCTTTTTCCGTTTGTATTTATTTTCTTTCACGAACCGTTCACAAGAGCGAGCTGTTGTATAAGTTGCTTCTTAGACGTTCAACGAGCGTATGAAACAAGTGTTCATTTAGCTGTCTTTGATAAATCAATTCCACAAAGTTGAGTAGGTTAGTTGGCCGGAGCGCTCACAACGTTTAGTGGCTGTTACAGAGAGTATTTATGGTGGGAGAGGAGAGCGCGCGAATTTCACTTTTAACACACAGAGAAATATAAAGAGCGAACGTGCAAAAATCGTAAGATTTTAAAGATTATCTCAAGCGTTCACACTGTGCGGCGCGGCTGTATTCTATCTGGTGATGTTCTGTATCGTTTGGCTTGTAGCAGACGACTGACGATTGATCGACAGGTTCCTCTGGTAAATCGTTTTAACGAGACGCAGCAAAAAAGCCACACGACCATATAAAAATACCACACACAAATGTGCCGCCGACATATGCGGTCATAAGTGTTGCCTGCTGCTTTCTAGATGCAGGCATACCCCCACACAGGCATCTACTCCCATGTAAAACGGCTACCTGGTTACCACCACCACACACACACACACACTCAAACGTTATCTCATAAATGCACGTCGTGTATCTGCCGTCTGTCTACTTTATTTTGCGACGTCAGTTCGTCGTCGCATTGGCCTTTGTGATGTTGACGATGATTTCCCTCACACGTTCCATTATCACGTTGACGTGTACTTGCATTCACTGTGATGATGGTGTGTGCGTGAGTGCGGTCGATTGCGGCGAATATGGAGGAGTGAAACCCACAACATTAAACTCTCTAACTAATTCATTTCCATTAAGGTCTCCCTCGCTTGCCCTTTACTAAGAGCTCTCTCACAAACTATCATTGGCGCTCTTGTGTTTTGCACAAATATTGGGGGTTAGGGAAAATGTATTGAGTTCGCTATGTAGTGAATAGTTTTTCCCCCATAGAAGAATTTCTTGTATTAATTAAGTTCCAATGAAATAAAAAACCAGCACAGAAATTCCAGTCGGGTGAACCGACTCAAACATACCCTCACCCGAAATCATTCATCGTAACCCAGTTCCATTAAAAAACACATATACGAGTATTCTACCTAAGGTCGAACGAATGAGGGTGACCAATATTCAATAGCAGAGTGGCAATGCGCATTGGGTATTGAAGCCAACTTAACTGGGATCCTAAGTGATGTGACCTAAGTACAATGGCGGCTCTTGTGCATGAGAACGTGGATTCGATCCCTAATCTGACCACCTTAAATTTCTTTCAACGTCGGTTGCCTCGCTTAGTGACGGCGACACTATCGAGTATTTCGCCATGAAAAAGCTTCTCAAAATATCGTTCGCAACCGTCATAAAACTGTAGGTCCCAATTAGTAAGTGTAAAACTAGTACGCGCACAGATGACTGTTGTGTGAGATGCTTTCCCTAATCCCTTCATGGGATGTAATGGGAAGCCATTTTTTTATAGTGTTTTTGCGGATTTATGGAGACTACCAGCCAATTGACCGCCCAATATTTATAGTGGAGGTACAAAAATGGATATGGCGAAGTAGCTCATTTGTTATTACGCAGTAGCTTTTGACATAATATTGATCGGTACAAAATTTTGTTAACATCGTTTGTGGTTTACAGGAAATATCGAGTCGGCCTACCGGAAAGCCGCCCAACTTTTGTGTGGGACGTACGAAAATGGGCATGGTACAGTAGTTAATTTTAAATTTTTAGGAAAACATTACCTAGTACCGAATTTCATTAAGTCCGGTTGCAGTTACTAGTTATCGTTTCGATCAACCGCCCCAGTTTTGTGTGTGAGCGACCATAATGGGTGTGGCAAAACCACACATCTTCCCCAAAAGAATGGTATTTGACTAAACTTTGTCTCGTATCAAATTTCATAAAAATTGGTTCGGTTTTGCGGTAGTTATCTAGCCGAACAACCAGCCGAACGAACAACTTATGCATGGGAGGTACTAACATGTGCGCGGCAAAATCACACTTGTCTTAATCGGTGACTGGCTTTTGACGACATGAAGCCTATTACCTAATTTCATTAAGAAAGGAAGTAATTCACGCGGCTTATTGCATTGACAAGCCGTACAACCACCAAGCTTTGTATGGGATGTAACAGAATGGGCGTGACAACCTCGCCAATTTTCTCCAGTTAAGTAGACATTTACCGATGATGAACCAATTTTTGAGTTGAAGCTAATCACCTCTACCAGAAAAAAGTTTTAGAAAAAATATAATTTTGCACTAAATGTCGACATTTGTATGGGAGGTGCCAGATGGGGTGTGGTTAAAACGCCCATATCCATTCCCAAACTAATTTTGGATAAATAATGGTCACTGACAAAATCTGGTTGTGATCGGTAAAGAGTTATCTTGCCGAACAATTAGCTTTTGTATGGGAGGTACCAAAATGGGCGTGTCAAAATCACCCATTTTCAATCCCAAACTAAGTTTGGAGAACTCATAGTCACTGACAAAATTTAGTTGTGATTGGTAAAGATTTACGGCAGATATCGTGTTGAACAGCCAGACAGACGGACATGGCTCAATCGTCTTAAAGTTTCCCAAAACGAATTTCGTCCAAAGATACTAAGGGTCTAATATGGTTCCTTCTATGCGTTACCTTTTCCGTATTAAATTATATATAACCCCATCCCTATGTTTGGGGGTATAATAATGGTTTTCCATTACATTCCATGAAGGGATTGGGGAGAGCGCGTTCTAGTTGCAGACTCACTGATTGGGGTCTACAGTTTTACACCGGTTCCGAAACATCCATAGCCTTTTAATGGTTAAATAATCGAAAGTGATGACGACACTAAGTGAGGTGGCCACTGTCGAAAGAATTGTAAGGTGGTCTGACCAGGGATCGAAACCACGTACTCATATACAAGAGACGCGAACACTACCATTGCACCACCGACTGCCAATGAAGTAACTCCAAATGATATAAGTCCCAAGAAAAATTAATTAATCTCTGAAAGGAAAAAAAAAGTAATACACAAAAAAGTCAACACCCAGCGCAAAACTGAAATAAATACCTATGACATAAGACTCAAACGAAATGAAGGTTAGATTAGGTTTAGGCCACGTGACAATAAGAGACAGTATACAATTTATCGTTACTACACAGTCGGAGGTCGGTCGATCCATTGTGATTGCCCATATAACGGGTCCGCCAAATAACTTTTTGTTTTGAAAGTGCTATAAAAAAAAACTGCTGAATATTTTCTCAAATTTCTTCTTTTTATTTGAAAGTACAATCCTTCCGGTTAATAATGGAAAATAATTTCATTCAAATGGCTGCCTCGGCTGGCCATGCAGTAGCCTACACGATCGGTCCAATTTTTAAGCACATTATCGATTGTGTGCGGCTGTATTTCAGCAATAGCTTCACGAATATTGTCATTTAAAGCGTCAATTGTCTCTGGCTTGTCGGCGTAACACTTATCTTTGAGGGCACCCCACAAATAATAGTCCAACGGTGTCAAATCGCAGCTCCGAGGTGGCCAAACGACATCTGCTCTGCGGCTGATAATGCGACCTTCAAAAACAGGGCGCAAAACATCGAGTGTAGCTTCGGCTGCTTCGGCCGTCCTGTGAAACCCAATGTTGCGAATATCCTCCTCTTCAATTTTTGTGAACAAAAATTCGTTCAACATGACCCGATATCGATCGCCATTGACTGTAACGGCCACTCCTTGCTCATTTTCGAAGAAAAATGGCCCAATTATGCCTCTGGACCAAAATCCGCACCAAACGGTGACTCGTTTTGGGTGCATCGGCTTTTTAATGTATGCTTGCGGGTTTTCTGTGCCCCAAATGCGACAATTTTGCTTGTTTACATACCCGTCAAGATCAAAATGAGCTTCATCTGAAAAGATGATTTTTTTTGGCAAAATCGGCATCTTCTGTAAGTCGATCGCAGGCCCATTTTCCCCATATTTCCCAGCGTTTTTCAAGCGTATACACAACCATATTCGTTCAGCGGAAGGATAAAACTAATTATCTGTCAAAACAGACATGAGCAAAGTGTTACCATTCACGAAATAAGCACTAGTTGAAAAAAAACGTTAGATGGCGGACCATTTATATGTGGTGAAAAGAGAGGAGGGAGGGAGAACCCCACTAATACTGAAAAATTTCTGATAGATAGATAGATGGATAGATATACATATGTAGGACAAACAGAAGAACCAATCAATTATGTTCCCATAATGGTTTGGGAATATGGTTATGTAATATAAAGTATATTACAGATATGATACTACACCACCTGATGAGTCCTGATCAATAAATACAATACCATCCAAGATGAGGACTCACATGTGCAGGTCAAGGTTTACCATTCCAGATTACCAATGGGGTAGAAAGAACAAATAGACAAATCATCAGATGATGGTATCGCCTGCCCGGATCCATGGCAGACCCCACGAGAATTCCATCAAATCAAAGAGGCCAGGCCCTCTGCTTAATACCAACCAAGGCAACGGCGACGACCACGCTGTAAGGCTGGGCATTGTCATAGAAGGTGCTCAATGGTATCCACCTCTTCTTCACAAGTCCGGCAGTAATCAACCCCGTTCACAATCCAGTTGCGAGTGAGCCTCCTGCATCACAGTGACCCGCGATTACCCCAATAAGGAGCTGCAAGTCAACCTTGTGTAGTCGAAGAAGCGATTTAGTTTGAATTACGAAATGAAATAACTCCCGAACTTAAAAAATTAAGTCCCAATGAAATAAAATCAAAGAAGGGTGACACAAATCCCTAACTGTGTAGATATTAAATTTGTATTCACGTCACCTGCATTGTCTCTTCTACATCTTTGCAGCAAACTGGATACATATAAAATACCACCCCACCAATTTGGGATTAACCTTTTTTTTTTTTACTTATTTCATTTCTCTCAGTGGGAGTGTAACTCGCACCAGTAGCTGTGAAATATATTCCACCCATGTGTGCGTTATTTGTACTATTCGTGAATACTGAAGTATAGAATTATTCCCCCAATGTGCACAAAAACGGATGCGGATCTGTTTCGACCCCCGTAAAAGCACAAAAAAGCGAATTGGGAGTTGTCGGATGCGGTGTAGACTTGTGTCGAACTCGTTCACTAGTTCTCGAACTCGTTCAATTAAGGTGCCCAGTCGTAGCAATAACGAACATACTCGCCGTATCGAACATGTGCATTATATTCATGAGGGTGATGTCTGGTCACCCTAAATGAACTAGGTACCGTTTCGAACGCGTTACGAGTAGGGGGTATCCATGACACAGCTGATCGACTGTGAAGTGGGAAATTGATAGAAAGTAGAGTATATAGGCGAGATAGCGATAAGCAACCAGTAGCAAACCATACAGCAAGCTAATTTTTAATAGTATGTGACTAAAAAAAAAAAATGGTTTCCCATTACATCCCATGAAGGGACCGGGGAGAACTTGATACTAATGACAGCTAAATTATGTTTTCCGTTGGTTGAATCGAACGAAAATACTCAATCCATTTTATTTCTGTCCATTCCAAAGAGTAACATGCAATAGGAATACGAACTCGGTGAAATTGCATACTACCTCGTTGTCATCGAGAGAACATAAAGATAGGGCTGGCGACTTCTATCTATTGCTCTATGATTGCTGCTCTATGTTACGAGTCCGTAAAAACATAAAAAAGAGAGATACCGAAGTTGGGATTTGGCGGATCCCGTTACGAGAAAGATAAAAAGCGAATCACATGAAAAACGCGATGCAAGCACATCTCCAATTCTTTAGAAACCGCTGCGACAACCGATATAGGTTATCAAACACCGCGGAAAGATAAGCCATGGTACGACAAATAAGGTCGCATTGCAACCCATGATAAAGACGCTGCACGCTTCATAGAGCAATAGACAAAAGTCGCTATCCCTCTCTTCACGTTCTCTCGATGACGACGAAGTAGTAGGTCATTTAATCGACTTCGAGTTGATGTTGTATTTTACTCTTTGGTTGGACATAAAATGGGCAGAAATAAAAGGAAATGCGTATTTTCGTTCGATACAACCAACAGAAAACATAATTTAGCTGTCATTAGTGTCAATCGCAGTATTTAAAGTTAGTTTGCTGCATGGTTTGCTTCTGCTTGCTTATCTCTCTCTCTCGCCTATCTACTCTGTTTTCTATCAACTTCCTACTACATGTCGATCAGCTGTGAAATGTCACGACAACGACAAACGTCTGAGGAGGGAGACAACTATTTAGGCCAAAAAAAAGGGCAGTGGGAGCACAGAGACAGTGAAAATACCGAAATGTGCAGGATGCATAATGCATCCCAAAAATATTTCCAGATGGTAAGAAGGTCGAATATCGGGGCGAATAATGGGCTGCCCGCCTCTAGGGACAGATAAATATTGTGTGCATAAGCACTTCTCCTCTCAGAATCTTCCAGTGAAGATCAGGAGAATTTAATTGTGAAAAATTGCCCCTCACCCAGCCAAGACGAGTTTAGAACGGCAATCTCTCGGCTTAAGAATAAAAAAGCAGCGGGTGCGGATGGACTACCCGCCCAGCTGTTTAAGGCCGGTGGCGAGGGACTGTTTGCCTTCATGCATCAACTTATATGCAGTATATGGTTGTGGGAATCTATGCCTGACGATTGGAGTCTCAGTGCATTATGTCCTGTATTCAAAAAGGGTGATCCGGGTGTCTGTTCCAACTATCGCGATATCAGTCTTTTATCCATCGCGTATAAGGTCGTATCGAGCGTTTTATGTGAAAGGCTAAAGCCAATTGTTGAAAACCTGATTGAACCTTATCAGCGTGGTTTTAGACCAGGAAAGTCCACAACTGAACAAATACTCACCCTACGCCAAATTCTGGAGAAGTCCCACGATAAGCATGACGATTACAAATCTACTTTCGTTAGCCCCATATGGAGAAAATTGTACGAAGCTGTGTCTGAAAATTCAATTGCAGTCTGAAAGTTTGGGCTATTGTATGGTTGTAGTACTTTAAGCTAGATGAAGCTGACAACGAAGAAGGTCCCGGGACAATTTCTAATGAAGTACTCTTGTTGAATTAGAAATACGTATGGACTTGGATGGGCCATATACTTCGGCGCCATACATCAGATATTGCAAGAGCGGGGCTTGAATGGAACCAGCAGGGGTGTAGAAGGCCAGGAAGATCACCAACTATATGGAAGCGGTGCCTGGAAGGGGAGTATATGCAAACTCGACTATCATGGAACCTTATTCACTTGACAGAGACAGTAAACGACGAATAGAAATCGTTGACGCCCTATGATCCTCGCGAATATTTGATTTAAACTTTGTAACTATTGTAATGTTGGTTTGTATTTATATTTTGCTTAAATAAATAAAGGATTTATATAACTATATATACAGAAATAACTATATAACCTCTGCAGAATGACGCAGACCAACACCAAAGCAGCAGTGAAAGACCTCACCGATCCATTCTGTACCAGACGAGGACTTAGACAAGGCAGTAAACTTTCGTGCAAACCATCTTAATGGAGCCATCTTAATGGAGCTAATAATGATCAAATCTGCAGTCAATATGAACAAGATCACCAACATAAAAAGCCGTATCCTGCTCGCGTATTCTGACGACATCGACATCATTGAGCGAAATCTGCGAGACATTACTTCAGTATTGTCAAGAATCTGAATCAAGAATTGCTATTAATGAGGCAAAGACAAAATTGATAGTGTCGAAGACTACGCAAACCCATCGACTTGGTCGACCGTCGCTTTAAATTTGAAGTGGTAGATAAATTCTAAATTATCTACCTCAGATCCGCCGTGAACCACAACAACAGCGTCAGCCTGGAGATAAACAAGAGAATTGTGCTTGCAAATGTATGATAGTTTGGGTTCAGCAAGCAGTTTAAGAACAGAACTGTATCTCGACAAACAAAAGGCAGTTATGTCGTGGTAACCGAAATGGATATGAATATGGTTGTTGCGATCGAATTGACTCAAAATTCGGTTCTTGAAACCGGCTTAAGCACATTTTGTTGATAAATCGATTATAATTGGAAATTCGGTTGGCACAACCGAATCAATTACGCAACAAAGTTAGGTGTTGGTGGTAGTCGATGGACAACTCACTTTGACTTGCCGTCCATTTTAATAACACGGGATAATGAGATTAAACGTTAGCCCCACCGGAAAACCATTTGGTTTGCTTACATAAGCTCAACATCTTGTCTACGCCTATCTGACATAATTTTCCCAGACCCTTAAACAAGTTGGATCCCATTGCAGACATCCGGCTGCCACCTAATGTTTGGCTCGTGAAGGGAAGAAGTTCACTGGATTCCTCATCGTTACAGCTTCTATAGAAGTCATTTGTCCTGCCTGTCCACCAACCACTCAGTGGCCCGTCAAAACTGAAACACTCATCGATACTTAAAAAAAATTATCAATAATTATTTTATTATTAGCTTCTGAGAAATCAGTGAGCTTTGCGCGTTCTAGTTTTACACTCACTGATTGGGACGTACAGTTTTATACCGATTCCGAACTGTATTTTGGGAAGTTTTTCATGGCTTAATACGCGATAGTGTCGCCGTCACTAAGCGAAGTGACTGCCGTCGAAAGAAATTTAAGGTGGTCAGAGCAGGGATCGAACCCACGTTCTCATGCGCAAGAGCCGCGCACACTACCATTGCATCACCTACGACCACATCGTTGATACTTAGAACAGGGCTAAAGACAGAAGGTTCAAGGATTTGTAGCTATCCTCTAATGGCCAGAATTGTGGTGAGTGTACGTAATCTGTGCTCCTCGTCGTCCATCTCTCCGGCATCATCATATAGGAGCGCTCTTGAAGGACATGATTACAAGTCGCTAGGGGCATGCCAACACGCTCCAATTCCTATGGAACCTATAGGCTCTGCAGTTCCCCGGCACCCACATGAGGTGAACACCGTACTGCTAATCCATCTCGTTTTGAGATCTGCGGCAGTCCTGGCAAATGTTGAATTCAGGAATACTGCACTCACAGAAAAATTCGGTTGAGACAGCCGAATTAGCCGTAACCGAATTAAGAGGTTGTCATAACCGAATTAGAGGTTGGCACAACCTCATCAGAGGTTGACCCAACCTCATCAGAGGTTGACACAACATCATTAGAGGTTGACACAACATCATTAGTGGTTGACACAACCTAATTGGAGGTTGACACAACCTCATTAGAGATTGATACAACCTCATTAGAGATTGACGCAACCTCATTAGAGGTTGTCACAGCCGAATGAGAGGTTGGCACAACCTCATTAGAGTTTAAATCAACCTCATTAGAGGTTGTCACAGCCGAACTAGAGGTTGGCACAACCTCATTAGAGGTTGTCACAGCCAAACTAGATGTTGCCACACCCGAATTAGAGGTTGTTACAGCCAAATTAGATGTTGTCACACCCGAATTAGAGGTTGTTACAACCGAATTTGATACTGTCATAAATGAATTATTAAAGTTTTTTTTATTATTAAGTGATTATTTATTTTCTTGTATTTTTATAAATGAATTAAAAAACGAGAAAAGGAAGCCATATATATGGGGTAATCCATATATATGTAGAATAATACATTTAATTTACATGCCTCTTCCAACCTTTATTGAAGTCCCGGCCATCATGGGACACCGCACTAATTCTGACGTGTTGTATCGGTTGCTCTAGGTCCAAAGCCGTTTTGTATCCAGACTACCGCATATATATCTGCTGTTGATATCTGCTTAAATAACATCTGCTAAAAATAAGACGGTTTAATACAAAATATATTTTACTTACCTTTTTAAAAAAATATTTGATTATAAAATGTTAAACGTCAGATTTTACATACATAGAATTATGTTGTGGTAACCGAATTGAAAATGAATTCGGTTGTACCTATAGAATTCATGAGAAATCCGGTTACAGCAACCGAATTGACGCCAAATTCGGTCGTCGCAACCGAATTAAGGCTAGATTCGGTTATTGCGACCGAATTGAACCAAATTCGATAGTTACAACCGAATTGATGTCAAATTCTGTTACTACAGCCGAATTGAGGTTGGTTAAGACCAGATTCGGTTACCCCAACGGAACTAGGTACCAATTTCGGTTGTTGCATCCGAATTAATTTGAAATTCGGTTGTTTCAACCGAAATTTTAAAGAATTTAGTTGACTGAGCGAATATAATTTGAAGATTCAGTTGTCACAACCGAATCAATTATGAAACGAGGTAGCTTCAACCGAATTTCGGTTGTGGAGACTAAATTCGGCCGTAACAACCTCAATACGGTTGTGGCAACCTCAATTCGGTTGTGGCAACCTCAATTCGGTGGTAACAGCCGAATTTACGGTTGCTACGACCTCTTTTCAAACAATTAGTTCTCTGAGTGTGATTCCAGGAACTTTGTAAACGTCTTACTCCCCGAGAAAACATTAACCCCAATGACTGATGAACTATTATTCCTCTACCAGTTGGTCACTCTTCTAAGAGCCAAAATTTTTCGCTTGATACATGGCACAGTGATCCCTAGAGTAGACCCCGTAACCTTCCTGACCATTCATTTTCGACCCATAAGTGTAGAAATTCATATATTCCTCTATACCAAGAACTACTTTGTTTTCGGAATCTCTTTACGGTATGGGGGTGTGGTATTTCCGAACGAAGAGTGGTTCCGATTTCGACTAATCAGCAATATTGGGTGTACCTTCCAGCACTATTCCATGTCCGATTCCGACACTGCCCCATTGTGTGAGCTGCCTTAAACTAATGACAGACATGGAAGCAATCGGCCTCAAATTTAATGTTCACCGGCAACAAATATATTATTATATTCAGAACGACAGTGGGAGTGAAGCGCAGAACACCCGTAATGTACATCATCGACATTCTCTGAACCCTAGCCAGTAGTGCACAATAGGTGGTTTTCCTTAAATTCAAATGTATGTTACTATAACAGTTCCAGAGATTATTTACTATATCGCCACTAACACTAGCGATCATAGACGAATTTAGTATAAACACATTCATTCTCTCATCTGGCTTTTCATTCCACACTCTTCGTCGTAGGTTTGTGGAAATGAGAGAAATTCGACAAAAATTAACTTACAGCAGGTGGAGGTACAAGAACTGTTTACTTAACTTTTTCATTTCGTTTTCGTATAGAACCGTGAAGTTGCAATGTATTTTGCACATTTCTGTTGACTTTAATCTTTGGTATACATTTGTATTGTATTTAACACAACTATTTTCCCACAAAAACACGAAATTCGGTTGGTGTTCCTCTATCTGGTATTATTGCACCGATGCTTTCCACCATCCAATGTTTACTTGCAACCATACCTATGGCGTTTAATTTATTGAGAGAATTAATGTGTCTATACCAAATTCGTCTAAGATATCGATGGTCGTAGCTAAAGCAATACCTTTTCAAGCGCTTGACATTCATGAATCAATAAAATCCAGTTATCTGAGATATGCTGCAATCGTCGGTATATAAAACGGGTGAGGACCTACATCAATCAACACAACACGGCAAAGTTGGTGGGGTGACCCATGATGGCTGGGTCCTTAAACACCTCAGAAGTGGCATGGAAAACATGTTTGTTACCCTAAACATTACCCTATAAATGACTTTATTTAATAACAAAAAAAAACTTTAAAAATTCATTTATGACACTACCTAAATTCGGTTGTAACAACTAATGAGGTTGTGTTACCTCTAATGAGGTTGTTACAACTTATAACAAAGTCGTCGAAAAAATAAGTCTCGATGAGACCTCCGGTGTAAATGGAGCAGTGGATGTAATGGATCTTCGTGAATTACATGTGGATTCTCAGTGTCGATGTTGAGGTTCCGGAAAACGTGAGCGTTAGACACGATTGACAGTCTGCAGACTAGATCTTTACGCCGCCGCCGCCTTTTTTGTTTTTTTTTTGCCGCGCCGCCGCTTAGTTACGAAGAAATCGGCGCGTCGGCGGCGGCAGCGTGGTTCGGCGGAGTATAACTTTTTGTTTAACCTTTCATATAATTGATCAATTATTGGAATTGTCCTGATTTACAATACACGTTGCAACCACAATAAGCAACGAACTATAAACTACACAGAACCACATTCAGAAAGTTTCCTAATAACAGTCACCTTAATTTCACAAGAATTAACTTCTGGAGTTAAACGACAGTTTGAATTTTGCATAACAAAAGCCAGTCGAAATTCCACATGCTACGGTCAATTGCATGGAACGCCGCCTGGTCGACGCTGACGGGCCATCCGCGACAGATTCAACCACATCGGCCGGGAAACCTGCTCGAAATTGACTTTGCGTCAAAGTCAGTGACGATTTATTCCACAAAATAATACCCACGCGTATTCCACGTTCTTCAGGAGTATAGGTTTCTATGGCTTGGCGTGTGTTCTGTATTTGTTTACTTCAAAAATATTGAAACAAAACCGAGAGTTGGCGTCATTTGCAAAAGTTAAATCATTGGCTATATGCCGGTATTGATTCATTTTGGGACACGCGTACATTTTAGAGTTCTCGAAGTCTGTATGGAGAAATTGTTTAGCCCGAATTGGTTGGTTGGTTTTCGTGGTTGCTAAAGATACTATTTAGCATCAATTAGTGTCTTGAGACATCGTTCCGGACATCACTTCGGAACGTCCAAAGTACCGTGTCTATATCCAGTCTTTTAATCGGAGACACCTCATTAGATCCCCTAGATATATCTCGTGTATCTCAGTGAGGTTATGCAGGAAGGGACGGCCCATAGTCTTCAGGCGTCTATTCATCAGAGCCGGACAACTGCAGAGGAGATGCGCCACCGTCTCCTAATCTTCTACGTCATCGCAGGCACGGCAGTGGTGATTGTATGGCAGCTTCGACCGTCTTGCGTGATTACCGATTGGCCAGTGCCCGGTCAGCACGCCAGTTAGCCTAAATATTATGGCTGATCAGCGAGTTAGTCCGGTGAATGTTATATTCTGGCCATGTGTTTCTGGATATGCGGCGCGTTTCCGTCCTATCCCATCTGGTCTTCGCTCGTTCAAGGCCCGAATACTGAACAAAATGTTGTAGGCCCTGAAAACCAATAAATCAATCCATTACACTGGATGAGTGCCTTCCATCAATTACCACGTGATCTTCGTTCTTTGATCACGGGATACCCAAGTAGTCTTGTGGATGTCTTTATGCTGGAATCTCGTACCACTAATGACCATGTTTTTTTGCCGCGGCAAAGTGAATCAGTCTCATACCGTTTTCGGAACTGTCAGCATGTAGACTGAAATTGCCAATAGTTGGACGAAACACATTCTCCCTTCCTACTTTAGCATTAAAATCTCCTAGTACAATCTTAATGTCATGGCCAGGGCAGCGGTCATACTTTCCTCTAGGAGCTCATATAATATGTCTTTGGCATCATCATCTTTCTCTTCTGTTGGGGATACACACAAATTAGGGAAATATAAAAATATTTCGCTTTTATGCGGATTGAACCTAGAGACTAGATTTCACAGTGTTTGCCAACTACAAATCCGCAACCAAATTCAAATTTTTTCTCACGGCAACTATTTTGTTCTTTTTCGTTTGCAGCCATGTCCTGTCCATCGCATTTCCTGGATTGCGGTAATGTCAGACGTATAACTTTCGAGGACATCTGCCAATTGGATACTTGCACCGGATCGATATAGAGTTCTCACATTCCAGGCGCATATCCATAAATCGTGGTCCTTATAACGTTTGCGGGGGTCGTCAACAAATAGCGGTCGTCTATGTTTTCATTTTCGTTCTTGTATTTTCACTGCCATTATGAACGGTGGCGGGAGGCAAACCCAGTCCACCGGGTTTTTGCGTTTTACCTACTGCCAGGATATTTGATTGCAGCCGCCCATTATGGATCAGACGCTGACCAGGATGCAATATGTCGAACCTGGATTTTCTTCGTTTGGTTTTTTATCCGCCGTTGGCCCATATGTTTGGCTCATCCGCCTTCTAAAGGACAAAAGAATATGCCCGATAGCATGATGAGCTTCAGTGACATTAGTCACCTACATCAGTGATCGCATAACCAAATCAGGCTGCTCATTTATTTTCGGGAGAAGCTTTTCCTTATTATCTCATGGGCTGTGATGGGAATCTAAGATAATTTGGTGTTGATCATTTTAATTTTGCTTTAAAAAAAATCAAAACCGATTTTTTTTCCACAAAGATATGTAGAACATTGGCCCAATCCAAATTGGTTCCTTTTGGGGAATCAACAATCTGTAGCACGTTATTCTAACATGGAGAATCTACAAAATATATAATGTGTAAACTAATTGACCATAAATTTTTTTCAAGCCAATTTAATTTATTTGCACTAAATTATTAATTCCCACCCTAATCGCTATGTCTGGGCCCTACACAAAGGGTACTGGTCTCCCATTATGTATGTATTTTCGAAAGTTGTGAAAAGGTTTTGGGTCTCGTTGAAAAGAGTTGTACCAATTTAATTTAATCACTTGTTATGGAAAAAAGTGTAACTCATAGAAGGAGGTATCCCATGGTATCTGATGATTACTGACGTATATCTTATTTGTCCAAACTTAGTTTGGGTGTTAAAGCGGGTTTTACACAATATATTTTCAGATTGAAACACGAATAAAAATATTGTATTGCTTTCAAGTCAATTCAAGTTAATACAATACGATTCAATTCAATCCAATTCAATTCAATTTGATTTAATTCCATTCAATTCAAATCAATTCAATTCAATTCAACTCAATTCAATTCATTTCAGTTCAGTTCAGTTCAAGTCAATTCAAGTCAATTCAACTAAATTCAATTAAGTTCAATTCAATTCAGTTCTATTGAATTCAACCCAAAACAATTCAATTCAGTTCAATTCAATGCTATTCAGTTTAGTTCAATTCAATTTAATTCCATGCAATTTAATTCACTTCAATTCAATTCGATTCGATTGAATTGAATTCAATCCAATTCAGTTCAGTTCTACTCAACTCCATTCCATTCATTTCAATTTAGTTCAATGCAATTCAACTCAATTGAATTAAATTCAATGCAATCCTATTCAATTCAGTTCAGTTCAGTCAGCTAATATTAATTCAATTCAATTTATTTCATTTCATTTCCAGTCAATTCAGTTGGATTCAATTCAAGTCAATTCAATGCATCTCAAATTAATTCAAATCAATTCAGTTCAGATCAGTTCAGTTCAATTCAGTTCGATTCAATTCAATTCCATTACATTCCATTCAATTCAATTCAATTCAATTTAATTTACTTCATTGGAATTCAAATAACTTCAACTCAATTCAATTCATTTCAGTTCAATGTATTTCATTTCAATTGAATTCAATTCGCTTCAATTCAATTCAATGCAACTCAAATTAATTCAATTCAGTTCAATTCGATTCAGTTCAATTCAATTCAATTCAATTCAATTCAATTCAATTCAATTCAATTCAATTCAATTCAATTCAATTCTATTCAATTCGAGTTCGATGCAATTCAATTCAATGCAACTGAAATTAATTCAATTCAGGTCAGGTCAGTTCAGTTCAATTCGATTTGATTCAATTCAATTCAAATCAATTCAATATAGTTCAATTAAATTCCATTTAATTTGATTGAATTTAATTCTATTCAATTCAATTTAATTCAATTCAATTCGATTCAATTTAATTCAATTCAATTCAATTCAATTCAATTTAATGTAATTCGATGCTATTCAATTCAGTTCAGTTCAACTCAGTTTAATCTAATTAATAATCTTATCTAATTTAATTATAAGAAAAATATTAACTGATATGGGGTTTAAAGAAAATGTAAATAGTGTATTAAAAATAGTATATAATAATAGTATATAATATAATAGTTTATTATACTATTAATGTTTCTTTTTCGGTCAGAGGAAACAAGACAAGGAAATGTATTTTGTTTTGCTGATTTTGTATTTATTTTTCTATAAAAATGTAAACATTATCGAAAAACACGAAAAGAACCCTAAGTAACCCCAAAATTACCCGGTATCACCGGTTTTCCTCATTCTACGAAACCAAAAACCGGTTTATCGATTTTTGTAATAAACCGAAGACAGGTTATTCAAAAATTTCGATTTGTTAACACTCTAGTAACTAACCATTAATTTCTCCATATCCTGTGGATAATCCCCCATTGTCGTATGTAAGTACCCAGTATTTTCCTCAATACCCTGTCTGTAATGGGTAATCGTGATGGGTAATTACGCATTGTCGTGTGTAACTACCCATTATTTCTCTATACCCTGTGGATAATGGATAATCGTGATGGGTAATTTCCCATTGCTGTGGGCGACTAACCATTATTTCCCCCAATACCTTGCGGGTAATGGGTAATCGTGTTGTCGTCATGGTTAACTACCCATTATTTGTCGCATACCTTGTAGGTAATGGGTAAACGCTCACTACCCATTAAACGTCTAAAAAAGTTATGATCGGGAACAACACAGTGCAGTTTTGTGATACATATCATGTAGAAGGTGTTTCAAAAGAAGTCATCCGATGTTGTTTGGCTCTAGTTTTTTTTCTAAATGATAAACTTCGATTCTGTTTTTTGTTTATGTTTATTTCAACCTTTAAAATTTTATTGGTTAAGTTGAGGAGATTATATCGGTTAAATGGGCGCCGTCACATTTGATTACCATACGGGCTCGTTTTATGGCATTTTTGTTCCTAATGATTTGAAAATCATAATGAGCGGCGAGGCTAATTTCCACCTCAGCGGGTACATGAACAAGCAAAACTATCCCTTCTGGGGCACCGAAAATCCACGAGTGATGCACGAGGAGCCATTACACCCGCTCAAACTGACTGCATGGTGCGCTGTTCACGCTGGAGGAGTCATCGGGCCCTTTTTTTCGAGAACCCCGCTGGTCAAACAACAACAGGGCCATGTTAACCGAGTTTTTTCTGCCGCAATTTGACGAATTAGGACTGGAGGACATGTGGTTCCAACAGGATGGAGCAACGGCACACACTGCTCGAGCCACAACCGATATTCTGAAGGCGGCGTTCCCGGGTCGCCTCATCTCTCGTTTTGGCGATTTGCACTGGCCCGCAAGATCGCCCGACTTAACCGTTTCAGACGTTTTGTGTGGGGTTTTTTGAAGTCCCGTGTTTACGTGAACAAGCCCGAGACCCTGGAAGCCCTCAAGGTCAACATTCGACACGAGTGCCAGAATCTGTCGCCCGAAGTTATCGCCGAAGTGATGAAAAATTCCATAAAACGAGCCCGTATGGTGGTAATCAATTTTGACGGAGTCCATTTAACCGATATCATCTTCTCAACTTAGCCAATAAAATTCTAAAAGTTCAAATAAACATAATCAAAAAACAGAATCGAAGTTTTACATTTAGAGAAAAATGAGAGCCAAACAACATCGGATGACTTGTTTTGAAACACCTTGTACATGCATGTACATACTTTCATAATTTGTTGCTGTGATTGCGGCCCTAAACCCACTGTTGCACTGTGCTATCTTTTGAAATGACGCCTTTCAAATGCCAAGAATTCCCAAATCAAAATAATAACATCTCGAATGATTACTAACAAGTGACACCAAGTGTCAATACTTTTTCCCCCACCTAATACACACATTGTTGACACAACTCACCACAGCTCTTACTCGTTTGTCTCCCTGTTTGTATCTCGTGTGTGTCTCACAAATATTTGCATTAGATACAATTTTCATTATTATCACAAGTGGCCGGGGGGGGGGGAATCGCGCTTCCCAACCAGTTAGTCAGTGCAAACATCCATTCCCCTATCTAAAGTAATATCCACGAGCCCCAACTACTACTACTACAGCGCACTTTACCCACTTCTGTGCACTTCAATTCGGAACCCGAACCTCGGCGCTCCTTTGCTTACTTGCTGCTGCTCGTGTGTGATTCATGTCTTTGGGGCGAACGTGACTATATGTGTCAACACTTGTGCCCCCTTAGCGATACACATTGAGTTGGCTCGTTTCAGAAACATTCACAACAACAACAACACCAGCAGCAACAGCAACAGCACAAATACCGATAAGTCATTTTGTATGGATGTGGAAGACGATAGAGATAAACCGCCCGCTCTTATGGGCCAATGTCCACACTTCTGTATATACATACTTACATACACATGGGAACATTGACATGGATGTGTGCACGTACGACGTTGCACATTAGTGTCATCGGCACTAACTGGTGGCGCACATGTAGTACGTACATACATACATATTTATTATAACGTTTGATCACAAGATTGATAACGATTGATGTCTAAATAAAACAAACGAACAGATCGACTATAATCGGGCTGAACACTTGTCTGTTGTGTAAACAAAGAATCCAATTCAAATGCTGCATGGAGCGACAATAGAATGTCAACAGGGCTTTTTCATGGATACACGCGTTATTTCCGCATATCTGTTTCTAATCAGAAGGTTTTATGATCGGCGGAATTAACTCTAATGGAAAGTTAATTTGTGTGTCAATTTTGATTGAAGTATAATAAGCGCAATTATAACTTTTAAAAAGAGCTTTAAACCAATACCAAAACTTAGTGATCCGGCTGCCATTTCGGTTGCAGATGGCAATTAGCACAAAAAGACATCAGCACATGGTACCGGGCTTATTGTTCGGAACAGGTTTAAGACTTAACCAAGACAGAAATTTAAGCCCTGTGAACTGTAACTCAGACTTAACCCTAAGACTTCCATATAGAATGGGTGATCCATAATTTGTGTGATGAAAACCTCTTTCTTATGGGAGTGTATGAAAATCCGGATTGGCAACCTTTTCTGTGACGCAGTGGTGAGAACACGTCGCAGTACCGGAAATGAAGTGAGGCTAACACGTAGCGTTATACAAAAGTACAAAACATTTAAAAATATACAACAACGTACACAAAAGCACAAAAGGTGCAAATAAAGGTACAAAAGTGTACACAAAAATAAGGAACTGTACCCACAAGTGAAACGTGTCCATAAAACAACAACAAGTGTACATAAAATTTAAAAACGTCTACACTAAAGTACAGAAGTGTACGCAAATATGCAAACACAAAAACTAAATGTCCAAAATATGTACTCAAAAGTTCAAAAGTGCACACAAATACATAATAAATGTACAAAAAGGTAAACACACATGCACAAAACTATAAATGACGTACACAAAACTGTAAAATGTATACACAATAGTACGAATAGTACACACAAAAGTACAAAAAGTGTATAGAAAATTACCAAAAGTAAACATAAAATTGGCCGTCGGTAGTGCAATGGTAATGTGCGCGGCTCTTGAACATGAGAACGTGAGTTCGATCTCTGCTATGACCACCTTACATTTCTTTCGACGACGGTCACCTCGATTAGTGACGGCGACACTATCGTTTATTTAGCCATGCAAAACCTTCTCAAAATACCGTTTGGAACCGGTGTATAACTGTAGGTTCCAATCAGTGACTATATAACTTGAACGGGCACAGCTTAAAGGTTGTGAGAAGTTCTCCCCAATTTAAAAGTACAAAAAGTATACAGAAAAGTGGTAAAAGTGTACACAAATATCCCAAAAAACGTATAGGCCGGGAATATAATTCATGGCATTTAGTAAAACACACTTATATAAACCCAGCCTTCGGTACAATAATACAACCCAACATAGTAAGTGCCTACCCACAAACGCATTCACTCACTGTACAAGACGAAGGGCAACGATATCAACGAAGAAAGCAATAGATAGACACAACAAGAAAAAATAAACTTCCATCTTTGAAGACGACAAACCGTACGATCTTTGTTGAGGAACAACTGTCTTCAAGAGAGAAGAAGGATGCAGATCTCCCGAAAAATACCCATTTCTATTATCCTGCAAACTTGATACAAGATGATACGCCTAAATATGAAGAAACCCATAGAGAAAGTCAAGAAGGTGTGCATTTTAATTAAACCCCTGGGGAATGGTATACAGATCAGTGCTAAGGAAGATAAAGAGACACAGGTCACCAGCGGTCAGCTGTCCGGAAATTATTCGTGACATCGTGTCATCCCTATACCCAATGAGGCGTTTAAGTGTGCAAATATGCATGCATACATTTACCGGACATCGTGCTCAACACATTTCAAACTTGCCTCCAGGAAAGATTTTACCCAGAAAGATGAAAACTGCAGCGTTTAGTACTCATTCTAAGGGGGACCATACCACCGGACGAGCAGTCATCGAATAGGCTCATCTGCCTAATGGACACAATGAGGAAGATACTGGAGAGAATCATTTATGATCGTTTGTAAAATATTCGGGACGACATAGGTGACCTCTATGATTGCCAATACGGGTTCAGAAAGACAAGTTCTGCCAATGATGCAATACAACACGTAGTAAATATAACATCAATGGCCATATCGGGGACACGTTGGAGGGGTCGGTCCAAGGAATACTGCGTGGTTGGTAATACACTCGACGTAAAGAATGTCTTCCACTCAAGAGATGAGGGTTTAGCCCTGTTAAGAATTAAGACACCTATATACATTCTGGATCATATTTGAAGCTACTTCGCTGAATTATACTAGTGATAATGACGCAGAGTGTTGCCGTCGGTGGTGCAATGGTTAGTGTGCGCGCCTCTTGTACATGAGATGCTGGGTTCTAACCCTGCTCTGACCACCCTAAAATTTCTTTCGGCGGCGGTCACCTCGCATAGTGATGGCGACACTATCGAGTATATAGCCATGAAAAAGCTTCTCAAAATAACGTTCGGAATCGATGTAAAACTGTAGGTCCCAATCAGTGAGTGAAAACTGGAAAGTGCACAGCTCAGTGATTGTGAGAAGCTCTCCCCTGTCCCTTCATGGGATGTAATGGGAAACCATTTATTTTTTTTATGACGCAGAGTTTCATGAGGTAACTGCAGGTGTGCCACAATGATCAGTCATTTGCCCCCTTGTATGAAACATTATGTACGATTGTGTTCTAAGGTTACTCACTCCAAGTGGCACCACAATTGTCGGTATTGGAACACAACGCACAACTGGAGATGATCGCATATGAAGTGGTCGTACAAATAACGAAGTGATTAGACGAAACCGGACTGGAATTGGAAGGACACGAAATGAAGGCGTTCTTGATAAGCAGTCGCCAGAAAGTGGAGCAGACGGGTTGTATATCATGTGCTACACTCCTAGGCCGCTATCAAATATTTTAGTGTCACGGTAAACCACGGTCTCAACTTCAACTGTCACGTGAGTTAAATATATAAATGCATTTACAGTGGGGACTGCGATTAAGATATACGCTAGCCCAATACAAGCCAAAACTCTTGCAGTGAGACTAATATGCGGCTTTCGGACTATCTCGCTAGTGGTTGCTGTTGTTATGCCAATCGATATTATAGCTGACGGGACTATTCAATCAAAAACATGGTTACCATTACATCGCATGAAGAAATTGGGGGGAGCTTCTCACAACCAGTGAGCGGTGGGTTTTTTGGTTTTATACTCCGTGATAGGGACCTACTGGTTTACACCGGTTCCGAGCGATGCTTTGAGAAGCTGTTGCAGTGACTGGTAGATGGGTGTTTACTCTCATCTCCAATATATGAGGCATCGCGGCATCGTTGGGAGTCCAGATGGATCGAACGAAGTTCAGATTGTTGCCACAAGCGTCCTGATTAAACTTGGTCGAATAAGCAGGAAAAGGGCGTCCGGTAAGGGTAGTGATGTTCGGGGCGCATCCACATAGTAATGCTTAACGCTAGTCCCATGGGGGAGTCTGGTTGGAAAGTGTAGGGGGTGTAGTTTAGTAGGCGCGATATCCATTTATTAGCGAGCATTCACTAGACGTACATTACCTGAGGAAGTAACTGCTGCAAGCGACTTCAGATATACACCTCTACAACTTTTACATTTGTAATTCAGAAAATATCAATTAAAATTCAGAAAAAAAACAATTTAATTTAAGAATTTATAATTTAAATTCCGAAAATATCAATTAAAATTCAGAATTCCCATTTGAAATTCAGAAAATATTAATCAAAACCTCTAAAACTTTTCCAATTATAATTCAGAAAATATCAATTGAAATTTAGGGAACGTTAATTGAAGTTCTGAAAAAATGGTTTCCCATTACATCCCATGAAGAGACTGGGGAGAGCTCCTTACAACCATTGAGCTGAGCGCGTTCTACACTTTTTCCAATTGTAATTCAAAAAAAATCAATTAAAATTTAGAAAACATCAATTAAATTTACGAATTTCTAATTCAAATTTAGAAAATATCATTTAAATTTTAGAATTTCCGCTAGAAAATCCGAAAATATCAATTGAAAATAAGAAAATATCAATAGAAATTCAGAAAACATGAGTTCTAGTTCTGAAAATATCAATTGAAATTCAGAAAATATCAATTGAAATTCAGGAATTGGGAATTGACATTCAGAAAACATCAATTGAAATTCAGAAAAATTTATATCGAAATTTCATCTAGTTATACACATTTGTCTGAATTTCAACTGATATTTTATGAATTTTAATTGATGTTTTCTGAATGTAAATTCCCAATTCCTAAATTTGTATTGATATTTTCTGAATTTCAATTGAAAGCAAACCATGTTTTCTGAATTTCTAAATTTGAATTATAAATTCGTAAATTAAATCGATGTTTTCTAAATTTTAATTGATATTTTTTGAATTACAATTGGGAACGGTGTATAACGCGCACAGCTCACTGGTTGTGAGGATCTCTCCCCAGTCCCTTTATGGGATGTAATGGAAAACCATTTTTTCAGAACTTCAATTAACGTTTTCTGCATTTCAATTGATATTTTCTGAATTACAAATGGAAAGTTGTAGAGGTTTTGATTAATATTTTCTGAATTTCAAATGGAAATTCTGAATTTTAATTGATGTTTTCTGAATTTAAATTATAAATTCTTAAATTAAATTGTTTTTTCCTGAATTTCAATTGATATCTTCAGAATTACAAATGTAAAAGTTGTAAAGGTGTATATCTGCAGCCGCTTACAGCAGTTACTTGCGCTCGAATGCTCGCTAATAAAGGGTGTCGCAATAAAAGTGCACGATTTAAATTTTATGGCATTTTTCCGTGCTACTGACAGCTGTCGTGTACTATTATTCCGATTATTAAAAATGGAACGCGTTATCATTGTAAAACCCATTTCATGGGGAAAGTTACACTAAGACTGCTCGCAAAATACACTGATTACTGAAATTCCGAATTCCGAACTGATTTTCCGAATTTCAATTGATATTTTCTGAATTTCAAATGATTTGCATCTGAATTTCAATGTGATGTTTTCTGTATTTCAATTTGAGTTTACTGAATTTCAATTGATTCTTTCTGAATTTCTAAAATTCTGAATTTTAATTTGTAATTTCTGAATTTCAAAATACCGTTCGGAACCGGTGTAAAATTGTAGGTCTCAATCAGTGAGTGTAAAACTAGAACTCGCACAGCTCACTGGTTTGTAAGAAGCTCTTCCTAATCCCTTCATGGGATGTAACAGGAAACCATTTATTTATTTTATTTATTTAATTTCTGAATTTCAATCGGAGAGCCTGATTATCATTTGATCGTTTCTTAATTTGAATTGAAATTCAGAATTTCAATTGATATTTTCTGAATTTCAAAAAGTAATTCTAGATTTCAATTGGTATTTCCTGAATTTTAATTCAAACATCTGAATGTCATTTGATCGTTTCTTAATTTTAGTTGGAAATTCGTAATTTCAATTGATATTTTCTGAATTACAATTGAAATATTGGTAGAATTCCAAGGTTATAAATTACCATAAATTCTTAACTAGTATTTTCTTCCTTTATTCTAATTGTTCATGTCAATTGAAATTCCACTCGAAAATTAAGTTCACAATCCTCCCGTAAATCAAATCAATTAGTATCTTCATATGTATGTCATATGTACCCACATTTTTATACATATATTATGCATTTACTTGGAACCCTAAAAATCGTATTAAACGTAGAATCCCACTGATGACTCATTATATTTGGGTTAAGCAAAACCTGTTAATTGTAGATAATTTTTGTCAATATACATATTTCACAAATGCCCCGTGAGATTCAGTTCTGGTTAAGTAAAGAACGAGCTCGTTGATTCACTGGAGCCATCAGATGATTACTATTTTTAATCTATATTTGAACGTGCTACCTCAGATTCCATTGAAACTATAATGAATCAGAGAAGGTATCATACGAATTTGTATTTCTTGTCACATAGCGTGATAAGATGTCAAAGATTCAGAGTCCAGTGGCAATCATTGTTTGAGTTGATATATTCAAATGGTGGCAGAAGAAGGGCAATTACGGGAGAGGCACAAGAATAATATTTGAATAATGTAGAATTTATAGGTGTCATTAATGTCTTTATAGTCATAGGAATTTATTTTATGAAATGCCCTGTTCAAAGAGCAATACAATTTATATCGCGGGATTTTGTTGGAATTTGACGAAAACTTTAATGAGTACTATCTCAAAAGATAACCTTTCCATTGAGAAAGCTTCCAGTTGTGGGGCATTTTAAAAGCAGGAATTTCAAAGGTAATTGCAGCCTAATTTATGGTCTAAGCAAGTTTTTATTTTATTGCGAATGATTTTTTTAAATAATTGAGGGATATGGACCCTTTTCAATTGATTCAGCAAATCGTATGTATCAAAATTTCAACTTTAAATTAAAATTTTAAATTGAACTTTTAAATTTCAACTTTCCAAAAATATTTTCTAACATTTCGGGCGACTGTTTTCACAAAAGCACCAAATTTCGTTAAAATCCTTCAAGGATTAGAGCCCATCAAAAAAAATTAGAATTTGGAAGCTGTAGAAACGTTCTTTTCATACTGAAGGCACTAGGGTTTAGTGATTCTTTTTAATGCAGACATCTGTGCATTAGGGTGTCGCAAAAAAATGTTATTTTTCGATTTTAATGGTTGCTCAAGCTTGATTAGAAAGCTTATAGGGTAAAGTATTTTTGAGATTTTTTTTTCAGATTTCTCGGAAGAGGTTTAGAAGTCGCACAAGTCGAATTTTCCCCAAAAATCGGGTAATCCGTACATTTTTTGAATGTTACTTAAAACTCGGTCAATAACCACGTTTTGCTTAGTTTGTAAGTCAAAATTTTTAAAGTAAAACGTTCAAATGTTTATTGTATATTCATAAACCATCAGTTTTGGCAATGATTTTGCTCAATAAGGTACAATGTATTAAATTTTTTCGTAAATTTTGGATAAATTTTGCTAGTAACGAGTTATAACTTCTAAAATTTATATACAAATTTAAAAAACTAATGATGCATTCTAAAAGACGGATAAATTCCAAGCAATCTTGTAGAAAAAAAATTGTAATTTTCTGTTACTGTTAGGGAGTTATACAATTTTAAAACCGTTTACCCATTGTATGACCGTAAAAATATTATAAACTTTTTGCCATTTTTGCATCGGATTTGCTTTAAATTTCTATGAAAATTTAAAACACTAATGATGCACTTTAAAAGACGGATAAATGCCAAGCAATTCTGTAGAAAAAAAAATTGAATTAGCATTTACTGTTCCAGAGTTATGCTCTTTTAAAACTCTTTACCCATTGTACGAAACTAATAATACTATAAACTATTTGCCAATTTTTCATAGGATTTGCTTTAAACACTATATTCATGGAAAAGTCTACTTGCGCTAAGTAACGACTAAGACTAAGCAGAACAAAAACAGCCCCAGCAACATATTGCAGGAAACATATATATGTTTGAAAGCAATCATATATATGGTTCCTGGAATATGTTGCCACGTGTAATTTTTGCTACGTGTAATTCCTTGTCGCATGTAGATTTTGTCGCATGTAGATTTTGTCAATATTATTACAATGTTTAAAACAAATCCGATGAAAAAAGGCAAACAGTTTATAATATTGTTAGGTTCATACAATGGGTAAAGAGTTTTAAAGTGGCAGAACTCTGAAACAGTAACTGCAAATTCAAATTTTTTTTTTCAAAATTGCTTGAAATTTACCCATCTTTTAAAGTACATTATTACTATTTTAAATTTTCATCGAAATTTAAAGCAAATCCGATGCAAAAATGGCAAACAGTTTATAATATTATTAGTTTCATACAATCGGTAAAAGGCTTTAAAATGGTACAACTCTGGAACAGTAACCGCAAATTCAAATTTTTTTTTTCAAAATTGCTTGGAATTGACCCTTCTTTTAAAGTGCATCATTAGTGTTTTAAATTTTCATAGGAATGTTAAAAGATATAAAGTGTTATTTACAAAATTTAGCCAAACTTTACGAAAAAATTTAATACGTGGTATCTTATTGAGGAAAATCATTGCCAGAACTGGTGGTTTGTGCAAATGCAATAAAAGTTGGGACGTTTAGCTTCAAAAATGTTGACTTGCAAACTAAGCAAATCGTGGTTATTGGCCGAGTTTTAAGTAAAATTCATAAAACGTCCAGAATACCCGCGTCTTGGGGGAAATTCGACTTGTGCGAACTCTAATCCAATTCCGAAAAATCTGAAAAAATTCTCAAAAATACTTTAGCCTATAAGCTTTCAAATAAAGCTTGAGCAAAAAAAATGTATTGATGGGACATGCGCAGTAGCATTTATGAAGCAATAATATTATTTGGATAGCAATAAATATATTTTGGATATAGAGGGTGCTTTCAATAACGTGAGCTCAGCGGTTATAGAAGAATCACTTGCAGATCTAGACGTGGAAACATTCCTCAAGAGTTGGATAGTGACAATGCTACAGAGCAGAAATATCAACGCCTCTATGAGAAACAGCGAGTCATCAAAGCGAGTGAATAGGAGAAATCCCCAGGGTGGAGTCATCTCTCCCATGCTTTGGTTACTCGTGATCAACAAAATACTACTGAAACTGAACAATATGAGAATCAAAGCCGTGGCGTATGCGGATGACGTGGTAATAATGGTGTCTGGTTTGTTCCCATCCGTGTTGAGCGAAATCATGAATGGGGCCTTGAAATCACTTATCGATTGGGCCACTGGGAGTGGTCTTGGAGTGAATTCAGGGAAAACTGAGGTCATTCTTTTTACCACGAAGACCAAGATACCAAAGTTTAATCCTTCTCAGCTAAGTGAAATAGAGATTCCACTGTCAACTCACGCCAAGTACTTGGTCTTGATTCTAGACTCTAAACTTTCCTGGAAGCGTAACATCGAGCATCGCGCACAGAAGGCAACCGTTGCGTACTACGCTTGTCGGAAAATGTTCGGCAGCCGGTGGGGTCTCCGACCGAAAATGGTGCTATTGATGTACACTACCATAATCAACACAATACTCTACTATGGAGCAATGGTATGGTGGCCTGTCGCAGGGAAGACATCCACCATGAAACAATTGTAGACAGTACAGAGATCAGCTTGCACCTTGAACAAGCGAAGACCAGATGGGATAGGACGGAAACGTGCCGCATATCCAGAAACACATGTCCAGAATATAACATTCACCGGACTAACTCCCTGATCAGCCATAATCGGGGAGGCATATCTAGGCTAACTGACGTACTGACCGGGCCATGACCGCCAATCGGTAATCACACAAGACGGTTGAAGCGGCCATATAATGACCACTGCCGTGCCTGCGATGACGCAGAAGAGGGGGAGAAGGTGGAGCATCTCCTCTGCAGTTGTCCGGCTCTGATGAATAGACGCCTGAAGACTATGGGCCTTCCCTTCCTGCATAACCTCACTGAGATACACGAGATAGATCTAGGGGATCTAATGAGGTATCTCCGATTAACAGGCTGGATACACAGGGTGTTTCAAAAGTGACCACCCTATAGGAAGATGCTCTTAAAAGGCCGCCAATGTCAAATCTGTTTTAACATTTGTGGACTAGACAGATGTAGAATACAAGTAAACAAGCCATGGAGCGATACACTCCCCTAGAACGCGGAATAATAATGGTGTCTATTTTTTTGCGTAACAATTCGTCCGTGGTGTTGGCGCAGCGCGCATACCGTCGCCGATTTCCTGGCCGTCCGACAACGACTGAGCAAACACTGCGCGGGTTGGCCACTAACCTTGAAGAGTATAAGACCACACGAGACGTTGCCAGAAGTGGCCGGCCCCGGAGCGCCCGTTCTGCCGAGAATATCACCGCTGTTGCCGAGGATGTCGAGCTGTCGCCGGAAACATCGACCAGAAGCCGTGCCTCGTAATTAGCCATCAGCCGGTCGTCCAGTCAGTGCATCAGCTGCTGCCTGTCGACCGCCAAACGCGTGTAACCTACCCCCCAAACCATCCTCAATCTCATGGACGAAGTGGACGATTTTTCCACCCAAATCATAATGAGCGATGGGCTCATTTCCACCTCAGCGGGTACGTGAACAAGCAAAACTATCGCTTCACGAGTGATGTACGAGGAGCCACTACACCCGCTCAAAGTGACTGCATGGTGCGCTGATCACGCTGGAGGAGTCATCTGGCCATTTTTTTCGAGAACGCCGCTGGTCAAACTACAACAGTGGATGGTGCGCGCTGTAGGGACATGTTAACGGAGTTTTTTCTACCGCAATTCGACAAATTAGGACTGGAGGAGATGTGGTTCCAACAGGACGGAGCAACGGCACACACTGCGCGAGCCACAACCGATATTCTGAAGGCGGCATTCCCGGGTCGCCTCATCTCTCGTTTTGGCGATTTAAACTGGCCCGCAAGATCGCCCGATTTAACCGCTCCAGACTTTTTTGTGGGGTTTTTGAAGTCCCGTGTTTACGTGAACAAGCCCGAGACCCTGGAAGCCCTCAAGGTCAACAGTCGACACGAGTGCGAGAACCTGTCGTCCGAAGTTCTCGCCGAAGTGATGAAAAATGCCATAAAACGAGCCCGTATGGTAACCAATTGTGACGGCACCCATTTAACCGATATCATCTTCTCAACTTAGCCAATAAAATTCTAAAGGTTCAAATAAACATAATCAAAAAACAGAATGGAAGTTTTTCATTTAGAAAAAAAATGAGAGCCAAACCACATCGGATGACTTCTTTTGAAACACTTTGTAGATACGGTACTTTGGAGCTTCCGGAGTGATGTGGTAATCAAAACGGTGTCTCATGAAACAAACCATCAATTATGGTTGTTGCATCCGAATTTTGTACCAATTTTGGTTGTTGCATCCAAATTTGGTACCAATTTCGTTTGATGCATCTGAATTAACTCTAAATTAGGTTGTTGGAACAGAAAATACAGAAACTTTAGTTGGCATACTGAATATAATTGAAGATTTCCTTGTCACAACCGAATCAATTATGAAACGAGGTTGCTTCAAACGAATTTCAGTTGTGGGATCTAAATTCAGTCGTGACAACCTCAATTGGGTTGTAGCCATTGCAATTCGATGGTGACAGCCGAATTTAAGGTTGCTGCAACTTCTTTTAAAACAATTAGTTTTCGGGCAAGGTACTACAAGGTAGACTCGAAAGAAACTGAAGAATAGAACGCCGTAGACCCAGTTGGAAGGACCAGGTGGAGGAATCCCTGTGGAAGCTTGGTGTAACCAGCTGGAAAGGAAATGCGGATTATCGACTCGGTTGGGGAAAACCCCTATCTAAGTTATGCAAGGCACCTGGACAGGTGCTAGATGGCCAATTAAAGTAAAAGTGAGTAGTAGTAATCCATTAAATTCGATTTCATCACAAGCAACAAGTTAAAAACTCGCACACATTCTCTGTAATTCACACGAATTAAATTTCACTTTTAAATGCATTTGAAATTCTTCCAATTATCGTCGCAATATTTATTACGTAGCTATTTGTTTACTACGTCCAATTTACGTGGCTGTAATCACAATATTTCACGTCATCGTCTATGACAGACGCCCTTTTCACTATTAGTCACCATCACACAACACATTATCACCTCATTGTCCCATGCAGCTCTTCCAAGTATTCTATAGCGTATTGTGGTATTATAGTGTATGACCCCACTCCATGTGGGGAATAGTTACATTCTATGGTGTAGGGGATTTCTATGCCATTCAGATGGAGGGGTGGATGACAAGTGTAGTACTATTATATACGATACTCGTACACGAACTTGTTGTCTGTTTCATTTTCATTTGCAGATGTCGCGTCGCACTCAATTTGTTCTTTGAATTTTGATCGAAAATTTGTCGTCAAGTTCGATAGTAATGTGTGAAGGTCGTACGGGTCTGTTGTTGTGCGATAGCAGCGATAAGTTAATGAAATTTGAATGTGACTTGTGTTGAGTATTTTCGTTACTTCTCGTTAACACTTTAACACTAGCGTTGAAATAAACGACTTTTTCAGAAACCCGGTTTTCGAGAAATTAGAGAATATAATTTTCTTTCTTTCTTTCTGTAAATTCCGTTCCTGCAGAAAGCTAGTGAGCGTGACCAGATAACTGTTTATTCTAGCGCTTCCGTCGTCAACGTTGACGACCGAGGAGATGATAGTGCAATTATCGTCGTACGACGCAATACTAACTCCTTGAGGGCGTGCAGGAAGATTCGCAAGATATAAGTTGAAGAGCATAGGTTACAGTACTCCTCCTTGTGGCACTCAAATTTTTATCTTGCGATAACGAGAATTCTGGCCTCTGAACACTACAAATGCTTGTCTCCCATTGAGATAGTTAGCAAGCCAATGCTTGGTAAGGTTAGGGAGGGACGAGTTCAAGATGTCCTGGAGTAGGATCCAGTGATCAAAAATGTCGAAAGTTTTAGACAGTTCTAAAGTCGTAGGACATATCTAAATGGGTAGGTCGTATGTGGTAGGTTATAACAGTGTTGGGATTTGTTAACTTGTATTTGATTTTAATTTGCATCACTTTATCTAATGCAAATTCAAAAGAATTACTATTGTTCGCAATGACAATTGAAAATTGTTGGATGTCCACGTCCAGCCGCTCAGGCAATGCAGGTTGAGGCACACATGGGTGTGAAAATCCTTCAATGATTTTGAATCTTAAAACTACAATCTTAATTAAACACGAATCACCTTACACGACAGACTAAATAGGCCATTTACTCGATTCTCCCGTAATTTGTACCAGGCACGTAAACTTTAACTAACGTCCGAACTCGATCGGGTTAGGACTCTCAGAGGCAATTCGCATGAGAGTTCGATTTGTCCATATGGCTTTAATGCCAAGTACTTATGATTATTTAACACTTATATTACTACAACCTAAGGTCCCTAACTATTTCATCTAATTTTAGCACGTTTAGGTTGGCATAGGCCCCTTCCTCGGGCTCTACGCTTCTGCGAAGGCGACCTATAGTGAGGTTATGTGTCGGTCCGTACGAAAAACAGGAAAAACGGACTTACCCTGGGCCTCTTTAGGTCTTACGTTATCTGGATGTTGATGTGCTGGTGGAAATTATGCTGGATGATTGATGGTGATGATGAAGATGCTACTGATGGTGCTGGAACTATGGTTGTGGATGCTGATGACGATGCAAATGTGGCTATGGATGAATAAACTGCTGGTTATATGGCTGGTGGCTGAAATATGGCTGATGATGTTGGATGCTGGTGGAATTCTGCTGTTGGTGATGGTACACTGCGGGCTGTGGATGCACAAAAAGTCGTCAAAATCGACTCCATAAACTTTCCGCGAGTTTAACTTACCTGGCTGTCGCCAGCCGACACGACTGATGGTGTCTCAACCAAGAACTGCTGCACTGGGGACACAAATTGCTCTCGATCGGGATATGATGTAATTCTCCGACAGGTCACTTTCAGAATGCTGACGCTGCTGGTTTTGAGTCGCCGTCTAACCTCGGTGAAAAGAAATGGCGGCTCACCCGATGCACAGAAAAACACACCGTTTTTTCTCTGCAACAAATTGGCGCGTGACTTTACTTTTCGATAAAAATGGTTTCCAATCCCGTTGAGGCGTATCACTATTTTCGCCGAATGTTTGTGTTGGTTAATTATTTCACAATGACCACTACTATGACAGACTGGAAAAATATGACATCGATGCAATTCTAACAGGTACGTTTCCCAGGGTGGTTGTTGTAATAGGCCTAACCATATACTAGCTATGGCCGCAAAGGTGGTTGTTGTAATTGGTACAACCGTATGGGGTGTGTCTACAAAGGTGGTTGTTGTAATTTGACGCCGTTAGGGCGCCGCCACAATTTCCAAGGTTAAATGCGTTAACCCACTCTAACGCAGAAGATTACTCATACAATTTTAATATGTAGAAACTGATGTTTAATTGTTAACCTCATTTTAAACGGGTGTACATTTTGATGCAACACTGTTAGTTACTGAAATAATGCAACCATAATAAAAATATACACAAAAAATCAACTGTTTGACAGAAGGAAGGCGATCGAAAAATTTCCGACACGTCGCCGCCAACAAAACTATTTTGAAGCTCACGTTGCCGCCGATATCAATGGCTCGTATTGGTGACCCAATTTTATCGACTGTCCTGATTTATCTTGCTGATCCTATTTTAAAGGTTCTCTTATTTCAAAAACATCCCAAATTTGTGTAAAACTTTGAAAACCAATAGCCGCCAACTTAATTTTTCTGTTTTACCGCCATCTTCGTTGCCAACTGAAATGTCAATTTTATTTCAAATTTGGTGGTGTAAACAGCAAAGATTAGAGAACAAGGTTATCGCTAACCTGGCCGCGATAAACGGCGGTGTTAAGGGAGTTAGTAGACTTGATGTCGGATCTCGCCTGAGTCGTCTATAAGACCGAGAATATCTACAGATCTATGGCTTGCCGAAAATACACAAAAAGGGGAATCCATAGAGACCAACCTGCTCATCCATAAATGCTCCTGGTTATGCACTATGCAAGTTTATGGTTGAAAGACTTTAAAATGTGACGAGAATCTCTGAAGATAATGTTTTAAGGATGCAATTCATTTCGAATCTACATCGCTTGATGTAGTACTTATAGACCCATAAATTTGGAATTAAGGACCATCGAGGAAAAATGGAGCAAAATTGCGGATTACACGACTATACCCCAAGATAAATCTATCTATCAAGAGGACACGTTATTTTATATATGAGAGATTGAAAGAAGTTTCTGCAAATTTTTTCTTGTGTGTTTTGCTTGCGATATTTTTCAAACACTTTCATTATAGTGAATTCTTAATTCAAATGAGATTTCGTTTGCATTTTGTTTGATGAATTTTTCAATAGCATCATTTCAAACAACCGCTGATGAAGATCTGTGGCTAGATCGGAAATAGCTATACGGTTTGCCAGGAATCATAGAAATAAATTTGCAAAACTCCTTTCTAAAAAAACTATATCTCTATTATTTGAGATATAGAATGGTCTCGAGCTTGAACAAAAAAATTAAAAAAGTACAAATAAAAACGCCGAATAAATAAAAATCATCTTTTATGAATTTGATGACAGATTTTATGAACAGAGAGAAAGTATGCCCATGGTTTATCCAGCGTCACCGATATTGACGGACATTATAATGGAAGGATTACTTGACGCGATGCTCAATGCATTAAGGAAGAGGCCTAAAATTATAATTAAATATGTGGACGATATATTTGTAATCATAATAAATCTGAGGTGGTGAACTCGATGAAGACACTCAATTCTCTCAACCGACAACTTAAATTTACAGTGGATGAGGAAAGGAACCAACAAATTCCATACCTTTATTGCATAGTTATAAGCAGAGTTCGTATTCACCCCCCATGTGTAGCCCATACACATCGCCCTGGGGAATGGGTAATGAACGTTTACCTATTATCCACATGGTATCCATTTAATCGGATTTTTTGATTAATCGTTAATCGTAAATTTCAATCTGACTACCGAACAAAACACAATCAAATTAAGCGATTAATCGATTATTCCAATAAAATAAAACAAACAAAAAAGAAAACAGCGTTCGAACATTGTACTAGGCACATTTATTAGTTTGGACCCACTAGTGGCACCTCTTCGGGTACCTCCCATACAAAGGGTAGGGTGGGCTCTGAAACTACATCACACTATAACACCCTATTGGATTGATTGATTTTGACCAAATTTGTATAATTTTCTTAATATTATCCTAATTGTACATAGTTTGACCAGAATCGGAACAGGCCTTCTGATACCCCCCCCCCCCATACAAAGTGATCCGTGGGTCTTGAAATTTCATCAGACTATATTACACCCAATTTAATGAACCAATTTTGAGACAATTTTTTTTTATTTATGGCTATGACCCAAAGCACTGTTCGACGCTTTCTCTCAATAAACTTTTAAATCTGTTCGAAATGTGTGTAAAGAAATTTGTTGTCAAATGGTGTCATTGAGTTTCCACATTGTTGCAGTGTTTCAAGACGGACTACTTGCCATAAACACGTACTTATATTTTATTAATCGATTAATCGCACTGATTTGTTCGAGTTAATCGCTAATCGAAAAATTTGTTATTATTATGTTGGGTTAATTTTATAACACGATTAATCGATTAACCGAATAATGATTAATTGAATGGTTACCCTAGTAGCTGCCCACATAGATAGCGATGTACCCATCGTAATCACCCACTACCCACAGGGTAATGGGTAGTTACTGAAGTGTCCAAAAAACCGGTGTTTTTAAAGACCGGATTTCGGTTTGTTCGAAAAATCAATTTTTCAAGAAACCGATTTTCGTTTTTTTTTTATTTCAGCAAAACCCGGTGGAACCGGTTTATTTGCTGTTTTTTTAAGCTTTAAATTTAATTTCACATGTAATCCTTACAATACATTAGTTTAGCGACCAATATTAATTCTTATTCGTACTTAAATCTCTAAATATGACAATTACGTGTTAATTTTAAATAAAAAATTTATATTAAATTCCAATTTGGAATGCGTGTTTAATATAAAATTTAAATGTTCTATTCAACCTCACATTAAACTGATTTCAATTCAAAAATCATATTGTAATTTGAAATAGATTCTCATGTATGAAAATCTTATTAAGTTTGAAACATTTATTTGTAAAATTATTTTATTTTTGAAATTTGGAAAATAAAGTTTAAAAAACATAATTAATTCCTGATTAGTTCTTTTTCGTCATAAAATCGTTTTGAAATTTGAATACAAAAATGGTTTGAAATGTCATTTAAAACATTAAATCATATTTGAGAATAGAAATCATGTTTCTTAATCCCAAATTTAATTAAAATTCCAAAATCACATCATTCATTATTACAAATCTGTTTAAGGATATTAACACACATTGAGTAAAAACCGGTTAACCGATGTCAAATAACCCTATTTATATTGTATATTTGTAACCGACACACGGTTAATAGCAAAATGGCCGGTTCACTGGTTTCGATTTTGGACACTCTAGTAGTTACCCACGACAATGGGGAATTACTCATCACGATTACCCATTACCCACAGGGTATTCCACTACTCATCTGATAACGGGTTTATCAATAAGAGCGCGCTACAAAAGTTTTTTTTAAATAAAACAAACCCGGTTGTAGATACCAATGAAATTCTTTATTCCTGTGAAATTACGTTCGATGCCATTATGTATGGAACTCGATTTCTTTTCCATGGCCACCACGGACACGCTTGCAGAAGTCAAGATACGTTCGATATTCGTACGAAGTTCATCAATCGTCGCTGGCTTGTTGGCATAGACCATAGACTAGACGTAGCCCCACAGGAAATAATCTAACGGCGTCAAATCGCACGACCGAGGCGGCCAATCGACTGGGCCATTTCGTGAGATAACACGTTCACCAAACTTGGTTTCCAACAAATTGACTGTGGCATTCGTTGTGTGGCTTGTGGCGCCGTCCTGTTGGAACCACATGTCCTTCAAGTCCATATTATCCAATTGGGGCCAAAAATATTCGGTTATCATTGAAAGGTAGCGATTCGTATTCACAGTAATGTGCCGGTCTTGATCATCACGGAAGAAGTACGGCCCAATGTTGCCGCCGGCCCACAAACCGCACCAAACCGTAATTTTTTCGGGATGCAATGATGACTCATGGATTACGTGTGGATTGCTGTCTGACCAATAACGCATATTTTGCTTATTGACGAAGCCATTCAGCCAGAAATGAGCCTCATCGCTGAAGATGATTTTCCGATGAAAATCCGAATCATTTTCAAGTTACATACGACGCTTATGGTGGTCAAGCGGCTTCAGTTCTTCCGTCAATTTGATCTTGTAAGAATGTAGGCCAAGATCTTTTCGCAAAATTCGCCATAACGACGTCACAGAGATGCCCAACGCTTGAGAACGACGTGTGAGAGACACATTTGGGCTTTCTTGAACTGAAGCCTCAGCGGCAGCAATATTCTCGACACTACGGGCACTTCTTTGTCTCACTGGCACGGAAACATTTTGTACTGTGCCTGTGGATTCAAATTTTTCCACTAGACGCTCAATTGTTGATCTGGTAGGACGATTATGACGACCACAAATTGGACGTAGCGCTCTTAAAATTTTAATAATTTCGACTCGTTGTTGGCTCGTATATCTTTCCATGATGAAATGGCAAAGCTTACTGAAGAGAAATGTCAAAAGGGCGGAAAAAATATGGCGTCGTTTGCTGTCCCTATCGATTTACTTTTGTAGCGTCTCTGTTGAAAACCCCTTTATAAAAAACTTTGTGGTCATATTTATTTTCCAGCCCTCGTTTCCGAGCGTTTTTCACATTCTGCAACGCTGTGCGACGTGTCATGACGAGCATTTCATTTGGTAAATGACGTCGCAGAACGTGGTGTGGCCTTGGCTAACGGTTACATCAACGTCACAACTTCTGAAACAGATTTTCAGAATTTATTGCCGGGCATAGAGCTGCGTCGCAAGTACCCCCTTAAAGGATTTAAAGACATTTCGCGGAAATTTAGATTTGCATGTATTTTATAATGCATGCACTTTTGCATGTAATGTTGACTGAAGGTGAGTCGGACTCGGAGCCGGTTGTTTGAGAATTAAAATTTTTGAAAAGCAACCGTTATTCGGTTTTACATATAAAAACCGGTTTGTCGGTTTTCGTTTCTAAACACTCTCTATTTACCATAGATTTACCAATAATTATTATGTATTTGTTTTTGAAAATTTATCAGTCGCAAAATATAGCATGATGATTTCTTGTGCTGTTTTTAGGCGAGTGCAACAATATTCATCCCCTCAAGGTGATCTTATCGAAATTGGGCAGTAATTTGTTATGGTGCTCTTACTAATTACTCGTAACACGAGCAGAAAGTGTGTCTCTAGGGAATTATAATCGTGCAATAAGTGCTGCTGATAATTAACTTGTATTGATTTCTTTAATATCTACCAGACGACAAATTTAATGATAAGGAGTTGGTCTCATATCACACCCTAACAACAAAAGCGTCATACTAATTCAATTTGCAAATCTTCGGTAGCAGCAAACAAAAATGTATGAAAATTTCCAATAATTGCCATAGGACAGTTTGACAACTACGTGACATTTTGAATAAAATATATTTTTTTCCGCAAAAAAAAACGTATTATTACTCAACACAGTCTCTTCTTAGCTCGATATATTTATTCAATCTTTTCCCCATTTTTCATACCCTCACCCATAGGGATGGGGGTATATATCTATCGTTTAAGACGTAAAAAAATGTAACACATAGAAGGAGCCATATTAGACCCTGGTACCTCCCATACAAATCGACACATTTAGCACAAAATCATATTTCTTTCAAACCTTTCTTCTGGTAGATGTGATTAGATTCAACTCACACACACTGGCTAATAATCCGTAAATGCCTACTTAACTGGAGGAAATGGGCGAGATTGTCACGCCCATTCTGGTACCTCCCATACAAAACATGGTGTTCGTCAGGGTTGTCAATGTGATAAATCGCGTGAAACACTTCCGACCTTAATGAAATTAGGTATAAGGCTTCACGTTATCAGCGGCCAATTACCGATTACAACAAAGGTGATTTAGACACGCCCATTGTGATACTTCCCATACAAAAGTTGTTTGGGCGTCTGGTTTTTCGGCACGAGAAGTCGCGCAAAACCGAACCGATCGTTATGAAAGTTTGAACTAGTCAATATTTAGTCAAATGAAACTCTCCTATAGAAAACGAGCTATTTTGTCACATCCATTCTGGTACCTGCCAGATAAAAGTTGGGCGCATGACCGGTTGATCGATACGATAACTCTCGTAAACTACAACCGATGTTAATAAAATTCAGTACTAGGCAATATTTTGCTAAAAGCTACTGTGTAATTAATAACTGACTATTGTGCCACGCCCAGTTTCGTACCTCCCATACAAAAGTTGGACGTATTTGCGGTTTGCCGACTCGATATCTCCAATAAATCACAACCGATCTTAATAAAACTTGGTACTGATCAAAATTTTGGCAACAACTTTCCATGCCCATTTTTGTACCTCGCATATAAATATTGGAAAGAATCTAACTAATTTGGGTATTCAATAATATTTAGTGCAATGTCAATCTGTTATTGATTATGGTCACCTTTCAGTACCGGCGTTTTTAACAGAACTCCCACACAATGGATGACATAGGTTGAGGGTATGATTAAGTCGGTTCACCCGACTGAAACTTATGTACTGGTTTTACCCTTGTTTACCCACATTCACAATTTTTGCCACACTCCTAATCTTCTCAAACGAGTTTTCTCACCCTTCGAACATTTACCCCTTTTTCCCACGTTTTTTACTCTTTTGACCCACAAACACAATTTTTCCCATATTCCTCATCTTTCCAAACTACTTGTCTCTTATTCTGAAGTTTTACCCCTTCCTCCTTTTCGCCCTATTTTTACGCACATTCACAAGTTTTGCCACATTCCTAATCTCTTTAAACGATTTTCCGCGCATTTTGAGGGTTTACCCATTTCAACCCCTATTTATACAGGTTCACACTTTTTCCCCACCCCTAATTTTTTCAAAAGAGTTGTCTCGCACTTTGAACATTTACCCCTTTCGCCCCGTTTTTACCTTTTTTTATTCATAATCACAATTTTCCCACATTCCTGATATTTCCCATCTAATTCTCTCGTATTTTGAAGTTTAAAGTTTCTCGATTTCTTACCCACATTCACGGTTTGTGACACATTCCTCGATTTTTCTCCCACTTTGAGGGTCTACCGATTTCAATCCCTTTTTAACCACATTCACAATTTTTGCCACATTCCTCTAATCTTTGTAAACGATTTTTCTCACATTTTGAAATTTTACCCATTTCAATCCCTTGTTACCATTTTTACCCACATTCACAATTTTGTTCACATTCGTAATCGTTCCATTCCCCTTTCAACCCCTTTGTTTTACCCACATTCACAATTTTTGCCACATCCCAATCTTTCAATCTATTTTTTGAGCATTTTGAAACCTTTCCATTTTCGCCCCCATTTTACCCACGTTTACCCTCTTTGTCACATACCTAATCTTTCTAAACGAATTTTCTCGCAATTTTAAGTTATACTCTTTTCGAGCCCTTTTTTACCCACATCTACAATATTTACTACATTCCTAATCTTTCCAATCGAGTTTCTCGCACTTTGGACATTTATCCTTTTCACTCCATTTTTTACCCACATTCACAAATTTTGCTCCATTCTCCATCTTTCCAAACTATTTGTATCGCATTTTAAAATTCTTCTCATTTCGACCTCATTTTACCTTCTTTTACAAAAATTCACATTTTTTACTATATTCCTAATGTTTCCAAACGATTTTACTCGCACTTTGAATATTTACCCTTTTCGACACTTTTTGTACTGGTTTTACCTACAATCTCAATTTTTATCACATTGCTGAAATTTCCAATCGATTTCTCTCGTATTTTGAAGTTTTACTCTTTCGCCCCCCTTTTACCCATATTCAAAATTGTTGCTACATTTTGAATTTATTACCCTTTTTGCCCCCTTTTTTACCCACATCTTTCCAAACTACTTTTAAACTATTTTAACTATACAGGGTGTTTCAAAAGTGACCACTCTATTGGAAGGTGCTCTTATTTTTGCAAATGGCCGCCAATGTCAAATTTGTTTTGACATTTGTGGACTAGACAGATGTAGAATACAAGTAAACAAGCCATGGAACGATACACTCCCCAAGAACGAGGAATAATCGTGTCTATTTTTTTGCGTAACAATTCGTCTGTGGTGTTGGCGCTGTGCGAATACCGTCGCAGATTCCCCGAACGTCCGACAACGGCTGGGCAAACACTGCGCCGGTTGGCCACTAACCTTGAAGAGTATGGGACCATACGAGACGTTGCCAGGAGTGGCCGGCTCCGGGGCGCCCGTTCTGCCGAGAATAGAATATCCCGCTGTTGCCGAGGATGCCGAGCTGTCGCCGGAAACATCGACCAGACGCCGTGCCTTGCAATTAGCCATCAGCCGGTCGTCCCCATGGTGAATATTGGTTAAAGACCTGCGCATGTTCCCATACAAAATCCGTCCGTGCATCAGCTGCTGCCTGTCGGCCGCCAAAAGCGTGTAACCTACGCCCAAGCCATCCTTAACCTCGTGGACTAAGTGGACGATTTTTCCACCAAAATCATAATGAGCGATGAGGCTCATTTCCACCTCAGCCGATACGTGAACAAGCAAAACTATCGCTTCTGGGGCACCGAAAATCCACAAGTGATGCACGAGGATCCATTGCACCCGCTCAAAGTGACTGCATGGTGCGCTGTTCACGCTGGAGGAGTCATCGGGCCATTTTTTTTCGAGAACGCCGCTGGTCAAACGACAACAGTGGACGGTGCGCGCTATAGGGCCATGTTTACCGAGTTTTTTCTGCCGCAATTCGACGAATTAGGACTGGAGGAGATGTGGTTCCAACAGGACGGAGCCACGGCACACACTGCTCGAGCCATAACCGATATTCTGAAGGCGGCGTTCCCGGGTCGCCTCATCTCTCGCTTTGGCGATTTGCACTGGCCCGCAAGATCGCCCGATTTAACCGTTCCAGACTTTTTTTGTGGGGTTTTTTGAAGTCCAGTGTTTACGTGAACAAGCCCGAGATCCTGGAAGCCCTCAAGGTCAACACTCGACACGAGTGCGAGAACCTGTCGTCCGAAGTTCTCGCCGAAGTGATGAAAAATGCCATAAAACGAGCCGGTATGGTAACCAATTGTGACGGCACCCATTTAACCGGTATCATCTTCTCAACTTAACCAATAAAATTCTAAAGGTTCAAATAAACATAATCAAAAAACAGAATCGAAGTATTTCATTCAGAAAAAAAAAATACAGCAGACAGTTGTCCGAGGCCTTCGGCCAGGCTGTGTCAGAGACACGGCCATTAAGTTTAACGTAGAATACGCCATCCGATAAGACAGAAAACATATATAACAATAAATGATAAATAACATAAGCAAATGAATTTATTTATTTGATAGTTACTTTTGATAATATACATAAGCTTTGGTAGAAAAAATAGGATAAATATGTTTTTAAATTATGAAAGCAAGGGTAAATGATAAATAACAGCCGCAAATCAATTTGATTTATATTTTTTATAATTATATATCCATGTTAAATTCAAATTCACATTTAACATTTTGTTTCACTTAAATACATAAGTAAATATACGAAATTTCAATATTTCATCAATCAAAACAACAGCCGAAGGTTTGTGTCCACACTGAAACAGCAGCATAGTTTGTGTTCACGCTACAAACTCAAACACTCAACCAAACACCACACATATGTTTGAGTGTATGTGTTTAAACAATTTTCATTTGAGAAATTTAAATATTAGGAAGATATCAACCAATATGAAATGTATATCAAACGAAAGATAACATCTTCATTTACCTACAAAAAAATTTTTAAAAAAAGTTATCTCGCCGTTTCCTCATAATCAATGAAATAAAGATTACAACAATAACAATCTGACATGACTCTCTATACCGTAAGGTAAGACGTATTCTACGCCAAAATGAGAGCCAAACAACGTCGGATGACTTCTTTTGAAACACCTTGTACTTTAAAATGTTTCCCTTTTCGTCCTCATTTTACTTTTGTGTACCCATATTCATATTTTTTTTACTACATTCCTAATCCTTCAACCCGAGTTTGCTCGCACTTTGAAGTTTTACCCTCTTTGACACCAATTTTACAATTTTGCACCCAAATTCACAAATCCTATTCACTCAAAACCTACATTCAAAAACTACATTCCTATTCATTCAAAACTACTTTTCTTGTTATTTATAGTTTTACCCACATACACTATTTTTATACACTCACAATTATTCGATACGACTTTTCTCGCATTTTAAATCTTACCCCACTTGTCCCCTTTTGAACATAGGCTGTTTCACATTTTCGCGAATTCAAAAAACACACTCGGATTTAGATTTTTGGGACTTTTCTGTGCTTAGAACCTATTTTTTCCTATTTTTTGGGTTTAAAAAAAACTGTCGCCGGAGCCAATTTCGATTTCATATCTGTTTCGTGGAGTTTTGAATTTTGACTTTCACGTAAAAGATCATAACTTTTAAGAGGCTCATTATTTTTCAATTCCGTAGAAAACCTTTTACTCAAAATTTACGTTGAAATAATCTTTAAGTATGGCTTTGACAAGGGCTTAACAAAAATCGAGAAAATGGACCTCAAAGTCAAAAAAGTAAATAAAACATGCTGAAATTCTGACTTTCAAGAGCACGAGTTAGCACATACTGGCGCAAAGGAACTACTTGATATTTTTTCGGAATAGTACTGTTCATTTTTAAAATTTTTGCCCTTTACACTACCCAAAACTTCGTAACATAGAGTTTTCTATGAGTTTTCAAACAAAAATCGAATTTTCAAAAAAAAATTTCAAAAATATTCAAATCCATTATTTAATGCAATCAGTTGGTTTTATGCTTTTTTCGATGTAGTTCATATTTCGAATCGATATTTCATCAGTGCTCTTTTCAATACTCAAGTTCGCTACCATTCTCGTCTTCTCGTGCAGACTAATTCTTTCGTCAAATAATTAAAGGGCGCTTAAATCTTTAGTAAATTTTGTAAAAGCAGCTACCGAAAAAAAAAAATTTCTTTAATTTTTTAAACATTATTGATAAAATTTATATCATTCAAAAGGCAATGATTAGCTGCGGTACAATCATACCAATAAGGAATGTACACAAACACAATAAATATACAAATATCACCAAACACATGCACCTTTTCTATATCAACAACATTCTCTTCCTTGCGATATAAATACATTTTTAAAGCGTACACTGCTTTTTGCAGCCAACGCGATATTGACCTGCATCCTGGCGTTTTAATCTTTTTTCCAGAGTCTTCACCGAGGAAAACTAAAGCTAGGATCAAAAGTTCTTCATACTCACTTCTAACTTGTTTGGCTTTCAATTGGTTTTTTATGAAGAATATAGTGTTTTTGATATTGAAATGTTTTTGAATTTTTCGCTTATTGTCTGTAGCTCACAAGCTCTTGTCAAAATATTGTTGGAAATTATCTTTGTTAAATTCATTATTTAGCCATTTGTCCTTGAAATAAACAAACACCTGTAACCAAAATGTTAGTAATTTATAATAAATAATTAAAGCCTTTGCAATACCTGAATCTCAGGGCTCTTTGAATTCCCTTCCCAGAGCGGCGTATACAAGTATACAAAAAAGTACAAGAACAAAATACATGTGAGTTTGACAACTTAAACGAATATTGGTATGAAAAAAATAAAATCAGCTGTTCAAACGACTTTACCTCTGAAATAATTATACCATGTGCCAGTTTTTTAGTTAGTTTTGAAAATCCGATTTTTGTTTGAAAAATCATAGAAAACTCTATGTAGCGAAATTTTGGGTACTGTAAAGGCAAAAATTTTAAAAATGGACACTACTATTCAAGAAAAATATCAACTAGTAAATTTGCGCCAGTATGTGCTAACTCGTGCTCTTGAAAAGTCCCAAAAATCTAAATCCGAGTGTGTTTTGTGACGTTTCCAAAATTTGCAAAATTTTGGAACAGCCTAATGTATATGAAATTTCAAAATTCTGAAATCTGAAATCATTAATTTTGACAATATTTTAAAATCTATCAAAATTAAAATTCAGCTCCCGAGCTAAAAATAAAACTCGGGAGTTTAAAATCTGTCAAAATTAAAATTCAGCTCCCGAGCTAAAAATAAAACGTGGGAGTTTAAAAATTTATATCTCCAAATCATTTAAAAAAATTTAAATCTCTTTTGTAGTTAGGGTGCATATGTACACATAGGACAGAATTTTCATTACATCTTGTTAAGGTATCAGAGGAATTATGCCCAATATGTGAGACGGTATAATTGAAACAGCGTTTCCGAATGGAAATACCCTCCTTCTTTTAAGTGAAGCGAGAGAGAGAGAGTTATCAGCTCTTCTTGTATTACCACCCTTTGCCCCTTCAACGAGCGATTTGAATTTATTTGGAAATTTACGCTGTTTCTTCTTTTCCATACGTTTCCCAATTTAAATCCTTGCAAATCTTTTGACTAAATTCCAAAGACTTTCTGACTTTTGGAAATCGCCCCTATTTTATGAAAAACACAATTTTGAAAATCGCTCGATTATTTGTAAACATTTTGTATAAATCTTTAAACTGCACACGTTCAACTCGTTTCTTAACTCTTTCAATCTTAACCCCTATACATCTGCTTGAAGTAATCCTGAGCATAGCTAATGATTCCAAAGAAACAAGAACGAAGTACAGATAGGAACGAATTGTGCCACTAACCCTTTAAACTAGTAGCGGAAACAGTTAAGCTGGTTAAACGCCCCCGTTATAGTGACAGAACGATTTAATCTTTTAACTCTTTAATTCCTTTTCGTAAGATTAAGCTGCAGATCTAACTCATGCTGCCAGATCCGACTCATGCTGCATATCCTAGCGTGCTTCCACGACAGGACAGTCAGATAATACGAATCATCAGGCTACTAGCGACATCATTATCTCGGGGTTTGCTTGGTTTAGACACAACACGACTTGTGGAAATGCTGCAGCAACAACAACATTTTGAGAATTCTTAAGGGTTTTTCTTTTATTATCCTGCTAATCATCGGACATCAAAGGGCTAAACCACACACCCATAAAAAAAATCTCAACTCGTTCACTGTCGCTACAGTGAGAAGACTGGCACACACAACAACCACGTACCACGTACCACCACCGTGACAGTAAATCCTTTACTTTGCTCACGCCACAGGGATTAGCCGAAACATCACTGCCACGTTTTATTATCCTCAACAGTAGTATCCTTTTTCAACTCGTTCATTTTCCGGTACCTTTTTTTGGTGTTTCTGTCATCATATTGCTATTGTTGTTGTTGTTGTGACCACGCCTTTGACTAAATCAAAAAGTTAGAGAAGGCAACAGGTAACCGAAAGAGTTGTACTCAATCAATCCTTTAAAGTTCCGCAGTGTGATTGTGTAGAAATTGTCGGTGTAGCCTTAGAGTATAGAAAAGATTTTGGAATTTTTGAAATAAAAAAAAATATACGATGTGACAATAATACACTGTGGTTTTCAAAAATAACTGGTCATGTCGATTTTATGCGACTTGGAGTTGTTAATATCAATTAATTCTACAACTTAATTTCTCTGTATATAACGGGTCCGCCAAATAACTTTTGTTTTGAAAATGCTATAAAAAAAAACTACTGAATATTTTCTCAAATTTCTTTTTTTATTTGAAAGTACAATCCTTCCGGTTAATAATGGAAAATAATTTCATTCAAATGGCTGCCTCGGCTGGCCATGCAGTAGCCTACACGATCGGTCCAATTTTTAAGCACATTATCGATTGTGTGTATTTCACCAATGGCTTCACGAATATTGTCCTTTAAAGGTCTCTGGCTTGTCGGCGTAACACTTATCCTTGAGGGCACCCCACAAATAGGAGTCCAACGGTGTCAAATCGCAGCTCCGAGGTGGCCAAACGACATCACCTCTGCGGCTAATAATGCGATCTTCAAAAACAGGGCGCAAAACATCGAGTGTAGCTTCGGCTGCTTCGGCCGTCCTGTTGAAACCAAATGTTGCCAATATCCTCCTCTTCAATTTTTGTGAACAAAAATTCGTTCAACATGGCCCGATAACGATCGCCATTGACTGTAACGGCCACTCCTTGCTCAATTTCGAAGAAAAATGGCCCAATTATGCCTCTGGACCAAAATCCGCACCAAACGGTGACTCGTTTTGGGTGCATCGGCTTTTCACTGTATGCTTGCGGGTTTTCTGTGCCCCAAATGCGACAATTTTGCTTGTTTACATACCCGCCAAGATCAAAATGAGCTTCATCTGAAAAGATGATTTTTTTTGGCAAAATCTGCATCTTCTGTAAGTCGATCGCAGGCCCATTTTCCCCATATTTCCCAGCGTTGTTCAAGCGTATACAGAACCATATTCGTTCAGCGGAAGGATAAAACTAATTATCTGTCAAATCAGACATGAGCTAAGTGTTACCATTTACGAAATAAGCACTAGTTGAAAAAAAACGTTAGATGGCGGACCCTTTACAGTAGGGTGTCACAAAAAATTTTTCTTTTTCGATTTTCATGGTTGCTCAAGCTTGATTGGAAAGCTTATAGGGCAAAGTATTTTGGAGATTTTTTCAGATTTTTCGGAAGAGGTTTAGAGGTCACACAAGTCGAATTTCCCCCCAAAAACCGGGTATTCCGCACGTTTTTTTGAATTTTACTTAAAACTAGGTCAATAAATTCGATTTTCTTATTTTGTAAGTCAACATTTTTAAAGCAAAACGTTCAAACATTTACTGTATATGCATAAACCACCAGTTTTTGCAATGATTTTGCTCAAGAAGGTACCACATATTACGTTTTTTCATAAATTTGGGATAAATTTTGTTAGTGACTCTTTATAACTTTCAAAATTTTCTTTGCAAATTTAAAAACTAATGATGCATTCTAAAAGACGCATAAATTCCAAGCAACTTTGTAGAAAAATATTTTTAATTTGCTGTTACTGTTCCAGAGTTATATCATTTTAAAGCCTTTTACCCATTGTATGAACCTAAAAATATTATAAACTGTTTGCCATTTTTGCATCGGATTTGCTTTAAATTTCTATGAAAATTTAAAATACTAATGTTGCACTCTGAAAGATGGGTAAATTCCAAGCAATTTTGTAGAAACAAATTTTGAATTAGCATTTACTGTTCCAGAGTTATGCTATTTTAAAACTCTTTACCCATTGTATGAAACTAATAATACTACAAACTATTTGCCAACTTTTCATCGGATTTGCTTTAAACATTGTATTCGTGAAAAAATCTACATGCGCTAAGTAACGACTAAGAGTTACACACAGAAAAGACGGCCCCAGCAAAATATTGCAGGAAACATATATATGTTTGCAAGCAATCATATATATGGTTCCTGGAATATGTTGCCACGTGTATTTCTTGCTACGTATAATTCTTTGTCGTTACTTAGCGCATGTAGATTTTTTCAATAATACAATGTTTAAAGCAAATCCGATGAAAAAAGACAAACAGTTCATAATATTATTAGTTTCATACAATGGGTAAAGACTTTTAAAATGATATAACTCTGGAATAGTAACCGCAAATTAAAAATTTGTTTTTACAAAATTGGTTGGAATTTATACGCTTTTTAAAGTGCATCGTAAGTTTTTAAATTTTCATAGAAAGTTAAAGCAAATCTGATTCAAAAATAGCAAACAGATTATAATATTATTAGTTTCATACAATGGGTAAAAGTTTTAAGATGATATAACTCTGGAACAGTAACTGCAAATTAAAAATTTGTTTTCACAAAATTTGTTGGAATTTATACGCCTTTTAAAGTGCATCGTTAGTTTTTTAAATTTTCATAGGAATTTTAAAATATATAAAGCGATATTTACAAAATGTACCCAAAATTTACGAAAAAATTTAATACGTGGTACCTTATTCAGGAAAATCATTGCCAAACCTTGTGGTTTGTGCATATACAATAAAAGCTTGGACGTTTAGCTTCAAAAATGTTGACTTACAAACTAAGAAAATCGTGGTTATTGACCGAGTTTTAAGTAAAATTCAAAAAACGCCCGGAATACCCGATATTTTGGGGGAAATTCGACTTGCGCGACCTCTAATCCACTTCCGAAAAATTGGAAAAAATTCTCAAAAATACTTTACCCTATAAGCTTTCAAATAAATCTTGAGTAAAAAAAAAATGTTATTTGATGGGGCACCCTAATATACAAGAAGGTGGACCTTATTTATTTATTTTCGATTTTCCAAAAAAAGCTGCCCATTTTTGTGTGAGATCAGGGTAAAAAAATTTACCAAAATATGAGCTCGATCGGTTGAAAATTGCAGTACCGCACATCACATCGAAGTCTGTGACAACGAAATTGGGGAAAATGGAAATATCCCCCATATTTCTCTAGAACAAACATACCGTCCCATCACCAACACTTTATGGGGTCCCCATACAAAAAAAAATTACAGCAGACAGTTGTCCGAGGCCTTCGGCCACGGACTGTCCCTGCAGGCTGTGTCAGAGACACGGCCATTAAGTTTAACGTAGAATACGCCATCCGATAAGACAGAAAACATATATAACAATAAATTCATTTGCTTATATTATTTATCATTTATTGTTATATATGTTTTCTGTTTATCGGATGGCGTATTCTACGTTAAACTTAATGGCCGTGTCTCTGACACAGCCTGCAGGGACAGTCCGTGGCCGAAGGCCTCGGACAACTGTCTGCTGTAATTTTTATATTTACCAACGGCATTTGATTCAAGTCCGTTTAAAAAAAAAAATATTATGTTCAATTTTTTTAAACTTAATTTAATTTATGTATTTTAATTAATATTTTTATTGAAATAAGTTCTGCGAATGTTGAGAGTCTTCGCATTAGCATTCGAGCGTTGTGTGAAAGCTTTACGCTTTACAATTCAAAATTAATGTTACAACAGCTTTATTGAAGCTTTCGCAAAAAAGCTTTATTACGTTAGCTTACTGTTTGTTTCACTTTTTACTAGATACATGTTGCCAAGCAACATTAGCTTGCTGTTCGTTTCACTTTTTACTAGATACATGTTCCTAAGCAATGTTGAGCAACCAAAAACACTCAACCAAACACCAGACATATGTTTGAGTGGATGTGTTTAAACAATTTTCATTTGAGAAATTAAAATACTAGAAATATATCAACCAATATGAAATGTATATCAAACGAAAGATAACATCTTCATTTACCTACAAAAAAAATTTTAAAAAAATTCATCTAGCCGTTTCCTCAAATTCAATGAAATAAAGATTACAACAATAAAAACCTGACATGACTCCTCATACCGTAAGGTAAGACGTATTCTACGTCAAAAAATAATAATAATAATTTACCAAAATAGGGGGGAAAATAGACAATTAGTACAATAAATGCAAATGGCTTTGTTGGTGTTATTAATGTACATCAGGCACGTATGAGGGTGGCCCCTCCCACGAAATTATTTTTGGAACTTATGGCACGTTGCGGGATGGGGGCTAAATGAAAAAATGTTAAACAACTTTTTTTTAACCATATTATGCTATAACCCTCTATACAACCCAGTATTATTTTCCATACTTTTAGGATTTAGCATTTGTACAGTCAGGGACATACATATATGAGGGTTGATTTCTTCAATGTTGGCTTTGTTATAGTCATGCCCATGTGAAGTGTGCTGGCTTCAATGGAAGGCATTATGATATAATTACGGCTAAGGAAAGCGGGCTTCGTTGGAGCTAAGCTATTTAAGGAGGCAAAGAAAGGATTTCAAACTTTAAATACTGATTTTGTCTCTATTAGTTCGAAACTTAAATCGTTGGAGGATATATTTGATACTTTTAAATGGCCTGAAGACATCTCGAAGACATCCAAGACGGAAAAAAGCTTCTTGTGACGTAATTTAATTGTGCCTGTAACTCCTAACTTGGATAATTTGGACAGTCTTCTCTTATCTCCGAATCCGTCGTCGTCTGTTGTTCATTCATCCACTGAAGTCAGGGACCGTAATCATTATGAGTTTTAGTATAAAAATGATTATATTATGAGTTTTAAATACTTTTTTCAATGGTAATGATTAATTTAAGTAATATGTATTACAAAAATCAGATGTGTTTGTTTTGTTTGTTTGCAATTTTTAGTACCGTATAGCCTCGAAAACGGTTGGACAGATCTTTTTGAAATTTTCACAGAATATAGCTGTGTGGTCGGTGGTAAAAATAGGGTACTTGAATTTTTGATATATCAAGTGGGCGTTGCCCCGCCCATTGGACTCTATTTTTGATAACGCAATATCTGGAGGAATATTTCAATCGCCTTGAAAATTTGTGTGGATGCATTTGGCAGCAAAATTCGTGATCCAACAAAAAATGGGCGGGATCGCAATAGTGGGCGTGGCATACATCTTGAAACTTTGTATGGCTGTACCTCATGAACTATCAGAGCTATGAATATGATATTTGGCACATAATTTGTTCGAACAGTGCGAATGACAGTCAGGGTGTAAGTGGGCGGTACCACGCCCCCTTTTAAAAAATCGCTCTGATGGGGTTTCTAATAGACCGATTGTTATGAAAATTTCACAATAAGGTACCGATGACCTGCTGATAGTCCTTGGCTATTCTTGGAAAAGATTGGATAAAGGGGCATGGCACCGCTCATACAACTTCAAATTTAAAATAATTATATATCATGAACTATCAGAGGTATTAATATGAGAGTTGCTATATAAGTTGAACGTACAGTTCGAATTACACCTAGTGTGCGGTGCCACGCGCCCTTTTAAAAAATCGCTCTGACGGCTTTTCTAATTGACCGATTGTTATGGAAATTTTACAATGTGGTACTGCTGACCTACTGATAGTCCTTAGTTATACTTGGTAGTGATTGGATAAAGGGGGTGGCACCGCCATACTACTTGAAATTTAAAATGGCTATATCACATAAGCTTTCAGAGGTATGAAGATACAGTTTGGTATATATTATGTTGTGCAATATGATTTACTGCCAGTGTGGAAGTGGGATGTGCCACGCCCCTTTTAAAAGAAACCCTTATATCAGTCATAATAATAGTTTCATCGTCCTGTAAATTTCAGAGAATGTTATAGTTGGCCTTCAGATTCGAACAGGCTATTTTGAAGAAAGTTGCCTCAAAGGGACGAGGGGCCGCCCACACACGTCAATATTTGACTATTATATATACTATATCAAACAATTGTGTGAATCAAATCGGCCATATATCTTTTCAGATACATTAAAATATGTTCACAACTGGCTGGTGTACGGACAATTGTTTGATACAGTAAAGGAATGTGAGGTTCGGTACATATACTACTGATATGATGCAAATTACTTTTTGGGGAAAAGTAATTTGCTTCAGACTATGAAGCTAAAAAAGTGACAACAGCTACGATTGAATATGAATATCATTGAGGTCAGTTTCAAGAGCATCCTGTATATCTTTATCCCAATAATGCATTGTTTAAAAAAAATTTAGAATAATCTTATAGAGGCTACTATAATCACTGGAAATTATAATGGAACCGATGCCCTGATTCCACGCATTCACATGATACCTACAGACATGCCCATCGATTTCAAAAGATTTCAGTTTCCGATTCGGTTGGCATTTGGGATGACCATTAATAAAGCGCAAGGGCAGTCGCTTCAAGTCTGTGTTAAATTTGACAAATCCGTGTTTTTCCCACAGACAATATATGTTGCATGTTCATGTGTGAGTAAACCTTGCATATATATATGTATTTGCATCAGATGACAAAACTAGAGCACTTGAATAAATAGAAAAAAAAAACAAAATTGTGTTTCATTAAAATTACAATTCAGGTGTAGCGAATCGCAATGGGAACAACTATTATAGTATAATGAGAAGCTTTTCAGACAAATCAGCACGCGATCGAAATCTAATCAAATTCTTCTAACAAACAGTTATTTTACTCCTTCATAATATTCCAGACAACTACAAGTTTATTTGCCCACTGTATTCTTGTCCACACTTTGTTGGCATTACAAAAACTTTGAAGGCAAAACGAAGTTTGCCGGGTTCAGCTAATTTAGTATAGATTGTAGTTTTGAACCCAATAAAAAGTAAATTTAGAAAAGCCAAAGTGAAAGAAGTTTGAAAAAAGAAAATTTTCTTAAATAAGTGCCTTTTCTTAAAAAGAGTAAAGAGGTATCTATCTTTGTTTAATAAAAGTAAATTCTCTTACAGAAAGTACCTTTTCTTAAAAAACTATATTTTCTGACAACAAATTGCCTTTTCTTATAAAACTACCTTTTGTTTAAAGGGTACATTTTTTGTGAAACAAAATGACTTTTCTTGAGATAAGTATCTACCCTTAAAAATTTACCTATTCTTGAAAAAATGACCAATTCTAAAAAAATCCCATTTCTTAAAAAAAAACAATTCTTAAAAAAACTACATTCTCTTATAAAAAATTCATACTCATGGCTTTTTCTTACAAAAAGTACCTTTTCTTAAAAAAACATTAGCTTTTAATAAAATAAGTACTTCTCTTTAAAAAATTACCTTTTCGGGAAAATATAATACATATTCTTACAAACAGAACCTACAAATTTACTTAAAAATATACTTCTATAAAAAAACATTTTTCTTAAAAAAAGTTTATCATTTTACAAAAAGTGTCTTTTCTTAAAGATCCATTTAAATTATCGTATTTTTCAACGGGCGCCTTAGGCGTGTTGGAACGAACTACTACATACATAATATACAGCGAAAGGAACTTCGCTCCGAAAAATTCAGCTCCTCCTGAATAAAGTATAAAGCTCTCAATCCGAGTTTAAAAAAATATTAAAATCTCGAGCGAATTTCAAATTTTCGTTTATTGGAATCACTTCCGAGCGAATCAAATATAAAAACTAAAAATTCCATTCGGAGTTTAATTTTTATTTTCCTTGGAGTGAGAGCTGATTTCGCTTCTTCCGATTCGGATCCGATTTGGGTCCGATATGTTAGTTTACGCTTTCGCTAATCCGATTTGAGTCCGATATGTCGGATTTCACTTTTGCTAATCCTATTCGGATTTGAGTCCCTTATGTCGGATTTCGCTTTCGCTAAAAGCAAAAACAAATATTCTATATTTACCTGCCAGTACTGCGGCCGACTTTGTAAGGACCTGCTGACGCAGTGTCCTTGATGATGAAGTGACGCAGCACTTGATTTGGTTTGGGTCCATAGAGAAAAAGGCAGCTAAAGAGTTAATAGTGGCAGCAGCTATCAAAGGTAAGTCAAAAGTAGGCCCTAAATATTTACATTTGATTTTAATATAGATTTGTAATTCTATGTTTCAGCGGCATTTCGGCGGAACTACACAAATGATCCGTTAGAAACGATGGAAGTAAAAAATACTTCCAATTTGCGAAAGACCGCGTACCAAAAAAATTAAATATAATGAAAAAAAATTAGTCTCAGAAATGAATATAAAAATAAATGCCTAAAATGTAATTTGATTATTTTATTCTGAAATGAGATCGGAATCAATATCGAAATGATTTTGGACCCCATCGTAATGATTGAAAATCCGAGCACATTTCGCTATCGGGTCCGAATTCATTTTGCTATCGGATCCGATCTCGTTTCGAGATTGGACGCAATTCTCGTTTCGAGAACGACAGAGGAATTTCTCCCGCTCGCTGATGCGATCACGAACCGAGAACGGATCCGTTCTCGAAGTCATCTCCGAGAAGTCGCATCCGAATCGGACCCGATTCGGATCAGTTGTGCTTATTGGGTAGTACTTATACTCGTATATGTATGTAGTGCAAAACTACAAATAATGAGATCATTAGTATGAAATGATTGGGTCTAGAGGTCGTCTAATAATTCGAATATAAGTTTCAATAAAGCCTACTAAAGGCAGGTTAAAAAGGGGTAAAAAGGGGTAAAAATTTGCGAAAAAGATTTACGGCCTTATTCATAAAAAGTTATGAGAGCTTTGAGAGGCGATTTTTGTGTGATAAATCATCTCTCAAAACATTCACAACTTATTACGAATAAGGCCGTTAGACTTGAAAATGCAACAAAAATCGTTTGTAATGTTTAAAAATAGCGTCTGTGGGTAAAAAGGGGTAAAAATTGGTACAAATGGTACAACTTGCAATAACGGCAAAAATATTTAGAAATGTTTACAAATTTATTAAAAATAATGTGTGTGGGTAAAAAGTTGTAGAAGGGTCATGAAAGGGTACAACTTCATAATGCGAGGAAAATCGTTTGGAATGATTTAGAATACGTTAAATAGAGTGTACGTGGGCAAAAAAACGTAACAAGGGGTAAAAAGTGTACAACAAACATAAAACTTGAAAGTGCAAAAAAAAATTGCCATCATTGGGAATATGTATTTATATCAAAGACACTATATGGGTGAAAGGGGCAGGAAAGGGTAAAACTTGAAAAAAATGGGAGCATTAGTTTGGAATGATTGGGAATGTGTTAATAAGAGTGTTTGCGGCTAAAAACGGATAGAAAGGATACAAATTTAAACAACGAGAAATTTAGTTTGTAATGATTGGGAATTTATTCAAAATAGTGTAGTGTCTAAAAACTGGTTGAACTTCAAAAAGAGTCAACATATGTAAAACTTAAGAAAGCAAACAAAGAAATAATATGTATGACATGATTTGAATTTGTGAAAAATTGTGTTTTTACGTTAAAATAGCAAAATATGAATATGCGAAAACTCTTATGGCCAGTTTTTAAGTGGGTAGTTAACTATTGGATTACTTATTCTCAATTCAAAGTTAATTAGAGGTTATCTTTGCATTTTGTTTTTCAGTGGTGAGTTAATGTAAATGTCAAATATTATACCAACCCTTGTATTCTTATTGAAAAAAAACGTGTGTTTTGGGATAAATACCAAAACAACAAAGGGGAACAAACAAAATGGAATTATGTAAAATAAGAAATAGATGCATAAAATCGAAGTCATTTTAACAAAAATGTATAGAAAACTATATAGGAGGAAGAATTTAACGATCTAAACTCAACGTATGTGTACAAATACGCAAATCTGAAACATGTATTTTATACACTCTTCATTTCTCACTTTGACAGTCAGTAATTTGATTGTCAAAATAATATGGTTCAGACTATAAGTTAACCAACCAACACTGGGTGGTTAAATCATAGTTAAACAATGACTAAAAACTACAATTCGATGTTTAACCACAGTTTAACTAAGAAACTAAGATCACCACTGACTGAAAAACTGGCCATTATATGTTTGTAAAATAGGTCAAAAATTGATCAAATGTAAAAATGATTCCCGCACTTGCAATTATTAGTTTTGTACTGTCTGAATAAAATTAGTTAAACTATTTTTTATTGGGTGCAACAAATGGATTTTAAGTGACAGTTGACGTGCTTTTTATTATCGTCACTTAAATCTTCTACAGGCTAGCGAGACAATCTCGAAGTTAAAGCTGAACTCCATTGTCGGCACTTTACGTAAGACGCATTCTAAACATTCGGCAAATCAACCTGACAATTAATACTCTTTTGGCCCAAACCTTTATCATGTTTCATTTATAATTTGGAATTTTAAAGATTTCGCTGTTTACCCTCTATCATGATACAAATACAAGGTAGTAGTGTTACTACTACCCAGTTATTGTCAAAATCTGCTGATAAAAATGTTACACATACATGTACAATTGTGAACATAGATAAAAGAAATCAAAAGAAAACGAACTCACACAAACAACTTTGACAGTTACTGGGTACGATGAAATGTATTCAAAGGAAATCAGCTGGGCTGACGCTACTACCTTGTATTTGTACCATGCTATCTACACTGTAATTGCTGTCCATATTTGTAACACATTCTCAATCCTCCCCACAAACACTATTTCCTGATTCCATACAGATTTTTCTCAGTTATTGCAGTTTCACACTTTTTTTACTTTGTCCCAGACTCTTTCTTTTTTAACACAGTCCCAACCATTGTGAATATATTTTCGGGGATTTTGCATTTTTACCCCATCATACACTTTTTTCATTAACAATTTGGTCACGTTTTCAAGTTTTACACCTTTTAATCCCTTTTGGCCGTTTTTATTTCTAACATTTCCAAACGATTTTGCTTGCATTTGCTATTTTTACCCCTTTTGCACCCAATTTTTTGTATGTGGATAACACAACTTTTGCCTAATCTTTTCAAACGATTTTCTCGCATTTTCTAGTTTTACACTTTTGGCGAAGCAAATTTGCAGAAGCAAATTTGTTAGGTTATGACAAATTCCGTCAGCTACTGCAGCCATTAAATGCATTCCATTTCGATCTGTTATCATGCATTTATCCAAAGCAGAAACGTCGATACCTTCGTTGATAAATGACTATGAGGCTGTGCCAATCCATGGTAGAATTATTTATTAGGTAGCCGCATTAGCAATTCCGTCGTTAAGCTGTCAAAATTAGCTGAATAATGAAAACCACTATGTACACAAAATGTGAAAAATTTTATAAGATTGTCTTACTTGATACAAAGTCTATGCTATTAAATTGCATTTTGGTTGAAATTCTTTGAATTTTATTAACAAACAAAGAGAAACAAAATCGAATTTGACAGCTTACCGGCGGAAAAGATGAAAAAAACACAAATCAGATGGGCTGACGCGTTTACCCGATAGATAATTTTACTATGTGCCAATCGGTACGAGTATCAAAGAACTATGATGGAAAACAATTTGTTATGGTGAAATAAATTTCCATTTTTGCTGTGCCAATTGATATCTTTTTTGACAATAATAAATTTTGACAGCGTCATCATAAGAAGAAGACTTAAGACGCAATTGAAATATAATTTTGCGCAATGAATATTTTCAGAAAATATTTGCCATTGCTTTTACCAATTGTTTTGCGACTACCATCTTTACAATCCATCAATATATTCATACTGCAAAATTTCTTCCAAATTGCTAGGAAATGGCATTCAAATTGCTACCAAATTTTGAACAAATTTTGAAGTCGATACAAAAACTTGGCGGCGGCGAAGGACAAAAATTTCGAACGGCGTTGGATCTAGCCGATGATTAAAACAACTTTAAAAACAAAATTATGTTATTACAAAATATAACTATTTGATTTTCTTGAATGGGAAAATTTGTGTGATCTGCAGGTCATAAATTGTTTCTTAATGATCAAACAATAAGGGATTTGCGCAATTTTTATATGAACAGGTAATAAAAATTTCGGCTCAGTTGTAAAACCGTTACATAAGTATATGACACTATTTTATTATTTTTATACTAAATATCAAAATATTTTTGGTTTTCTATCCGACTGACATTCACATCGGTTATACTTGATGTAATTTTATTGATCTCTATTTTGATCATTGTTCTCTATTTTGGTCCACTGTTCTCTGTTTCGTGAAAATTAAGTTTCTGAAGTGGACCTTAATATAATTTATATAGACAAAATTCTAATTGTTTTCGTACAATTTTCAAGCTGTACTAATTTGTTCAATAATTACGTCGGTTTAAAGTTGAAAACTCATCAAAAATCAAAAAGTGATGTTTTGTTGGAAATTAATAGAAAAGTTAGTTACCTCCGGATGACGAAGATCAGTGTACCCCTTCGAGAGCATACTCACGTCGCAATCCGAGAAGGGAAATTTCAACGAAACCTCCGTCGCAAACAGACACTGGATAAAATGAAGGATCACAAATCTTCTTGTCCTGGTAATATTCCAGCCGATCTGTTGAAATATGAAGCGTCAGTGTTAGCAGATGCCATTGCGGCTGTCATCAGAAGTGCATAGATAGACAACAAAATTCATACGGAGTGGGTAGAGCTGTGGTTATCAAACATGGTTTCCCATTACATCCCATGAAGGGATTGGGAAGAGCTTCTCACAATCAGTAAGCTGTGCGTTTTCTAGTTTTACACACACTGTTAGACCCTACTGTATTACACCGGTTCCGAACAGTATTTTGAGAAGCTAGTTATTACTATTCCGAAAAAAACTGTGATCGCTCCTATGGAGCAATGGTATGGTGGCCTTTCGCAGGGAAGACGTCCACCGTACAACTATTGTATAGATTACAGAGATCAGCTTGCATCGGCATAACAGGGGCAATGAGGACGTGTCCAACTGAAGCCCTTAATGCAATGTTTCATATTATACCAATCGACCTTCACATCACAGCTAGTGCGGCCTGGAGTGCTACCCGACTAAACGCTCTTGGACTCTGGAAGAGCAACGCATATATCAATATAACAACCGATTACTGCACCCCCTCATTGACGTTCGATAACATGTTCGATGTCAGGTTTCCCAAGAGAATAGAGTGGGATAAAGGGAAACCACTTAAAGGTTTTGACACCAAAGTATTTACGGACGGATCCAAAATGGAATGTAGAACCCGCTCGGGTGTTTTCTCCGAAGAGGCAGGCCTCAATTTACCATTCAAACTCCCAGACAAGTGCAGCGTTTTCCAAGCGGAGATACTGGCCATCAAAGAAGCCTGCGCCGCACTTATACTACAGGGAAAAATAGAGGGCATTGGAATATTTGTAGATAGCCAAGCGGCTCTCCTATCACTCAAATCTTACAACACTGCATCTAAACTCGTTAGGGAATGTAGGGAAAAACTTGTCGAGCTAGGCCGGCTGGCAAATGTGGTTCTTACTTGGATACGAGGCCATAAGGGTCTCCTAAGGAACGAAAAGGCAGACGAACTAGCTAGGGCAGGACCCTCTTCCAGCGAACTACATATGGTATCAGTCGCAACGCCTATAGGGTTGGTCAAAAGAGGCATTTTCCTGCATTACCTTGAACGAGCGAAGACCAGATGGGATAGGACGGAAACGTGCCGCATATCCAGAAACACATGGCCAGAATATAACATTCACCGACCTAACTCCCTGATCAGCCATAATCGGGGAGACATGTCTAGGCTAACTGGCGTGCTGACCGGGCACTGGCCAATCGGTAATCACTCAAGATGGTTGAAGCTGCCATATAAAGACCACTGCTGATGCAGAAGAGGAGGAGACGGTGGAGCCTCTTCTCTGCAGTTGTCCGGCTCTGATGAATAGACGCCTGAAGACTATGGGCCGTCCCTTCCTGCATAACCTCACTGAGATACACGAGATAGATCTAGGGGATCTAATGAGGTATCTCCGACTAACAGGCTGGATATAGACACGGTACTTTGGACCTTCCGGAGTTATGTGGTATGCAAAACGGTGTCCCACAGACACTAATTGATGCTAAATAAAACTAAACCACCAAACCATAACCCGGTCCCATAAAACCCGTTTTACTTTATGACACAGGATTCTGGGTCATATCGCATGCTGATGAAACATCACTTGGAGTTTTCGAGAGAAAAATGTGCCGAAAAATATATGGACCTATAATAAAGGGTCCGCCAAATAATTTTTTTTTTTTTGAAAATGCTATAAAAAAAACTGCTTAATATTTTCTCAAATTTCTTTTTTTATTTGAAAGTACAATCCTTCCGGTTAATAATGGAAAATAATTTCATACAAATGGCTGCCTCGGCTGGTCATGCAGTAGCAATTTTTAAGCACATTATCGATTGTGTGCGGCTGTATTTCACCAATGGCTTCACGAATATTGTCCTTTAAAGCGTCAATTGTCTCTGGCTTGTCGGCGTAACACTTATCCTTGAGGGCACCCCACAAATAGTAGTCCAACGGTGTCAAATCGCAGCTCCGAGGTGGCCAAACGACATCAGCTCTGCGGCTGATAATGCGATCTTCAAAAACAGGCCGCAAAACATCGGGTGTAGCTTCGGCTGTGTGGCACGTAACGCCGTCCTGTTGAAACCAAATGTTGCCAGTAACCTCCTCTTCAATTTTTGTGAACAAAAATTCGTTCAACATGGCCCGATAAAGATCGCCATTGACTGTAACGGCCACTCCTTGCTCCTTTTCGAAGAAAAATGGCCCAATTATGCCTCTGGACTAAAATCCGCACCAAACAGTGACTCGTTTTGGGTGCATCGGCTTTTCAATGTATGCGTGCGGGTTTTCTGTGCCTCAAATGCGACAATTTTCATCTGAAAAGATTATTTTTATCGGAATCTTCTGTAAGTCGATCGCAGGCCCACTTAGCGAAGCGAAAACGCATTGGATGGTCAGTTGGCTTCAACTCCTGAACCAATTGGACTTTGTATGGCGTCATACCAAGGTCTTTATGCAAAATTCGTCTCAATGATGTCTCCGAAATGTTCAATTGTTGAGAACGACTGTGAATTGATGTTGATGGCGCTTCACGCACACTTTCTGTCACAGCAGCAATATTCTCGGGTGTTCGCACTATTTTTGGCTTTTCACGCTTTGGTTTATCGATGAGGATGCCAGTTTCTTTCACTTTTTTTTCCAAGATAACGAACATACGGAGCTGACGGTGCTTCTCTTCTTCCAAAATCCGTACGCAATTTTCGCACACATTCTGCAACATTACCATGATACCTGTCCCTTCAGGCTGTGTCTGAGACACGGCCATTAAGTTTAACGTAGAATACGCCATCCGATAAGACAGAAAACATATATAACAATAAATGATAAATAACATAAGCAAATGAATTTGCTGTCAAACAGCATCAAGCAGCATTGTTATTTTGCTTACTTGGCAGCACTTTCATTTAACATAAAAATGTATGAATTAAATTTTTCATATATCTTTTATAATTATATATCCATGTTAAATTCAAATTCACATTTAACATTTTGTTTCACTTAAATACATAAGTAAATATACGAAATTTCAATATTTCATCAATCAAAACAACAGCCGAAGGTTTGTGTCCACACTGAAACAGCAGCATAGTTTGTGTTCACGCTACAAACTCAAACACTCAACCAAACACCACACATATGTTTGAGTGTATGTGTTTAAACAATTTTCATTTGAGAAATTTAAATATTAGGAAGATATCAACCAATATGAAATGTATATCAAACGAAAAATAACATCTTCATTTACCTACAAAAAAATTTTTAAAAAAAGTTATCTCGCCGTTTCCTCATAATCAATGAAATAAAGATTACAACAATAACAATCTGACATGACTCCCTATACCGTAAGGTAAGACGTATTCTACGCCAAAAAAAAACGTTAGATAGCGGACCCTTTAGAAAACGACGGATGTGCCACGAGCTGAATAATCTATATCCCGACATTGACGTTGTTATGCGTATTAAAATAACGCGTTTACGCTGGCTAGTCCATGCCAGTAGAATGCATCAGAGTGAACCAGTACGAATGGTATTCGCTGACGTACTCGAAGGACATCGAAAAATAGGACGACTAAGACTTCGACGGAGAGACAAGGTGGAAGATTGCCTGCGCGAGCTTGGTGTTAACAACTAGATCGAACGGCTAGACAAACATGTTATCCGCATTTTGTAAGGCCCTTGACCTCTCTGGGGTGTTTAATGCCACCTAAGTAAGTAACCCAAACACCATAATTACAATATTTTTGTTTACTATTCATAATAACAACATCAAAAAATATTGAAATCATCGCAACATCAACAATTGTACATCCTTAAACATTTTTTTGGTTTTAGAATTTTAAACGTCAGGTATGAAATATGTGGAATTAAGTTGTGGTAGCCGAATTGAAAATGAATTCGGTTATACCAACAGAATGTAGGAGAAATTTTCTTACGGCAACCGAATTAACGCCAAATCCGGTCGTTGCAACCGACTTATGCTCAAATTCGGTTATTTCGAACGAATTCATACCAAATTCGACAGTTACAACCAAATTGATGCCTAACTAATTCGGTGGTTGCACCCGAATTTTTGCCACATTTGGTTATTGTAACTCAATTTGGTACCAATTTCCGTTGTTGCATCCGAATTAATTCCGAATTTGGTTGTTTCAACCGAAATTATACCAACAATTGTGTTGACAGAACGTATAGAATTAAATATTTAGTTATTACAACCGAATTAATTATGATATCAGATTGCTTCAAACGAATTTCAGTTGTGGGGACTAAATTCAGTTGTAACAACCTCCATTCGGTTGAGGCAACCGCAATTCGGTGGCAACAGCCGATCTTATGGTTGCCACAACCTCTACTCAATCAAGTAGTCCCCTGAGTGTACATAAATAAATTTGTTATGGTAACCATTTACAGGGTGGGTAATTCCCAAATATTTCGACACAGTCCAGGACCCGACCCCTTTTGAATTGTATGAAATTTGGACGGAAGTTTCTAATAATTTCTTATATACGTAGCCACTACTTGAAAAATCGAAATAAAACAGCAAAACTCGAGCTGTCTATACCAAATCTTATGTATCTATTGATTCCATGGAGATCCCATTATGAAATTTCTCTATGATGTAGAGAAAAAGATGGACTTTGTTTTTGGTGGGGGAAATCAAAAAATAAAGATACGTTATACCAAGATAATCAAGGATAAAAAATACTTCGGAGTTTTCAATATCATTGAACCACAACGACATGACTGTTGCATCGACTATTACACTGTAAATAGGTGAAAATGAAACACCAAAACGCCGAGACACGTCGTTTTGAAAAGTTAGCTCGAAATCACGAGATATTTCGATTTTGAATTTATAGTAGATTTAGATTTGAGTGAAAAAACTTTAAAACTTGTTAAAAATCAATTTGTTTATTATTTATTTGTCAAAATTTATATCTAGAAATAATGGACGTCCATTTTCAAGCGGACTTGGAACTATATTTGCTATTATTTTGATGATTTTATGATTTATTCAATTTTTACTCTTTGTTTGCCATCGACCAGCAGAAATCAGCAATCATTTAGTCTATTCTTTTTCCAGCGAAACGGTCTTCGAATGGTATTATGGTTTGATGAAATCTTTGGCCAGTTTCGTCTGTTTCTGTGGACAATTGTCGTACATAAAAATCGAAATGTGCATGTAACATGTGGATTTCCAGCGACATATTAACGCCAAGTTTGTCGAAAGACTTCATCATGTTGTCAATATAATCACGGTACTCTGGTGAGCGATGGTTGCATAGAACGTTTTCAATTACCGTACAATTTGAGCTCCATGCCTTTAGTTCAGTTTCATCTAACATTTCAGAAAAACTCGTATCCCTCTTAAAAGTTTCCGTATATCTGGACCGTAAACTACCCCTTTTAAAAGAAAATTATATAAAATATATTGCAGTCACACACTTTTAGTTACACAAAATTACCCTCTTTTAATTTTTCAATTGATAATTTTGGAAAAGCGTTGTTTTTCATTTATGGTAATGCATTTCCGTTAACGCGAACCAAACGCTTTAAAAAATTCTTTACAACTCCCAGCTTGATATGAAGATCCGGAAGCATTATTTGGTGGACGAATTACATTAAATTCGCCAACAACTTCCGAATCGCGTTTTGGTCAATCTCGCTTTTCGTACTGGTTGCATTTTGCACGGCTGTCCCATTTACAAAAAATACACATGTACTTTGTACAGCCAGTTTGCATTCCAGCTAATAGTGAAAGAACCTTAAAATCACAATTTACGCGCCAATTGTGTTCGTCATAACTGATGCGCTCCAGAATTAATTTCATGGTATCATACGACTCATGCATTCCAAGAGCATACATCAATGGCATTGGTTTAACCCTCGCATTACCAAAGGTTTTTATGTGCGTCGCATTCCAAAACCCATCAAAGGGTTAGCCTTTTGATTGAAACCTCGAAATAAAATTTAAAAAATTAAAAAAAAAAATCTTTTAAAAATATAAAGATTTTATCATATTTTTGTACAATACTGAAGAACTTGTTCAGTGAGTCAAAATTTTCCCTAAATCGGAGCAAAATCAATAAAGATATTAAAGAATTAAAACCGAAATGGTCACCCGGGTGGGTATTGGTAAGGCGAAGGTTAACACTGCTGTTTTTAAATAGCACGATTACTTTTAAGCTTCTGGTTAAGGAAGAGTCTATGAAAAGACGCCATAAAGATGGTTTATAGTTGCAGATTCCCATTTCATTCATTAAACCGTGAATATCTGAACAATATGCATAAGCTGCGTCCTCGGAAAGCATGAAATGAGGCTTAAATGGTTCTTGCCGGTATTTGTAAGATGTAACTTTTACACCTGGTGCCAGCACGTTGATGCTTCTTAGTTCCGAAGCCAAAGTCATTGCATTATTTTGAGATAGCTTCAGATTTCGAACGATTCTATTTGAATGTTCCTGCGAAATTAATGATGGATATTGTATAACTGGCTGAAGGTAATCTGAATCAGCATGATGTAATGATGTTGCTGAAGTTTGTGATTGTACTTTATAGGACCCAGTATCATATTGGTAAGTCGATGGATGTACTGGGACAGGCAATTCATCACTGTGTGGAACTGGTACGTGAGCACTTGGCACACCGTTGTATATCTTTGTATATCTAAGTGAACTTACTGTTTCGATTGTGACCATTTACATCGTTCTTCCACGCGTAGCAATTTTCTGTATCATGTTCCCCTGGATCGGTCCATATCATTGGAAGTCCAAATGGCATCGAATATATCGCCGTAATTTCCACCATTTGTTGAATGCACTCAAAACATGTGATGCACGTAAATTCAGGTGCATGATCAACATTTCGCATTTCTTCAGCGGGGGTAGAGGTAGGGTTGCCAGATTCAAATGGCCTTTTGTCTGGAATTTTGAATAAGTTAGCTGGATTTTATAAAAAAATCTATATTTCGTAAATCCCCAAATATGAGGAATAAATTCTGTTAAATTCATTCATTAAAATTATTTAATTGAATTATAAAAACATAACAAAACATTTATAATTCAGTCTTTTCCATTTATCGGAAAAGCTTGTAAAATTTCTTTTTCTAGACGGTCCAGCTTCCTCATGGCTCTCCATGTTTATTGAACGAATGTTTTGCTTGCAATGTGAAACTTTGTATTTACATTTGGTGTCGATCAGCTGTTAACAATTGTCAAATTATCAGTATTGCTCACACAAATCAGAGATGGGGCACTATGGAAATACTGCGTACTATTATTTTCTCTCTTTGGGTGTAATTGAGTGATGGCTAAAAGTAATTAGCACTCAAAAATCACCTTATTGAGAATGAAATAGATAAATAACTAAACGTATAGTCAGTCTTTCCTATTGAAATATTATTACAAAATGTATATTTAGCTGGAAAAATTATTGAATAGATTGTAACTGGACTTGACATAGAAAATCTGGAAATTCGAGCCCATTCCAGCTCATCTGGCAACCCTGGGTAGAGGGCATCTTCAACCAAATGTCGTCGCTGATTTTTCGGTGTAAATTTTCCACATGCAAAACACAACATATTTAATTTTTCGCAATGTGATCTGCATTTTTCGTCGCTCATTTTTGCATTTTTTCCAAATGGTCAATAAAATGCTTATATTTTTGATGTGTTAACATCTATAGCGGCGGGTAGGGACTAATCTGTCAAAGTGAACACTTTGATATATATGTTGTAGCATCCTGTTTGTATTAGGGAGGCCAATCCTAAAATCCCTAATCCCAAAATTATTATAATTATTATGGCCCCAAATTTTAAGAGGTAAACTAATTATGCTTCCAAATAGATGTCTATTATTTCAACGGTTACATTTTGTCGAAAAAAAAATATATAAATTGATTTAACAAGAGCTTTTGCAGGTTTTTCTCTCAAATAAAATCAAAAATCACCTCAAATCTACTACAAATTTAAAATCGAAAAATCTCGTTATTTTGAGCTAACTTTTTAAAACGGAGTATACCACTGGATTCTATGACCCAAAAATTAGTTGGGGTGTCGCGGTGTTTTTGTGTTTCATTTCAAAACTTCAAATTTTATAAAGCCGTTTTTTCAAGCTTTAAAATGATATCCAACATTTTGAAATCCATTAACGCATTCCAAACTTATACCATTTTTAAGTTAGGTCCTTTTTTCGGAAAGTGCCACACAATACTCGTACCTACTGCAACGAACCATATAACAAAAACTGCTTTGAATTTTAACTCAATTCTGGTGCCATAGAATTCGTATGGATGAGGAGAAACAACTGTCCAAATTTTTATACCAATCAAAAGTGGCCGGGTTCGAAAATACTGATTTTTGTGTCGATTTTTTTTTTTGGAATTACCCGGTAATGAATAAAATTAGCCTGAAATCTTTATTAGTATCTTTCATAAGACAATTAATGTTGCTGGTCTTCGTACACTTACGCGCAATATTGCGTGATTTTCCAACCCTGTGTTTGCCTACTAAAGGAGTCAAAAAGATTTCCTAGAAATCATTTAACTAAAAAACGACATATTTCAATGTCATCTCGAAAGGAATACTTTTTTCCTTGCATTACATCAGAACGTTTCGTAAATGTTAGCTAATGTCCTTAGAGGCTTCTCTTGAAAAAAAACCGCGCCTGCACAGTTGGTTATCATAAAAAATTGCCAAAGATTGCATAAAAAACGCAAGGCAGCCAATAAATTCTTGCTTTTTTTACAATTTCTGTGAATCCTTTGATATGGCGTAATATGGAAACATGCTAGCAAGAAACACAACAACAACAAGCGGGCCTGTAGTAAAAATCATTTAGTCCTTTTGTCATTCTAGAGAAGCTAAAAAACTAACGTCAATGCAACAACGACAACAACAAGAATCATTAGGATGTTATAGCAAAAGGTTTGCAAATTATCATGGTTGAACATTTTTCTCGTATTTTTCTATTCCTTTCCGACTCAACTCGCTCTTTTCATTCTTCCTTAAATAGCCTTTTAGTGAATCCTTTGGAAACGGATTTTATTACCTTATGTAGGGTTATTTTCAACAATTTTCAAAGAGACGTCTGTCCTACAGGTACTCAACTCGGTGCTGTGACGTCTGTCTGCGGGAATGTGCGATTTTATGATTTTACACAGAAAGAGTTTCGCGTTACCCTATTGTCTTTACCCTTGACAAGCAACGTGTGCTTAGCATTCACAGGCCAAAACGTCGAAGGACAATGTAAAATAGCAACAACATTGGCTAACGAAGGATTTACACGGATTTTATGACTTCAACAACAGGCAAATTGTTTCGCTACAAAGTCATTGTAGTGATGATGGGGTGAGAGAGAGAGAGAGAAAGAAGTTGAAGCGTGTGCACAAAAGAGTTTTTAAGTTCCCGGAAGTTGACTAAGAACATGGGTAAGAGTTAAAGACTCACAATAGGAATGAAAGGAAAAGGGGAAAAAGAGTTGCAACAACTAGTCGACGCCAGAGGTCGCTAAAGAATTTTGTGCTCTGAGAGAGTGTGGCGAAGAGATTGTGGCAAAGAGAATTCGTAATTGTTGGTTAACCCTTTTCCCCTATAATTTTTGATTGTTCTTTGAAAAAGGAACAAAAATAAACAGCAAAAAGTGAAATCATTCACATCTTGTGACAATTCAGGGCATTTTGTTGGGAAAGGCATTTTAACCAAAACAAAAGTCCTTGAAGTTCACACCTTAATCACAGAGTGGGCAATTTAACTTTGAGTAAGCAAATATTTCGCTGTCTAAATATCTACTAATTGCCACTTACCATCTCATAACCTCGTTATTTCGGATCTTCCAAAATTATCCTTAACTCTGTAATCCTACAATAAATTAATCCTTTTCCAGCCCTTCCTCGTAAGCCTTTCATAATCCTTTCTTAAACCTTTCAACTGCAAGAAAAAAGGGGCGTTATGTTGAAATGTGAAATCAAAATATTTACAAACATTATACAAATGTTTGGTTGCGGGCGAAAAGAACAACACAAAGGATCTTGCCTGGCGTTGAACGCAAAACAAAATCCTGGCAAGGGGTTAGACTGCACAAAGTTCCTTTTAATTTGTCTAGCTCTCTCTCTCTTCCACCCTTTCCCTTTCACCTCGATCTTGCAAGACAATCCTTTTTTCTTGTTAAAGGATTTTTTTATGACACGTGTCCTTGTAACCCGTAAGGCTGGCATTGTTAAAAAAGGGCTAAACGGTTATAATGGTGTGTGCGCGTTTCTTGGTTAATCATTCATATTATTGTGTTGTATTTTTCTCTTGATCTGTTTTTTAGAAGGAATTCAGTTTTAAGGATCAAAAAAAAGGAGTATTGCTTGCACGTTCATACCAAAGGCTTAAAAAGAGTTTAGGTTCTGGAAAAAAAACGTTTAAATTTTTATGACCAAGTGTTTGTTTTACAGTTCTCTTTTTATAATTTCCTTGGAATTTTACGATTTCTATAGAAAAGGTTGAAAGTGTTAAACAGGATAAAATTGAATCTTTAAAGAGTTAATTTTTGCTCAATTGTTTTAGATTTTCTCCACCATTAGTTGTAGTTTTTTATACAAAATTCTTAAAATTGTTTTTACAAATTAGTAAAGTTACTGACTTTTGGCCACATTATTGTGGAAAAATAATGAGAAAACCTGCTGCTTTTGGGAAAAATTTTAAAAACGTCGGAGTAAAGCAGAAAATGTTAGAGGTAATGTCGAGATTATGTGGCTATAAAGGAAAATTTTTGGAAGAGTTAGTCCTTATGACTCCTTACAGTAACATTGTGCGACTTATGAAAGTACACAAAAGTAGTTACAAGTATCACAAAATCAAGGTCGGGGTTTCTCCTGATCATCACTTTTTATTACAAGTCGTAACAGATTTCGGCTGGAGATCTGGGTTCCACTTGCGATTTTCCTCAGTTGAAATCAACCTCAGCTGAAACCTTCTTCGTCTTGTAAAAAATTATCATGATGATCAGGACCAAAAACGAGCCGGGTTTTATGATATCACATCTGTATTTTCCTTAACCAACCCCATGCATTGCTATTGGAGGGCATGGTGTGATTGACCCCAACTCCTCCCCACCTGCCCATGAGAATCACATGAAGAAATCAAATATGAAAACCGCAAAAACAAAACAAGTACGATAGTAGAAGGAGAGTGGACCACTATTTGTCGCTAGTGTTGACGTACACAACTCACATGCCAATTTGCCAGCATGCATTCGGCAACAGCCAATCATCCCTGCACCAGAATTCTGTGGAATTTTAGCGATAAAAATCTTTAGTTATCTTGAGAAAATTCCGAAATTTTGTATTGAAATTGTTTGAATTTTTTACAATTCAACTACCGCTTATTATCCGTAAACAGTTACAGAATTCCGGTGCTGGTATATTACAGGTCGTTGTCATGTCAGTCCTACACGCTGAAAAATATCGGCCCCAGCAACATATTGCAGGAACCATGACCATTTTTGCAGGCATTGTTTTCGTGAATTGAATTACTGCGCTGTTTGTATCTTTATTGTATGTGGCGTTTTTGTTTTCAATAAACAAAGCCACATTTGGGCCACCAATACGTATATTATAACGTATTAATCATTGTGTCCCAAACATGTTATATTGAATAGCAAACACAATGAGTTTGGGCACAAGAATACTATCTTTGCGATACAAGTATATTATGTGTGCGTTATATTTGCATCCAAACAACAAAAAAAGACAAATTTTTCAGCATGTAAATGCAAAGCTACGTACTTCCGAAGTCGTCGTCATCCCTAGATTATTGAGAGAAATTGTGATACAGATCAGGAAATACTCACTTTCAAATAGAAAATCTCTCTAAAATAAGCTGGTTATGTTATTAACAATCAAGATATAACAGCAGCTTCAATGCACATATCAAGCACACACGCTGAAAAATCTGTCATTATTGTTGTTTGGATGCTAATATACATTGTTTGTAGCTTATCGTAAATATAGTATACTTGTGTCCAAACACATTGCATTTGCTATTCAAAATATTAAATGTTGGAGACACAATGATTAATAGGTTATAATGTGTCTGTGATCCAAATGTGGTTTGATTTCTTGAAAACTGCTGAAAGCAAAAATGTGACAGACAACAAAGAAACAAAAAAGCAGCAGATCTTCAATTTATAAAAATAGTGCTTGCAAACAAGTACATGGTTCCTGCAATATGTTGCTGGGGCTGTTAATTTTCAGCGTGCAGGAGAGGCTTCGCACACCCAAACAGCTCAGACAGCCAAATAAATTTAAAGGAGTTAGAGACTATCGGTGGTGCAACAGTTAATTTTAGCGGCTGTCGTACCTGAGAACGTGGGTTCGATCACTGATCTGACCGCTTTAAATTTTTATCGACGCCGGTTTCTTCTTCTTACTGACAACGACACTATTGAGTAATTAGACATGAAAAAGCTTATCAAAAAACCATTTGGTATCGGTGTAAAACTGTAGGTCCCAAGCAGAGAGCATAAAACTAGAAAAATACAGTTCACTGAATGCGAGAAGCTCTCCCTAGTCCCTTGATACACTCAGACAACTAATTGCTGGAAAACAGGTTATGGCAAACGTAAACTCGGCCGTTGCCATCGAATTGTGGTTGCCAGAACCGATTTGAGGTTGTCACGACGGAATTTATTCCCCACAACTGAAGTTAGGTTGATGCAATTGATTCGGTTGTAACAACTGAGTCTTCAATTCCATTCGTTCTGTCAACTACGTTTTGAAAATATCGGTTTCAACAATTCGGATTTGGTTTAATTTCGGTTGCAATTCGGTTGCAACTATAAAATTTGGTATAAATTCGCAACATCGGAATTTTCCTCTAAGTCAGTTGCAGCGACCGAATCTTGTACATGAGAACGTGGGTTCGATTCCTGCTCAGACCACCTTTCATTTCTTTCTACGACGGTCACCTCGCTTAGTGATGGCGACACTATCGTGTACTTAGCCATGAAAATGCTTCTCAAAATACCGTTCGGAACCGGTGTAAAACTGTAGGTCCCAATCAGTGAGTGTAAAACTAGAAAGCTCTCCCCAATCCCTTCATTGGATGTCAAGGGACACCATTTTTTTTTTTTTTTTTTACCGAATTCTTCATGGCTTTTGTTGGCACTTCTGTTGTATATATTTCAAACCAGACGTGTAAAATATTATAAAAACAAATATTATATTAAACTAGTACAGAAATTTTAGCCGGGTGAACCGATTTAAACATAGCCTTACCCTAAGTCCGAGTTCTGCTAAAGAAAAGTTTATATTCATCCTTCCGTGAAAAGAATGGGAGTAGCAAATGTGCCCATATTCAATAGCAAAGTCACATGGCGCAAAATATTTTCTAATACTCTACTTAATTAGGAGCGTAAGCGTTTTTTGGCATTAATCGTAACCACCAGCTAATTACACAGTGCAACACGAAAAAATATTACCATATACGGACACCACTACGTGACAAAAGACCAAAACAGACCCGTTTCTCCCAGTTTTGCCTAAAGTCATGCACTTTTTTCTTGCAAAAAAGTGATCATTTGTCAGGCTCAGATCTTGTAAACCGTTCGCCATTTTGATTTACTCTCTGAGGGAAAGTTGTAGCTCTTGTCATAAAGAATTGTGAACACATAAAATCAAAAGAAACTTTATCTTCAAGGTCAAAGTATCTCAATGTTGAAGAAAACGGTGTTGAGAATCACTCCTAGGAAATTCGTATGTTCTAGAAAGTTGTTTACTGAGATCTTAGGTACATTTTAGTAGTTAATTGTTTCCTTGAATTTTGAACGGTTTGATACCTATGGAACAGGGGGAAAAAGGTAAAACAAAAATCGAAATGGTTTACGGGAGATACCGAGTCGGAAAGCCGCTCAACTTTTGGATGGGGGTACGAAAATGGATGTGATACATTATTTAATTACACTGTAGCTTTTACCAAAGCATTGCCTAGTACCGAAATTCATTAAGAACGGTTGTGATTTATTTATCATATGGATCAACCGGATATCCGCCCAACTTTTGTATGGAGGGTACCACAATGGTTGTGGCAAAACCACCCAGTATCCATTGGAGAGTGGGAGTTGACTAAATATTGTCGAGTGCCGAACTCCATACAGATTACTCGGTTTTGAGGGAGTTATCTTACCGAAAAACCAGTCGGCCGAACAATTTTTGTATGTGAGGTACCAAAATGGGGGTGGCAAAATCACCCTTGGCTTAGTCGGTGACTAGCGTTTGAGGACATGAAGATTTATCGTATTGGCAACACAGACTTTTGTATGGGAGGTACCAGAATTCGGGTGGGAACAACGTCAAGTTTCTCCAGTTAAGTAGACATTTACAGATTATTGTCCAATGTCTGAGTTTTAGATAATCATACATACCGAAATAATGTTTTAGAAGAAATATGATTTTGTGTTAAATGTTTCGATTTATATGGGAGGTACCAGAAGAGGCGTGGTAAAACACCCACTTTCAATCCCAAACTAAGTTTGGACAGCGACAAAATTATATTATGATCGGTAAAGATTTAGGGAAGTTATCGTGTTGACCAGCCAGACAGGCAAAAATAGTCTTAAAAAGTTCTAAAACTAATTTCGTCCACAGAAACTTAGGATCTAATTTGGGTCCTTCTCTGCGTTAGATTTTTCCCCGTATTAGATGATATATACCTCCATCCTTATGGGTGAGGGTATAAAAAGTTAAAGAATGTACAATTGTTGCTGTCGCGAAATGACACAATTCTTAGAACTAATTTGAACTAATTTTAAAAACCTTTAAACTCAAATTATGATAAAAATGTATATGCTTAATCCGATGATTTTATGGTGATGAATTGTATCAATTCTACAAATTGATCTCCGTTACAGAAAAGTTGCTCAGAAGATCAATTGCTCGGAGTCTTTTGTACGAAAACTGAAAAAAGAGGCAGGTCTCAAAACTTACAAAGTTCAAAAGTGTCCGATAGAAATTATGAAACCTACGGTGCTGTCCGACTTTTTACAGATACCTGGCCAGGAGTTTTATATTGCAGATAGTAAAGAAACTATTGCAAAAGAGTACAGATTTCAAAAAAAGACAAAGTTCCCGCAGAAAATTTTGGTGTGTCAAGCCATTTGCACTTGTGGACAAAGGAACAGCTCATTCGTTACAACTGGCATGATAAATACTGAAGTGTATATCTAGGAATGTCTACAAAAACGATTTCTTCAATTTTTAAGAAAGCACGAAGATTCTACATTCCTTTGGCCCGATCTCGCATTTTGCCATTACAGCTAGCGAGCTATTGACTGGTACCAAAACAATAATGTAGTGTTTGTACCCAAGGAGGGAAATCCCCCTAACTGTAGAGAACTCCGTCCGCTCGAAAGATATTGGGTTTTAGTTTAGCGGCATTTAATGGCTACGAAAGGAGCTGCTAAGGATGCAAACGCTTTTAGAAGAAAATGGGCTATAAGCACTAATATGGTACCAGAGACACAATTAAAGCCCTAATGGAAGGCATCCCTGAAAAAATAAAAAAATTACATGAGGTATCAGGGGAGACCCGGTTGGAACGAAATTCCTTCCGCTATACTATATTCTGTACTAGTTAGTTGCAACACGCCTAAGGCGCCCGTTGAAAAATACGATAATTTAAATTCTTCTTTAAGAAAAGATACTTTTTGTAAAATGATAAACTTTTTTTAAGAAACATTTTTTTTTGTTATAGAATGTATTTTCAAAAAAAATATATATTTTTAGGTAATTTTTGTACGAATATGTATTATATTTTCTCGACAATTTAATTTTTTAAAGAAAGGTACTTGTTTTATTAAAAGCTATTGTTTTTTTTTTTAAGAAAAGGTACTATATTTAAGAAGAAGTACTTTTTGTAAGAAAACGCCATAAGAGTAGGAATATTTTTAAACAAAGAAGTACTTTTTTAAAGAACAGGTACTTTTTAAAGAGGTGGTACTTTTTTTCGGAAAGGGATTTTTTTTAAGAAAATTTACTTATTTTTAGAAAGGCTACTTATCTTAAGAAAAGAAAAGGTATTATTTTATTTTTAATAAAAAGTACTTTTAAGAAAAGGTGCTTTTGTAAGAAAAATAATTTTTTTTAAGAGAAGGTATTTTTTGAAGAAAAGGGGTTTCTTTAAGAAATGGGAATTTTTTTGAATTAATCCTTTTTTCAAGAATAGTTACATTTTTCAGAGTAGGTACTTATGTCAAGAAAAGTTATTGTGTTTATTTGTAGTTTTGAATTCTTATGACCGATTTTTGTTGGTGTTCATATAGAATTGAGTCATAAGAATTCAAAAATTCAATTGAACGTAACTGGCACTGGCACGGCTCCAAAAATGCTATACCACGGAAAAATACAACTCTGTGATATAGATTACAAATTCACCTCAAAGCACTGCAACAATGCGAGAACGCATGAGGAAAAGTAGAACATGGTGGACAAATTCTGTCTGTTCTTGTTGTTGGAATTTTAGGCCTTTCAGTGATGTTTGATACTTAGGGATCCTCGATCGATACTAATTCGCACATGTGAATTGCAGAATTGAGTTTGTATATATACGATTGATGATCAACCGATGGTATCAATTCAGGCACAGTAGTTAGGCATCTGATGATGAACTTGTCACGGAGTTCGAAACTAGTCATGCCAGTGAGTGTGTGTTCAACTGAATTGTCTATTATTTCCAACCAAAAACCAACCATTTTTCAATTAGAAAAATGTTCATGACTTTGAAGGCTTGTAGTATGATTTTCTCATACATTAACCAAAAAAGTTATTGTGTTTCATAAATAAGGTACTCTTTAAAGAAAAGGTAGGTTTTTAAGAAAAGGCAATTTGTAGTAAGAAAATTTACTTTTTAAGAAAAGGTACTTATTTTTAAGAAAAGATACTTTTTGTAAGAAACTGTACTTTTTTAAGCAAAGGTACTTCTTTAAGATAAGGTATTTTTTTAAGAAAAGGTACTTTGTTTAAGAATACGAATAGGTATATTTTTGAGAAAATTTCCTTTTTTTAAGAAACTGCACTTATGTAAGAAAATTTTATTTTTTTAAACTTCTTTCACTTTGGCTTTCTAAATTTACTTTTTATTGGGTTCAAAACTACTATATATACTAAATATTGGTTACAGACTCCACCTAGAAAACTTCCATTAAACAAGAAATTTCCTAACATATGTGAGACATGTAGTTCATTTCTTTCCCCATGATCCAAGCCGTTAGTCTAGACACAAACCAAAGCAAAAGTAAACAATATAGTTGATAATAGTGGGTTGTAGCATAATAGTGTTAAAATAACAGTTCTTTAAATTTTTTTTCAGTTAGCCCCCATCCCGCTACGTGCGATAAGGAACTTCGTTCCAAAACTAAATATTTGTAAGCCAGTGTAAAATATACTTGTAAACAAATTAATCCACGCATCATGATTTTTTACCAAAAATGTGTGCAACATTTATTTCGTACTCACTCCTTATGGACAACACCGGAAGTTTCCACAGTAGGACCTTGTCATTATTATTCCCATTGAAATATTAAAGGGATCGCAGAATAGTTTGCCTTCTTGCCTAAAATCCGGAATACTTTTAAAAGCCCCAACCCTTTTCATTCTTTCACAAGGCAACAATCTATTGTACGTGTACCAGTTTTCAAGTAGAATTTGGTCTCAGCTATGAGTTTTGCAAAACATTTGTTGACAGAACACAAAACAATCCCATCATCATTGTTATGACCTCAGCACATATTGTGGTGCTACATACTTATGTCATCATTGTTCCGCTGGACCGATTGTGCGCCAGTTGCCTTAAAATATGTGTGGATCTCTTGTTTATAGGGCAAGATAAACAAATTTATTTCGACCAAATGGGGAAGGTATCATCCACGAGAAAAACAAAACCAGGAACAACCTAGAAACATGTCGCTACTTATACAGTTGTAAACAAAATTGCACATACATATCTCCATAACATTCCCAACCAAAATAAGCCATTTGTTGGCCGATATTAAGCACATCATCCTACATAGAATTGGCATACATATGTCCAAATATTACGCATTTAATTTGTTTGTTTGTTTTTCCGATATCATGGCAAATACGTGCAAATTTCCGTAAAAAAATTTAAATTTAGCTTCTTTGTTCTGCAGACGAAAATGGAAAAACAAAATATCGTACTTTAATGACGTTATCCACAATGTTCTCTTCGTCCATTCATAATCAATGGATTGTAGGGGGCTGGCTGGACTGGCATGGCTGTGCCATAATTCTGTGGTTTCGTTTCTTTTTCTTCTTTATAATTTCACAAACATTTGAAAACCACACAAACCGACGGTTAGTTTGGTCGTGGGCAAAACCGACTTGTTGTTTTAACCCAATCACACATAGCACACTTTTCGCTGATGACGTCAATGAGATAGTGTGTTGTTTTCTGCTCCTACTTATAAATATATTTATTTTTATTTTTATGGTAGCGGGGGAGGGGACTCGGAGGTGGGTGGGTCTTCGCATAAATAAATATTTGTGTTTCATACTGACCGAGAATCTTGAGAATCTCAGACATACTCGTAGCGACCGACGTACATACGACTATCGTATGTATTTGTAATTTTTGAACATTTATTTTTAAACTTAAGGTGAAAAAGAATTTTAAAAATAAATTTCGTTACTATAGTCATGTGTATTTTTAAATATTCTTAAGGATTCGTGTGTGCAATTTAATGATTTAATAGCTGTGGAATGTATTAGTCAGTGATTAAAATACATTTTAGCTAGATTTCAAAATAATAATAAGTTAATTGCAATAGTTTACAACCAGTTGTGTGCAATAAATGTTACTACTACTTCATACCAAAAACTTAGTTTAAAATCATCTCTATGAGGAATGAAAGTATCATTTAAGGCGCCTCTAGGAAGATTATCCTTGACAAATTTCACAAATACACAGAATAATAGTGAGCAGTTCTAGGGATTCGGAGTTGGAACCGAAGTCTTGGATTCGTAGTCTGGGCTATTCGCCTGGAGTCGTTAAAATTTAGACGACTTCGACCCCAAGTTTAGCAGTTCTATCTAAAGTCAAAATTCTCGAAAAGAATAATTTGTTGACCAATTTGTTAACCAAAAATCAGTATACGTTAGATCCAAATCAGTTGGTCGTGGGTTTCGTGGTTTCTCATGTGGAGATTTAAGTGTTTATGGTTGTCATAGCTCGCAACAAATCCGCTGTATTGTTAAAATCTTTGTATCGATCAAATAGGTTCCAAATCACATCCAAATTATACTTGTAAATAGACAACGGAAGTGCTTGGCGTTTACAATAATAAAAATAGAAATCAAACTTGAAACCTTTTTTCCCAATTCGAGAATATATGCACTTTACTTTGAAAATTGAATTCACAATAAAGGGTGTCTCAGTAGGAATGCACTTTTTCATTTTAAAATAAAAATACGAATTTTTCAGACAGTTATGATTTTTTTATTGGATTGTAAAGAAGGCATGTTCCGATTACGTATGGAAAAAAATAACCGTCAAACGGCCCCCACAGCTCTAATGACAGGCCATCACTCATTTTATGAAATTTTAAATGACTTTTTCACAGAGATGTGGCTGTATCTCACCGGTGACGCGTTGGATCTCGGATTTGAGGTCAGGAATTATTTCTCATTTATTCGCATAAACCCGAGACTTAACAAAACCCCAAAGAAAGAAATCGCACGGCTTTAAATCGCATGATCTTTGTGGCCAGTTGGCATCAGATATTCTTGAGATGATGGTGCAATGGGTAGTATGCACGCCTCTTGTACTTGAGATCCTGGTTCGATGGCGGTCACCTCGCATAGTGACGGCGACACTATGGAGTATTTAGCCATGAAAATGCTTCTCAAAAATATGGTTTGGAACCGGTGTAAAACTGTAGGTCCCAATCAGTGATTATAAAACTATAAAGCGCACAGGTCACTGGTTGGGAGAAGCTCTCCCCGATTCCTTCATGGGTCCCCGATTCCTTTTATATTTATTTGTACTAGAAATCGTTGCTGCAATAAATCGATTGTTTCAAGCGCGGTGTTGCTGAAACCACATGTCGCCCAGATCAATGCCGTACAGTTGAGGCCACAAGAACTCGGTTATGATGTTCCTGTAACGAATGCCGTTCACCGTCACTGCAATTTCGGTCTCATCGTGAAAAAGTAAGGCCCAATTACACCGCATGACCAAAACCCGCGCCACATAATTGCTCGTTGTGGGTGCATGTGCATCTCATGGATTGCATGAGGATTTTCTGAGCCCAAATACGACAATTCTGTGTATTCACGAATTCAATCAGATGCAAATGCGCTTTATCGGAGAAGATGACTTTTTTTGAAATATTAGAATTGATTTCACGTTGCTCCATTACCCATTGAACGAATTGCGGGCGCTTTCCATGGCTTGATGGTTTGAGCTCCTGAGTAAGCTGAATTTTATACGCATGAAGGTGGAGGTCTTTCGTCATAATACGCTGCGTAGTGCTACGTGAAATTTGAAGTTGTTGAGAACAATGCCGAATGGATGTTTTCGGGTTTTCGGCGACAATCTCGTTTACAGCAGCAATGTTTTCTAGAGACCGGCCGGTACGAAATCACACAGGAGTCTCTACCAATAACAGATCCAGTTTCTGAAAATTTGTTGACCACTCTTCGAATGTTTGACACATTAGTTGCACTTTCTCGACTGAGAATTCTGCGAAGTTTGCGAGCGGTCTCAGCTAGAGTGTCCAAAATCGAAACCGAAACCGAAAAACCGGTTAACCGTTTTTTTGCTATTAACCATTTGCCGGTTTTTTTTTAAAAAAAACCTAATTTTCGAAAAACCGGTAACCGGTTATTTGACGTCGCTTAACCGGTTAATCGGATTTTACTTAATTTGTGTTAATATCCTTAAAAAATTAATAATAAATGATATGATTTTCGAATATTATTTTGAAATATAATCTAACTGACATGTTCAAACAATTTTTTTTTTCCAAATGATTTTATGATTTGAATTAGAATTAATTAGGCTTTTCAAACAATTTTTTTTATCAAATTTCAAAATTAAATTTGAGTATGATTTTCTACTTTAAATCAGTTTAATGCGAATTTGAATAAAACTTTAAAATTTTTTTTATTGGAACGAAGGGAAATTTTCTAGGTGGAGCCTGTTTATTACATATTGTAGTTTTGAAACGAATAAAAAGTAAATTTAAAAAAGGCAAAGTGAAAGCAGTTTAAAAAAATTTTCTTTAAAAAAGAAAATTTTCTCAAAAAATATACCTGTTGATATTCTTCAACAATCTAGCTTATCTTAAAAAAATACCTTATCTTAAAGAAAAAAGCAATCAAAAAAAAGTAAATTTTCTTACAAAAATTTCCTTTTCTTAAAAAAAGAAATTTCTTTAAATAAGTACCTTTTCTTAAAAAAGTACATTATCTTACAACATATTACCGTTTCTTAAAAAAACTACATTTTCTTTAAAGAGTACCTTTTTTGTAAAGCAAAATAACTTTTCTTGAGATAAGTATCTACTCTTAGAACAATAAATGTTCTTTAGTAAAAAAAAGCTTTTGTTCAAAAAAAAATATACCTTCTCTTAAAAAAATACATTTTCTTACAAAAATTCCTTTTCTTAAAAGTACATTTTCCTTAAAATAAAATAATACCTTTTCTTTCTCGAGATAGGTAGCCTTTCTGACAATAAGTAAATTTTCTTAAAAAAATAACCTTTTCCTAAAAGAGTACAACTTCTTTAAAAAGTACTTGGTCCTAAAAAAAATTACTTCTTTGTAAAAAAATGCATACTATTAGGCTTTTTCTAACTGAAAGCACTTCTTTTCTTACATAAAAACATTAGCTTTTAATAAAAGAAGTGCCTCTCATTAAAGAAAGGACCTTTTCGGGAAAACATAATACATAGTCTTACAAAAGGGACCTAAAAATACTTTAAAAAAATTACATTCAATAAATAAAAAATTTCTTAAAAAAAGTTTATTATTTAACAAAAAGTATCTTTTCTTAAAGATCCATTTAAATTACAGTATTTTTCAATTTCAACAGACGCCGTTGGCGTGTTGGAACTAGCTAGTACATAATATATAGCGAAAGGAACTTCGTTCCCACCGGGTGTCCCCTGACACCTCATGTACTTTTTTTTTATTAAACACGAATTCCAAATTGGAATTTTTTAAAATGTGATGATTTATTCAACCTTTCCGTATTATATTTAAAATTACAATATTCGAGCGTTAGGTATATTTTAAATTATTTTATTCTTCGATATTTCGCTACCCATTGGGTAGCATCGTCATGAAAATAATCACAATTATTAATTAAAAATTTCATTTTAATTTTTAATTTCATTATTTTTTTTTATTTAATTTATCTTCCCGACGATGCTACCCAATGGTGAGCGAAATATTGAAGAATAAAATAATTTAAAATAGGTCTAACGCTCGAATATTTTAATGTTAAATATATTTAGGGTGTTCACGAAGGACTGCTTATCAGCTTATCAGCTCATGTGCTTATCTCGCCAACAACAAAATACATTGAAATAAAATAAGCAACTTTGAGCAACCTGTGCCTTTGGCAAAAGCTTATCAGCTTATCAGCTTATTTTTAGTGTTGGAAAATACCAAAAATTTAACTTGCTGACAACACTAAAAACACGAAGTTTTAGCAAATGGCATCTCAAATTTTATATTTAAGTATTGGTAGCACTGGTATTTACATCTGTTTTTGTTTATTAAAAAAAACAATCAAAATGAGCGCAAGTCGGGGGGTCGGGGAAACCTATGTGTACAAACGCAAAACCATAAATATTTGCATCGTATACATTTCTGACTACTTACCTTTAATGTATTCAATTTCCAAAGTACTCATATTGACTCTGAAGTCCATAATTTGTTGTTTAATGCTCTGCTTAGGCATTTTACAAACAATTTCAATTGTACATTGATGGTTTTGATTTCATTTATCGAACAGCTGATTGAAAAAAATAAGCAGATAAGCAGATAACCAACATGGAAGGGTGTTCACGTAGCCCAGAGCTTATTTTTCATCTTTTCAGCACATAAGCTGATAAGCAGCCCTGCGTGAACAACCTAATTGTTTTTATTTAAAATTGAAACGGAATCAATTCAATACAGTTGTGATATTTTGAGTTTTCAGCTCGAATAAGTATATGAAATGGACGTTAAACAAAAAAGAACCACAAAAAAACGGTTCCATCGGTTTTTGGCAAAATTAAAAACCGAAAACCGGTTTTTGGAAAAATTAATTTTTCGAACAAACCGGAAAACGGTTTCTTGAAAAATTGATTTTTCGAACAAACCGAAAACCGGTTTCCAAAAAATGCCGGTTTTTTGGACGCTCTAGTCTCAGCATAACTTTCCAAGTTTTTGTAAGAAGTTTTCATAATTATATTGCGTTGTTCTTTCGTAAAGCGCTCCGTTTTTAATAATCGGAATAAACATATGTGACAGATGCCAAATTTCAGAGTTGCCACTTAGACAAAATAAAAATGGCACTAAATTTAAAAAGTACAATCTGACTGAAAGACTCTTTCTATCAATTTGAAAGGGTTTTTAAATTTAAAAAAAAATTCTCTCGATGTTCTATTTATTTTATCGATCTTTAAAAGATTAAGTTTTTCAATCATTATCCGTTTGAAGATCATTTTTTCCATTAAAAATAACTTTTAATAGAAGACGTTTATAAAAGAAGAAGTGAAATTGATTATGTCGGTGGATGGTTGGGAATATACATAGCTATTTCGATGCCCACCACGGCATCTCATCTACTCCCTGCTCCACAAGTATTTCAACGTATATCATCACACATTATAGCGACAAGCAATTCTCAAATTAACGAGAAATGTTTTATCTCCTCCATCTTCAGTTTTTCTCCACCAATTGGTAACACCAAGCTCTCGCAGGCAATATTCCACCTGATCTTTCCAGCGACGTCTTGATCATCCGATTTTTCGATTTCCTTGGAGTTCGTCTTCGAATACCTTTCGAACTGGTTCATTCTGATCCATTCTACTGACATGGTCTAGCCACCATAAACGCGCTATTTTGATACGCATAACTAAGTCGACGTCGGGATACAGATTATACAGCTCGTGGTTCATCTGTCGTCGATACTCGCCGTTCTCTATTATAGGACCGTATATCTTTGACGTTTGGGAATAAGTTCTTAAGTCAAAAAAATGCATTTTGAGTTATTGATTGGGTTTAACTCAATCCTTTTTATTTCGTTTGGAAATTAATAACTTAAATCTAGCACAACTGCATCCAATCGTAATCATTTGCTCCTTAGGCAATAAGTCAGAAAAATTCATATATAAATAATTTTCAATTTAACATTACGAACAACTACAGTTTCTGACTTAAGACCTTATTCCCAAACGTCAAAGATATATTTCGGAGAATTTTTCTCCCGAAGACTTCCAGTGATTTTCATCAGCATGTGATATGGCCCAGTATTCTGCGCCATAAATCAACACAGGTTGTATGAGAGTCTCGGATAGTTCGGTCTTCGTTTCTCGAGTATATTATCTCTGAAGTGCTTGCATAGCCCAAAATAACACCTGCCCAATTCTCCGTTTGAGTTCTAGGCTGACGTTACTACTTCTGTTCCCGGCAGATCCGAATTAAATGATCCGAATTAAATGAATTCGTCCACTATCACGAAATAATAGCGGTTTTCACCATGCACCCTTTCATCCCATCGGGTGGATGTTTTGCATGTCGAAACCATTCATTTTGCCTTGTCCAGGATTACTGTCCAATCCACGTTTGCTGATTCTTTCTCAATTCTCAAAAATATTGCAGTAACTTCTAGCAGATTTCGCTCAATGATGTCTAAATCATCAGCATACAAGAGCAGCATGTGGCTTTTGCTGCTAATAATTTTATTCGTGTTGACTGCAGCTTTTCTCAGGATGATCTCAACTAATATGTTGAAGAGATCGCAAGATAGGATGTCGCCCTGCCTGAGGTCTCGCTTCGAAATAAATGGTTCGGTGAAATCTTTACCAATCTTTACTGTGGACTTCGTGTCGTTCAGTACCATTCTACAACGGCGTGCCAGCTTAGCAGGGATACCAAGTTGCGACATAGCTTGGTACAGCTTTCCCCGTATCGGGCTATCGAAGACAGCCTTATAATTTACAAAGTGGTGGTAGGTGTCGATTCGTTTTTCATGGGTTTTCACCAGGATTTGTCGAAATATGAATATGTGGTCGATAGTTGATTTTCCAGGCGTTAAGCCACACTGATAAGGTCCAATTAGGTTTGCAACAAACGGCCAAACTGCCGCCCCCATCACGCGTGCTGTACGTAAGTTCGTGAGACTGGCTCGCTAGTGGACAACACTCATGGTCACCATCGTCGTACTGTGCGTACCGACGATAAACCGACTACTGTAGCCGAAATGGCGCAACTCAATTCAAAAACATAGACTCGCCATCGATATGAACAACTCGGCGTTTCACGCACCAACATGATGAGAAATTTGCACAAAGATCTCGGATTATTGATTTCAGCCTTTGAATGCAAACGATCATCCACTTGGTTACGGCTTCTCACTTTGGACCTTACAGAAGCTCCAATCGGACACCTAATTTGGCAAAAAAAATCATATTTTCTAACGATGCGCATTTTCACCTCGGCGGCAATGTCAACAAACAAAACCAGTACATAAATTTCAGTCTGGTGAACCGACTTAAACATACCCTCACCCTAAGTCATCCATTGAGTACGAGTTCTGTTAAAATACGTCTACATTCACCCTTCCATTAAAATAATGGGCGTGGCAAATTCGCCCATATTCAATCGCAGAGTGACATTACGCAAAACATTATCTAATAAGCAACTTAATTAGGATCCCAAGTGGATTTGGGAATTTTTGTGGCCAACAATTAATTGTCCGCCCAATATTTATATGGGCGGTACAAAAATGGGCAAGGCGAGTTGTTCCGGTTGCTTTTGCCAAAATATTGATCAGTACCAAATTTTATTAAGATCGGCTGTGGTTGACTGAAGATATCGAATCGGCCAACCAGAAATATGTACGTCCAACTTTTGTATGGGAGGTACAAGACTGGGCATGGCACAGTAGTGAATTATTAAGTACACAGTAGCTTTTAGCAAAATATTGACTAGTACGGAATTTCATTACGATCGGTTGTGGTTTACGAGAGATATTGTATCGATCAACCGGTCATCCGCCAAACTTTTGTATGGGAGGTACCAGAATGGGTGTGGCAAGCCCGCTTATTTCCCATAGAAGAGTAACATTTGGCCAAATATTGTCCAGAATTAAATTTCATAAAGAGAGGTTCGGTTTTGCGGGACTTCTCGTGCCGAACAACCCGACGGCCAAACAACTTTTTTATGGGAGGTACCAAAATGGGCGTGACAAAATCACCCTTGTCTTAATCGGTGATTAGCAATTAATGACGTGAAGTCCTATACCTAATTTCATTAAGTGTTTCACGCGATTTATCGGATTGACAACCCGGATGACCACCAAGCTTTTGTATAGGAGGTACTAGAATGGGCGTGGCAATCTCGCTGATTATCTGCAGTTGTGTAGACATTTACAGATTATTAACCAATTTGTGAGTTGAACCTAATCACATCTACCAGAAAAAAGTTTTAGAAGAAATGTGATTTTGTACCAAATGTGTCGATTTGTATGGGTGGTACCAGAAGGGGAGTGGTCGAAACACCCATTTTCAAGCCGAAACTAAGTTTGAGCCAGTAATAGTCACTGATAAAATTTCATTGTGATCGATAAAAATTTAAGGCAGTTATCGTGTTGACCAGCCAGCCAGACAGACAGACGGACATGGCCCAATCGTCTTAAAAGTCCTTCTATGTGTTAAATTTTTTTCCGTATTAAATGATATACACACCCCCTTCCCATGGGTGAGGGTATACAAATTATTTCGAAAAGCTTCAAAAAGACGTCGAAGACGATGCTTGACCTACCCTATAGGAAAAAGTCGCTAAGTCCGGCCGAATGCAGGACATGCGGAAAACTGTATAACACAAAAGACTGCCGAAGCAGGTTGTTGGATTTCTGAGAGCTTTCTACCGATATATATTTTACCCTGATCGGGTTACTGAAGCGAGAGGGATAAGCCCGACTATATGTTGGAGCGTTGGAGTCCCATATCTCGGGAACCGTGGACTCGACTACGACGTTTTTTCTTTTTGCCCTCAAATAAAAACTCTAAAGAGGTAAAAACCACTTTTTTAAAGTTGTCGGTAAAGAAGACTTGCTCCAAAAAAGTTACACAGAAGTATAAAAAGTGTACATAAAATTATAAAAAGTGTACAATTGTATCTCCAAAAGATAAAATCGTATAAAAATCATATGAGGTGTTAGGGGACACCTAGTTGGAACGAAGTTCCTTTCGCTATATATTATGTACTAGGTAGTTCCAACACGCCTAAGGCGCCTGTTGAAAAATTCGAAAATTTAAATGGATCTTTAAGAAAAGATACTATGTATTTGTAAAATAGTAAACGTTTTTTAAGAAACATTTTTGTTTTTTAAAGAATGTATTTTATTTTAAAAAAAAAAGTATATTTTTGGTCCTTTTTGTAAGAATATGTTTATATTTTCCCGAAAAGGTAATTTTTTAAAGAGAGGTATTTCTTTTATTAAAAGCTAATGTTTTTTTTAAGAAAATGTACCATTTTTAAGAATAAGTACTTTCTGGAAGAACTCTTATGTATGATTTGTTTTTACAAAGAAGTACTTTTTTTAAGAATAGATACTTTTTAAAGAAGTGGTACTCTTTTTAGAAAAAGGCTATTTTTTTAGAAAACTTACTTATTTTCAGAAAGGAAAAGAAAAGGTATGATTTTATTTTTAAGAAAATGTACTTTTAAGAAAAGGAAGTTTTGTAAGAACATGTATCTTTTTTAACAGAATGTATTTTTTTGTTGGAAAGGTTTTTTTATAATGGGAATTTTTTTAGAATTAGCCCTTTTCAGGAATAGGTACATTTTGATCTTATCTCAAGAAAAGTAATTTACAAAAATTTACTCTTTAAAGAAAAGGAAGGTAGTGTTTTACGAAAAGGCAATTTGTTGTAAGATAATATACTTTTTTAAGAAAATTCACTTATTTAAAGAAATTACTTTTATTAAGAAAATGTACTTTTTGTAAGAATATGAACTATTTTAAGCAAAGGTACTTCTTTAAGATAAGGTATTTGTTTTAAGAAAATGTACTTTGTTTAAGAATATGAATAGGTATTTTTTTTTTGAGAAAATTTACTTTTTTATGAAAATGCACTTATTTAAGAAAAGTTTCTTTTTTAAACTCCTTTCACTTTGGCTTTTCTAAATTTACTTTTTATTCGGTTCAAAACTACAATATGTAACAAACAGGCTCCACCTAGAAAATTTCCCATTAAACAAAAAATATGCCCCTATATGTCAGTCTAGACACAAACCAAACCAAAAGTACGAGTGCAAGAGTAAGTGTACTGCCAAATGTACTTCCATGCTCAGGGTTGTATTTCATGGATTTGCCAGTCTTTCACTTTGGCTTTTCTAAATTTACTTTTCATTGGGTTCAAAACTGCAATATGCATAGTGACGGCGACACTATCGAGTATACATATATATAACCATGAAAAAGCTTCTCAAAATACCGTTCGGAATCGGTGTAAAACTGTAGGTCCCAATCAGTGAGTTAAAACTGGAAAGCGCACAGCTCAGTGATTGTGAGAAGTTCTCCCCGGTCCCTTCATGGGATGTAATGGGAAACCATTTTTTTTAATAAAGTAGTTTAAAATAAGTTGTTTAAATTTTTTCATTTAGCCCCCATCCCGCAACGTGCGATCAGAAACTTCGTTCCAAAAGAAATATTTGTCTGTTGTGCTGTCAACACTTATTGACTTACTTACTTAGGTGGCCTAAAACAACCCAGCGGTGTCAAAGGCCTTACAAAATTAGGACGACATGTTTCTCCAACCGGTCCAATCTTCACCTGTTCTCCTCCAGTTGGTAACACCAAGCTCTCGCAGGCTATATTCCACCTGGTCTTTCCAGCGAAGACTTGGTCGTGCTATTTTTCGATATCCATCCTTGGTTCATTCTGATTCATTCCACTGGCACGGCCTTGCCAGCGTAAACGCGTTATATTGATACGCATAGTTCAATTTTTTTCGTTTATTTCTGAAAACAGATTTTCTTCTTTGAAATTTGTATGAGGAATTTTTTTTTTACTCATCTATTTATTTGATCAAAACCTGTAACGCATTCTTCTTTTTTGGGAATATCATAATTTGTTGAGGTTATTTTGAATAGATGTAGCTAAACGCCATATTTGACTATTAAATATATCGTTGGATATGTAAACATTTTAATTTGATAAGACCGATTTAAATAGTGCGAACTGGAGGAGAACAATTTGCAGAAAAATTTTTGACAGATCAGTTAGATTTCTCTAATATTTTGATTTTTGCTAAATAATTATGCGATCAGGATTGAATTTGGAATGGAACGAATAAAACAAAGAAAATGGTATTAACTTTTATTTCAGTGATGGTACAATTTCTGTCAAATGGAAGAGGGTTTAATTCCATTTCTCTCTTGGAGAATCGTTCTATTACCACTGATAGTCCAATAAGAAGCTTAAGACTGGCAGTGGATAACGCCGAAATATTTTGGGAATATTTATATATCGAAATAAAGGTTAATTTTAGGCGCGGATAACCATATATATTTCATACTTCCCCACCCGCCTGATTTACATATGGACAATGTTGGAATTTATAAACTAACATGCGGTTTTTTGTTTCTTAATTTAGCTCAAGCCCAACTACAGGAAGGATTGAAAAAAATTATCTTAATTATTCTGCTTAATCTGTAAATATGGTACTCTAGATCAATATTACTTAAATAAGAAACTCATTCACAGTTGCATTAAAATATGTGACCTATCATTTGTGTCTTAAAATATTTCATTTAATTTGCTTTCCTCATTTAATTTCTCTACCTCAAAAAATGAGTTCAATAATATTTCCAAAATTTTTGAAAAATTCGCTTTACCAAATTACTGTGATGACCATGAGATCTTGAGAAACCAAACAAGAAACAAACAAAAATACGTCAATTCTGGAAAATGTAGCAAATTCTACGAAGACACGTACAAACGAATGTGCTACGGCGATACTAGTTACGTAAAAATATTCCAAAAAGTACTAAAAACAGCAACGGCCTTGTTTTTTGCTCAGTATTAACGTCATTTTACGTAACATTCTCAGGGCAACAACGACGCTGTGACTTAGTCCAAACAAAGAGACAACGACGTCATTACAAAATTTTTTGAAATAAATCCATAAAGAACAATAGACATTGCGTCGTAATATTGACCTGGTTGTCCTGAATGTCCTGAATTTTTTAACTGCCGGCCATAAAGCGATCTGTTAATTGTATCTATAATCCTGATGGCTGCCTGTTAGGTAGGCGACGGAGGAAGCGGCGGCTGCCATAAAATATTGCATAATATTGCGCTCACCACTGTCCATTGATGGTGATGGTCATGTAGATGGTGTGTGCGACATGACGGTGTTGTTGGTGGCCTTAATGCTGTAGAAAATGCGTACAAATTATTGCATTTTGCGTAATATTATTACGTGTTACGCACAGTCGGACATGGGCCACAATTCAAGGAACTTTGCTGCAGCAATAGCAACAACAACGGGGCACAGGCAATCGCGGTCGCACTTCTTGCGTAACAATGAATGTTTAATCTTCTCTGGCTTAGTTTGGCCTTGCGTCATTTTAGTATGAGAGCAATAAAATTTGTTTTAGTTTTAGTTTTGTCATGTTTGTAGGTCAGAGCTGTTGTTCGCAGGACGTCTGTCTGTCACTCAATTTAAAAAAGGAAAAAAACTTAGAAAGGACCTTTTATTATGACATTTTGGCAGTGGGATAGACTAATGAACCGCAAATTCAAGTTCGACATTTCTGGTAGAACTTGTTTAAACCGATCATTTTTGAAACTTGACTAAATTTGTATACTTTTTTGTTTGATTGTTTTGCAATTTGGTTTTTGAAAATTAAAGAAAACACAGAAAATTGGTACAGAAGGAAATATTTATTTGAATCGATAAATCAATGACTGCCATTTACTTTTGAAAGATTATTTTTTCCAAGTGTAGCCCACATTTAAGCTTCACGAGGTCCATCCTGAAAGTCCAATTTTAGCACAACATCTCCAACAATTCCGCCAGTATCTCACCAATGACACATTTAATGGTGTCTTCCAATCAATTGAATTGAACTGACTTGATATGAATTGAATTGAATTGAATTGAATTGAATTGAATTGAGTTGAATTGAATTGAATTGAATTGAATTGAATTGAATTGAATTGAATTGAATTGAATTGAATTGAATTGAATTGAATTGAATTGAATTGAATTGAATTGAATTGAATTGAATTGAATTGAATTGAATTGAATTGAATTGAACTGAATTGAATTGATTTGAATTGAATTGAATTGAATTGAATTGAATTGAATTGAATTGAATTGAATTGAATTGAATTGAATTGAATTGAATTGAATTGAATTGAATTGAATTGAATTGAACTGAATTGAATTGATTTGAATTGAATTGAATTGAATTGAATTGAGTTGAATTGAATTGAATTGAATTGAATTGAATTGAATTGAATTGAACTGCATTGAATTGAATTGAATTGAATTGAATTGAATTGAATTGAATTGAATTGAATTGAATTGAATTGAATTGAATTGAATTGAATTGAATTGAATTGAATTGAATTGAATTGAATTGAATTGAATTGAATTGAATTGAATTGAATTGAATTGAATTGAATTGAATTGAATTGAATTGAATTGAATTGAATTGAATTGAATTGAATTGAATTGAATTGAATTGAATTGAATTGAATTGAATTGAATTGAATTGAATTGAATTGAATTGAATTGAATTGAATTGAATTGAATTGAATTGAATTGAATTGAATTGAATTGAACTGAACTGAACTGAATTGAATTGATTTGAATTGAATTGAATTGAATTGAATTGAATTGAATTGAATTGAATTGAATTGAATTGAATTGAATTGAATTGAATTGAATTGAATTGAATTGAATTGAATTGAATTGAATTGAATTGAATTGAATTGAATTGAATTGAACTGAACTGAATTGAATAGATTTGAATTGAATTGAATTGAATTGAACTGAATTGAATTGAACGGATTTCAATTAAATTGAACTGAATGGAATTGAGTTGAACTGAACTGAATTGAATTGAACTTAACTAAATTGCATTGAATTGTATTTATTTGTAAAGTATTTATTTAACAATTTAACGAAAGATATTCACTTTTTTATGATATTCACTTTATGCAATGAAGACATTGGGTCAAAATCTGTAGTTTTTAGGTGAATATTGGCAAATCTGGTCTGATATCTTATTATTGCAAGTGGTTGTTTGGTTGTCTGTCCTAGAGAAATCGCAAAGAAATTTGCATTAGCAACAAAAAGTGGTACCAAAAAAAGTATAAAAAAAAATACAAACATAGTACTAAAAATAGTACCATCAAAGTCACAACTACTGACAAATTGTATCAAAAAGTGATGAAACCAAAAAAAAAGTACCCAAAAAAGGTACTAAAATGAAAAAAAGGACAAAAATTGTTATTAACATCATAAATGAACGGGGAAATATACCCAGAAAAGCCAAGTATGTTCACATAGATCTACCAAAAATTTCGAAAACAGGTACAGAGGACTACAAACAGATTATAAGAGAAATAGCCAAGTCGGTGGTGCAATGGTTAGTGTGCGCGGCTCTTGTACATGAGATCCTGGGTTCGAACCCGGCTCTGACCACCTTCAAAAAAAAAAATTTCTTTCGGCGGCGGTCACCTCGCATAGTGACGGCGACACTATCGAGTATGTAGCCATGAAAAAGCTTCTCAAATTACCGTTCGGAATCGGTGTAAAACTGTAGGTCCCAATCAGTGAGTGAAAACTGGAAAGCGCACAGCTCAGTGATTGTGAGAACTTCTCCCCAGTCCCTTCATGGGATGTAATGGGAAACCATTTATTTTTTATTTATTTATAGCAAAGAAGGCAGCCAAAGGTACTAAAAATGGTACCAAAAAAAGTACCCAAAACGGTACCCAAAAAACTACTTTAAAAGTACCATTTATTTTGTAATGTAGTCCCCAAAATTCATAATTCCATCTCCAACCTTTTGGCTTTGACGAAAGTACTATATTTTTCCGCTTTTTGCCCTATTTGTATCTCCATCAGTTTAAATCTTGAAAATCACGTATCTTCGTGTTTCTGCATTATAAGAGGAATGTGCAACCCAAATTTCATGATTTGGTCTTCAGCCGTTTGGTACTCACAGTGGTACCATTTTCATCGCGGTTTGCCCTATTTTTCTTCCTAAAAGTAAAAATGTTTAAGTCACTTATAGTACCACTTTTATCACTATTTGGCCCATTTTTGTTTCTTAGAAGTTAACAACTTTCATATGTATTCACCTCTTAAACCTTCTCTGGACTTCCACAAATAATTCATGACCAAAATTAGCCAAATCGGTCCAGCCGTTCTCAAGTTTTAGCGAGACTAACGAACAGCAAATTCATTTTTATATATATGGGCATTTCCAGAGAAAGTGCCACCCTATGTCACATCACGTCACCCTCGTTAATTGCTTATATTTTAGGACCATGTGGTTCGATTGTCGTCTATTCTTTTCCAAAATACAGAATGTATGTAACTACATAGTTAGTAAAAGAAAAGAAGACAATCAAACTGACTGGTCCGAAAATATAAGTAATTATCGAGAGTGAGGTGATGTGACAAAAGGTTGACCTTTCTGTGGAAATGCCCATATAGAGATATTCAAAGTGTTTACTAACAAAGTATCTACTCCAACATGAGCTGAGATTCCAAATGCTGTTGTGACAAACTCTGATTCGGTTGTGGCAGCATCGAATCTCGTTTGCGGCTAATTCGGTTGTCTTAACCGGATTTTTTGTGGGCGTACAAAGTGTAATAGTACCTCATTGTATAATTATTTATGACAATATAGGAAATTAAATTATCAACCAAATATTAAAAAATATTATTGAATGAATAAATAAATTAAATTAAAAATCTCACTAAATGGGTTTTAAACTAATTTTTATGTTAACCTCAAAATTCGGTTGTGACATCCTTCAAATTCTGTTATGACAACCTATAATTCAGTTGTAACAACCTCTAATGCAATTGTGATGAGACTCTAATGCGGCTGTGCCAACCAATTATTCGGTGTTGACAACCTCTAATTCGGTTGTTAAGACCTCTAGTGTGGCTGCGGCTATCTCTAAACTCGGTTAGTTCTTTACATAGGCTCCTAGTTTTCGATTCATATTCTTATTAACCACTACTATAATATTGTAATTTATTATTTTCAAAAACTTGTACACTCTTCATAACTCTCCACGGGATATGTGTGTTACAATAATTTGGAACTACGAAAAAAATCCCCCTCTTCTCAGCAGGTACAAACCCACAACTCAATTAAAAAATATAAAACATCCTCTAACATCGCAAATAATGAACTAATTTTTAAAGAGAGCAGACCAATTTGCCCTAAAAACAAACGAACAAAAACAATAGATTTTCAAAAGCATCATAAAAAAACTGGAACACGTAACCAACAAGCGTACAAACCGACCTCTTCCCCTCCTCCTAGTTCATGAGATATTTAAAAACCTAAGCCATACTTTTTTGTCTCGTGACAAAAAGTGTGCTCTCTTTTTGTTCAAAACCCGGACACCCAACAGCCAACAAACCAAAATAGATCACCAGCATAATAAAAAAATGCTAAAATTATCAGTTTTCCTGGAAAATTTGCTATGCAAAACGTGTATTTGCACTCATTACAAATAATTGGAACAAAAAATGAGGCCAGTTTTCCAGAACTCTGCTGCATCACGCCATACCCTGTTTTCTGGGCATGGAAATTTCACGCAAACCACCAATGATACAGGACTTGAAAGATAAGGATTTCAAGGAACTGAACATAAAATGTGATTTAGGTTTTATGACCATTTGCCTTGAAATTTTTTTCTACAAATTTTTTCATTTGGTATTTTTCTGGCAACGTTGCGTAATGGTGGAAAAAAATGCAACACGCTGTGTTGAGGTTTTTATGATCACCTTACTCTGTGTCCGTCGCTCTAAGGACTTGACTATTCATTTGAATTTGTGAGTATTTGTTTACAGGGATATAATGCACAATTTTGTACACACGCAGATGTATTTGTGTGAGTTTGAATGCCTAATTTGTAACGGTGTTGGTTTCCACTACTTCTGTCTACTTAAGGAAAAATCTTGGATAAAACATATAGATTATGAGCAAATATAAAAATTGATACTATGAAACAATTCTAAACAACTTAACATTCAGAGCATCACGCATGGCCATGCTGCAGTCTGTTGCCAGGCAAACTTTAAAGGAGTAATTTAACATCTCCTTGTAGACCGTAGAAGGATACCATTAATTACAAAAGTGGCTGAACTCCGAGCCGGGTTCCAAAAAAAAAGAAACAAAAAAATTACATGAGGTGTCAGGGGACACCCGATTGGAACGAAGTTCCTTTCGCTATATATTATGTAGTAGTTAGTTCCAACATGCCTAAGGCGCCCGTCGAAAAATACGATAATTTAAATGGATCTTTAAGAAAATATACTTTTTGTAAAATGTTCAACTTTTTTTAAAAGTAATTTTTTTTTACAAAAGGTACTTTTTTTTTAAGGAGAAGTAAATTTTTAGGTCCTGTTTGTTTTCTAAAGCAACAAACATGTGTTTGCTGAAACGGCAAGTTCCGAAAAAATATTACAACAAATCTTGTAGGATAGTTTTGGCACCTCTCATCCCTTTGACAAAAGGTTCTATTTAAAATAGTGCTTATAATTTGAACAACAAAGTTTGTCATTTTTAATAACAGTTTTAAAAAAAAATAAAACAGTGAAATTTCAGAGTTTTTGTTAAAACTACAAACTAACTTTTGTCGCCAGGGATGTTGGAGACCAAATTTTTTCTACACGATTTACTTTAATATTTTTCCCCTTACAACCATCTCATCACACAAGCCATACTTACATGGTCCATACCTATGTGATCCAAATACAGGTATACTAAAGAATACTAAATTTTCGGCAAGCTACAAAGACGTTATATTTGCATCCAAACAACAATAAACGGCAGATTTTTCAGCGTGTAGTGTACATTAAACCAGATCGCCAGTATCTACAAAATAACAAATTTTGAAAAAATTAATTGGATAATAAAAATGCAGGCTGAACTTTACGACCTTGGGGTCGAAAGAACGGGTGGTAAGTTCAAGTAGGTAAGTAAGTACTCACATACAAGGCAATTTTCTAATAATACATATCACAATGTCTTTCTTGTCCCAATCCAGCGAATTCAGCTAGACTCCAAATAAGTCTTACTAAATAGAAGTTGCTACTACAGAAATTAAGTTGTACCAACCAATTTCAGTATTTCTAAAGCCTCCCTCATTCATCGGAAATGGAAGATACAACTCCTTGTTACAAAGTTATGTATTCGTTATTTCATAAGAGGTTTTGCTGGAAATGAGAAACTATGTTTGAATGTTCCACCAGGACTTTTCAGAAGAACTAAATATTTTAAACAGAAAGTGAGAAACAAATTTGGGGCAAAACAATAAAGTAACAATATGGTAAGAATACATATTAACATTTTACACCGTATAGACCCGGACTTGGTTATGCTTTGGACAAAATCAACGGTTGACATATATTTTTCTATACGACATCAAAAGAAGGTCATTAAAGTCCATGTATATTTTACTGTTATCGACAAGACGAATATACTAGTAGTTTCTGAATCGCATGTATTTTTTTATTTTACTAGTTTTACCATAAATTTACGTGAAGTGAGACTTTTAAACACAATCGTTGCATCTGACGCCACTATTGACGCCTTCATAAACATGCAACAAATTGTGGACACGTGTCTGGAGGAACTATTATTGTGGAAGAAAGAAAGAACAGTTGGTGGATCCGTTTTTCGTTTCTCGCAAACGTTTTTCGGCTTTCATTTTTAATAACTCGTTTACTGCAAACGTTTTTCAGTTCTCGCAAACGTTTTTTAGTTAGGATCAAATACAACATACATGTAATATTTTTGAATTATAACTGTTTGTATATGGTTACAAACAGAGTTCGTATACCCATGGTAACCAAACCCCATTTTTGATCGAAAATGTGGAATATTTAGAATGTATATATCTCGGAAACGGAGCGTCCAATGGAAAAAATAACTCATTTTTGGAGGTTTCTAAGTGTTTTTCATATTGGTGGTCCAATTCGAATGGAAGAATTTTTTTTTAAAAAAAATCTCCGAAATAACAAAATTTCTAAAATAAAAAAAGTGTGTCCAATCGCAAAAACTTCCCGAATCAAAAATCGCTAAAACACCGTTATGCCATTGTCTCAGAAATGGAGCATCAACATCAAAAGAATAACTAATTTTTAAAAGTTTCTAAGGGTTTTCATAAAGTTGGTCAATCATATGGAAGAAATTTTTTTCAAAAAATCGCCAAAATAAGAAAATCGCTAAAATAAAAATTAGCTCTAACTCGGAAACGGTGCGTCCAATCGCAAAAATAATAACTTTATTATCTCCAAAGGAGGCTTTAACCAATGGACGTCTTTAATACGGCATCACCTATTTAAAGCTAAAACCGTGTTTAGGGGATTTTTATTTGAAAATTTTTAGTTTAATGGATTTTTTATGAAAGGCATCCATTGGTTAAAGCCTCCTATGGAGGTAAGAAATTTATTGTTTTTGGGTTTGGACGCACTATTTTCTTATTTTAGCGATTTTCATATTTTGGCGATTTTTTTAAATAAAGTGATTATACCCTCTAATGCTTCTACCTTGTCGATATATCTTGGATGGGCAATTGAGGCGTTATATTTTGCTGCGCTTTTAGTTGTTATTTGAATGCAAGGCGAGACAGACGTGTAAGTAGACAGTGAAAAAATAGACAAAAATTATAACTTTTTTTGAAACAAACTTTTTGGGTAAAATCAAAATCATAAAAGTTGGAAATTTTAACAACAAAGAACTCATGGAAGCCATAATTAAAAGTTTTAATTACAACTCGGTTGCTGTAACCGAAAGAACAGTTGGTGGAACCGTCTTTCGTCTCTCGCAAACGTTTTTTCAGCTTTAATTTTTAATAACTCGTTTACTGCAAACGTTTTTCAGTTCTCGCAAATGTTTTTTTTTAGTTAGGATCTACTACAACTTGGTTGCTGTAACCGAGGGAATAGTTGGCGGAACCGTTTTTCGTTTACCGCAAACGTTTTTTCAGCTTATGTTTTTCATAACTCGTTTGCTGTAAACATTTTTGGTTCTCTCAAACGAAATTACATGTATCAGAACTTATCAGACGTTCGTTTCTCCCAACTACAGTCCCCAAACGAACTTCAGTTATCTGAGATTTCGTTTGGGAGGAACGAGTTTTTTCTTTGCGTGTAGACATAATGGGGTTTTAGCGATTTTTTATTTGAAAAATTTTAGTTTACATTGGTTACAGCCTTCTATGGAGGTAAAAAAAATTATTTTTATGGTTGGACACACCATTTTCGAGTTATATTTTGTATTTTTTTGCTATCGCGATTTTTTTAAAAAAAAAGTTGTCCTTATGAGTTGGACCACTTTATAGAAAATTCTTAGGAACCTGGAAATTGGCAATTTTTTCGATAGAACTCCAAACTACGAGTATAGACATAATGGCGTTTTAGCGATTTTTTATTCAAAAAATTTTAGTTTTAGCGATTTGTTTAAAAAAAACAGCAGGTGATGCCGTATTAAAGACATCCATTGGTTACGGCCTTCTACGGACGCAAAAAAATATTTATAATTTTTGAGATTGAACGCACCGTTTCTGAGTTATAGTCATTTTTTTTAGTTTTGCGATTTTCTTATTTTGGCGATTTAAAAAAAATCCATAGTCAAATTTAGATGTTTTTTTCGATTCGACGCTCCGTTTCCGAGATATAGACTTTTTTATAATTTTTTCATATTTTCGATCAAAAACGGGGATGGAAACCCAGGGTAACCCATTACACACGAAATACGAGCCTTGGTTACAAATAACAACAATTTTGTTTATATATTTAAATATCAAATACACAATTTTAATAAAATAAATATTTTTTAGTTTTTTTTTCTTCTCTAAATTCATAATGGGATATGGCATCAGCAAATGGTTGTGACAGCCATTAAATTCAAGTAATTAGTTGAACATACTTAACTTTTATTGATTATATTACAACCTCATAAGGTCAGACGTCTTACACATATTAATTAAACAAACAAATTTCAACATATTCTTCCAACTGGCTCTATCCTACGCCTTTTCTCGCCAGTTGGTAGCACCAAGGATATTCTTCTGCCTGGTCTTTCCAGCGGAGTCTTGGTCGTCCTCTTTTCCTGCTTTCATCGGGTACGTTATCAAAAATCTTCCGCGCTGGCTCCTCTTCATCCATTCTGATAACATGGCCTAGCCAACGCAATTGGCCCACTTTGATTCGTCTAGCTATGTCCACGTCAGAATACAGATTGCTCTGTGTTCCAGCGACGTCGGTACTCGCCGTTTTCCCTAACAGGACCATATATATTTTACGGAGAATTTTTCTCTCGAAAACTCCCAGGTGTTATTCATCCGCTTGCGATATGACCCAAGTTTTGGAGCCATATGTCAAGACAGGTAAAATAAGAGTCTGATATAGCTGGACTTTTGTCCGTCGAGAGAGGGCTTGGTTCCTAAACTGCTTGCTGAGCCCAAAATATCATCTATTTGCAAGCACAATTCTCCTATTTATCTCCAGGCTGACGTTGTTGTCCTTGTTCACGGCGGATCCAAGGTAGACAAATTCATCTACCACTTCAAAATTAAATCGGTTGTCAACGTTCAAGTGCGGACCAAGTCGAGAGGTTTCTCTAGTCGTTGACACCATCAATTTTGTCTTGCCCTCATTAACAGCAAGACCAAGCTTCGCTGATTCCTTTTCGATTCTTGAAAATACTGCAGTAATCTTTCGCAAATTTCGCCCAATGATGTCTTTGTCGTCAGCGTACGCCAGCAACATATGGCTTTTCGTGTTAATGATATTGTTCGTATTTACTGCAGCCTTTCTCATTATTATCTCCATTAAGTTGTTGAAGAGATTGCACGAAAGTGTGTCGCCTTGTCGAAGTCCTCGCTTGGTACAGAATGGTTCAGTGAGGTTTTTCTCCACTTTCACTGCTGATTTGGTGTTGGTCAGCGTCGTTCTACAGAGGCGAATCAGTTTTGCTGGAATACCAAGTTCAGACATAGTTTCGTACAGTTTTCCCCGTATGGGGCTATCAAAAGCAGCTTTGTAATCGACAAAAAGGATTTGGATTTAAAACCACACTGGCCCAATCAGGCTCTCAATAATTGGCTTTAGTCTTTCACATAATACACTCGTCAAGACCTTATACGCGATGGATAAAAGACTGATACCGCGATAGTTGGAACAGGCACACGGATCACCCTTTTTGAATACAGGACATAATACACTGAGACTCCAATTTTCGGGCATAGATTCCCCCAGCCATATACCGCATATCAGTTGATGCATGCGGGCTATCAGTTCTTCGCCTACTGCCTTAAAAAGTTCAGCGGGTAGGCCATCCGCACCAGCGGCTTTATTATTAAGCAAGCGGGAGATCGCCGTTCTAATCTCGTCTTGATTGGGGGGTACAATCTATACTATCTTCCACTGTCATTACCTCCTGATCTTCGGTGGAAGAATCTGAGTGGAGTAGTGCTGAAAAGTGGTCTCTCCACATTTTGAGCACACACTGTTTCTCAGTCACCAGATTCCCATTCTCGTCCTTGCAGGAGGGCAGCCCATTATTAGGCCCGTTATTCAATCATCTTACCCTCTGAAAAAAACTTTCGGGATTCGCCATTCATCCTGCACATTTCGGTTCTGTCACTCTCTCTCTGCTCCCACTGCCATTTTTTTCGCCTAAATAGTTGGTTTTCCTCCCTTCTCAGCTTCTTGTACGGCTCACCCGCAGCACGCGTTGTAACTGACTGTTTCGTTGCCATACGTGCAGCGTCTTTTTCATCAGTTGCAATGCGACATTCTTCGTCATACCTTCTGCGGTTGAACATACCAATATATTATTTGGTACAACCAAAGATGACAGAAATACCATAAATGACTCATTCGGTTATTCAGCATTTTCACTAGAGGGCAAAAGCTGTTTCCGTACCACCATTTTTCACTCGGATGTTACGAAAAAACACAAAAAAAACATTTTTATTTCAAGTCAGTTGTTTCAATTTGAAAATAAATTGTAGACAGTAGAAAAGCTCATAGCTTTTGAGATTTTTTGAGAATACGAAAGGCAAAAAAGCATTGTTATATAGTTTATTCAGTAGTTTTTGTTTCCGTGGAAATTTATCCATTTCCGCCATTGCTGCGCCATCTAGAAAATTTCCCTTGAATTTCAAATCCACCACTTATATTTCACCATCTATGGTATTTCTATCATCTTTGGTACAACCGAATTAGTTTTTAAATTTTTCGTTGATCCCGAAAATAAAATATTCACCACTACAGGATAATTTGATAGCTCGAACTAAAACCCGATTGACAGATCATATTTATTTATTGATACTGTGGCTTCAACTAAATATTTCAGTTCTTGCAAACAAAATTGAATTACAAATCAATTGATATGAACAACTTTTGTTGATACTGAATACAATTATGGGTATTCACAATTGAATAATGTGATAGTCCAAGGAACCGCCAAACTTTAGTTGGCTGTAAATATAGTTGTGGCAACGAATCTCTTCTCTGTGTGTGTGATTTAAAAACATACCTGAACTACACTACTCTACATGGAGCGGGTGCAAGTAACCCTATTTTTTAACACCCTACTTTCAACTCTTACTACTATATTAGCAGAAACCCCCTTAAGATGTTGGCCTGGCCTCTTGAGCTCTCTTTAAAAACGATGTGTCTTTACAAAACTCATACTTCCATTCCAGGAAAAAAGGATATCTGAACTGATTGTTATAGTTAGTCTTTTTTTTATTGTTTTCTATCCTTTTTTCGGGAAAAGAAATACCCTTTTAGTGCTGCTCTAATATCCTACATTGGTTGTAATTTAACGATCCTTACAAACAAAAAACCAGAGCGTAACTAAACAATTTTTTACCAGGGCCAACAAAACAGCGGCTAACTAAGACGAAATTCCACAGAACAAACCGAACTAGATTACTAGAGCGTTAATAACAATAAAACTAGGGCTCATAAACAGCGACAACGAGAAAGGGTTGGCGAAATAGTGTCACCTTATGAAACTGAAAGTGGTCATAAAAGTGAACGCGGGAGAAAGGGTTAGCAATGAGATTCTGGAAACAATTAAATGCAACGCAAAAACCAAAAAAAAAAAAAACAGAACAAAAGAAATTGTTAACATGTTGTAGAGGAACGTGGGTATTGATCCATATTTATGGAATTGTTCTCATTGCGGATATTTATAGAACACAAACATTCCGAGGCACAGAATGACCTTGCCAGCAAATATGGCCAGAACATAAGCACTGTCGTTGGTCGTGGTATTGTTGTTGTTGATGTTGTTGTCATTAGGTTATAGCGCTGCTGGTTAGCACGGACGACCGATGTAGTTGACGCTGGAATTTAACTTTTACTTTGACAAATTAGAAGTCGTGGAAGAAATTCGTCATGTTTATGGATTTATGAGTGACTACAGAGTAAAATGAAATCACAATTGATTCCAAGTAGCCTTGGGATCGATGCATAATGAAGGGAAGGGCGTGTACGTTCCGAAATATTGTCGCATGAAAGACTAATTGATGCGAGGACATAACTTGTGTGTTTGTTAATCCTTTACGAAGGAGGTATGTCGACGAATACAGTTAAATAGCTGGGCGTACAGACGTGCTCCTTAATCCCTTCACCACTCGCCGCGCTCAGCTATGCCATTGATCAGCGCCTGTGCAGATTTTTGTTTGGTTTTAATCCAAAACGTAGGCGTATTGTTTAGCAGCAAAATCAAAACATTCGCAAAATCCCTTAAGGTTTCCCAAAGTCCTCACTTAATCCTTCCCAATTGTTTTGAGAAATGGCAAATGTGCTGGCTCGCTGGCTGGTTGTTAAAGTAAATCCTTTCAGGGTTTTAGCGCTAATTCTCTTTCTATGGCAACATTTGACAACATTCGTTGCTAACATTACCCACCATTGCAGTTGTGTATTCTACATAATTAGACAAGGACCTTGAAATCTGCAAGTTGTGTCCTTTTTTTTTAAAGAGTTATTTACCTCGTTGATTTATTGCAACTATTTGGTCATGGCCACCATTAGTTCACGGTTAATTCGTTTGCATTTCTTTTGAAAGGGCTGTGGTTGTTTGTGCTGTTGTGTTTTGTTATCTCGGCTGTGTGTGGTTGTAAAAAACGAACTGTTTTTTAAGAAAATTCAGTTTTGCAGATCAGAAAGGGTTTTAAACAGTTGTTTTTTAAATTAATTCCACGAATTGAATGATGTTTCCAGTACTTGGAAAACATAAAAACGAAGCATTTTTGATAGCTGAAGTGCACACTCAAAGAAAATGATCATGATACGAGATTTCGACGATTTAGAATAAAACTCACATGAGATATCAGGGGAAATCGGTTGGAACGAAATTCCTTCCGCTATATATTATGAACTAGTTAGTTCCAACACGCCTAAGGCGCCCGTTGAAAAATACGATCATTTAAATGGATCTTTAAGAAAATATACTTTTTGTAAAATGATAAACTTTTTTTAAAAGCAATTTTTTTTACAGAAAGTACTTTTTTTTTAAAAAAAAATATATTTTTAGTTCCTTTTTGTAAGAATATGTACTATATTTTCCCGAAAGGTCCTTTTTTAAAGAGACGTACTTCTCTTATTAAAAGCTAATGTTTTTTAGGAAGCCATAAGAGAATGATTTTTTTTTTACAAAGAAGTACTTCTTTTAAGTACAGGTAGTTTTTATAAAAGTGGTAGGTACTCTTTTTATGAACAGGTTTTTTTTTAAGAAAATTTAGTTATTTTCAGAAAGGCTACTTATCTCAAGAAAAGAAAAGAATAGAAAAGGTATTATTTTATTTTTAAGAAAATGTACTTTTAAGAAAAGGAATTTTTGTAAGAAAGGGTAATTTTTTTTAAGAGAAGGTATTTTTTTGCAGAAAAGGTTTTTTAAGAAATAGGAATTTTTTTAGATTTGGTCCTTTTCCAAGAAGGGGTACATTTTTAAGAGTTGGTACTTATCATACATGGGTTTGTTTATCTAATGCAAATGCAAAAGAATTACCATTGTTCGCAATGGCAATTAAAAATTTTGAATTTGCATTTGCTCAGGCAATGCAAATGCAGGTTGTGAAATCGGATGCCAATTGTAATGAAATATGGGAATGCTTTAATATTTTTTTAATTTGTTTGACTGCTGGCAATTCTGTTTTTAAAGTATTTTGTATGAAGAGGTTTGTGGCTTCGATAGGTATTGCCTCGTAGTGCTTTCAAATTCATAAACCTGTACTGTATAAAATATTTTAAACCAAAATTCCCAGGTATGAAGGAAATGCTTTGAAAATAAGTACAATTGCCAATGGTATTGAAAGTTTTTTGAATTTGCATTTGGACAGGAAATTCAAATTAAACAACAAATTATAATTGTCATATAATTAGATTGCCCCATGTATGGTACTTATCTCACAAAAGTTATTTTGTTTCACAAAAAATGTACTCTTTAACGAAAAGGTAGCTTTTTATGAAAAGGCAATTTGTTGTACGAAAATTTAGTTTTTTAAGAAAAGGTACTATTTAAAAAAAATACTTTTTTTTAAGAAAATGTACTTTTTGTAAGAAAATTTACTTTTTTCAAGCAAAGGTACTTCTTTAAGTTAATGTATTTTTCAAATTCATCAGGGATGATTTTTATTTATTTTTTTAAAGAAAATGTACTTTGTTTAAGAATATGAATAGGTATTTTTTTCCAGAAAATGTCCTTTTTTTAAGAAACGGCACTTATTTAAGAAACTGTTCTTTTTTAAAATTCTTTTACTTTGACTTTTCTAAATTTACTTTGTATTGGGTTCAAAACTACAATACTTATATAGTATAATAAATATTGGTTACAGGCTCCACCTAGAAAACTTCCCATTAAACAAGAAATTTCCCAACTTATGTGGGACATCTAGTTAGTCTGGACACAAACCAAAGCAAAGGTAAACAATATATTTGTTTAAAGTTATGAGGAGTTATAACTTTTCTAAGAAGTTGCGAGATTTTCAACACTTTTAATCACAACGTCTAAAAGTACCAATTAGTAGGCAGTAATTCCACGAATTACAGGAAATGCGCTCTAAGAATTCGAATCAGTGGTAGATTCTTTTCCATTTGTGATAAAATGATTAAACAAATTCCCCTTTTATTCGTTATAAAACTTACTTATTTATTTCACTTATATTCAGGGTGCACGAAGAGGGCTTTACTTTCCTTTAGCTGCTGCCTTGAGAGAATGGGCGAAAAGTTACAAAACTATAAGCCAGAAAGGTTTGGTTTTCTTCTTTTGTTACAATAAACAATAATAAGGGCAGAGCAGAAAAGTTGAAAAAAGCCAGAAATTAAAAGAGTATAAAAAATAGTGGCTAATCTTTTACAAAACAGGGATGGAATAAATTATACACCATCAAGATTATTAAGTTCAAAAATGCACATAATTGTAATTCAATTACAAGTAAATAATAATAAAAATTATTGAAAATGCTTATAAAATAGATATATTTTTCAACTGGAAATAATTGCATTAAACAATAGTAGATAATAGTGGGTTGTTGCATAATAGTGTTAAATCAAAAGTTGTTTAACTTTTTTTCATTTAGCCCCCATCCCACAACGCGCGATAAGAAACTTCGTTCCAATAATTTGTGGAATAAATTGAAGAAGGTTGTGATACTCTGAAACATTGGAAGAAATAGGAAATTCAAATTTTGAGTTGACCTCAAAAACTAATGGGAGATGTTCGATAAAATAAGGTGATATTCCAGTTTCTCTAAGGCACATTTACCGGCCACTCAGACGATGTTCTGGTACGCCCCCGGGCTTCAGCTCCTGCACCAGCTGTATTTTCTAGTGCTTTAGACCGAGATCCTTACATAATGGCATATTGCGATTTTCATTAACACTGGCGAGTGCACCTGCAATACACCCAGCGAAATAATTACTTACTTACTTATCCGGTCTCGAAAAACCCCAGGGGGTCAGGGACCTTACAAAACGAAGATAACATATTTCGCCAACCAGTGCGATCTTTTGCTTTATTTCTCCAGTTTGCAATACCAAGTGTATGCAGGGATTCGTCAACCTGATCCCTCCAGCGGAGTCTTGGTCTTCCTATTTTTCGTCTTCCTTCCAGTTCGGTTTCGAAAACCCTTCGTGCTGGTTCGTCTTCATCCATTCTACTGACATGGCCTAGCCAGCTCAATCGCGTTATCTTGATCCGCTTAACTATGTCAATGTCAGGATAAAGCTCATTCAGCTCATGATTCATGCGTCGCCGATACTCGCCGTTGTGCACTATAGGGCCATACATTTTTCGGAGTATTTTTCTCCCGAAGACTCCTACAGATGTTTCGTCTGCTTGCGATAGGACCCAGGATTCTGCGCCATAAAGCAAGACAGGTTGAATGAGAGTCTGGTACAGCTGGACTTTTGTTACTCGAGAGAGGGCTTTATCTCTAAAGTGCTTGCTTAGCCCAAAATAACATCTATTTGCAAGCACAATTCTCCGCTTGATCTCAAGGCTGACGTTGTTGTTTTTGTTCACGGCAGATCCGAGGTATATAAATTCGTCCACTACCTCGAAGTTGTAACGGTTATCAACGTTCACGCTTTGGTCTAATCGTGTGGAGGCCCTGCTCGTTGAAACCATTAATTTTGTCTTGTCCTCATTTACCATCAGACCCACTTTTGCTGACTCCTTCTCAGTTCTCGAAAAAACCGCAGTAACTTCTCTAATTGTGCGCCCAATGATATCTATATCATCAGCATACGCGAGCAGCATGTGAGCTTGGCTGCTGATGGTTTTATTCATGTTGGCTGCAGCTTTTCTCATAATGATCTCCATTAAGATGTTAAAGAGATCACACGATAGGGTGTCGCCTTGCCTGAGGCCTCGCTTAGTTTCGAAAGGTTCGGTAAGATCCTTACCAACTTTCACTGCGGATTTGGTGTTCGTCTAGGTCATCCTGCAAATGCGTATGAGTTTTGCAGGAATACCAAGCTCAGACATTGCTTCATAGAGTTTCTCCCATATCGGACTATCGAAGGCCGCTTTATAATCGATAAATAGATGATAGGTGTCGATTTGTTTTTCGTGATTTGGCGACTTAAAACTGTCATATGGGAAAAAGTATGCAAAACCTGGTCTCATGCCAAGACACGAATTATTATTTTTGAATGAGGGGTAATATTATCCGATGGAGAACATTTAATTTAGATGGACCTGATGGCTCGGACAAATATTGACGTTCCAGAGATTTTTCAAAAATTATGCATCAGCGGTGAAATTTTGGCGGTGGCTCCCTTATGGTTTGGGCAGGTATGAGTTATAGAGAAACCACTCCAATATGTTAGGCCGACGGTGGTGCAATGCGTAGTGTGCGCGCCTCTTGTACTTGAGATCCTGGGTTCGATCCCTGCTCTGACCACCTTAAAAATTTCTTTCGACGCCGGTCACCTCGCATAGTGACGGCGACAGTATCGAGTATTTAGCCATGAGAATGCTTCTCAAAAATACCGTTCGGAACCGGTACAAAACTAGGAAGCACACAGCTCACTGGTTGTGAGAAGCTCTCCTCGATTCCTTCATGGAATGTAATGGGAAACCATTTTTTTTTTTTTTTTTTTTTTAACCAATATGTTTCGTTTCCACAAAACTGGTTTCCGAGTACTATATTCGACTATTGGATGTCGTCTTAATTAATTCTGGAAAGGAAATTTGTGTTCCAGAATTTATCATCCAGCAGGACAACGCAACAGTACATCGGTATAAGAAAACTCCAAAGTTTCTGGAGTCCAGAAGTAATACAAACTCTCGACTGGCATGCACTTTGTTCTGATCTCTATCCGACAGAGAATCTCTGGTATATTTTACCTACCCAAGTTTACCACCCAGGACGCCAGTTGAAGAATATCAAGGGTCGAAGAGTAGCAATGCCAGAAAATGGAAGATAACTGATCCTGCGCATATTCATTCGTTGATAAACTCAATGACAAGATACTTAGTAGAAGTTACCAGCGATAATGGAGATCAAATGTCTTACGAAAGTTTTTAGAATATTTAAATAATCCTTTTGCCTTTATAAATATTTCGCACTAGTAATTAGTTTATTTTTGTTGATTCACCTTGAAGAAGTCAAACTCAAAGTATTTTTGCTGAAAAGTATTTAATTTTGAAAGGACTAATTCAATATAAAATAAAAACTTGGCAATTCCTCACAACATTTGGAAAAAACAAAAAATGGTGTTGCCTTTATATTTATTTCGCGGGGTGTATTGTTCTCGGTACGTGCGCTACTTATACGGCATCATCAGATTCCTAACTACTGTGACTGAATTGATACCATCGGCTGATCATCAATCGATCATCAATATTGTCTGTTGTTGTTGTTGGAATTATAGGACTTTCAGTGATGTTGATACTTAGGAATCTTCGATCGATACTAATTCGCACATGTGAATTACAGAATTGAGTTTGTATGTATACGATTCCACTTGATATATTCTCCTCTGGGTATAGAGATTTCCACACTCTTCATTATTATAATGTGGTTTCGCAACTGATGACACGCCTCTAATATTGGCACTACTTCCGCTTGTAAGACACTGCCAAAAACAGGGAGGTGATTTGATAGTGTTGAACCCAGTGACATTGAGTAAGCCCCAGCACCGGTACAGTGAATAATCCCCCATCGTGTCGTTAACTTCTGCACGACAAACAAGGCAAGTGAATGTTTCGAGTCCATTTGCAATACTTGCAGCTTGTAGTTTTAGGACGCAAGAATTGCACGTTTTTATGTGTTTGCAAGGAATCATCAGAATATTGGGCTCAACCTCCAAGCAAACCACGCACAGAATTTGAGAGCGCGGTAGTGTTGGTGGCTCCGATACAGTATCATCATCTTCATCTTCAAGGTTCGAGTGTTCCTCAAACAGATCTTCATCTGGCTCCATTTCATAAACAATTTTATTTTTCGGGAAAACCAATCGCTTTATGAATGCGGTCGCAATTATGGATCCACAACGTTGGCTTTTTCAATCAGTTCCGCTTTTTCGATAAATTTCCTCCTTTTTTTAGTTTTTCCCAAAGCTCCACCGCTATTGGTCAGCAATTCAAAATCTCGGGACTTGTTGAAGTCTTCTGTTTGTAAAACTTTAACAAACTTAAAAAATTTTCCCTGTTTGGGAATCATTTTTATATCCTTCGACAGCGGAAGTCATTCGAGTCGTTGTTTCAAAAACAGACAGTGCGCGTCTGGCCCAATCTAGGTTGGAGACCAATAAAAAACAAATAAGAAACTATGTGAAAGATAATTTATACTAGTGTTGTTTAAAAGTATTTACCTTCTGTAACCATTGCTTTTCGAAGTATTCCAAAAAGTTCGAAAATTCGAAATGACGCTCGAGCGTTTCTATGTCTTTCTTTATTTGCCCGAATGCACCCTGTATGTGCATGGCAGGCAACAGGGGAAGCGATAATAGTTTATGATATTCCAATGACGCCTTATTGATTTGTCGAATCAATTGTGATAATTGTTTATGTTTTGTAGCTATTTGTCGTCGTACTGCCTGGCAAAAGTGGAACCAACAGCCATAGATTTTTGTATCCAAAAATGAAGTTTTAATAGCTCTTCTTAGACTCGCTTCATAATCGCTGATAAAGGTCGCACCATTTAAGTTTTAAGGCTCGTTCACAATGATAGCAACAAATTCAACAGGCGTTCACAATGCAAGCAACAAATTTGTTCGAATAAGTTCGAAAAAACAGCTGACTGGCAACATTGTTTACATTATACAGCAGTATACATATTTGGGGATTGAAAACCATGGAGAATTGCAATACAAACGAAAAAGCAAACAGTAACAAATAGAAAAATTAAATGTGAGACACGGACCTCAGATTTGTACCACTACCCGGAGCAAAAAGTATTAAGTGTTTTTCTTTAGGAAACTTTTCAAATTTTTCTATAGAAGAGTTTTAAAATTTTTCTATAGACAAGTTGTCAAATTTTTCTATAGAAATGTTTTAAAATTTTTCTTTAGAAAAGTTTTAAAATTTTTCTATAGAAATATTTTAAAATTTTTCTATAGAAATGTTTTAAAATTTTTCTATAGAAAAATTGTAAAATTTTATAGAAATCTTTTAAAATTTTTCTATAGAATTGTTTTAAAATTATTCTATAGAAATTTTTTTAAATTTTTCTATACAAATGTTCTCAAATTTTTCTATAGAAAAGTTTTAAAATTTTTCTTTAGAATAGTTTTAAAATTGTTCTATAGAAATGTTTTCAAATTTTTCTATAGAAATCTTCTCAAGTTTTTCTATAGAAATCTTCTCAAATTTTTGTACAGAAAAGTTTTAAAATTTTTCTATAGAAAAGTTTTAAAATTATCTATAGAAATATTTTAAAATTTTTCTATAGAAATAGTTTTAAAATTTTTCTATAGACAAGTTGTCAAATTTTTCTATAGAAATGTTTTAAAATTTTTCTATAGAAATGTTTTAAAAGTTTTCTTTAGAAAAGTTTTAAAATTGTTCTATAGAAATGTTTCCAAAATTTTCTATAGAAATCTTCTCAAATTTTTCTATAGAAATATTCTCAAATTTTTGTATAGAAAAGTTTTAAAATTTTTCTATAGAAAAGTTTTAAAATTTTCTATAGAAATATTTTGTAAAAATTGTAAAATTTTATAGAAATCTTTTAAAATTTTTCTATAGAATTGTTTTAAAATTATTCTATAGAAATTTTTTGAAATTTTTCTATAGAAAAGTTTTAAAATTTTTCTATAGAAATGTTTTAAAAGTTTTCTTTAGAAAAGTTTTAAAATTGTTCTATAGAAATGTTTCCAAAATTTTCTATAGAAATATTTTCAAATTTTTCTTTAGAAATGTTTTCAAATTTTTCTATAGAAATATTTTAAAATTTTTCTATAGAAATATTTTCAAATTTTTCTATAGAAATGTTAGAAACTTATGTTCCATAATATGTCATGGCCTTGGACGGTTTCGATAAACCTGAAAATGTCAGCTTTTTTTAAACTTTTTTCTTTTGTTTATTAATAAAATTGGCGCGAACTACACTTACTACAAACAATTACACATTTGCATCAGCTGATTTGTTCGAAAGCCAGCGACAGTGTTGTATTCTTGGTAATAAAAAATTATAATTATATGTGAAATTATTGTTATTGACAGATTCTACAGATAATATCATTTATTAAAATGTTTGTTTTGATACAAAATGTTTACATTTTCATTCATACTTTCAAGTTTTCAAACAAAATTCGAAGTAGAGCGCCCCTAGCGGTCAGTAGAATAAACTGATTCGAACAAATTCCAATTTGAAGTAGGAGTAGACCTACTTCTATGACAAATTTGAATTCCAATTTCACGAAAAACATGAGAGGGCATTATATGCAATACTGTGAGTGGGAACGAGAAGGTTTGAATTACAAATGCGTTGCTGCCATTGTGAACGCTACTTAAAGCCGGAATCACAATGCAATCAACATTTTCAAAAGGCGTTCACAATGCAAGCAACAGTTTACTTCGAATCGAGATGTTTGTTCTAACAGGTGATACCAGTATTACGGCCAATATATCAAGGCAACAATACAATATATTTTGTTTTCATGTCAAAGTTAACACAAATGTTTGTCAAGAATAAAAGTAAGCCAGAAATTATAAAACCAAATACATTTGAATTTGATTCTTCATATAATGAACAGAAGGAAAAGCAAATCATATAAGTTGTTCTTATAGCACAACCTCTATTAGTTGCATCATGATTGAAATGTCGCAAATGTCACATTCAGAGTTGTATTTCGAATATTAAAAAATGTGAATGTATTTAAAAATATTTGGTATTAAAAGATTCTACAGATAAAATAACGTTTTATAATGCGTCTTTTAACACAAATGGGTTCAATTTTCATTGATGTTTTTAAGTTTGAAAATGAAATTCGAAGTACAGCGCCATCTACCGCTTAATAGTACATTTTTTATTCGAACAAATATGTTGCTGGAGTAGGAATAGATCAACTTCAGCGACAAATTGGAGTTACAATTTTGTAAAAAAAACGAAAGGCCATTATGTGAAATTCTGTGTGTGAGAACGAGATAGCATGAAAAACGAAAATGTCGCTTGCATTGTGAACGCTACTTAATACATTAGAATTGATGTAATTAAATAAATTGCCATAGCATTTTGTTGACTTTTAATTCGTTAAAATAAAAAGTACTGGAAAAACCTATCGGAAGTAAAAATAAAAATTAGTCTAATTATTGTATAAGAAATCGCGTGGCGGCGCGCGGTGCGGCCTTTTCATAATATTCGATATAGCAAAATCAATTCTTCGAAACATCCCAGCGGTACAATTGAAAATGTGCCATCGTTCAAAATCTTTTTATTGTTGTTGTCGGGAATATTTGCATTAATGAGCTTGACTATCTTATCGGATCCAAAGACGCAGTATGCAAAGTCCTTCGAGTCGTGGCACACTTTAAAAAACGCTGTTTTCTCTTGGCCCTCATGCAAAGTAAGTTCAAAATTTATGAAGATATTTTCCTTCTGAAGCATACATGATGCCGCAAAAACTTTTGATGTCAAATATTGCAGACCTCGTTTGACTTTGTTAAAATCAATATTTTCCGTTGCTTCCTGGTTGCTTAATTAAAGAAAAGCATTGTTAATCACACAATGAAAGTAAAAATGGTTTACACCACTATTCACTTACCTTACGCAAACGTTCCCAAAATTCGCCCGTATTCCGTTTACAACGTTAGCTGCGCCCAATGTACTTGAAACATCCAAACATTTATCCTTAATTTCGTTGAGGGCTTTTAGCTCATCATACAGTTGGTGTTGGTCTCTATGGTTATGTTCAATGAAATCGGTTGCCTTACGACACTGCCCCTTTTCTAAAATCACTCGCGACTTGCAATTTCGTTCGTAACACGTATATTATTGCCTTCTTTTGGCTTCAGATTTTTGTAAATAAAATTGATTTTCATCTATAATGTATAGCACTTTACTATTTATTCTTTTGCCACTCATTATTTCAAACGCGAGAGTTGTCATTTTTTTAATCACTTTTACACCGATCTTCACTAAACAAAATTCTAACTAGAACTGATGATGTTTACACTGTTTTATTACGTGAAATACCTGATTGCTTTGAAACTACTTGTTTTAAGACAGTTTTAAGAACCGTTACAAAACCATCAAAATTTACTAAAATGCAATTTTAAGAGAAATGAAATAACTCCCATCGAAAATTAAATAGCTCCCAATGGGAAAATAGTGTTTGCAATTAAAATGAAATAAGTCCCAACTGCGATGAAATTAGTGCCAATGATAACACCCAAATGAAATAACTCCCAACAAAAAAAAACTGTTGGGACTTATTCCATTTGGGAGTTATTTCATTGTGAAATAAGTCCCAATGCATTTGGAAAATTTTTTGGGATTTATTTAATTTTTCCATTGGGACAACCAAATACCAGCGCCCTCTGTATTCGAAGTTAAAATCCACTTAGTTCTCAAAGTCTCTTCAATAAAATTAGGAATTTCTAATCGTATTATGATTTAGTGATATAATTAGGTTATTTAATTAATAGAGACTCAATATTATTATCCGCATATAACAAATGTATATTTTTAGATTCGTAGACATCAAATCAAAATGTTAAAGGAGATGTAGTGACCTGCAACGAAATCATTTTATATCCATAAGTTTTGGCAATATTATGCTACGGATAGAAAATATTTATACTTATAAGTCTTCGAGATATATTTAAATATTTTCAAATGCAGTTTATTTTTTTGAAAAAATGCAATCAATCAAGCGTACACAGGCACCCACCAGCAAATAAAATTCGAATCTGGTGCCAGGATGGGGAACGCCAAAAGGGGACCAGATGACTAGATAACAAGTGGGGTTGTGGTTGTGTTGGTGCAAATGATCATGTGAATGGTCAGTTGAGTTTTAAAAATACAAACTGCAAAATAAAACGAAAATAAAATAAATTACAAAGGAATGTGAGCATTCTTACGTGTGCCACAACACAATAGCGAAGGCTTTCGAATTGGAAATGAAACATTGAATTTTGACCACCGGCACGATCCCAACCCACCCCACACCAGGCACAGAGGCACAAGGCATTTCCATCGAGAACAAGTGTACCCGCGACATATGGGAATTAGACATCGTCTATAGGGTGGCATATTATTCACGAATATAATTTTGATTGTATTGTGTTGATTGCGGGCACAGAATATAGTTCCATCAGGATTGTTTCTTATGAAAATACTAAGGCGGTGGAGATGAGGGCAAGAAAAATAAAACAAGAATAAAAAACCGAGACACACGAGATTTGCTTTTCTTGTATTTATTTTCCTCGATATTTCATTCCTATAGATATATATCTCCTCTATATATACCTCCTGATGATGCTACACAATGGAGTAGTGAAATATTAAGGAATATATCAAGCTCGGAGAATATAGATTATTTCTTGATAAAGAAAAGGTCTAACAACAGAATACAAATATACTGAGAAATAAATAAAGGTAATAATCGAGGTAAATTTTACAATCGTTATCGGCGAAATGGTAAGGGTGTGCAACAATTGTGAATACGATCTTGGGTTCAAATATCGTACCTCTCATTTTTTCATTCCCTCCGACACATTAGTATACCTATAGCGACACTATCGTGTACTTAGCCGTTCCTGAAAAACGGCTGTAATAAATCAAAAGCTCACTGTTTATAAGAAGTTCTCCCCTATCCGTCCAAGGTATGTAAATTGGTCAATCCATCTGATGATCACCTCAAAGTGATTCGAAAAAACTACAAACTGATAATTCACATAGTAATCGAGATATCGGAAGTTTACATTTACTTTACTTTTATTGGTCATTCACAACCTACCCAATTCAGGGGTCTTGTATAACAGGATAGGATATTTTGAATCTTTACAGTAAAAAACTTGACACTTTGTTCTGCCCTTTGTCCTTAAAAATATGTTTTCCTGTTGCATTTTAGAAAACAGGACAGCATTTTTGAGTTTGGAACACAAACATGCAATATTAAGACAAGTAAAGCGTAGAAATTTTGTAATATTTCTCAATGATAGGCAAAGATGATAGAAATACCATTTTTATTTCGATTCTGTTGTTTAAATTTGAAAATAAAATATAGATAATTAATTGAAAAGCATTTCGCTTTTGATATTTTTTGAAAATACAAAAGACAAAAAAGCAAAGTTCAATAGTTTTTGTTGACAGAAAATTTGCCCATTTCCACCATTGCTGCGTCATCTAGAAAATTTTACTTGACTTTCAAATCCACCACTTAGATCTCACCATCTAGGGTTTTTCTATCATCTTTGTTGGAAGCCACCACAAAGATGATAGAAATATCATAGATTGTGAAATATAAGTGGTGGATTTGAAAGTCAAGGGAAATTTTCCAGATGGAGCATGAATGGTGGATATGCGCAATTTTCCTGAAAATAAAAACTATTCATCAATGCTTTCTTGCTTTTCGTATTGTCAAAAATGTTATGAATTCGTTATAAATCTGGAAGAATAGGGGAATATGCAATCACATCCATAGATGGTAGAAAAACCCTAGATGGTGACATATGTGGTGGATTTGAAATTCAAGGGAAATTTTTTAGATGTCGTAACAATGGTGGCACTGGGCAAATTTTTCTAAATTAAAAAATACTGCAAAACCTATTTAACTAAAAAAAATTTTCAATTATCTATTATCTATGTATATTTTATATTCAAACTCAAACAACAGATTCGAAATGAAAATGCTTTTTCGTAGCATCCGGGCATAGATAAATAAAAACCATAGATGATTTACTTGCTTAATCACCATTATCACCAGAGGGCACACGCTGTTTCCGTACGACCATTTTTCACTCGGATGCGACGAAAAACCACTCAAAAATCATTTTTATATCGATTCTTTTGTTTAAATTTGAAAATAGAATATAAATAATAGAAAAGCATATCGCTTTTGATATTTGTTGACAATACAAAATGCAAAAAAGTATGGTTATATAGTTTTTTCAATAGTTTTTGTTTCCAGGGAAATTTTCCCATATCCACCAGTTCGGCGCCATCTAGAAAATTTCCCTTTATTTTCAAATCCACCACTTATCTTTCACCATCTATGGTTTTTTATTTATTTATTTGATTTTATTTATTTCCAAAGACGATAGAAAAACCCTAGATGGTGAAATCTTTGTGGTGGATTTGAAAGTCAAGAGAAATTTTCTAGATGGCGCAGCAATGATGGAAATATGGAAATTTCCCTGAAAAAAAAAATATTTTACCGTTCCTGTATGCCTTTCGTCTATATTTTATTATCTATATTTTATTTTCAAATTCAAACAACAAGATCGAAATAAAAATGAGTTTTGAATGCCTTTTCATCGGATCCGAGTGAAAAATGGTCGTACGAAACAGCATTTGCCCTCTAGTGGAAATGGTGAATAAAAGAATTTTCTATCGTCTTTGCTATTACCATAGATAACTATAAAACCATAGATGGTGAAAGAGAAGTGGTGGATTTGAAAGTAAATGGAAATTTTCTAGATGGCGCCGGAGTGATATATATGGGCAAATTTCCTTAGAAACAAAAATTATTGAAAAAATTGTATAACCATGCTTTTTTGCCTTTTCTATTGTCAACAAATATCAAAAGCGATAGGTTTTTCTATTATTTATATTCTATTTTCAAATTTAAACAACAGAGTCGAAATAAAAATAATGTTTGAGTGTCTTTTCGTCGCATCTGGGTGAAAAATGGTCGTACGGAAACAGCACGTGGTGCCATCTGGGCAAAATGGTGAATAGCCGAATGAATCTCTATTATTTCTACCATCGTTGAACTCACCACTAATCGATAATTCGCCGAGAATCGGGGAAATAAATGGGACTTTTTTTTGAGATGGTTCGAGAAGCCAGCTAATAATGAACGTTCGACAAGTCAGTAGTGAAGCCTGCAAAATAATATTTACCATAGTGCCACCCTAATCCATACACATATACGAGTGCCAACTCAAAATAAGCAGATATAAGGAATTGCGATGCTGTTGATGAAGATGCTAATGGTGTGTGTGGGTGGGTGGTTGTTAGGTTGGTTTGATGGCTCCTATATTCGGGCGTATTTATAACACCTCTAAACAAAAATCACGCGCGTCGACATCAATCAGTAGCAGAGCAAAAGCGCAACACTATCATTGGACTTAAAAACATTCACATGTTTTATTTTGGTTGCAGGCCCATGATGGCGTGTATGTTGATGACGGTGACGATGGTGGCAGTGTGATACTGATTCCGATGCTTATGATGCCTTTGGCTATTGCTCCGACTGTAGTGGGAGAGTTTTCTTCGTATATTTAACGGCTGACGTAGTACACTGCATGTGATCATTGGAATTTAACGAATTATTTTTAAAAATAAAACAAACAAACAACAACATAGTGTCCGTTCCACCACCCCGTTTAATTTAGTTGGAGCTCATAGAGGATTACAAATAGAAAATCCATTGAAAACGAAAGAAAAAAAATATTTTCTTACGTCCACAGTTAAGTAGGTGCGTGTTCCTTTAATAACATTTTATGCGAAATTGATTATATCGACTTATCACTAAAGCAGAGTTTATTTACACATTAATGTACATTTTTTAATAAATTTTAATCTTTAAAGATTTTATTTTTATCCCTTACAATTCTATATATGTATATTTATCTTACTTCACCAGTTCCAGTTTGTCTTCAGTTATATTTGGATTTGGTTACTATCACATTTTGACTTTCATCGGTGGTAGCTTGGCTATATCCGTATCCGAGTGCGTTTTCAATTATGGATGTCCTCCAACTTCGATTTGTTTGCTTGGCTTGCTTGTTCTTTATAATCGGTGTGGATCCTTTTTGAGAGCGATTTCTTTATCACAAATTTCATATTTCTTTGCTCGGCTGCTTTGGTTGCTTTTGCGATTTAAGGCCTTTTTGGTGTATAATAATAATTGTCCTGTTTTGCGGTCCACGCTTCGCTTCCACTTCTCATCTACATCTTGAGAGTTTTGGGTGTAAATATATTGAGAACACTGTCCCATCCACAGTCGGCCAGTTCATGGGGCTTATTCACATTCCAGTCCAGACCACACACGAATTCGGTGTGATGCTTGTGAATTTCGACCGCATCCAAAGAAACGCCAAAGTCCCAAATCCTGAAATTAAAATAGTAAAAGTTCAATAAATGTTAGATTTCATTTTTAAAATAAACACGGTTATCGATAAATATGGAATTTAGGAAAACTTAAAGCCAACCACAGCCTTGTCCACACGACCGTGAGCTTTATCTATCACTTTTTCCCTGGATCATAAAATTGTGAAAAAGTACACGGATAAAATAAAAAGATAAAAAGTTTAAAAAATATATAGTTGATTTCTAAAAAAATTTATTAACTACGATCTTCAATTATAACCATTGCCTTAGTTGACATTAACTATTTTTTAATTGAATTTTAATTGTCAAACAAATTAAAAGCAGTCGACACCATAGACGAATTTAGTATAGACACATTTATTCTCTCATCTGACATTTCATTTCACATGTTTCGCCGTAGGTTTGTGGAAATGACAAAATGTGTTCACTTAACTTTTTCATGTCGTTTTGCTGTAGAACTGAAAAATTGAAATGCATTTTGCACTTTTTTGTTGACTTTTATCGTTGGTATGTATACATTTGTATTGTATTTAAAACAACTAGTTTGCCGCAAAAACACGAAATTCGGTTGTTGGACGTTATGTACCATTGCCTCTATCTGGTATTATTGAACCCATGTTTTCCACCATCCAATGTTTACTTTCCACCGTACCTATGACGTTTAATTTATTCTATACCTATCTATACCTATATTCGTCTATGTGTGCATCTCTTTCAAATTTGAATATGATTTTCCAACTTAAATCAGTTTAATTTGCATTTGAATAAAATTTTTAAATTTTATAATAAACACGTATTCCAAGTTGAAATGTGATTTAAATTTTAAAATAAAATTGAAACAGGGTTCCCAAATTTAAATAGAGCTGGGAAATTTTGAGTTTTTGGCATGAATAAATGACATGGTCAGTAAACAAACATATTGTAAGTGAAAAACACTGTTTCCAATGGTTTTTGCCCAAACAGGTTTCTTGACAAATTGATTTTTCGAACAAACTGAAAACCGGCTTTTATAAAAGGCCCATTGTTGGGCACTAGTTCAAATTCGATCTCAATTTGTCGGTGGCGACGCCGGCGTTTTGAGAATTAGACCGGCGGTGGCTTAAATTTTGGCATTTATTCATCTAATTTGTACAGCAACGTGTCAGTGCTCGAGCACTTTTGGGCAAAACTGTTTTAAAAAACATTGCACTCAAAGGTTTGTGGTAGATAACTTTACTGTCGTCTTAGAAAAGTTTGCTATCAAAAGTTTATTTTAAAACACTTTTATGGCCAGTTTCACAGTTGAATATCCTCCATTGAAATGTACTTTAAATGCCCGATCCTTGTCATTTAAATGTCATTTAATTTGAACATTTTCTGTGAACTTTTAAATGACTAGAGTGAAACTCGTCCTTAGGGTCCTTAAGGTGAGTTTCACACTCATTTAAAAGCACCCAGAAAATTTTCATATTAACTGGCATTTAAATGCATTTAAAGTCCATTTAAATTGGGAATTTTGCACTGTGAAACTGGGCATTAGTTTTGTTCAGGGCTTTTTTATAAAACTTTTTTGTCAAACGGTTCTTTTAGAAAACTTTGTTATCAAAGGTCTCTTTTAGAAATACAAGTAGTTGTTGTCAAAAGTCTCGTTTAGCAATCTTTATTGTCGAAGGTCTCTTTTAGATTGTTATTAAAGGGTTCATTTAGTAAACTTAGTTGTCAAAGGGTTTTTTTTAGAAAACATTGTTATAAAGTCCGTTCTGTTACGAAACTTTGTTGCCAGAAGATTATTATTGAATACCTTGTTGTCAAACGTTTCTTTTTCGAAACTTCAACTTTTCTTTAAGGAATATTTGTTGTAAACGGTTTCTTATAAAAATCTGTGTCGTAAAAGTTTTCTTATAGAATTTTTTCTAAATGAAATCCTTTAGAGAATCCTTTAGAAAACGTTGTTGCCGAATGGGTCATTTATACAATTTTGTTGTCAAAGTCTACTTTCGGACAACATTGTTGTTAAAGGTTTCTTTTAGAAAAGTTTGTTTTCAATGGTTTGTTCTCAATGGTTTTCAATGGTCTCGTTTAGAAAACGTTGTTATCGCGTATGCTGATGATATAGATATCATTAGGCGCACAATTAGAGAAGTTACTGCGGTTTTTTCGAGAATTGAGAAGGAGTCAGCAAAAGTGGGTCTGACGGTAAATGAGGACAAGACAAAATTAATGGTTTCAACGAGCAGGGCCTCCACACGATTAGACCAAAGCGTGAACGTTGATAACCGTTATAATTTCGAGGTGGTTGACGAATTTATATACCTCGGATCTGCCGTAAACAAAAACAACAACGTCAGCCTTGAGATCAAGCGGAGAATTGTGCTTGCGAATAGATGTTATTTTGGGCTAAGCAAGCACTTTAGAGATAACGCTCTCTCTCGAGTAACAAAAGTCCAGCTGTACCAGACTCTCATTCAACCTGTCTTGCTTTATGGCGCAGAATCCTAGGTCCTATCGCAAGCAAACGAAACATCTGTAGGAGTCTTCGAGAGAAAAATACTCCGATAAATGTATGGCCCTATAGTGCACAACGGCGAGTATCGGCGACGCATGAATCATGAGCTGTATGAGCTTTATCCTGACATTGACATAGTTAAGCGGATCAAGATAACGCGATTGAGCTGGGTAGGCCATGTCAGTAGAATGGATGAAGACGAACCAGGCCAGTAGAATGGATGAAGACGAACCAGCACGAAGGGTTTTCGAAACCGAACTCGAAGGAAGACGAAAAATAGGAAGACCAAGACTCCGCTGGAGGGATCAGGTTGACGAATCCCTGCGTACACTTGGTATTGCCAACTGGAGAAATAAAGCAAAAGATCGAACTGGTTGGCGAAATATGTTATCTTCGGTTTGTAAGGTCCCTCCCTGACCCCCCGGGGTTGTCAGAGACCGGATAAGTTATCAAAGGATTCCTATAGATAAATTTGTCGCGAAATCTTTCTTTTAGAAAACTTTGTAGCCAAATGTTTCGTTTATATAAATTTGTTGTTAAAGGTTTCTTTTAGTAAACTTTGTTGCCAAGGTTTCTTTTAGACAACTTTTTTGTCAAGGGTTCTTTTAGAAACCATTGTTATTAAACGGCGTTCTGATGGGATAGTTTCCATCCAAAGTTTATTTTTGAAAACATTTTTGTCAAGGTTTCATTTAGAAAACGTTGTCGCCGATTGTCTCTGGTAGGCAACTTTGTTGCTAAATGTTTTTACAACATTGTTGCCAAATGTGTCTTTTAGACAACTTTGTTTTCAAAGGTTTATTTTAGTCAATTTTGTGGCCGTATATGTCTTTTAGGCAACATTGTTGCTAAATAGTTTTTACAGCATTTTGCCAAATGGATGTTTAGAAAACTTTGTTACCAAGGTATATTTTAGGCAATTTTGTTGACAAAGGTTTCTTTTAGAAACTTTGTTATTAAAGGTTTATTTTACCCAATTTTGTTGCAGAATGTGTATTTTAGACAACTTTTTTGAAAAATATTTCTTTTGCACAACAATGTTGCAAACTGTGTCTTTTGGACAAATTTGTTGCCAAAGATTTCTTTAAAACAACATTGTTGCCAAATGTGTATTTTAGAAAACTTTCTTTTCAAAGGTTTATTATAGTTAGGCAATTTAGTTGTTAAAGGTTTCTTTTAGAAAACTTTGTTATCAAACGCGTTCTGTTAGGATACTTTCTAGCCAAAAAGTTTGTATTTTAGAACTTTGTTGTCAAGTTTTGTTTTAGAAAACGTTGTTACTGAATGAGTCTTTGATAGAACTTTATTTGACAAATGTTTCTGTTAGACAACATTGATGCCAAATGTGTCTTAGAAAACTTTGTTATTAAAGGTTGATTTTTGACAATTTTGTTGACGAATGTGTCTTTTATACAACTTTGTCGGAAAATATTTCTTACAGACAACATTGTTGCCAAATGTCTTATTTAGAAAACTTTGTTTTCAAAGGTTTATACTAGACAACAATAGAAAACCTTGTTTTCCAAGGTTTATTTTAGATAATTTTGTTACCGAATCTGTCTTTTAAACTAACTTGCTAAATGTTTCTTTTACTCAACATCGTTTGGCCAAATGTGTCTTTTAGACAACTATGTTGTCGTTTAGACAACATTGTTGCCAAATGTGTCATATAGAAAACATTGTTTTCAAAGGTTTAGTTTAGTCAACTTTGTTGCCGTATGTGGCTTTAAAATACTTTGTTTCTAAAGGTTTGTCGCTTTGTCGCCAAACGTTTCTTGACAAATTGTCATTGTTAACAAATGTGTCTTTTAGAAAACTTTGTTTTCTGTGCAATTTTGTTGTCAAAGGTTTCTTTTAGAAAACTTTGTAATTAAAGGGTTCTGGTAGAAAACTTGGTTGTCAAAGGTTTCTTTTCGAAAACTTTGCTGCAAACGACTTCTTTTAGAAACCCTTGTAGTCAAAGATTTATTTTAGAAAACTTTTTTGTTAAAGGGATCCTTTAGAAAAAAATATCATCAGACTTTCGTTTAGAAAACTTTGTTATCAATAAAGGATTGACAATAAAGGATTGTTTAGAAAACTTTCTTGCAAATGTTGCTGTTAGAAAACTTTGTTCTCAAAGGCTTCATTTCGAAAACTTTGTTGTTAAAAATAGTTTTTTTAAAACTTTGTTATGCAAGATTTTTTTGAGGAATCTTTGTTGTAAAATTTTTCTTATAGACATTTTTGTTACTGAAGATGCTTAAAGACATATGTATTGGAAAAGTTTTTTACAGAAGTTTTTGTTGTCAAACTTTTCTTATAAAAACTTAATTTTGAAAAAAAAAAACAATAAAAACATATTTCAAATTGCAAATAGAATTTTTAAATTTCAATTGATTTTTTTCAAATTTCAATTGCAAATGGTGTAGTTGAAAACCTAAATTATGCTTTGAAAATAAGATCAACTGCCAATGGTATTAACTGATTTTGAATTTACATTTGTACAGATATTTGAAATTAAACTACAAATTATTATTGCCATAAATGTAATTAATTAGTTCCATGTATGATAATGATTCAAATCATATTCGCAATTGTTTCAAAAATGTTCACTTACAACATATTTTTTGTCTGGTAACAAGGAAAGGAACAAGGCTAACAAAGAATTTTATTTTTCTGAAGACAACATTTGAACGGAAATTGTAATTTAGCGAAATGTTGTTTTATTAATTCACCCGTTTCGTATTTCCAAGTTGGACGACAAATAGAAACGTAAGCGCTACGTCTCTGAAATATATTATAATTATCCGCTTTAATCACACTTACCTTGTGGTAAAATCATAATTTGCCGATGCCAATACCGCTGCCTTATGTGGCGAGAAAGCCAGTCTCCTCACAGCAAATTCACCTGAAAATAATTCAAAAACATGATGACGCATATTCCTCAGATCCCATCCACGAACGAGACCATCAGCTCCACCCGTCACCAAGACATTACGATCGAATTGTGACCAGTCCATGGATAAAATCTCACTGTTGTGAGCCGCTGGCACCGAGATCAATGGTTTACCTGAAAAATCAAAAGAATTCCATAAATTTAATAGCCCATCAGTACCTACGCTGGCGAAAATATTCGCCACTAATGGGGAGAATTTTGCACTATATATAAGATCTGAGTGACCGCTATAGGTGGCCACTGACTTTTGACGATTACAATCCCACAGTTTGATAGTGCCGTCCCAGCTGCCCGACAGTATTTGATGATAGTTCCATTTCTCACTCCAATCCACGCTGTATACCTCATTTTTGTGTTCGCTCAAACACATCACAGGTTTTTGGGGTATTTTCGCGGAGGACGCTAAATCGCCATCCAAGCCGGACCAGAGCTGTAGGGAACCATCACCGGAAGCGGTAACAGCGATATTGTTGCCATATGGACACCAGGCGACATCAAAAAGACCATCAGACCACTCGAGACGAGCGATTTCTGTTAGACCTTTATAGGGTAAATCCTGTAAAAGAAATAAAGTTCCACCACCTGCCAGACCATAAAGTTGGCTGAAGCAAATAAATGCAAACAAATTAATAGAAAGAGAAAACAATTGAAGTCTCATAAGCACAATTACCTAGTGGCCAGTAGTAGGCGGTCGGTCTCAAAGGTTGAGAACTGCACACTGTAACCATGGCGATCAGCTGTGGTATACCTTGTGTACATTTGTGTAGGGTTGTGAACTGTAATAGAAAGAGAATCTGATTTCAAATCAAAAAAATCGTTAGAATTCGTTATAACACAAGATTTTAGTAAAGTCATAAACCGCCCAATGGCGTTATACGTATAAAGATTAGTACCTAGACATGAACCTCTAGCAAAACAGCGGTTGTTTTTAAATGTATACTGAGCCCTAAGCTATGCAACAGTTTTCGCAGCTTATTGATTATTTCCGCCGTAATTGAAAACCTACATCAGCTAAATTTATCACGGTTTGTGTCTCTTACGTATTATGCGATTGAATGTAATTTATAAACCCTTCGATGAGGTTTTATACAACTTATTCGTCACATGCCCTTTAATGTCGTCCAGTTTTCAATAATGGGGGATGGAATCCCAATGGCCAATAATCAATTCGTTTGTGAATTGCAATTTTGTTTATTTTATGTTGTTACTAAAAGATGAAAGAATGATTGGAAAAAATGCATGAGTTTTGAGAAACCTTTAACCAAATCCAATTGTAAATTCCCAATCAAATAAACGCCAAAACTCTTCTTTGGCTACATTCCCAACGCCTAGACCTCGCTGAAGGTCAATGATTTAACAGTTGGATAATACAAAATACACCTTGACTTTCGTCAATACAATAATCTCATAGACTAATTGTCCAACGGCCAATACAGAGTGTATGCAAGTACGACGCGCTACATAGAACCTCTTCCTTAAATTCTCCAGCACCAGCAGAACCGGCAACGTTTGAAAATTGAGAGGGGGTGGGAAAGAAAACTGGGTGCTAGTAAAACATTTTGCCATCGATTGTCAGAAAACGTGTAAGGGAAAACATAATAATTAAATCCACTTAGTGGGATGGCAGCACAGCTCGCTGAAACCCTTAAAATGTCGTGCCACCAATCGAAGGTATAAAAGCAAGTGACAGCGACTTTATCAGCGCATTTTTGCGGCAGACTTTGCTTTTGACTGTAACTCAGATAGAGCGTTTTGTATTGATTTGTGTTGTGAATCGCGAAAGTCGGCAGTTGAAATGGTGGTCTCCGTGAAAGTCTTCAAAAAGGCAACGCCCAATGGCAAAGTCACCTTCTATTTGGGCAGGCGCGATTTCATTGATCACTTGGATTACTGTGATCCCGTCGACGGTGTTGTTGTCGTGGATGCGGATTATCTAAAGGGTCGCAAAGTATTCGGCCAATTGGCCACCGTGTATCGTTATGGCCGCGAAGAGGATGAAGTCATGGGTGTCAAGTTCTCGAAAGAACTTATATTGAGTCGCGAAGTAATTGTGCCCATGGATAATCCCAATATGGAAATGACACCAGTGCAGGAGAAACTTGTGCGCAAACTTGGTTCAAATGCCCATCCATTCACATTCCATTTCCCACCCTGCTCACCCAGCTCGGTAACGTTGCAACAGGAGGGCGACGATGGTGGCAAACCCTTAGGTGTTGAATATACCATTCGTGCCTATGTGGCCGATCGCGATGACGACCGCCAACACAAGCGTAGCATGGTCAGTTTGGTCATCAAAAAATTGCAATACGCTCCACCTACTAGGGGTCAACGCTTGCCCAGTTCGCTGGTTAGCAAGGGCTTTACCTTCTCGAACGGCAAAATTAGCTTGGAAGTGACATTGGACCGTGAAATCTATTATCATGGCGAGAAAGTGGCCTGTACCGTGCAAATTACAAATAACTCAAAGAAGTCTGTGAAACATATTAAATGCTTTGTGATCCAGCATACCGAGATCACAATGGTCAATGCCCAGTTCAGCAAACATGTGGCCCAACTGGAGACTAAAGAGGGATGCCCCATCACACCGGGTGCTAATTTGAGCAAGACATTCTACTTGATACCATTGGCCTCGAATAACAAGGATCGTCATGGTGAGTAGAGGATATACATATAATATTTGAATGAGAGTAACTATGTGGTTAGGTAGAAGTTAATGTCACTATTGATACAGTCCAATCAGGACCGTAAAAAAAATTACAGCAGACAGTTGTCCGAGGCCTTCGGCCACGGACTGTCCCTGCAGGCTGTGTCAGAGACACGGCCATTAAGTTTAACGTAGAATACGCCATCCGATAAGACAGAAAACATATATAACAATAAATTCATTTGCTTATATTATTTATCATTTATTGTTATATATGTTTTCTGTCTTATCGGATGTCGTATTCTACGTTAAACTTAATGGCCGTGTCTCTGACACAGCCTGCAGGGACAGTCCGTGGCCGAAGGCATTTGATTGAAGTCCGTTTAAAAAAAAAATATTATGTTCAATTTTTTTAAACTTAATTTAATTTATGTATTTTAATTAATATTTTTATTGAAATAAGTTCTGCGAATGTTGAGAGGGCCGCCCTAATATTAAAAAAGGTTTACCTTATCGAGTCTTCGCATTAGCATTCGAGCGTTGTGTGAAAGCTTTACACTTTACAATTCAAAATTAATGTTACAACAGCTTTATTGAAGCTTTCGCAAAAAAGCTTTATTACGTTAGCTTGTTGTTTGTTTCACTTTTTACTAGATACATGTTGCCAAGCAACATTAGCTTGCTGTTCGTTTCACTTTTTACTAGATACATGTTCCTAAGCAATGTTGAGCAACCAAAAACACTCAACCAAACACCACACATATGTTTGAGTGTATGTGTTTAAACAATTTTCATTTGAGAAATTAAAATACTAGAAATATATCAACCAATATGAAATGTATATCAAACGAAAGATAACATCTTCATTTACCTACAAAAAAAATTTTAAAAAAATTCATCTAGCCGTTTCCTCAAATTCAATGAAATAAAGATTACAACAATAAAAACCTGACATTACTCCTCATACCGTAAGGTAAGACGTATTCTACGTCAAAACAATTTCAATAGAGTTCTCAAACAAGGCTACATTGCTTCCAGTGGGAAACTACTAGATTATAAGACGAACAGTGATGTTTACAAAAACGGTGTACAAGTAGACAATCAAAATTTCTCTTCACTCAAATGCCAACAAACACAACATTCTCTGTTCTCTCTCTCTTACTCTCTTCATTGAATATTTAAATACACGAGCAGCTTTTTGATAGTGTTATTGTATATAACTATACAAATTCCAACCATGTTGAAGTAAAATTACATAAACTATGCAAAATGTATGAAATAATCAAGATATGATGCGTGAGAGAAATGCCTTTGAGTGAATTTCTAGCACTTTTTGGTTCTCTTTCTTCTGGTCGTCTAATTCTAGATCGTCGTTGATCTTTAAAGCCCCAAATTCAACGAAATTTTCATAAGAAAGTTTCTCACATACAACGAAGACTATCAAGAAGTAGACGACCAGAAGATGTGCGCAATTTGGCAACCCTCGTAAAAGAGAACTAAAAAAGTGGTAACAATTCACTCAAACGCATTTCTCTCTCTTGTCATATCTTGATAATTTCATACTTTTTGCATAGTTTATGTAATTGTATTTCAACGTGGTTGGAATTTTCATAATTATATACAGTAGTAACTCGATTCTTGCACATACTTGATACTTGCACACCTCGAAAATATCGAAAATTTTTAACTCGATACTTTCAACATTTTTGTATTACTCTTACGTGCTGCTTTGTTTACGTTTTCCTAGACTGAATACATTTCGGGAAATCCCCGTCGTTTTATGCTGCTGATGAAATGTTGTAATTTGAATCAGTTTTAAGCTGACTATTGAGAGGTGCGGTGTCATAAAAAGATGTATGTTTCTGCTGTACAATAACACTATCAAAAAGCTGCTTGTGGATTTAAATATGCAATGAAGAGAGTAAGAGAGAGAGCAGAGAGTGATTTACGCTTCCCTCGTTTTTTTTTTGTTGGCATTCGAGTGAAGACAAATTTTGACTGTCTACTTTAGTACATCGTTTTTATCATTTATCTCTAAAGCATGGTAGTAAGTTTGTTCGCGCGAAATTGTTTTCACCACTCATAGTTATTTGTAGCGCGAAACTATTTTCACCACTCAAGCGTCATTGGCCGCTAACAGCTGACTACCATATGAGGAGTCGCAGAACAAAACGTGACTGTTTGCATTTTTTTACACAATGTTTTGTTGATGTCTATGCATGAATTTGGTTAAGTTCTATTGGAAAAAATTTTATTTGGACAATTTTTCCTCTCTTCTCATAGACTAAAGATTATAACTAGAGATGGGAAAATGTCTTAATTTTATTGTATAATCTGATAAAAAAAATAACCTTGGAATCTTGAAATAAACAAAAGGCAGCTTTTTTTCTGCGACTCCTCAAATTTTTTGTGTTCTCAAAATTTTTTTTAACACCAAAAATCAAATGTTTCGACAAATTGAATGAGAATTGAATCATTTATCATTTTCGTCGATATTTCGCAACAATTTTTTTCCTGTATATAGTTTTTGTAAAATTTCACGTTTATCTTAAAGCCTCGTATTCAGTTCTACCGAAATTTCCTTTGCCGTGTATAAAAATTAACGAAAATTCCATGAACAGAAAATTTCACTCACTTTTAATTTGCCTGGCGCTCAGTTCTTTGCGAAAATTTCGTAAGCAACATCAATTACAGGGTTGTTACGCAAAAGTTTTATCGTGCGAAAACAAATGTTTGATAAATCTCTGGAACCAGAAAAACTACTAGATATTTAAAGACCCGGATTAAGCGAAAGTTTTTCATTTATCTCTAAAGTCTGGCACTAAATTCATTCGCGCGAAATAATTATTACCATTCATATTTTTCATAGCGTCAATATCTAAGTTGGCTACCATATTTTTAGGTTGTTCTTAAAATTTTATATACAAAAAAATTACATTTTTCGACAAATTAAATGAGAATGGGAGCATTTAACATTTTCTTCGATATTTCGCAAGAATTTTTCGTAAAATTTCACGAGAAATCCTGATCCAAAAGCTCCTTATTCAGATTTTCCGAAGTTTCCGTTGCCGTAAGAAGGACGGCATAACAACCCAGTAATTTAACCCCAATTACTGGGTTGTTATGCCAATGATATTTCGTGCGAAACGAAATGTTTGATAATTGTTTGAGACCGGAATTTTGACGTTTCAATAATTTTAAAAAACTAAAGTAAAGGTAAATCAAAGATAATAGGTAACTCTCCGCAACAACATTTTCCGTTTGAAGATAAACGACCAAGTGTCTCAATGGTCGTTCAATTGAGAGAACTGTTCAATTTCGCGAGAACTGGTCACGGAGCTTATTACGGTCTTTAAACAGAAAAGCTTGTTGCCGACAGTGACCACTTATTTCCGATTTCCCGAATAATTCCTCTTCGTACTCCATTTTAATTTGAATGTAAGTGGTGTTCCTTCTGTTTGTCAAAACAATTGTTTTCATACGAAATAAATTTGGCATAACAACCCTGCAATTGAATTTGTTCACGAAATTATCGTATAGAGCGGAGTACGAAATTTTGGTTTTCGAAATTAATGTTCTTTTTTAGACCCATATTCAGTTCTTGGGAAATTTTCATTAGAAATTTGGTCATTTATCTCTAACCGCAAATTTTTGTTACAGAGAGTTGCCACAATTTACCCAGCAAATATTTCATGAATAATTTCTTTTCTTTCTCCATTTGAATTTTAACAAATGTGATGTCAAAAAATCCCAAACAGTTATCGATCAAATATTTTAATACGAAATAAATTTGGCATAACAACCCTGCAAGTGAGTTTGTTCACGAAATTTTCATATAGAGCTGAGTACGAAGCATATTAAAAGTGCTCTAAATTGTTGGTTCTCGAACATTTTTTTAATTTTAAGCCCCGTATTCTGTTATTGGGAAATTTTCATTAGAAATTTTGTCCTTTATCTCTAAACCGAAATTTTTGTTACACAGAGTTGCCACATTTTACTCAGCAAATATTTCATGAATAATTACGTTTCGCTCCCCATTTGAATTTTAACACGTGATGTCAAAAAATCTCAACAGTTATGTCCCAAACAATTATGCAACAAAAGTTTCATACGAAATAAATTTGGTATAACAACCCTGAAATTGATTTTGTTCCAGAATTTTTCGTCAAGAGCTGAGTACGCAGCATATTAAACGTGAGCGAAGTTTTTGGTTTTCGATTTTTTTTTTTATTTTGTTGGCCCCATATTCAGTTCTTGAGTAATTTGTATAAGAAATTTGGTCCTTTATCTCTAAACGGAAATTTTTGATACAGAGAGTTGCCACATTTTATCCTGCAAATATTTCGTGTTTCATTCCTGTTTTTAAATAAATAATTGGTTTCCCATTACATCCCATGAAGGGACAGGGGAGAGCTGCTCACAATCACTGAGCTGTGCGCTTTCCAGTTGGCACTCACTGATTGGGACCTACAGTTTTACACCGATTCCGAACGGTATTTTGAGAAGCTTTTTCATGGCTGTATACACGATAGTGTCGCCGTCACTATGCGAGATGACCGCCGCCGAAAGAAATTTGTTTAAGGTGGTCAGAGTAGGGTTCGAACCCATGATCTCATGTACAAGAGGCGCGCACACTAACCATTGCACCACCGACGGCCTATAATTCCTGTTTTTACTTCATTTGAATTTTAACTCATCTGATTTCGAAAAATTTCAAAATTAGGGTGCCAAACATTTATTCAACAATTCTTTTCATACGAAATAAGTGTAGCATAACATCCCTGCAATTAATTTTGTTCGCTAAAATTTTCGTAAAGAGCTCAGTACCTAGCAAATTAAAGCGAACTGTTCGTTACTTTTTATACACCGTATTCAATCCTTAGAAAATTTTCGTAAGAAATGTAGTCATTTATTTCTAAACTGAGACTGCAGTCTCGCTGATTTCCTTTGGAAATATTTCATAAATAATTCCTCTTCGTTCTCCGTTTTAGTTTTAACGCATGTGATGTCAAAATATTTCGCAATGTGGGTCTCAAACAGTTATCCGACAATTGTTTAGCATAACAACCCTGCAATTGAAGTTTTGGTATAGAACTAGTTTTTGGTGGGAACTCGTCTTTTTTCAATGATCGCATGAACATGGAAATGCAGTTGGCTTGGTATCATTTACACGCTGAAAAATCTGTTGTTTGGATGCAAATGCAACGGCTTGGTATCATTTGTAGAAATTTATGGGTAACTGAACAGAATTCACCTGAGATACGTAAGAAATCACCTGACAAAGAATAACCCTTCTACGCGAAATATCAAATTTATAACACAGTGGTGGAATTGGTTGTGGCGCTTAGCTTCTCAATGACTTTTACACGAGAACGTGGGTTTGATCCCTTCTGTGGTCACCTTACATTTCTATCGACAACGGTCAGCTCTCTTGGTTACGGTGACACTATCTAGTAATTGACATTGAAATACTATTTGGAATCGGTGTAAAACTGTAGGTCTTAATCAACGAGTTTAAAATAAGAAAGCGCACAGTTCACTGATTGTGAGAAGCTTTACCTTGTCCAATAATGGGATTTAATAGGGAAATATTTGGATTTGCATTTATTTGATTCACTTTTCTTGCTCCGTAGAATATTGCATCTTTCATTTATCGTGTACTTCTTTATATTCCCAGGTATTGCTTTGGACGGTCATCTCAAGGATGAGGATGTCAACTTGGCCTCCTCGACATTGGTCCAAGAGGGCAAATCTACTGGTGATGCCATTGGTATTGTGATCTCATATTCGGTGCGTATTAAACTAAACTGCGGCACTTTGGGTGGTGAAATTCAAACGGATGTACCTTTTAAATTACTGCAACCAGCACCTGGTGAGTTTTAATCACGTCACTTATATATTAACGCGTTATTTAACACAATTCCTCCATGTTTCCATTTAGGTACCGTCGAAAAGAAACGTTCCAATGCCATGAAGAAAATGAAGTCGATTGAGCAGCATCGTAATACCAAGGGCTACTATCAGGACGATGATGATAACATCGTGTTCGAGGACTTTGCCAAGATGCGCATGAATAATGCAGAAATGAATAATGAGTAATACGATGTAAACTTTTATCCTTAAGGACACTAAGGACATTATTCTTCACTAATTTAAATAAGGAACGTTTTTTAACATTTTACGAAATTGAAAGCATGAAGTATGTTGCAGCACTATTACTAATTTTTAGCAATTAATCAAGAAATATTATTAACACTGTGAACTACTTTTGAGTAATTGTAGGTATATCCTGATAAATAATTAAGAAATCAATATTGTATTCGATTTTGAATCGACAAAAAAAATTACATATAAAATAAATGTTATTAAAAAATGAGAATTTTGCACTGTTTCACTTGACACTCACCAAAGTATATTGAAAAAATAAGACAAAAAATATCTCAATTTTGTTAAATTTTTTAAAATTATAAAGTTCGAATATTTCGTTTATGTTTCGTGTGTGTTTCGTTTCAACTTCAAAAGTTGAATGAGTTCCTACTGGAGTTGACGCAATATTAAATTCCTACCTTGAGAATTCCTTAAGACATTAACTTAACACGCGATGCTCGTTAAGGGTTGAATTCACCCTATGAACTCAGCCAAGCAAAAGGTTGTAGCAACTCGGCCCCTAAGTTTCCACCAATCAGCTGCCAGAGCGTTCATTTTCTTTGCTAACAAAAAAAAAGAGGGTGCGAATTTAAACTTGTGCTATTGCTCCTTAGCCAAACTAGATTTTATGGTAGATTATCAATGTGTATGTAACGAAATCGCCATGATTTTATATTTCATTGTGCAGATATCTTAATACGAAATGACCTTGAAACTAATGTATATTGTTATGTTAATTCCTTTGGAATCCTAAAATAACCGTTAAACTGGGCTTTGTTTGCCTTTCAAAAGGAATTGCCCACATGTCTTTCATTTCAGGTTTAGAAGCGTCAGCAGATGTGTATCTTGACAGGATTTTTATTCATCTTGATATAAAAAATATAGTATAAATTAAACTTTAATATAGAGCAAGGAATTACTGTCGGGTTTCAGCCAAACGATGTCTAATTTTATCATAAATACATGCAAAAATAGGACAATAAAAAAAGAAAAGTTTCATCACACATGTGAAATTGTTTGTCGCCGCTACGAATATATTCATCGAATGGGAGTTAACATACAAATGTATCCCTGCAAAGACAATGGGTTCATTGCTTCAATTACTACATTTCACTGTAGCGATGAATATCATTCATTGTTGCGACGAATATGTTTCATTGTTGCATTGAATATATAGCGAAAATTAATGATTCGAAAATTTTAACAAATAAAAATAAAAAATAAAATAAATACCATTGGCAATTGTTGTTATTTTAAAAGCATTTATTTCATATCTGCCGGTTTCGGTTTTCAAGTAGTTTATAAGTACAGGTTTATGGATTTACTAAGGAATACAAACCCAGCGGGAGAAATTCCGAGACCTCGTAACGACAAGTTTCCTCTGGTTGCTGCGGTGCAGCACGCGAGGGAAGAGTTCGCCATAGAAATTTATTTGTGTAGTGACACAGACGGAAAGAACGATATTTTCTTTAATATTCAGACCAAATCACTTTATTTAAACTTCAGGGAATAACGAGAATTCATTCACTTATAACTAACATATCTTAAGTTAAGAGGATACGTGCCGGGTTTGAGGGGAGACCTAGGGCGCACTCTCGAAGACGTGGCTGCAGGCTCGAGACTAGCAAAACCACTCCAGAAGACTCGAGACACGTCAGAGAACCGAGGCTCAAGACTACCGGAAGTACTTCAAAAGGAACGCATCAGCGAGTGCGTCTGAAGACTAGCGAACGCACTTCAGAGGAAACACGATTGAAAACGTGGCTAAAGACTGGGGAAAGCACTTCAGCTGAGACACAACGGAGAACGAGGCTGAAGACTGGCGAAAGAACTTCAGAAGGAACACGGCAGAGAAATAGGCTGAAGACTAGAAACACGACCGATAGCTAGGCTGAAGACTGGCGAAACACGGCTGAGGGCTAGGGAAGCGGGCTGAAGACTGGCGAAAGCACTTTAAAAGAGGCCCGGCTGAGAACTACGCTGAAGACTGACGTAAGCACTTCAGAAGAAACAGGGCTGAAGTCGAGGTGACCGAGGCTAAAGACTGGCGACAGCACTTTAGAGAGAAGGGCTGACGACGCGGGAACCGCGGTTGAAGACTGGTGTAAGAATTTCAGCAGTAACAAGGCTGAGAACAGGGCTGAATACGCGGGAACCGAGGCTGGAGACTGGCGAAAGCACTTCAGACAGACAGGGATGAAAACTGCCATAAGCACTTCACTAGAAACACGGCTGAGAACGGAGCTGAAAACGAAGGAACCGAGGCTGAAGACTGGCGAAAATACTTCAGACATACAGGGCTGAAGACTGGAGAACCGGGGCTGAAGACTGGCGTATTCACTTCAGGAGGAACACTGCTGAGAACGAAGCTAAATACGAGGGACCTAATGCTGAAGACTGACGCAAGCACTACAGGGGAAACAACTGAGAAGAAACACGACTGAGAACAGGGATTGAAGACTCGAAGAAGCAGTACAAGAGGTTGAGAAGGGACAAAAACCAACTATTAAGGTGGAAACAATGGCAGTGGGAGCAGAGGGAGAGTGAAAAAATCGAAATGTGCAGGTTTGAATGGTGAATACCGAAAGTTTTTCCAGAGGGTAAGAAGATCGAATAACGGGCCTAATAATGGGCTGCCCTCCTGCAAGGACGAGAATGGGAATCTGGTGACAGATAAGCAGTGTGTGCTCAAAATGTGGAGAGACCACTTTTCAGAACACTCCACTCAGATTATTCTACTGAAGATCAGGAGGTACTGATAGTGGAATATACTGCGGTTTTAGACCAGGCAAGTCCACGACTGACCAAATATTCACGCTACGCCAAATCCTGGAAAAGACCCACGAAAAGCAAAACGATACATACCACATTTTAGTCGATTACAAAGCTGCTTTCGATAGCCCCATACGGGGAAAACTGTACGAAGCTATGTCTAAACTTGGTATTCCGTCAAAACTGATCCGCCTCTGTAGAATGACGCTGACCAACACCAACTCAGCAGTGAAGGTGGGGAAAGAGCTCCCTGAACATTTCTGTACCAAGCGAGGACTGAGACAAGGCGTCACACTTTCGTGCAATCACTTCAACATCTTAATGGAGATAATAATGAGGAAAGCTGCACTAAATACGAACAAGACCGTCAACATGAAAAGCCATATGTTGATAGCGTATGCCGACGACATAGATATCATTGGGCAAAATTTGCGAGAGGTTACTGCTGCTAATGCGGGCAAGACAAAATTGATGGTGTCAACGACTAGAGAACCTCTCGACTTGGTCCGCACTTGAACGTTGACAACCGATTTAATTTTGAAGTGGTAGATGCATTTGTCTACCTTTGATCCGCCTTGAACAAGGACAACAACGTCACCCTGGAGATAGATAGGAGAATTGTGCTTGCAAATAGATGCTATTTTGGGCTCATTAAGAAGTTTAGGAACAAATCCCTCTCTCGACGGACAAAAGTCCAGCTATAGCAGACTCTCATTTTACCTGTCTTGACATATGGCTCCGAAACTTGGCTCATATCGCAAGAGGATGAAAAACACCAGGCAGTATTCGAGAGAATATTCCGTAAAATATGTGGCCCTGTTAGTGAAAACGGCCAGTACCGACGTCGCTAGAACCAAGAGCTATATAATTTATATTCTGATGTGGACATAGCTAGGCGAATCAAATTAGGCCAATTGTTATCAGAATGGATGACGATACACCAGCGCGAAAAGTTTTCAATAACGTACCCTATGGAAACAAGAAAAGAGGACGACCAAGTCACCGCTGGAGAGACCAGGCAGAAGAATCCCTCCGTATCCTTGGTGTTACAAACTGGCGAGAAAAGGCGAAGGTTAGAGCCAGTTTGAAGAATATGTTGAAATTTGTTTAATTTGTTTGTTTAATTAATATGTGTAAGACGTCTGACCTCATGAGCTTGTAAAATAGTCAAAAAATAGTAAAGTAAAGATGCTACATTTACATTAAATTGACGGCCGAATCTGAAGGACAATTGATGTAAGGTTTTACATTTGCCAAATCAAATGTTTTGCACGTTGGAAATTGATGAACTTTTATATCAGGACAATGCACAAATTCATAATATGTATGTAAATTTTTCTTTCAGTGTATCTATACCACCTTTCGTTGAAATCCAGAGTGCATAGTAACTTTCTAAAAAATCTTGCTCATTTTGGAAATTGTAGATGCTCATGCATTGGTGAATAATGGTTTGAACTGTTTTCGCACTAGTTGGTTTTGAAACAATTCTCAGTAAGTTGAATATGCTTGATGCCTACACTCAAAATAAAAGGTACATCATTTTAATGAAACAGTACATCCTCGTAATGAACTTTTTCATGAAGAATTTTTTCATAAAGAATAAATTCACTAAAATTTTGAACCATGTTTCATAAAACATCACTTTAATAAAAATTATTCATTAGAAAACAAAAAAAATCTATGAAATTTTCATAAATCTTAATGGAAACATTCATATATTTAACGAAACTGTTCTTTGGTTGCTTTTTCATGAAATCGTACATAAACGGTAATGAAACTGTTCATAATTCTAAAGAATTTATTGTTTTTCTTTATGTTTAATTAGTTTGGCTTGAGATCTTGGCTACCTGCGGGTTCGACTGTTTTTTCAAGATTTATTAAATATTCCTAATATTTCGATTAGCATCGCTAATCATCCTGTGGGTTGTGTATAGAGGGTCCAAAACCGAAACCGAAAAACCGGTTAATCGTTTTTTTTGCGTGTGCCGGTTTTTTAAAAAAATCTAATTTTCGAACAAACCAGAAACCGGTTGTTTGACGTCGGTTAACCGGTTACCCGGGTTTTATTTAATTTGTGTTCATATTCTTAACCAAAGTAATAATAAATTATAAGTTACATGAATTTGAAATTTTAATGAAATTTTGGAATTACGAAACATGATTTCTGTTCTCAAAATTATTTTATGTTCCAAAAAGTTCTAATGACATTTCCAAACAATTTTTGATGTGTTAACATCTATAGCGGCGAATAGGGACTAAATCTATCAAAGTCAACACTGCTGCTAAAACCAGATTTTATGCTGCTGCTAAAACCAGATTTTATGCTGCTGCTAAATCCAGATTTTCTGCGACTGCGAAAGAGAATAATGACGTGTTAAACAAAAATGAGCGAGCAAGAGAGCAATGAAAGAGTGGTGTGGCAGGGGTGAGGCAAACGAAATTGTGTCTATAGCGTATGTATTAACATAATAATGTATTGTATGTACATGTGTCTGTTGCTGTTGTTGAACGGAGATATAAAGCATAGCCACGCAAAATTTCATTTGCAAGCCCAGGGGCTGGCGCAGTCGACGTTATGGTGACATACTAATACGTCCGCTACTTTGTACAAAGTATGTGTGATGTTGTGTGTTTGGCTGTTGCATTGCTGTTGATATGGCAAACATGTGGTTATGTGACACACGTATACGTCAGCTACTTCGGACAAAGTATGTGTGATGTTGTGTGTTGTTGCTATGGCCAAACAAGGCGAGTCATTTGATGTTCAGCATTGCCCGGTGTATTTTTCAATGCCAATAATAACACAAAGAAGCAGAAGCACTGCCACTTATCGAATTCCTCTACGATAAATTCAAGCTTACTATTAATACTTCATTAGAGTCTCCAACTACTATCCAAGGAACTACAATTAACGCTGTTTTCTCACGATATTTAGATAGGATAGAATCTAAAGTTTATGTCTCATATTTCAGCTATCACAGACCAATTTTATCTGTGTTGAAAACTTAACATTTATAAATTATAAAAAATAAAGAAATAAAATTTATTTCAATAACTATTATTTTTTATTTTCCAATGTAACATTTACTAATGCGTTCATAGAAATCGAACAGGTACCGTGTAACAAAAAGGTGTTAACACATCATCCGTGCGTTCGAACACTCATTGATTTTTTTTAATCAAATTTCAAAATGATTTTATGACTTGAATAAGAAATAACTAAAAATTATTTAACTACGGTAATTGAACTTTCCAAACATGTTTTTTTTCAAATTTCAATATTAAAATTATTTTATAAATAAATGTTTTAAAATTAATAAGATTTTCATACATGAAAATCTCTTTCAAATTTGAATATGATTTTCGAATTGAAATCATTATAATGTAAATTTGAATGAAACTTAAATCTTATATTAAATTCGCATTCCAAATTGGAATATGACATAATTGTTTTATTTAAAATTAAAATGCAATTGTCATATTTAAATAAAGTTGTGAAATTTGGAGTTTTAAACATTAATAAGTATATGAAATGATCGCTAAACAAATGTGTTGTAAGTGGTACATGTGTAATTTAATTTTAAGCAAAAAAAAAAAAAACAACGAAAAACCCGGGTTCCACCGGTTACTGCCAAAATTAAAAACCGAAAACAGGTTTCTTGAAAACTTGAATTTTCGAACAAACCCAAAACCGGGGTTTTAAAAACATGTTTTTTCGAACAAACCGAGAACCCGTTTCCAAAAAATTTCGGTTTTTTTGGACACTAGTTTTGAATTATAAATCACAAAAAACAAATTACTCGTACGCAGTGTTCAAGCTTTCGTCAACTCTTATTCTGAAAATGTTTCTCTTTTTCTGAAAATTTTCAAGAACTTTGAAGGGGCTACTAAATAATTAACTTGAAGAACATAATATTTTCAGAAAAAGTTCTTCAAATTTAATGAATTACCCCATTTAGGATCTAGGTGCAAATCCTCATTGTTCGGAAAACTCTAATTGCAATGAGAATTCTTTAGTACGTAAATGAAGTTGAAATGTTTCCAAAACCAGGAAACTTCAGGAAAAAACTGTTGTGTTTGTGTAAAGAACTTTTTTAATAAAAATCAAAGAGTGTTCGAACTCAAGGGTGATGTGTTAACACCTTTTTGTTACACGGAACCTGTTCGATTTCTATGAACACATTAGTAAATGTTACATTGGAAAATAAAAACCAGCGTTCAATCATATGGTGACTTTTCCTTTAAATAATATTAATACTTAATAACACTTACATCATGTTTCTCTATCTCGAACGAAAAGCAGTTACTCGCATTCGACTGAAATTTGGTTTCTCTAAGTCGAAATTTTCGTTCGCCTGACTTCATGTTTGTTCCAAAGGGACAGCACATTCGAAATAGAGAAACCAAAATTTGTACTGAAAAATATTATGTTTTCATTCGACTTGAAACGACAAGATTTTGAAACCCAAACCAACTTTCTTTCGTATAGAACACAAACGAAAACTTTCGTTCGAGATAGATATACAGGCTGTTAAAAATATTCAAAGATATTGTCAATTTTATATTTTCATTCGACTTGAAACGACAAGATTGTGAAACCCAAACCAACTTTCTTTCGTATAGAACACGAACGAAAACTTTCGTTCGAGATAGAGATACAGGCTGTTAAAAATATATAAAGACATTATACATTGTACATATATACATTGTTATGTTCGTACATACGCTGCACAAGTTCACACAATTTTCGTTGCTTTCTTGCTATCTCATTTTTATATACGTATAACCACGTCATTATTCTCTTTGCTCTGAGAGTGCTCCGCACCCACACAATACAACTTATTCGCTGCCGCTACATCAGTGTGTGTTCTTTTTTCGCAGTCTGACAATCTGTGTTTTGTAGTCGGATAAATCTGAGTTCTATATAGGGGTGGGTCAACCGTATCATTTAGGCGTATGAACAATAGATGTTGGACGATTCTGAGACCTACCCGATATGCACACAAAATTGTATATAAATCGGTCCAGCCGTTTCGGAGGAGTTTAACGCCAAACAATCTGTGATCGCAGTCGGACAAACTGTGTGTGTTCACTTTGTGAGTTTAGTCCCTACCCGCGTCTATAGATGTTAACACATCAAAAATTACAGGATTTAAAAATTACAATTGTGAACATATTCATTAAATTGACAGAACTATTGAGAAGTTTATGGAATTTGTTCAGAAAATTAATGAAAACAAATTTGGGAATAGATAATGTCAACTTTTATAAATATTATTTTTCAGTGTATAAGGTGAGAAAATACAACCAAATACTTGTGGTGAAGACAGCTGATCGAAGTGGGTAGCGTGAGCGACACTTGTGTATAATACTGAAGGCTCATTTCCCGCACAAAAGACTACCTTAAATTTCTTTCGACAATGATCACCTCGCATAGAGATGGCGACACAATCGAGTAATTAGCCACGAATGAAGAATTGAATTTTTTTTAGTCGCTCAACCACTTGGTGCCCAATCGCCTATTGCTCCTCACATAGTACGCGGCGGCAACCGCGTCCGCGTTCTGAGAAACAACTGAACGAACAGCTTTATATAAATTTAAATAAATAACTAACCTCTTCTAAAAGGAGTATCATCACTACTCTTCTCATTTCAAACTTCGTATATTGTTAAAGGACAAACATAGATACCGCAAACAACTGTCCTTTAATTTAATATTCGCTTCCTTGTCTCGCTTAGACCAAAATGTGTTTGCGCTGGACACATTTGTACCCTTGACAGTAGACCGGTCAAACGAGTTCGAGTTCTTCATCATAAATCAGTGGGAAAATCTGCAAAGACATTGCTGTTGTCGTAGATGCTTAAGGAAGTGTCCTCTTGCAGTGTCCTTTCATATATTAAATAGCTCAGTGTTTGTCTATTGCTCACAGCTCTTGTGGGACTGAAGGGTAAAGGCTGAAGATGACCTTATTGTATTTAAACCGGTTATGGACATTCATTAAGGCTTTGTGAATGAATGCAAGAAAAGTGGTTGTCCTGCGCACAGTCACATCTTTAAGGGGCTGACTAGCTTGACACATTTGTGTCGCCTAATTAGTTGAGACAACGAAACAGTTCAATTTTTATGAATATCTAATTTTAATAGTCATGTCCGTAAAAGGATCATTCATTGCAATTTCATAGCAGGCCCATTGATGGACACTGACATACAAATAATTGAAAAGCAGTTGGTCTTCAAGATTATTTTTGGAATGATTAAAAAACACTGGTCATCATTACACAATTTAATACCATCCCAATGAAATATGTAAATGATGTGTTCCCGCAATGAGGATACGAGTATAACAAACAATCTTAACTCATCGGCTGTAGGGAAACCAGCCACCCCTATTCGTGACATTTATAAGGGCGCTTCTTGAAGATCATAACCCTTTGACATACACAGACCCACACAAGCAAAGTCGTTGTAATATGACAAGGAACTGTAATAGATAAAGAACAACAGCAGTGCTCGGCCAAGGGATATTCGTGTAGTCATCTATCCTTAGGACATTATCATCATATCCCTTCACTTGTAAAAAGGTCATTACAAAACTGGTTTTTATGAAAGACACAAGGCAAAGCATATAAATGTTTGTAGTCTTAGAGAAATTGACCCTTGAAGGATGAAAAAAAAGCCTGCTCGAAACTGGACTGACCACTTTTAACGTGGGAACCTTTCGCCCAACCCGACTTGAGTGACAAGCTAAATGGTGCAACCCCTAGGATTTTGAAATGTTAATCCTTCCTCGAGTTTTCTTGTTCTCCTTCTACTTCCCCCCAATGCAAATCTTTTTTAAAAGAGAGTGCAATTTTTCATATTGCATTCTTTTGAAATTATGACGTTTCTCTCAGATAAAATCTCAGATATTGTGTCAAGTCACGTACTAGATTATTATTTTGCTTAAGTTTTTTTTTAGCTAAAGTCTCCTTATTATCCTTCAAAAAATCTTTAAAAAAAAGAATATGTGAAGAATAATTTTATGCATGGATTCCTTTTATTAGGTTTTACGTCAAATTTAACCATGAATTGCACAATATTATTTGGAGAAAATTATGAAAATTAAGAAACGAAAAGAAAAGAGAATTATCAATATTAAAAAATCAGGAACTCGTAAGGGACTGATATATTCATAGACCAGTTTTCCAACAAAAAGGATACTTGACTTTCTGTGAAACCTCAATATAGACGATAACAATTAAATTCAATACTTGGTCATTAACTGTAACACACGTCGAGCCAAGGGTGGATTGCTCAAATTCATTCATTTATTTCATTTTCATGAGCGTCATGCTCAATAAGTACATATATCATCGAAATAATTGCTGGCTTTCCTTAAATTCCATTATTTTCTTTCAGAAAGAAAGATCAAATACATGGGTTGATGATTACGAGTACTGTGTGTAATTTTTTAAGTCATGGAAATATAACCATATACGTGATAAAAGACCAAAAAAAAAGACCAGAGTCTCCCAGTTTAGCCCAAAGTCATGCACTTTTTCTTTTATGGGTCACAAAGATTTGGGGCCTCGGTGTCATTTTTGCAAAAAAGTGATCATTTTGCCAGGCTCATATCTTGCAAACCGTTCGGAATATTGATTTACTCTCTGAGGGTCACAAGATCACCCTGTATGATGTTAATGGAGTATTCGAAGAAGAAAAAGCTGATGATGGAGGGTAGTCTGGAAGCAACGTGCCTGTGGACACCATAAGTTCTGAATCAGAGTTAAATTCGGACGATTCGGACGACGATTTGGATCCACAACTTAAGATAGTGCGGCTAGCAATTCCAGGGCCATCAACATTATAAACATAATACGAATATTTTTTTTTATTATTTTTGTAATAGATAGCATAGTATCGCAATGTTGAAGTCAAGAAAATACAAATGAAATTAAAAAAATTTCGGGAAATTTTTCACTTTTGCTTCCTAAGCGCCACCTAAACGGAAGTTCACATGTTCTAGAAAGTTCTTTATTGAGATCTTAGGTACATTTTTGTAGTTGCTTAATTTCTTGAATTTAGAACGGTTTGCTACCTACGGACCTATGGACAGAGGAAAAGGGGTAAAAAAATGGAATTTTTTAAATTTTTTTTTGGCCTTGAAGATGCATGCCTATATCAAGGGCAGGTCAACTGAGACGGCTCTCCACTCTATAGTCAGCATAATAGAAAACTCTCTGGAGAATAAGGTCTTCGCTTTAGGGACCTTCCTGGACATCGAGGGAGCCTTCAATAACATTCAACCTTCGGTGATTCTTAGGTCGTTACAGAATCTAGGAGTCGACAGCTTAGTGACACGCCTAATTGGGAAGCTTCTGGTGGATAGATCCGTCAAAGCTGAATGGGGTGGTGTTACAATTGCTAGGACCGTTAACAGGGGGACACCGCAGGGGGGAGTTCTGTCTCCACTATTATGGTTAACTTCTGTCAATGAACTGCTTCTTGAATTGGACAGGGCCGAATGCCAGGTCTTTGCCTATGCCGATGATATTGCTATCATCTGTACGGGTAGAAACCTCAATTTACTTAGCATTCGTACAACCAGCTTACTTAGTCTGATTTCGAACTGGACCGCTAACAACGGACTATCACTTAACCCACTTAAAACCGATCTTATCCTGTTCTCTCGGAAATATAAAATACCCGCATTTGAACTGCCGTCAGTTAATGGGGTGCAATTACAGTTGACGGAAAAGGTCAAGTATCTGGGAATAATTCTCGACAGAAAACTGTCTTGGAAACCGAATGTGGAGGAGAGGGTGAAAAAGCCGTCTGTTGCTCTTTACTGCTGTAAAGGGGCGATAGGAAAGCACTGGGGACTGTCTCCTAAGATCACCATGTGGATTTATACGGCAATAGTCAGACCAATACTTCTCTATGGCATCGTAGTTTGGTGGAGGTTACTCCAAAAGAAGTATATTCTGAATTCCTTGATGAAAATTCAAAGATCAGCACTGAGTAGCGTTAGTGGGGCAATGGGCACGACGTCAGGTACTGCACTTAGTGCTATCCTGAACATATGTACTCCTGATATCATGGCCGAATCGGCAGCCGCTACATCCCTGGTGAGAATCAGAGATTGTGGCGTTATGATACCGGGGCATTCCGGACACATTGAATTACTACACCGGATCAACTCTATTCCCGTAAAAACGGACTACTGCATCCCCTATCTTCTACCAGCGACAAATCTAAGGACTTCTATTCCGAACAGGAATACCTGGGAAAAGTCACTGGAAGGGGATACCAGTAGTATCAGATTTTTCTCGGATGGATCAAAGTTGGACGAGCAAGTAGGCTCTGGGGTCCATTCATCGGACCTAAATGTAAATATCTCCTTCAAGCTGCCCGATCACTGTAGTGTATTTCAGGCGGAAATTACCGCCATACTGAAGGTTGCTGAACTACTGAAAAATAGTGTCACAACCCTCCGGAGAATATGTATCTACACAGACAGCCAGGCTGGAAGATAACGAGGAAACGATGAAACACCTTCTCTTGGATTGCCCTGCTCTGGCAGGACTGAGAAGTAGGATATTCGGTACACATTTAGTTAGCACCGCAGCCCTACAGGATATTCCTGTAGGTCTCGTAGTCAAATTTATTGAAAGGTGCAAATTGGCTAGACGACTCGTCAATAGTTGCTATGGAGGAAACTGAAGGTATCACAATGGGCTTCTTTAACCTAAGTGTGCCAGACAGCGTGCTGTCTTGCAGCCTTTTCAACCAACCAACATTTACAAGTTCTTTATGACAAGAGCTACTACTTCCCCTCACATTGTAAATCAAAATTCTGAAATATTTGCAAGATATGAGCCTGACAAAATGATCACTTTTTGCAAAAATGACACAGAAGGTCCCTAATCTTTGGGGGCCCATAAAAAGAGAGCATGACTTTGGGCAATAGTGGGAGACAAGGGCCTATTTTTTCTTTTATCACGTAGTGATGTCCGTATTTGGTTATATTTTTTCGTGTTGCACTATGTAATGTACGCCTCTCTACAGCAATGTACATTCTGGAATATCGGGATGGGATAGCATATGACATAAACGCCCCATAACCATATCAGAGATTTTCATCAGTTTCAATGCAGACTTATTCGATATAACAACGCACTCATTTCAACAACAATAAATGTTGGATAAAAACTATCAAAAGTAATATAATATTGAAAAAAAAATAGTTTAAATTTCAAAAATGTAACAATTTCGTTATTTAACTTCTTGCCCCAAAATGCGCAATTGATGTATTCGTTACAGAAACGAAGATTGAGTTGTTGCGGGAATTCAACAATTAACAGTCAAAGAAATGTTATATAATATGGTTCGTTGCAGCAACGACAGTATCGTTGAATGAACGAAATTGTTTATTGCAGCAATGAAAACACACTAACGAACATTTTTCATCTCTCTGACGAAGCGTGTTACTTGCACTTTTGCGAATTCAAATATTTTCGAAGTTCATCGATTTCCAACGAAAGCGATTCACCCTAATTCGACTGAAATTGGATTCCTCTCAATTAAACTGTTTCATTCGAATGAATTTAATCGCAAATTGCAGCACATTCAATATAGAGAAATTTTACCTTTTTATTCGACTTGAAATGACAAGTTGTTGGAACCCACATCAAATTTTTTCCGACTAGAATACGAACGAAAACTTTCATTCGACATCGTGGAACAGGCACTTGAAGTTTTTGTGCTAAGTTACGTTTCAAGATGTTTGTGAAGTCATCCAGCCAATATGATGATTGGTAAACTGTTAAACAATGATCATGAATATAATATGCATAATGAGTCTCAGCATAATACAAATCTGATATAAATTGATAAAATAGAATTGTTAATGCAAATGTCCTGTGTATGTTAGGTTTACGACCCTATTGAAACCACCGACAACTTGGAAACCCTTGTGCAAGCATAAGGTGTAAAAGTCAATAATGAAGATAACATTTCAATGTGATATCATCTCACGCTCTCATTTTTTACATATATGTATCTGATTTCATTCCCATACAAGGGTGCTTCTTTAGTGAACCACCAACATCATCTTCGATCTCTTCATTATAAGTATCTGCATTATCATGTTGATGATTTGCCTATTTAAATTCTTTCTTATCCCCTATCAATTTCCTTGTGCTCAATTAATTTATCATCGAAATCAATGAGATTTTCCTTGAAATTTATTTGTTTTTTAACAAAAGCATTATTGAAATTTGAATTTAATTTTCTAATTTATTCTAATGAATCCAAGGGATTGAATACATTAAGGAATGTCTGTGTATGCTGGGTTCTTAACTGACATTGTTGTTTACATTAACGGCGGAAACAAGGATAATAAATGTATCCTTTTACTTAAATTAATAGTGGTTATCATAACGAGACATCTTGTTGTTTATTGTGTAAGTATTCATTAACATAATTGTGTCTTAATTCACCAACTCTTTTTGAAACTTGGAAGATCGAAAGTCAACTTTCGCAGATTCGTCAAATGGTATATTTTACTGGTGGCACTAATCGTGTCCACCTACAACCTTTCTCATGTGTTTTACACACGATAGGTTGGGAACTTGTTTGAGACGCCGTTTAGCATTTAACGGTTCAATGCATATTCCATAAAAATTATTAGTGAGAGGACGCAAATAAAAATGTCCTTCCCCACAATCGAAATTTTAGACTTCTTTTACGGAAATTATTTGCCGAAAACAACATTTTTAATTGTATGAGAAACGAATTGAAAACAAGGGCCGCCGAGTGGTATAGTTTAAAGTCCGTAAAGTGTTAAACATTTTTCTAATTTTTGCTTTCAATTGTAAAGAGTTTTCCAATAAGGCCTTAAGAATTTTTTTTTTAAATAAAACGCTAACCATTAGAGATATTTCCAAAACTTTATGATCGACTTGAAATACAATCAAAACATTAATGAATGGATGTCGACTTCGTTCATATGGCCACCGCGGTCACGTCGGCAGCGGTCGATTCGTTGGACCCAATTTTGGATGACCCGGTCACACATTTCGGTCGTAACGGTCGTCATTTCGCGTTCAATGTTGGCTCTGAGTTCTTCCAACATCGTCGACTTGTTGGCATAGACCAATGATTCGACGTAGCCCCAAAGAAAAAAGTCTAGAGGCGTTAAATCGCACGAACGAAGCGGCCGATTGACTGGTCCATTTCTTGAGATAACAGGCTCACCACACTTAAGGCTCGTTCACAATGATAGCAACAATTTTTACAGGCGTTCACAATGAAAGCAACAAAATTGTTCGTATAAGTTCGAAAAACAGCTGACTGGTAACATTGTTTACATTATACAGCAGTAGTAATACAAATACAAAATTATTACAAAGTAATAAGTGTTTTTCTTTAGAAAAGTTTTCAAATTTTTCTATAGAAATGTTTTCAAATTTTTCTTTAGAAATGTTTTAACATTTTTCTATAGAAGTGTTTCAAAATTTTTCTATGAAATGTTTTCAAATTTTTCTATAGAAAAGTTTTAAAATTTTTTCTATAGAAAACTTTTTAAATTTTTCTATAGAAATGTTTTAAAATTTTTCTATAGAAAAGTTTTAAAATTTTTCTATAGAAATGTTTTCAAATTTTTCTATAGAAAAGTTTTAAAATTTTTTCTATAGAAAACTTTTTTAATTTTTCTATAGAAATGTTTTAAAATTTTTCTAAAGAAAAGTTTTAAAATTTTTCTATAGAAAACTTTTAAAATTTTTCTATAGAAAACTTTTACAATTTTTCTATAGAAAACTTTTAAAATTTTTTCATAGAAATGTTTACAAATGTTTTTTTAGAAATGGTTTTAAATTTTTCTATAGAAAAGTTTTAAAATTTTTTCTATAGAAAACTTTTTAAATTTTTCTATAGAAATGTTTTAAAATTTTTCTATAGAAAAGTTTTAAAATTTTTCTATAGAAAACTTTTAAAATTTTTCTATAGAAAACTTTTAAAATTTTTCTATAGAAAACTTTTAAAATTTTTTTATAGCAATGTTTTCAAATTTTTCTTTAGAAATAGTTTCATATTTTTCTATAGAAATGTTTTAAAATTTTTCTATAGAAATATTTTAAAATGTTTCGATAATGTCAGATGTCAGCTTCCTTCATTTTTTTAAACTTTTTTCTTTTGTTTGTTAATAAAATTGTCGCGAACTACACTTGCTACAAACAACTACACATTTCACATTTGCATCAGCTGATATGTTCGAAAGCCAGCGACAGTATTGTATTCTTGGTAATAAAAAATTGTAATTATATGTGAAATTATTGTTATTCGCAGATTCTACAGATAATATTATTTATTAAAATGTTTGTTTTGAGACAAAATGTTTACATTTTCATTCATACTTTCAAGTTTTCAACCAAAATTCGAAGTAAAGCGCCCCTAGCGGCCAGTAGAATAAACTGATTCGAACAAATTCCAATTTGAAGTAGGAGTAGAACCTACTTCTATGACAAATTTGAATTCCAATTTCACGAAACACATGAGAGGGCATTATATGCAATACTGTGAGTGGGAACGAGAAGGCTTGAATTACAAATTCGTTGCTGCCATTGTGAACGCTACTTTACTCTTCAATAAATCGATTGTAACGTGTCTTGTGGCACCGTCCTGTTGAAACCACATGTCGTCCAAGTCCATGTTTTCCACGATCGCCATTCACAGTAACGTGACGATCGTTATTGTCGACGAAAAAATATGGTCCAATGACGCCGCCGGCATGCAAACCGCATCAAACATTCTTTTTTGTGGATAAAGTGATGATTCATGAAGCTCATGTAGATTTTCACCAAACCAGTAACGCATATTTTGCTTATTGACGAACCGATTGTGCCAAAAATGAGCTTCGTCACTGAAGATTCTTTTGCGATGAAATTCATCATCTTGGCGCATCTTCTCCAGAGCCCAATCGGAGAACGTACGTCGCGTCAAATGGTCCATCGGCTTCATTTCATGAGCCACTTTGATCTTGTATGGGTGTAAACTTATATCTTTACGAAAAATTCGCCATAAAGTGGTCTTGGCGATGCCCAGTTCTTGAGAACGCCGCGGAATCGACTGATTTGGATCGTTCGCTACGGACGCCTGAACGGCAGTCATATTTTTGTCACTTCGACCATCCCGTTGTCTCACTGGCACGGCAACATCACACAATGAATATGTAGACTCATATTTTTGCACTAAACTGGGGCGAGAATAACGACCAAAAACTGGAGTTAATGCTCTTAAAGTTGCGGTCACCGACTCCGAATTTCGGTAGTACATTTTTATAATTTGCATACGTTGTTCGTTCGTGTACTTTACCGTGATGAAAATGTTGAGTTGTCTGAAAAAAAGGAAAGTAACAGTTAAATGATGAGTGAAATAGTGCGTTCACAAATTAATTTCAAAGTTTTCAAGTACCTATTGGAAAACCCTATGTAACTATGTAGGTGATTTTGCAAACGTGATTACATTTTCGGCATGGGTGAGCAAAGAAAAATATTAGGAATTAGGAATATGATGAGATTTATATTCAATGAATGTGTATCCTTTCCCTTTCGCTGCGTTTCGGGCTGTTTGTCTTTCAAGGCTTCCAGGAACCGTGGCTTGTTGGCCTAAACTTTGGACTTCAAATAACCCCACAGGAAGAAGTCGGGAGATGCGGAAGGTTTTAATGGTTCACACAGTAGTACTTAAACTAACCCTGAAATGGAGTTGAATGCAGGTATCATGATAGAAAGTTCGATTGTCTATTCACCGAGCTTTCGCAGATATTACACGAAGACCAACAACATAACAAAATTAAATTATATTACTATTTGTGGCGTATTTTCGTTAGAAAGGAAGCGATTATCGCTTACTTGCTAGTAACGAAACCCCAATCGACCGATAATTTTGGACCGACAGAATCGTCTTGGTCTAACGCATAGTATGTACTCATGCCTGGAAATGTTTATTTTCTTCTTCATATCTTTGAGTTCACAGCATCGATATACTGTCCTGCTTAAGGCACAAATGGAATCAGATATTTCAGGTGTCGCTTAATATCGCTTAGTTCTCCATACAAAATAAATGCTAATCTAAGCAAGTGGTGTAACCAAAACACGCCTATTGAATACTGTTCATACCACTTTATAATTTTTATGACATTTGAGAACACAATTGACTACAATGGCCTGCTAGTGTCTGTATTGACAAAAAGATAGAGAAATCCTTTTGCATCGTATCTTTAAACGCACTCGTTTCCTCACCTAGAGCAAAAGTTCACACGACTAATATTTGAAGGAACTTTGTATTTATTTACTGTCTTTCCTTGTAATTGTTCTTATCCCTGCAACTATTTGCGATGGACAAATGTGTATGCCTTTGGTGCGAACCGGACAAACCGGTTCGTCCATGATGTATCAGTGGGAAAATCTTGAAGAAATCGCATTGCTTATGCTAACGTTTTAGGCAAGCAGTGTCCTTTTGCTGTGTCCTTGCATAAATTAAATGATTTAACAGTGTGTTCATCTATCGCCAAGCGTTTGTATGGGCAAAAGGGTTAAAGCTGGCGTTGACCTTAAATACAAACCGGTTCTGGACATTTATCAAGACAACAATAATGCATATGAGAAAGGTGGTAGTCCGGATCGCACACATTACTTATACTTCCAATAGAACAGACAGACAACTCCTTTCAGATTGATCTTCTCACATGTATGAATACGAGTAGAAGAAAAGAGTTTCATAACATCTAACATTAATAGACATGTCCGCGACTGGGTCATTGCCTTTTTAGACGAAAACGTCTACTGACCTAAAAATAGTTTAGGGCCCTGCAGATTTGTGCATCTTTAGGCCATCATTGGGATATTTTCGATTAATACGAATCACTACGCAAATGATTTACATTCTCCTCAAATAAAAGTAAATCCAATGTAACTCATGGAATTAAGAACGACAAATTACCCTGTGTCTTTGCTGCTATTTTACAACTCACACCTTCTTTACCAACATATTATTGTCAAACGTTAATACAAAACGGGTTTGCACACCATGAAATTGTCTAAGGGCTTTAAGAATTGAATGACGAAAAACTTGACAGAAACTGGACACTAGGTTGTCCCAAGAAAAAATATTTTGGATTTTCATGGGTGCCCAAGCATTTTTTGAACAATATTGACTCTCATTGCAACAGAACTACCCATATTTAATATTTGAAAAAAAAATATAAAAGCTAACATTAAAACAAATCCGATGCAGAACTGGCAAAAACACCTTACAATATTTTTAATTTCACAAAATGGGTACAAAGCGTAAAAAGGGCATAACTTTGGAACGGTAAGAGCAAATTCAATATTTTTTTTCTAAATGACTCAGCCTTTATCCACATTTTAAACTGCGTCATTAGTTTTATTAACTTTGATAGAAATTTTAAAAGTTACAAAGCATTACATTCAAAATTTATGGAAAATTTATGAAAAAATTTCATTAAGGTGACCCAAATGAGCAAAACAATTACCGAAACTTACGATTTCTACACAGAAAAGTAAAGCTTGAACATTATTCTTTTACACTATTGACTTTGTAACAAAGAAAATCGTGGTTATGGACCAAGTAAAAAGTAAAACTCAAAAAATGTCCGCGAATCCCGATTTTTGGGTAAAATTCGAATTTAAATAAATAAATAAATGAATGGTTTCCCATTACATCCCATGAAGGGACATGGGAGAACTTCATACAATCACTGAGCTGTGCGCTTTCCAGTTTTCACCCACTGATTGGGACCTACAGTTTTACACCGATTCCGAACGGTATTTTGAGAAGCTTTTTCATGGCTATTTACTCGATAGTGTCGCCGTCACTATGCAAGGTGACCGCCACCGAAAAAAATTTTTTTTTTAAGGTGGTCAGAGCAGGGTTCGAACCCAGGATCTCATGTACAAGAGCCGCGCACACTAACCATTGCACCACCGAATTTAGCGACCTCTAAACCTTCCGAAAAATCTGGAAAAATCACAAAAATACTTCACCCTATAAGCTTTCAAAAAATGCTTGGGCACCCATTCTTTTTTTTTTTTTGGGACACCCTACTGGACACATTTAAGGTAAGAATAAATCTTAAATCTCCAACTAAAGCTGATTTGCATGAATTTAAAATATAATTCTCTTTTTTTTATTGTGCAAGATCAGAACAAATAAGTTTTGTTTTTCACAAAATAAATTCCAAAGTGGTCTAATATGTCACGTTTCAGGATTTACCGTCATAAACTTTCGCTAAACCTAAAAAATACACGACAATCTGTCTTCCTTGTTTGGATGCAAATATAAGATGTGTTTGGAGCTTGTTGCAACTATAGTCTACTTGTGTTCAAACACATTGTATTTGCTATTCAATATTACATGTTGGATTAATATGTTATAATATATGTGTTTGTGATGCAAATATAGCTTTATTTGTGATACAAACACAGCTGTGTTTGTGATACCCTGTTTAATTTTTTTAGCTATGCTCAAAAAGAGAACCAAATATTAACCAAATATTAAATTACATCCCATGAAGGGATGGGGAAAAGCTACTCACGAACAGCAACCCGTGCTCTTTATAGTTTTACACTCACTGATTAGGACCTACAATTTTACACCGGTTTCGGACGGTATTTGTGGAAGCTTTACACAACAATGTACTCGATAGTGTCGCCATCACGAAGCGAGGTGACCGTCGTCGATCGAAATGTGAGGTGGTCGGAGCAGGGATCGAACTCACGTCTCATGTAAAAGGTGTCTCAGTTAGATTGAACTTTTTAAATTTAGTGTAATTTTTTTGTGCAAGTGGCATCTCTGAAATTTGGCACCTGTCACATATATTTATTCTGATTATTAAAAATGAGCGCTTTACGAAAGAACATCGCGTTATAATCGTGAAAACTTATTACAAAAATTTGGTAAGCTATGCTGAGACAGCTCGCAAACTTCAAAGAATTTTCCGCCGAGAAAGTGCACCTAATGTGTCAACCATTCGAAGAGTGGTCAAAAAATTTTAAGAATCTGGGTCGGTTATGGACGGCAGGACTCCCGTGCGTCAACGAAAAGGTCGATTTCTTGAAAACATTGCTGCTGCAACCGAGAGTGTCGCCAAAAACCCGAAAACATCAGTTTGGCGTCGTTCTCAACAACTTCAAATTTCACGTAGTACTACGCAGCGAATTTTGACAAAAGACCTCTACTTTCAGGCGTACAAAATTCAGCTTACTCAGGACCTGAAACCAGCAGAGCATGGAAAGTGCCGGCAATTCGTTCAACGGGTAATAGAGCAAAGTGATTCAAAATTAATTCAATTATTCAAAAAAAGTCTTCGATGAAGCGCATTTCCATCTGAAAGGCTTCGTGAATACACAAAATTGTCGAATTTGGGGCTCAAAAAATTCTCATGCAATGCATGAGAAAAAAATGCACCCACAACGAGCAACTTTCAGGTGCGGATTTTGGTCCGGCGGCGTAATTGGGCCTTCCTGTTTTGAAGATGACGCAGAAATTGCAGTGACTGTGAACGGCATTCGTTACAGGAACATGATAACGGAGTTCGTATGGCCTCAACTGGACGGTATGGATCTGGAGGATATGTTGTTTCAGCCAGATGGCGCCACCTGCCATACCGCAATTGTTTTATTGCAGCAGCGATTTCCAGAACAAATTATCTCACGAAAGATCATGCGATTTCTTTCTTTGGGGTTTTGTGAAATCTCGGGTTAATGATAATAAACCAGAAACAATTCTTGAGCTCAAATCCGAGATCCCACGCGTCATCGGTGAGATACTGCCACATCTCTGTGAAAAAGTCATGGAAAAATTCATGAAAAGAGTAATGGCCTGTCATCAGATCCATGGGGCCTATTTGATCCAGTAAAAAAATCACAACTATCTCAAAAAATACGTGTTTATTTTAAAATGAAAAAGTTAATTTTTACTGAGACACTCCCTTTACACGCTGAAAAATATGTCGTTCTTGGTTGGATGCAAATATAAGATGTGTTTGGAGATTGTCGCAACTATAGAATACTTGTGTTCCAATGCTTGTGTTCAAAAACATTGCGTTTGCTATTCATTCAATATTACTTGATGGATTAATATGTTATAATATATATGTTTGTAATGCAAATACAGCTGTATTTGTGATACAAACACAGCTGTGTTTCTGATACACTGTTTACTAATTTTTTTGCCGAGAACAAAATATTGTAAGAGGAACAACAACAATGGTTTCCCATTATAGCCAATGAAGGGGATAGCTTCTCACAACCAGCGATCTGTGCGCGTTCTAGTTTTACACTCACTGATTATGACCTACAATTTTACACCGAACAGTATTTTAGGATGCTTTATCATGGCTAAGTACTCGATAGTGTCCCAATCACTAAGCGAGGTGACCGTCGTCGAAAGAAATGCCAGGTGGTCAGAGTAGAGATCGAACCCACGATTCATATAAAAGAGCCGCGCACACTAACCATTGCACCACTGACGGGCACAGGAGAATTTATTCTCGTCCAAAATTAAAATTTTTACAAGTGTATAACTGTATTTTAGCAATATTCTTTCTGTCAGTGATTCATCAACATTCCTGAATACGTGTGTAAATGAATAGACTGTTTCTTATGTTGACTGATATGTTGCGGTTTAGTTTCATGCATGCAGTCGTCACTCGTTTGTTTGGGATGAAACACACGAGTGCTTCGACGTAAGTATATGGATGTTTGGACTGAAACACGCACATAGCTCCACGTAAAATTATGACTCTTTGCAAGTAAACATGCTAATGTTTGCATTGAAATATATGTGAGTTTAGGATTTGATGAGTGAGTTAGGAAACATCTACAAGGTTCCAGCAATATATGTTTGAGAGAATATGTTACAGAGGCTGTTTTCCATTTCCATTTAAAGGATATACTTATATTAATGTAGAAAACAATATTAGGGCAAATAATAATTAATATATTATTTTACTTATTCTTTTTTTTACATCAGATTCAAAACGTTTATTATTTTATTTAAACCACAATACATTATTATAAAGTAAAATCAAACCTGCTCAAGACCATTCTATCATCTTTATTAATAGAGATATAGTTTTAAAAAAAATAGGTTTTGCATAAAGCATCCTTATGAATCCTGGCAAACCGCATAGCTATTTCAGATCTAGCCACAGATCTTCATCAGGGGTTGTTTGAAATGATGCTATTGAAAATACAAACCAAAACTCATTTCAATTGAGAAATTCCCACTATTCAAATGTTCGCAAAATATTGCAAAGAAAACACACAAGGAAACATTTGCAAACATTTCTTTGATCTATACGCTGAAACATTTTTAGTTTTTTTGTTTGGATGCAAATATAAAGTGCGTTTAGAGCTTGTCGCAAATATAATATAATTGTGTCCAAATACATTGTGGTTGCTATTCAATATTACATGTTTGAGGCACAATCATTAATATAAGATAGTATATGCGTTTATGACCCAAATGTACCTGTGTTTGTGATGCAACTACAGTTGTGGTTATTGCACTGTTTATGCTCTTTCGAGAGTAAGAAAATACAAGAGGGACAACGAGAGAGTCTATCTTTTATGTGTATCTGTATTTTTTCATTATTCTCTCAGTCAGTGATTCATAAATATTCCTGAATGTTCGCGTAAATTGTTGATGAACACAGTGTTTCTTACTTTGGCTGATGTATTGCATTTTAGTTTCATGTATTCAGTCGGCAATGGTTCATTGGACAGAGGATATCAAAAGCGCTTGATCAGTGAAAAAATAATAAACAAAGGGTCGGACGGTTAAATGGTTTATGGTATTGCTTTGGATTTTGTGTGTGTGTTTCGTATATATTTTCACGTGTGCTACTAAAGGTAGAAACGATTTTAAGGAAAGAAACTGGAAAGGGCAACAAGGTGAAGTCCTTCGTCGAAATATAATTTTAAAAAAACCCAAGTATCGTATAGTGGTAACCAAACGCATAGTTGAAGCCTCTAAACCCAAAAACGTGAGAGACAACAAAGAAAGGAGCAACAGATTCTCATTCCATGAAAAAAACACAAACAATGCATTCAAATGCAAGTAAATGTAAAAAGGTCCGTTTTAAATCTTTTAATTTTTGCATTAATTATTGATAAATATGGATTAATATTGATAAAATTAATTATAATAAATAATACATATATATTAAAATCAGAGAATAATTCGTTTCTAAATATTATTATGTTTTAGAGAAAATATGCATATGTTTCTACGTAAGTATATGGATGTTTGGTGGAAACACGCGAATGCTTCCACGTAAGTATATGGATGGTCGGGATGAAGAACGAATATGTGTACACGTAAAATCATACATGTTTGCCAGCAAACATGATACCGTTTGCTGTTTTTTATATGAGTTTGGGACTTGCAAATATAAGAATGTTTGAATTGTGTTCCAAACATATCCATGGTTTCTGCGGGTCAGAATATGTGAAATCAATCATGAATTTGCAGGACCTTCCCCGATTTTGATGAAACTTGGCACAATTGTTACACTAATTGAACAACTGACAAATCCAAATTTTTAGCCACCTACAGAGGCCGTTTTTTTTCAGCTATGTTACAGAGGCCGTTTTTTTTCAGCGTGTACCATCGCTTCCTATTCGACATGATTTTTGTTGTTGCCTAAAAGAAAACACAATTCTTACATGCCATAACAATTACATGCAATTTCTTCGTGCTCTACGTTTCTGGACTAACTGACTAACTTCAGAGGTTGTCACAACCGATTTTGGAGAATGATGAGGATGTTTTATTGATGTAGGTTCTTCCGATGATGGTGATAGCGATTTTCTCCCCATTATTCGATCTATTTATTTATTTTATTTAAATCACAATGAAGATTCAATTTGCCCAGAACCCATTTCGTTCCAAGATGCAAAATAACTGACTGTATTTTGAATTTCTACATAAGTATATTATGATAAATCTAAGGTCATATGTTACCATATAAAGAACAACTGTTGAATATTGCAAAATACTCTACCCCATTAGCAAACTGTGTACGCCCTGAAAATTCATTGGTGGAAATACACACTAGGGATGGATTAGACTTGTTGGTCCTTATACGTGTTCATACAGATAAATCAACCCTTATGCTAAAAAAAATAATGTGCTGCGGCAAGAAAAACTCACTTCACAATTGAAGTTGGGCTAAGAGCTACGATTTTATTAAGAATTTCTGTTTTTACATTTATTTATATCAAAAATATTCCTTCGGCTAAACTTGCGATTAAAGTTGGCTCGCCCCAGTGTATATTTGAAAGCAACATATGGGTCTTACACGTTTCGTTATGAGATGCTTATTACGGGAAAATTCAAAATTAAAATGTTCGAGCGTTTGGTCGTTTTCAAAATAATTTTAGAAAGGTCGGATAAATCATCATTTAATACGGGCAAATATTTAAACATAACGGCTGTTGAGTGGAAACACGTTTGTGGTCGATGTGAAAGTGTAGTTTCAGATAAATGAGTCTAAAAATTAGAGAGTTCACAGTTCACTGATGGTAGGAAGCTTACCCCTTCCTATATCTTCATGTAAAGTTAATTATCACATCATTTTGAAAGGTCCTTATTCTCTACAATATTTAATAACACCCGTTTCATACCGTCATCCGTTGTTTGGGAATGCAATAAAATTGAAACTTGAATTCAAACTTATAAAATATAGTTGTATTTATCAAGTCAATAGAGCAATAACATTTTATCAGTACTAAAATTGCGCTCCTAGGTCACTGAGAATCCAAGCAGCATTAACGAACAGGCATTAAGTCACTGTCTAGTAAATTTTTTTTTCGTTACTAATTTTTTTTGTTAGATACAAAACCATGATCAATAAGTTTTTATTGTCGCAAATTGATGAATTGGGGATGGAGGAATTGTGGTTCCAAGAGGACGGTGTAACTGCACACAAAACTCGTGCGACAATGGACATTTTGAACGCTGCGAATCCGGGTCGTCTAATTTCTTGTTTTGGAAATTAGCAGCATGACCACTCCAGAAGTCACGGCTCTCTCAGACTCTGGAGGTTGTGATAGATAATATTCGACAAGGGTACCAGAAATTATCGCCGAAGTTCTTGCCAGAACGATTAAACTAAACCCAAATGGTCATCAACAATAGCGTCGTCCACTATCGTCTTGGAATAAACTTAAAGATCAACCAAAACAACATCGGATGATTGTCTCTGGTCAACAGCAACTTTAGTTGCAAGTATTTTCTTAAATTGTTTTGTTTTTTTTTTTCCTGTAATCACCAGATAATTACGCCTCGTTTGATAACAATTCGTAAATGTTGTTGCCTTACGGGTTATCGCGTTCAAACCCGATGCCGAAAATATAGCGAAAACGGTTAACCGCTTTTATAGCAATTAACCGTGTGCCGGTATTTTATTATTTGGCGCTGGTTAACTGGCCAAACGGATTTTGCTCAATTTGTGGTAAATATCCTTAAAAAAAATTTAAATTAAACTAAAAGGTATATGATATTCAATCATTAATACCTACAAATCCAAAAAAAGTGAATTCATGAAATTTGACACAATAGATGGGTTTTTATGAGAAGGGTAAGATATAAATTATATTTTTACATTTTACAAGATTTTCATACATGAAAATTTCTTTCAAATTAGAATATCATTTTAAAATTTAATGTGAATTTAAATTAAACTTATCGATTTTATATTAAACCCGCATTCCAAATTGGAATATTATTTACATTCTAATTCAAAACCTAAACGTGACTATCAAATTCTAAAATAGCTCTAAAATTTTGCGACTGAAGAACGAATAAGAATATTCAATTCAATCCAATCCAGCCCAGCTGAATTCACCGCAATTTAATTCAATGTTGTTCAGTTTAATTCAATTTAATCAAATTCATTTCAAGTCACTTCAGTTCAAATCAATTGAATACAATTCAATTCCACTCAATTCAACTCAATTCAATTCAATTCAATTCAAATCAAATCAATTTAAATCAATTCAAATCAATTCAAATCAATTCAACTCAATTCGATGCAATTCAATTCAATTCAATTCAGTTCAATTCAATACAATTTAATTCAACTTAATTTAATTTATTTGGATTTAATTCAATTCAGTTCAATCCAATTCAATTCAATTCAATTCACTTCAATTCAATTCAATTTAATATAATTCAATTCAAAACAATTCAATTAAATTAAATCCAACTCAATTCAATTCAAATCAATTCAATTAAATGCAGTTCAGTTCAACTCAATTCAACTTAATTTAATTTAATTGGATTTAAATCAATTCAGTTCAGTTCAATTCACTTTAATTCAATTCACTTCAATTCAATTCAATTCAATTCAATTCAATTCAATTCAATTCAATTCAATTCAATTCAATTCAATTCAATTCAATTCAATTCAATTCAATTCAATTCAATTCAATTCAATTCCATTCAATTCAATTCAATTCAATTCAATTCAATTCCATTCAATTCAATTCAATTCAATTCACTTCAATTCAATTCAATTTAATATAATTCAATTCAATACAATTCAATTAAATTAAATCCAACTCAATTCAATTCAAATCAATTCAATTAAATGCAGTTCAGTTCAACTCAATTCAACTTAATTTAATTTAATTGGATTTAATTCAATTCAGTTCAGTTCAATTCACTTCAATTCAATTCAATTCAATTCAATTCAATTCAATTCAATTCAATTCAATTCAATTCAATTCAATTCAATTCAATTCAGTTCAGTTCAGTTCAATTCACTTCAATTCAATTCAATTCAATTCGATTCAATTCAATTCAATTCAATTCAATTCAGTTCGATGAAATTCAATCCAACTCAATTCAACGCATTTCAATTCAATTCAATTGAATTCAATTCAATGTCATTCAGAAATTCGTCAATCTTTCTGGGGCGTCCAGGAGCATTTACAGCCAAAGTCACGATCTCGAAAGAAAACATAAGCGAACGAAAACCAGTCACTCACTTTCCTTCTTATCCCAGGCTTTAAATGTTATTGTGTTGTTGTGTGTTTTTGCAAAATCGGAAGCCAATAACTATTTCGCAGAGATCAGAGTATGATTAAGGCATCACTCGATTTGGTTTTTAGCATTCGAGTGACGAGATATTGTGAATGTCTACTTTAGTACTTCGTTTTTGGTCTATTTATCGAAATGCAAAATGCCGGTCCCAAACAATCGATTTTGCACTAAACAACTTTGGCGTAACAACCCTGTAATTGATTTTGCTTACAACATTTTCGCAGAAAGCTGAGTACCAAGGAAAAAATGGAAAACATTTCGGGTGCACGAAGTTTTTGGTAATTTTTATTCACGTGCTTCTTATGACAGCGAAAATTTCGGAGGAACTCTCCTCGCAGGAACTCTCAACTCTTCGTTTTACGGCTCGTGGTGAGCAAGTGAGCTGGGAGCGTGTGTTTACAATTAGTGGTTCAATCACAGTGAAATTTAAACGCCACCTACATATCCCACCTCTGGCACAGTGATTCAATCATCGCATTTAATTGCTTCCGCAGAAAGCACCATGATGCAGCCCATTTGGTTACGAAAATCCATCACTACTAGTAAACCGCAATTGTAGCTGTCTTTAATTTTGTGTTGCATTAAAAGTGAGTTATTCATTTTCGATCTTTACCTTGCACATTTCCCACTTTGTAACAACAAATTTACATTTTATTGTCATTTCTAAACCGCTGCCTGCAACTTCCGGTCTTATTTTCTACATAAAAGGGAAAGTATTTTTCTTTACATTATCATTTTCAAACAAAGTATTTGCATAGCATAAAGTCAATAGCAATGACGTTTATCTTGGTGTTAAATATTTTACTAATTTCGGACTTTTGCCAAAGTTTTCAGCCGAATTTCTACAATGGCCGATATTTCACGAAAGAGATAAAACCAACACCCACCAGCACATTCAGAACTATTATCGAAAGCAGTCCGCATACCCCATTCAGAGAATCAAAAAACTACCATAACCCCAATAAGACATCAAGAAATCTGCAGAAAATTGATTCAGTGCTAAAGAGAACTACCTTGAAACCTTCATCGCACCACGAGAACAAACCAGATAATGATTCTCATGTGGAAACTCCATTTTTGGCTCCCACCAGGCCATATACAGCTGGTTCTATATCAAACATTCTTAACCGTTTCGGTGCGACGCCGGTATTGGCAAATAAATTTGGAAGTTATCAATCTCAAATAGAATTTAAGAGTCCTATAACTACTACCACTGAAACGGTAGCAGCTGCGTCACTGCAAGGTGAAACTTTTCATCCAAACACGAGGCAGCCGAACAGCGAAAGTAACTTAAGGCGTGGAAAGGCTCCTGCAGCAGTGGCACTTGTTCGGGCAGCTTCATTAAATACTGAAGTTTATCATCGGACACAAAATCAAACAGAGGCAAAGGATCATCCACCTCTATTAACGTCACTGCCGACGTTTCAGTACGAACAGACAATAGTGCATAACAATGAACCTAAACCCTTGATTTTCCCCTTTGTAAGAAAACAAAGAAATTTAAATGAAAATTTAAGGGATTTTGACGAAAAATTTACGGAGCATGAAAAAAATGGTGGTGAGAATAATGATACACATGATGCAGGAGAGCCAGATGATGCAGATCGTAATACCGAAGCGGACGAGACAATGGAGTCAGCAGAAACTTCAAGAGAACACCCCTTGGATGGGCATGAAATACGATACTATCAGTAAGTCATTGGTCGGTGAAAACCTACCACATTAAATGTTTAATGACGATATTGACTTTTTCACCTTACAAGGTGCGTCCAAAGATGGACGTTGATTTAAATGATTGGGTTTTTTATGGAAATTAATTTCACACCCAATTTAATTTTATTTCATTAATAATGTTCTGACATTTCAGTGATATTTTCTTAAATTACCCTGAACCTCATCATGCAAATTATGGTCATGTTCAATTTTCACCAGAATTATTTGAAAAACGTTTTGAATCTTCGAAAGAGGGAAACCGTTACAAGGGCGAGGTTTGCTAGATGCCTTTGAAATATTTGCACCCAACTCTCCATCACTTTCTTATCTTTAATTTCCAGATCTTTTGGAAGGATAACAAGGGAGGTTACGCCGAACATCACTGGGATATGGCTTTGGGGAAACTATGAGTACGAGTACTACAACGAAACGAAACGTGACATACCACAATATCTTAGAATTTACTCAAAATAAATGTAAGGATTTTAAAGTAAGAGTTATGTAAATTTGCATTTGTTATTTAAGATTCGCACAAGGGGGGTTAAGATATCTTTAATATTAAATCTAGGATATAACACTGACAATAAAAAGGGTATGTTATCACTGTTCTTGTCACTCAAAGGATGTTGGGAAAATGTTCTCACGTTAAAAGTGGTCAGTCCAGTTTTTTTTGCTAAAGGATTTCGTGTTTAAAAGGTCACTTCTTAAACCCCACAAACAGTTTGATGGACTTCTAGAGACTTAAATGAAAAACAGTATTGTAATGTCCTTTTTTCAACCGAAATGACATGATAATGCTGTAAGGGTTAGAGACTGTACAGCAGCCCATTGATCAGTTGCTGGCGTTTTTATTCATCTACGAGTAGTACACTTCCTTGTTGCATTTTACGGGCCAAATAACCAAATGTAAAAGGGTGGTTATCCTTAAGAGTCCTTGTAAATATCAGCAAAGTCACAGAGGTGGTTTGTTGTTTTTCAAAAACCACAGGATAAAATTCCCTAATCTCGTAGATACATCCCTTACCTTTTGATTTGTGTTCTAGTAAAGACCAGGATTTCATCTAAAATTACTTTATACATCAGCTGGTCTATGACATGATTGTAGGTCAGTTGCTCATTTCTTTCTGTGTTAAGGGAAATTAATGACCCATTTACCAATATGGCATAATTATATTTCATATCCTACCTAATTGATAAAAACAAGTCCCAACAGACTTCTAAGCATTTCCTCCACATACGAACTGTTCGACAGAAGAACGAATTCTGTCTTTTGTGAATAGTTCGTTCTAATGGTCAAGTGACAACAAATTAATGTGAATCTCTGGGCAACCTGGTTGTACGGTTAACTATTCTAACCTCTAGTATGGGACGATACACATATCACATTTCGACGACCTTCCATGCAGACAACTTTTTTTGTGGGCTCTTATCTGGAGGAACTATTATTGTGGATGACACAAATTAACTTACACATAAATATGATATTTACTACACCCTATGACATATTCTTCTACCCCAGACTCTCCCGAAAATGCGAAAAAATTGATATTGAGAATAAGTATATAAATCGGTTATCACAGTCTACATGATACCACCTCCGATAATGGAATAAGACTGATAGACTTCGCCGTTGCAAAAAAACATGGTAGTTAGTAGCACACGATTCCAGCATAAGGACATTCATAAGGCGACCTGGATATCTCCTGATCAGCGGACGAAGAACCAGATTGATCACTTGGTAATAGATGGCAGGCACACTTCTAGTATAATGGATGTACGTGTGATTCGAGGTGCCAATATCGACTGGGATCATTATCTGGTGGCTGCGAAAGTTTGCACAAGACTGAGCAGGGCGAAAAACGTACGAAGCCGAACATTGATAATCTTTTATTCATCAATCTCCAGCATTGGAGTTTGGCAATAATAAGTGGGATCGATTCAAAATATGGGCGTAGTATTGAAAAAATAAACATAAAAAGAAAAGAGACGTATACAAATAAAAATAAATACATAATAAAAAATAGAGAAATCAATAGAAGACATTTTCAACACCATAAGCACTTTTCATATGGTCTTTTACCCTGTTCTTGTGGATTTTTTACGATGAAAATATGCCAAAGAGTTTGGCTAGTCTTTCACACTCAATTTACATCAATATGATGGCCAATTTACATCAAACTGATGACAGACTTACATCAAATTGATGATATACTTACATCAAATTAATGGGCACATTACATCTAATTGACGAAAATTTTACAGCAAATTGGTGGAAAACTTACTTCAACTTCATGACAAAGATACTTCAAATTGATGTAATATTGGCGTTGAATCAACGTAAACTATTAATGAAATATGGATGGAAGATTGATGAAATGTTCTTCATCAATTCAATGAAATGCGTCGTAGGCTGGGAAATGAGGAAATGTTTCATGCTTTTTCTTTCAGTGTACTGGCCCAAGACAATTCCAATACAGTCCTATTAATTTGGATATGCGTAGTCCTATTAATCTGTCATATACTTAGGAGCCCAACATGGGATATCGCTTGAGCGGTACTTGAATGGAACCCGCAGGAATATCACCAAATACATAAAAGCGGTACCTGGAAAAGGAATATAAGCAACCTCGACTATCGTGGAACCAAATTAAATCACTTACCAGAGACAGAAATCAATGGAGAAAATTCGTTGACGTCCTCTGTTCTTCGTGAACCTATTATTTTATTTTTTTATTTATTTATTTATTTATCTCACAGCTACAATCCTTAATAGGATACAGACGGTAATATTTTTTCAACAACGTTATAAAATTTATATTATATACGTAGTAGTTATTACATATAATACTTAATAAAATTAAAATACATTTAACATAAGAAAAAGAGTAGAGTAAAATTCAAAATAATATGAAGAAAATTTGTATAATTTAAAAATTTAAAAAAGAAAAATATAAATATAAAAATATTAACATAAAATAATTAAAATGAAACAAAATAATTAAAAAATAATACACAATACAAAAATAAAAAATAACTTATAATTAAAACAGTAGCAATACAGGAGCTGGGACAGGAACATCTGGAACATGAGGAACAGGAACATCAGGTGGAGTGGAATAACAGGGGGATGAGCAGGAACAAGAGAAATGGTAAACAAACTCCACAAATTTTAGTGGAATGATTCACAGGAACTTTAGGATAAAATCATAGGAGATAACATAGGCAGTCACATCTGGAGCAGGAACGTCGCAACAATATGTGTGGAACGATAAACAGGAACATAAAAATAGCATAATGGGAGATAAACAGGAAGAGTAGGGACTTGAAGATCTGGAACATGAAGATGAGGGACATGAATGTCAGCATCTGGCGTCAACCGCTAAAGATCCATCCACCTATTCAGCGTCAGCTACAATTCATTGTAGAATTCAGAATTTATAATAAGATTGTTTATCAGAGGAAAATGGTTGGCAACACAAGCTGGATAATAGTTCCCGATTAATTACGAATTAAATGTTGCTTAATTATATTCAAAGAATCTGAAGCGGGTAAGGAATTATAGATCTCATTGTAAATGAGGCAAACGCGTCGAAAAGGATTGTAGTAATCGTAATTATAACGGGCAGTCGGTAGTTTTATAGGATAGAAATATCGGGTTTGTCTACAGGGTACATTAAAATTTATTTGACTCACGAGAAAATTTGAATCTATACAACCCCTAATGAGTTTTACAATAAACATAGCATTTAACATATACCTGCGTTTTTCAAGTGTAGGAAGATCAATAAGCATCAGTCGATTTGTATAAGGTGGTAAATCATCAATGTTCCAAGCGAGACCACGTAAAGCAAAAAGTAAAAATTGCCTGTGAATCGATTCGATACGGTCTATGTAACAGGCATTATACGGACACCACACAATACAAGCATATTCTAATCCAGGTCTAACGAGAGAGACAAAAAGACGTTTAGTGACGTACGGATCAGCAAATTCTTTGGCCCATCTTTTTATAAAAGCTAACAGTGATCTGGCTTTGCCTATACAGGAATCCATATGAAGATCAAAACGCAACTTTTGATCAAGAAGTACTCCTAAATTCATGAAGGAAGACACATTTTCCAATATATAAGAACCAATAAGATAATCAAAATTCAACGGTGTACTACGGCAAAACGAAAGCTTTTTACATTTTCCCTGATTTAGCGACATACCATTTACCAAACACCAATTAGTGAGACCATCCAAGTCATATTGAAGATGGGTGGAATCCTCAGTATCACATATAGGCATATATAACTTAACATCATCTGCAAACATCAAAATGTTAGAGGATTTAACTATAGACGGTAGATCATTTAAATAAAGAACGAAAAGTAGAGGACCTAAATGACTGCCTTGAGGAACACCAGATGTTCCTGATATAGTTGAAGATAATACATTTTTAAACCGCACTTTTTGGGTACGACCACTAAGGTAAGAAGATACCCAGTGCAACAATTTAGGTGGAAAACCAATAATATCAAGTTTGTATATTAACAAATTATGATCAACTGTGTCAAAAGCTTTACTAAAATCTGTATAAATTACATCCATCTGACATTTATCACGAAAAGCTGCAAAAACATGAGACGTTAACTCCAGTAAGTTAGTCGTAGACGACCTGCCCTTAACAAAACCGTGCTGATATGGCGAAACCAAACATCCAACAAAATGAAGTAGTCTATTCGTAACCAATTTTTCAAATAGCTTTGGAATTGCACTCAGCTTTGCAATTCCTCTGTAATTTTCAATATTGGCTCGACTTCCAGACTTAAAGAGTGGGCTTATGAAACTTGATTTACAATAAGAGGGAAATTTACCCGATGTCAACGATTCATTAAATATATTTGTGAGTGGAATATACAATTCATGAGCAGACATTTTAAGAATTTGTATGTTGTTTTATATTGCTATTTTGTTTAAATAAATAAAGGACATATAATATATACGTGTTGAAAGAATTCTCATTAAGTTGAGTTTTGTTTATCACTATAATGTTATACCCAAATACTTGTGCAAAAAGGCAGCTGATGAGATGTCTTTGTATGCATCGAAATAGCGAAACAAATATTGAATTGTGATTAACTTCGAAATCGTGTGGATTATGCATGTAATAGAAAATGTATACAAAATGTTGACGAATTTCTTTTTTCAAGTTAATTACACAAGTATTGATATAAAGTCTTAAATGTTGATTAACTTTGTACTCCAGTTGATTAAATCAATCTGATTGTACATTTAAATGAAATATGTTCAATTACCGACCTACAATTTGTATCTTGAATTAACAATTTTCTACATCAGCAAAAATCAAAATATGTAATTGGGTTGACAAATTTTGTGCTTCATTTGGCTATTCATTTTTCTTCTGTGTAAAATGATCACATCATCATCCGCCAGATGAAGCGGTTTCAACACCCAAACTCTTAAAAGCTACTATCGACACATTAAATATATGTTTTTTTCAAGCAGATATCAGGTTGAAATTTCATTGTTTTTTCTTGTCCATCAAGAGCCTAATATTCTTCAATATCTACACCACCCATAGAACTCGATGACAGACTCGAGTCTATTGTCCGCATGTGCGAAAGTATGATATTTAACACTGGACGATCTAACATAAATGGCATATTCTGATGTCACTGACAAGAGAATAGATAGGGTTAGCAGTCCAACCCATTGATGAAAATGAGAAAGACAGAAGGAAAGGTCCGTCGGTGGTGCAATGGCTAGTGTGCACGGCTGAGTCCGTGGGTTCGATCCCTGCTCTGAACACCTTACATTTCCTTCGACGACGGCCACCTCGCTTAGTGATGGTGACACTATCGAGTGCTTAGGCATCAAAAATCTTCTCAAAATACCGTTCGGAACCGGCGTAAATTGTAGATTCCACGCACTGAGTGAAAAATTAGAAAGCGCACCGCTGACTGGTTGTAAAAAGCTCTCCCCAATCCCTTCATGGGATGTAATGGGAAACGGTCTTTTAGAAGGAAAGGGACAGAGCCTTTTGTTACCCCCATATTAATGTTATATGTTCCTGTGGGGTTCTTTGAAGTCCAAAGATTATGTCAACAAACCCCGGACCCTAGAAGTCTTGACGGACAATATTCGGCATGAACAGCACGAAATGCGGAAAAACGAGCACATTACGCCATTCGCTCTTGGGCGACCATTTGCGCGATATCATATTCCACATATTTGCACGGTGCAAAATAATCGAAATATCATTTCACGGCAACTAATTTCTACACGCTGAAAAATCTGTAGTATTTTGTTGTTTGAATGCAAATAAAACGTATGTTTGGAGTTTGTCGCAAATATAATATATTTGTGTTCAAACACATTGTGTTTGATATTCAGTATTACGTGTTTGAGACATAATGATTCATATGTTATATTATGTATATTGCGACCCACATATATTTAAGTTTGTGATACAAATACATCTATGTTTCTCTATGCTCTCTCGAGAGTAAGAGAATAAAAGACGAACAACGAGAGTCTCTATCTTGTAAGTGTGTATGTTTATTTTTGCATTATTCTCTCAGCCAGTGAGTCATAAATATTCCTGAAAATGCGTGTAAAATGCAGATGAAGTGTTTCTTATTTTGCCTGATATACTGCGTTTTAGTTTCATGTATTCAGTCGTCGATGGTTCATCGGACAGAGGATATCAAAAGCGCTTGATTAGTGAAAAAAGAATAAACGAAGGCTCGGACGGTTAAATGATTTGTGATGTTACTTTGGTTTTTGTATATGTGTTTCGTATATATGTATGTGTGCTACCAAAGTGAGAAACGATTTTGAGGAAAGAAACTGAAAAGGGCAACAACGTGAAGGCCTTTGTCTGTCCGAGCCTTTACTGAGAAAATCGGAACGGCGGACCATTTGTGAAAAAAAACCACAAGTAATTAATCCACTCTTGGCTTGCATGAACCTGATTTATATATCAATATCTTGTTTGTGTACCAACGCATAGCTGAAACCTTCTGAAAACAAACACGTGAGAGACAACAAAGAAAGTAGAAGCAACAGAGCAGCAGATTCTCATTTCATGAAAAGACAAGAAATAATGCATTCAATGCAAATAAATGTAAAAAATACCGTTTTAAAACTTTTAATATTTTGTATTAATTATTTGTAAATGAGGATTTTGTCGGCCGTCGGTGGTGCAATGGCTAGTGTGCGCGGCTCTTGTACATGAGAACGTGGGTTCGATCCCTGCTCAAACCTCCGTACATTTCTTTCGACGACGGTCACCTCGCTTAGTGATGGCGACACTATCGAGTACTTAGCCATGAAAAGGCTTCTCAAAATACCGTTCGGAACCGGTGTAAAACTGTAGGTCCCAATTAGTGAGTGTAAAACTAGAAAGCGCACATCTCACTGACTGTGAGAAGCTCTCCCCAATCCCTTCATGGGATGTTATGGGACACCACTTTTTTTTTTTTTTTTTTTTTAAATGAGGATTTATATTGTTAACATTAATTATAATAAATAATACATACATATTGAAATCGAAGAATAATTCGGTTCTAAATGTTATTATATTTGTAAGGAAATTCGCATACCTTTCTACGTAAGTATATGTACATAGGTTTGGGGGAAACACACGAATGCTTCCACGTAAGTATATGAATGTTTAGGATGAAGAACGCACATGTTTCTACGTAAAAGTATTCATGTTTGGCAGTAAACATGATACTGTTTTCATTTAAATACAAGTAAGTTTGGGACTTGCAAACATATGAATGTTTGAAGTGCGTTCCAAACATATACATGGTTCCTGCAGAATATGTTTGGGGAAATATGTTAGAGATTTCGTTATATTTCAGCGTGTAATTCCTCTGCGCCCTCCATTTTATTTTAACGCGTGTCGTTTTGCTTTTGGTTGTTAAAATTATAAAAATGTCAAAATTCTGGTCCCAAACAATTGTGAAACCATTGTTTTCGTACGAAATAACCCTGTAATTGATTTTGCCTACGAAATTTCTCAAAAAGCGGAGTACCAAGCAAACAAAAAATGCGCAAGCAAAATTTCGGTTCAAGAAATTTTCGTTATTTTTTATACACGTAATTCTTATGGCATCGAAAATTTCATAAAAAGTAAATACCGAGCTTAATGGAGAAATAAAGAGATCAAATTCAAGGGCATTTTGTTCATAATTCCAAAAACTACTATTGCATGGATGGCGTATGATAGCGACTAAGTGAGAATAATATAGAATTTTCTGCCCATAATTAAAAACATTGGATAAACTAATAAATTAGATATTATTAGACCAACATCATCTGTGATGTCTCAGTTTTATTTACGGGACATTTTTGAAATTGTTTTTTATTCAACGTCGAAAATTAATTGACGTTAGTGTTTACAACTGTAATGTCACATTTAGACCGCAGTTTATCGCGACCAGGTTCGCGATTACCTTTGTTGTCTAATATTTGTCGTTTACACCACATAATTTGCGACTAAATTGACATGTGGCAACTTTGTGCTTAGACCACTTTATCGCAACACCATCCCGAGACAAAATTATCGAAGACGGCGGCACGACAGAAAAATTAAATTTGTGGTTTACGAGTTCTGTAAAAATTTGGGATGTTTTTGAATTAACTGAACCTTTAAAATTGGATCAGTCGGTCAAATCGATACACATTTTAAACCGATGAGAGCCAATTGTATCGGCCGCGGCGTGAGCTTCTACACATTTTTGGTGGCGGCAACGTCACACTTTTGTGTGTTTTTATTATGGTTGCATTTTTTTGATTCTTAGCAGAGTCGCATCAAATTGTATACCAGTTTAAGATGAGATTAAAAATTAAACTTCAGTTTTTACAGATTAAAATTGTATGAGTAATCCTCTAGATTAGCGTGGGGTAACGGAAACGCGCTAATCTTAGTCGGTGTAAATGCCGTATAAGGGAATTAAAATGTTAACCATTAGTTTTAAAAAGCAGCAACGTATTTGCTCGATAAAGCAAAGTCCAATTAACGTATTAATACAATTACTAACATCAACTGAGACCTTTCCAGTGCCAACGTTTTTTTAGACTGTCTTATTCATAAGATTAATTTAATTACCATTTGCACTTAACAAAGGGTTGATGCCAATGAAAAGTATTTGGAAGTACGTGCTCACATAGGGCGCAACAAGTTTCTTTCATCCCTTTGCTTTGTTCAACCAATCAGCGACAAGTCTGCAGCTAAACAGGAAAAAATATCAAATTCAAACATATGTCGCACTTCAAAAAACTACATGTCATGGTTAAAATATTAATTGTAGTCATAAACCTAAGAATAAGAACAATGAGATGTCCGTTACAGTACCTATTTAGAGAAGCATCCGTTGACCTTGAATTCATCGTATTATGAATTAATTTTCACGCACGTGTAGTTGACCGTAAAAAAATGGTATTTACTAACCTTTCATGCGATTATTCCAATTAGATTATACAAAATTGTTAAACCCCAATGTTAAAAGTTTCCTATTGCACTTTCGTAGGATTATAAAAGGATTTGCTCTTTGTAGTATAATGTCGCATTTACACCACAGTTTATCTCGGCCATGTTAACGATAACCTTTTCCCTAATCATTGTCGTTTCCACCACCCATTTTTCGACTAAATTCACATTTCAGATGGCAACTCCGTTCTTAGGAAAACTACACGCCAAAGACGATCAAGAAGTAGGCGATCAGAAGATGTGCACAAGTTGGCAACCCTCGTAAACGAGAACCAAAAAGTGGTCACAAGTCACTCAAACGCATTTCTCTCTGGCGTCATATCTTGATTATTTCATACTTTTTCCATAGTTTATGTAATTTTACTTCGACATGGATGGAATTTGTATAGTTATATACAATAACACTAACAAAAAGCTGTTAGTGTATCGATATATTCAATGTAGAGAGTAACAGACAGAGCAGAGAATGATTAAGGCTTCACTCGTTTTGTTTGTTGGCATTCGAGGGAAGAGAAATTTTGACTGTCTACTGTAGTACATCGTTTTTGTCCACGCCGAGACAAAATTATCGAAGGCGGCGGCACAATAGAAAAATTAAGTTGGCGCCTATTGGTTTTGTACAAATTTGGGATGTTTTTTAAATAACTAAACCTTTAAAACTTAATCAGTGGGTTAAATTGGGTCAGTTAGAAAAATCAGCTCACATTTTAAACCAAAAAGAGCCAATTATATCGGCGGCGGCGTGAGCTTTAAAAATTTTTCTGGTGGCGGCGACACATCGGTAAATTTTCGATCGGCTCAAAAAGGGTGTACAAGTAGAGAAGAAAAACCGGCGCAATTTGGCAACCCTCGTAGAAGAGAACCAAAAAAGTCGACGCGATTCACTCAAACGTATTTCTATCTCGCTTCACTCGTTTTCTTTGTTGGCATTCCACTCCATGAGTAAATTTTCTTCTCTATTTAAAATTCCATACTCTTTGTTTGTAACTAACAGTGTTGCATCAAAATGTCCAATTTCTACAGATTAAAATTGTATGAGTTATCTTCTGGGTTAGCGCGTGTTAACCGAGGTAACCTTCGAAATGCGTTAATCTTGTTCGGTGTAAATGCCGTATAAGGATTAAGGTTATGTATAAAGCTCTGGTATATTTGTTACATATTTTGTGGCAATATAGTTAAGTTTTGAAACTTTTTTTCCGGTATATAGTTATGTATTCTAAACAAAATGTCATAACTTTATTGATTCAGAAATTTATGAGCTTTAGTTAATTAATTTGTTAAATATGTAGGTGATTCAAATTTGTAGCTTAAATTATCACTAATACAATTTTAATCTGTAAAAACTGAAGTTTAATTTTCCACCTCATTTTAAACCAGTGTATAATTTGATGCAACACTGCTAAGTACCAAGAAAGAGGCAACCGTAATAAAAAAAATCAACTGTATGACAGACGGAAGCCGATCGAACATTTTCCGATGCTTCGCCGCCATCTAAAGTTTCTTCAAGCTCACGGCGCCGCCGATATAATTCTCTTAGCGGCTTTTAGCGGTTTAAAATATTAGCCACGGAGCGGAGTCCTCTAGTTTGAAGAGCTTCGGTGATAGGGTCACCTATTTAACCTGAGATGCATCAGTGATCGCATAACTAATCAGGCTGCTTATTCGTTTCGCCTTTTCACTCTAGCTAGCTAACGGAGGGTTCCGATAAAGCCAATGCCTGGACATTCAACGAGGAAGTAGTGAGCTTCATGGACTGTCCTATGAAGGAATCATTTCTGGCCTCTTCCAAATGAGTGACAATCAGAAAGTTTTCACCTTCGCGGTGAGTCCCACATCCTGTTATTGGTAAAAATGCTAATATTTGGAACTCAGAACTTTGGAAGAAAGTTTTTAATCTCTGTGAATTTTCTTCAAACCTGAATCGACACATTTCGTACGATTCTAACTGTTAACTAATAACACTGTGGAACACAAAAAAAATAACAAGGTTCTCACAACCGGTTGTCGTAGAGGGGGACTTTCAAAATCCCGCGATTTTCGGGATTCTATTTTTATTTTTTTTTTTGGGAACAGGTCTATTTTACGGCTTACACTCCAAAAAACAACCATTTTTTTAAGGGGGTAGAATACGTTATTTTAAGCCAAAAAAAGTAAAATAACAAAATCCATAGCCATCGGATGTTATCGGATGTTGACATTTAGAAAAATTATCGATTTTTTATTACTTCTCTCAAACAAAAACAAAAATTATTCGAAAAAAATTTTTAAATTTTTGTTTGAGAAAAATAAAAAACAATTCGATAATTTTTCTAAATTTCAACATCCGATAACTCGATAACTATGCGACTTATCGAAAAATGGTATATTATTTTTGATTTTGTTTTGACTTGTTTACAAAAAAGTGATACAATGCCTTTACATGGTACGTTAACGCCATACCCCTCTCATATATCCGAAATGTCGGGGTTCATAACTCCGAAACTATGCATTTGCCCCGTTTTTGTTATTTTACTTTCTTTGCCTAAAATAACATGTTCTACCCGACGCAATATTTTTTTTAATTTTTCGATGATAAGCCGTATACTAGACATTAACCAAAATTAACTTACGTTAAGATGTGTTATTAAACCTTTTGTAGAGCTGCCATAGGTTTTTATAGCTTTTTTGCACAATTTGAATTTTGCTTGAGGTATGCCTTTCGAATGTAACACCACACTGAACTTTTGTCATTGTTTTTATCTCGAAAAATCCCTGGATTTATTTATTCAAAGCCCGGGATTCGGGATTCATCAATCCTTAAATATCCTGGGATTTTGGGGATATCTAGTTTGGCATCCCTAGTCAGTAGTGGGCTTGCTAATTTTGAGTTTTGTTTTGATTTTGCCTCTTCATAGTGTTTTGTTGCAGGCCGACGGATCTTATCAGCCAAAGTGCAGCTGACAAGGTACGGCGCGCCTAAATAGCGCAATGTGAATAAATTACAATATTTTCTCTTATTGATGTGTTAACATCTATAGGCACGGATAGGGCAATCTCTCCAAGTGAACACATGCAAACAACACACAGAGTTAACATCATATACATGGTTGTTGTACAACAATAGTCTCAGCCTGAAAATAAATATGATGGTATTGCTGTAGCGGCAGCGAACAAACAAGCAGATCGTCGTCGCCAAAGAGTATTGAATTGTAAAGAGAACTCATGGAACGAATTGTATGACTCAAAAGCACTTGCGACATCTGACGAATGTTTCAAAACGTATTACTCTATTTTTGTCATAACTTCGTCCATTCACAACACTGCTTTACAAAATTTAACTTTGGAAAAATACCAAGAACGCCACATGCCTAGATAAGTTAATTGGGACCTCCTGAACACAAAAAACGCTGTAAATGCTCTGGTCCCACTCAAACCCTTGTGGAGCCCAACCGAAAGTCCGAGGCAAGTTTTGAACTTTGAGGTGCCATAACTCAGCCATTTCTTATCCCTTCCAACGATATGCCATTTATCTCGATCGGACTTTTCGGTTGGGCTGCACAAGGGTTTGAAAACGGTACTTCGAAAAAAATTACAGCGTTTTTCGTGTTCAGGAGGTCCCAATTAACTTCTCTAGGCATGTGGCGTTCTTGGTATTTTTTGGCTGTAAACCAGTGTAATTTTGATGTGAAACATTGATGCTATTTGAAACATTTATGCTTTTTGTATTGTTTTATATAATAACATTGTCGAAATGGTGCATTTATATTGAAATATTATATATAGAGGATATGACTCCTTTATGCTCTTTTACTCAGACTCTCAAAATAAGAGTGGAGAAAGAGTGCAATAAGTTGTCTATACTATTCAATACTTTTTGTCGTCGCTCTGTTTATGACAAAACAAAAACAATTATTTCAGGGAGCTAAATATTGTGTTTTATTCAGTTGTATGCCAGCATTCAAACAAGCAGGTCGTCATCGCTCTCTTTATAACAAAACAAAAACAATTATTTCAGTGAGCTAAATATTGCTTTATTTATTGTAAAAATATTAAATCTAATGTTAAATCAGATGTAAGAAAAAATAAAGTGCAATGAGCCTTCGGTAGAAAAACAGTTCTTTTTTATTTTCCAATGTAACAGTTACTAATGTGTTCATAGAAATTGAACAGGTACCGTGTAACATAAAGGTGTTAACACATCGCCCGTGAGTTCGACAACTCATTGATTTTTTTATTTTTAGATATTATATCTACAGCTTTCTTTTGTTCGGCGACTTATAGTGAAATTTTACGTAGAATATTTTATCGGTACACACCAACCCCCTAGGATGCAGTTTTTTGGGATATTTTATCGCCTAACTCGAAATAAGTACGAAATTAACCCTTTAATGGATTTTCAGTTTTGGCGGTTTTTTGGCATTTAAGTTTAGATTTGAGCTTTGGTGTGTTACGAAACTTGTAGCGGAATTTTATGAGGAATATTTTTGTAGTACATTCTAAACCATTACACCATCGCTTTAGGGGTGGTTTTTACCCTTTAACAAGAAAGACCGGGCGCAGAATCCTGGGTCTTAGCGCGAGCAGACGAAACATATCGAGGAGTCTTTGAGAGAAAAATACTCCGAAAAATATATGGCCATATAGTGCACAACGGCGAGTATAGGCGACGCATGAACCATGAGCTGTATGAGCTATATCCCGACAATGACATACTAACGCGATTGCGCTAGATAGGACATGCCAAAAGAATGGATGAAGACGAACTAGCACGAAGGATTTTCGAAACCGAACTCGAAGGAAGACGAAAAATAGAAAGACCAAGACTCCGCTGGAGGGATCAGGTTGATGTATCCCTGCCTACACTTGGTATTGCCAACTGGAGATATAAGGCACAAGATCGAATTGGTTGGCGAAATATGTTATCTTCGTTTTGTAAGGTCCCTGGCCCCTCGGGGAGACCGGTTATATAAGTAAGTAGAGGGTTACAGTATTCCACATAAATGTTACTCGTAAATTTTTATATAAAATTTCGGAAAACATCATATCCTAAAATGTAAGGATAACATGGTTTTCTATGCCGATTCATCATAAGAATATGCAAAAGGGAAAAATTTTCACCCTCCCTTAAAAAAAACTCAGGCGTAAACTTTTAAAACGCCGATACAATTGTATTTTTTTACCCCCTCTACCAGAATCCGTTGTCAGAACCTTCATATTTTCGAAAAGGCTTCATTTTGTTCCACAGTGTAATTTGTCGCTTCATAAATGTCAATTGGTCATCTACGTCGAAATATCGGGGGGTTCAAAATTCAAATTTTACATGTCACACCCGCTATATGTAGGGCATAATCTGTTCCTCTATGTGTTTCGAAAAGCCTAGGATAACAAACTTTAGCATCATTCTATTCATTTTCGTGTCGTCATTTAATTTGCATGTGTCCTTTTCCTATAATCTTATCGATACAAATGTGCCAAAACAAATGCTGATGAATTTGTGTGACTCTGTCTGACAAAGTTTTCAGAATCATCACTTTTCTCTTCGGCATTTGCGATTCCAACATAATAAACAATTTCATCAACCGGTTCTCTTTTAGGTCACCACTAATGCATTAACCCTTTTGTGTACTACACCAGCGCTGGGCAATAGACAAACATTGTTAGATCATTTTATTTATGCAAGGACACTGCAAAAGGACACTGACTGCCACATTTCTTCAAGATTTTTCCACTGATACGGCAGACACTAACCGGTGTGACTGGTCCGCTGCTAAAATCAACACATTTCTCCAACATATAACTATAGTTAAGCTTAAGGAACGCATCAAAGGATACAAGGATACGTCCATTAAATTAAAGATTTCAAAAATGTATTGTATAAATTTTCGCTTTATTAAAATGTACGAGTATTAAAAAGTTAAAAAATAATTATTATAAATGAATGAATGATAAGGATTCACATAAAGTCCAAATATACTAAAACAAATTTCTAATAAATAATGATACAAAGAAATACAAAAAAAATCGAACTAGGACTTCAAACTTCTTCGGTTAAGACATAAAAAAAACTGTTTCCTACACAAATCATATCCAGTCTAATGTTGATATTGTGGCTGGTACTGGGACTGGTGCTGCTTTATGTTATAGTCCTGAGCTTTGACAGCCTGTGAGTGAGGGCGTAACAAACCCTGATGTTGTGGTTGGGGTGTAGGGATTTTCACAACAATATCGGTTGGCTCCCGGATGACTTCAGCCTTGAAACCTTCTTTGGGATCAGCTGTGTACTTGACGGTGCGAATGAAACCATCTGAATCGACCACGGAGTAGCTGCCCTTTATGACTGAACCGTCGCGGACTTCCTTGCGGTTTTGGTAGTTGGTGAATTCATCATCTTTCACATCGAAGCCGAATTGGTAGGAGGAGTTTTGCTGAAAAGAAGAAAAAAGGAAGGAAATGATATTGAAGCTGTAGTAGTATTAAAACGTAAAACTACTGAAAGAATTGAATATCAGTTATTGGTGCCAGCAGAAGTTACCCTTTGAGACTGACACCCCCATGTAGTTTACCAGTTAATAATTGTCAACTTTAAGGCAATTGCTGTCCTCCATTTACTTAGAACCAACACCTTTATTCTGCGACGTCTTTATCATGGTGTCTCTTTAAAACGCGCATGTGTACCACCACTATTTGTCACCGGCTTAGAAGGTGGGTGTGCGCGCATGCGTCTACGAGTATTTATGAGTTGGTAATATGAATACACAATATCCATTCCTAAGTAATCACACAGCTAATGGTCCAACGGCCAAATAAAGTGAATGTACGTCTGAGACCCAATACTCATGGCATAAAGATAAATATTTGGCGTTAAGGAATGAATGAGAGGTGGCATGGAATGAATGGGAGGTTCAAAGATACAGTACACACTGCACGCATAACTAGATTGTTATGCAATATATAGATCATATTACACAAACGCATTTTCATGCTGGCTTAAATAATATATTGGCAATATTTCTTGACGGTTGGGCAAAAAAAATTGTAAAGTTTGAAAAAACTTGTTAAGCAGATATGAAAGTTGTATCAGAAGAAACAAATTTAGATTTGTATCAGAGTGAGCGGCAGTTGGGCCAGCCAATGGAAGTGGAGTACGTGGAAAAGGATTGATCATGTGTTGGGCTAATGGTAGATTTCATATAAAAACAAAAAATGATCTACACCTCAGAGTCATTTGAGCTGGCACATTACACTCATGATCACAATCTTCTCAGAAATTTAACAAATATTTCAGTTTCATTTTTATAATGTAACTATAACATATCCATCATCATTATTCTCAAATTTGCTTTAAAGAAATCTTACAATTCAATCTGAGAAATTTTTAAAAAACTATCTCATATCTCATCCATTGTTTGCAGATTGAATAAATTTTGAATCATTTAACAATGTAATAAATCAAGACATGCCAATGTAATAATCAGCCCGCCCCCATCATAGAAAGATGAGGCGGCTGTCTCTATGATTTGAAATTAACAACCGAAAAGGTTAGCAACACAAGGTTACACTTTAGGCCAACTATACTATGAGGCATTCGATTGTTCGAACGTCGAGGAAAACTTCACAGCCAATAATTTCGATTTCTTCAGTTTGAACTCAATCTATTGTAACAGACAGCCCAAACATGTAATGTACGAAAAAAGCAAATTGCAATTTACGGATGAATGGAATGGAAAATACTGAAGGCCCCTCAGAGACAGAGAGAGAGAAGAACTCATATTTGGAGTGGCGGACGTTTGGAAGGACGGACTGACAGACAGACGGACGTAACAGCAGACTGTGTGATTGCCATTGTTAGACGGTGGAGCTTGTCAAAAGTGGGTTAAGGTAGTTCTTGTTGCAGCAAAAGCATACCATGATTGGGTGCAGCTACTCTTAAAGAGAAAGGGTACAAATGTGGCGTGACAGAATTTGGCAAAATTGTTTTCAAAAACAATGCTGAATTCTCGTATTGATTTCCTAATAAATGAAATAGATAAGATATCGAATTTAGCTGCAACGGAATTCTATCATTTGTAACAATACAAATCGGTAGTTAAATAAATACTTAAAATTCATAAAATTTCAATACAAAATTTCCGATTTTTATCGGTAAAAGTTTCAGAATTCCGGTGCTAATTTGATTAAATGAACACTGTTATCTCGAAAATGTTCTACTGCAATATCTATTTAATATTTTCTTCTTCAAAATTGCCTGTTACTCCGTGTCCAGGCAACAATTTTCCGATATTGAGTTATAAAGGAGTCAGAAACATGTCCAATTTCAGTTCTTTCATAATTCGGTGAATATCAAATTTCTTAAAATAGCTGAAATTTGTATGACCCTTCCAAAATACACGCTTCGAAGGCGTACTTGTTTTTGACTCTTATTTACTCTTATAATGACTAAAAAAGGATCATTAAAAATGAAGTTTTAAAAACAAAACCCATAGATTGAAGGTAGAGTAGAGACACATTTCTCTCATCTGACGATCCGTAGAAATTGACGTGGTAGGATTTGTTGTAATTGTGGGCGCCAACAACTGGTATTTTCTTTTTGTTTCATGACTCTAGTTGTCTAATTCAACTCAAATACATACGAATAAAGTAAACAAAAAATACAATAACAAAATACACTGAATTTGACAGTTAGGGTCATAAAGAAGTAAAATCAGCTGTAATAACGGGATTTTCAACAGAGACGCTACTAAAGTAAATCGATAGAGACAGCAAAATACGCCATATTTTTTCCCGCTCTTTTGACATTTCTCTTCAGTAAGGTTTGCCATCTCATCATGGAAAGATACATGAGCCAACAACGAGTCGAAATTATTTAAATTTACTACCGAAATTTGGAGTCAGTGGCCTCAACTTTAAGAGCGCTACGTCCAATTTATGGTCGTCATAATCGTCCTACCAGATCAACAATTGAGCGTCTAGTGGAAATTTTGAATCCACAGACACAGTACAAAATGTTCCCGTGCCAGTGAGACAAAGAAGTGCCCGTAGTGTCGAGAATATTGCTGCCGCTGAGGCTTCAGTTCAAGAAAGCCCAAATGTGTCTCTCGCACGTCGTTCTCAAGCGTTGGGCATCTCTGTGACGTCGTTGTGGCGAATTTTGCGAAAAGATCTTGGCCTACATCCTTACAAGATCAAATTGACGCAAGAACTGAAGCCGCTTGACCACCATAAGCGTCGTATGTTCGTGAATTGGGCTGAGCAACAACTTGAAAATGATTCGGATTTTCATTGGAAAATCATCTTCAGCGATGAGGCTCATTTCTGGCTGAATCGCTTCGTCAATAAGCAAAATATGCATTATTGGTCAGACAGCAATCCACACGTAATCCATGAGTCATCTTTGTATCCCGAAAAAATTACGGTTTGGTGCGGTTTATGGGCCGGCGGCGTCATTAGGCCGTACTTCTTCCGTGATGATCAAGACCGGCACATTACTGTGAATGCGAATCGCTACCGTTCAATGATAACCGAATATTTTTGGCCCCAATTGGATAATATGGACTTGGAGGACATGTGGTTCCAACAGGACGGCGCCACAAGCCACACAGCGAATGCCACAATCAATTTATTGGAAACCAAGTTTGGTGAACGTGTTATCTCACGCAATGGCCCAGTCGATTGGTTGCGATTTAACGCCGTTAGATTATTTCCTGTGGGGCTACGTCAAGTCTATGGTCTATGCCAACAAGCCAGCGACGATTGATGAACTTCGTACGAATATCGAACCTGAAATTGCATCAGTATCGGCCGATTTATGTTTGAAAACCGTCGATAATTGGGTTCAGCGTCTGGACTTCTGCAAGCGTGCCCGTGGTGGCCATGCAAAAGAAATCGAGTTCCATACATAATGGCGTCGAACGTACTTTCAAATTGTAACAACCTGTACCTACCGTGGTTGTAACAACCTCTACCTACTGTGGTTGTAACAACCTCTACGTACTGTGGTTGTAACTACCTCTACCTACTGTGGTTGTAACATCCTATACCTACTGTGGTTGTAACAACCTCTACCTACAGTGGTTGTATCAACCTCTACCTACTGTGGTTGTAACAACCTCTACCTACTGTGGTTGCAACAACCTCTATCTACTGTGGTTGTAACAACCTCTACTGTGATTTTCATAACCTCTACTGTGGTTGTAACAACCTCTACCTACTGTGGTTGTAACAACCTCTACGTACTGTGGTTGTAACTACCTCTACCTACTGTGGTTGTAACATCCTATACCTACTGTGGTTGTAACAACCTCTACCTACAGTGGTTGTATCAACCTCTACCTACTGTGGTTGTAACAACCTCTACCTACAGTGGTTGTATCAACCTCTACCTACTGTGGTTGTAACAACCTCTACCTACTGTGGTTGCAACAACCTCTATCTACTGTGGTTGTAACAACCTCTACTGTGATTGTCACAACCTCTACCGTAGTGTTAACAACCTCTACTGTGGTTGTGACAACGTCGAAGTTCGTTTACGGCTCATTCTATTATCTCAAGCGAATTTTTCTGAGAGTGTTTAAAACAAGCAAGAGGGCGAATATACCATAGATTAAATCATAAATATAGTACCTGTGAATGTGGAACATATTGGTACGTCACTAAATTGAGTGGCGCGTAATGATGGTGGCAACGTGTCAATAGCAATAGTTAGATATAATAAATATATTCAAATAATTCTTGGCAGGTATACACGCCTATAACGTTGGAAGCGATAAACTTGTAACCAAAGGACTTCAGCCCACAAATCCTGTAGTGAGTTATAAAAACGATTCCGGCTTCATATTCTGTCCGTAGAGCAGGAGGGCTGCAAAAGAGGTTTTAGAATGCTGGATTTTTATGTGTAGGAGCTTCAACATTTGCTGCTCCATTCCTCTCCACTACAGTGTTCTTGGCCTCGTTGTCGGTATCCTCGAAGCTCGGACTTAGACAACGACGGTCGAATTTAGACAATGAGGCATTGTCCTCGGCAATATCTACAGGAGTAGTCACAACTGTAGTAGCTTCAACATTCGCAGCTACATCCCGTCTTTACTTATGTGATATAGGTCTCTTTGCAGTATTTTTGTGGAAAGTTCCTTTCTTCCACTCCACCTAAATACAACTTCGGTGAGTATGGTGTGAGGTTTGACTTCCAGGCCCCTTTTATATACACTAAGAGGAATCTGGTCAAAACTATACAAAATAACGCCTTCAGTTTTGCTGAAAATTGGACACGATTTGGTATAGATGCAAGCGTTACTTGTCACCGAAGTCCTTCAGCTGTCCTTAAGCTTCCAACCTTCCAAATTGGGCACATGTAAGATCACGATTACTGTCCTATTTTAAATATGTGATACACTCGTTACTGTCTTTGATACATGCTGGTATCCTTGTGCAGACTCTTGGGCGGAACAGAATGTCGCTGTTGTCAACGACATCTAGTTTGGCGCCAAGGCAGAATTCTTAAAACTTACTAATGGTTTCTTTATATATCTCAACAGATAGCTTATTTTCAAACCCAATGAGCTCAATTCGGTCTTGGTTCCAGCCTGTGTCACATCAGACCAAAGGTGACCCACGAAAACCCCAACCATTTATTCCGGAAGATGGTTCCATCTATATGCCCTGTTTGAATGATCGTAATAGTGAATCTCTCCTTCAACCTTCGGTCTTTGGTTTCCAATTGCCTTGGGTCGTCTAGACTTTGGCGTATCTTAATTCGACCTTGGAACCTGCCTATGTGCCACGGCAAACGGAAAGTGGCACCGGAGGTTCCCCACAGATCTCATAGTAAACAGCATTATGGGAAAGACCGAATCATCTATTTCAGAAGATGGATATATCTACATGCCCTCAGTCGATGACCGCACTTCACTAAACGCTTTCGGTCCGTGGTTTCCAGTTATCTTAGGTCGATCATTTATAAAACACCGTCGAGGCGAAGTCACCACTGTCACTGTACGCTCAAATTCATATTGAAATGCATTACCCACCACCACCTTCTGGTCTCTTTGAGATCTGCCGGACCTACCTTGCCCAACCTCTCTGGATCTCTAAAGGCAACGGCTTTATTCCACGACTATGGAACTGTATTTCTGGCCCTTTAGTAATCTGTCGGGTTTTGTTGTTGTTTGTTGTATTGTTGTCCATTTGAATGCAGTTGTCCTTATCGTCTGCTGCGTTGTTGTCTCTATTGTTTTTAGTAGATTTCATCATTTTCGGTTTCGCAAGTGTTGGGCATTTGAGGTCGACCGCAATAGCTCTCAGTAGCATAGCAAGAACTTGACCGAAGGCCTGTTAGTAAACTGAGGTTCCAAGGTATCAGTGAAAAAATATATAAATAAATATTTTCCCATTATGTTTTATAAAGGGGCAGTGGAGAGCATCTCATTCAATGAGCTGTGTGCTCCCTAGTTGTACACTCACTGATTGTGATCTACAGATTTACACCGGTTCCAAACCGTTTCTTAATAACTTAACAGTAACACCGTCACCTAGCGTGCGGTTTGGATTTTGCTCTAAACTCTTTGTCAATTGGTGCCATTAAAACATTTCTGGGACATTTCAATGCCAAAGTGGGCATCGGCATCAAAAATCTACAGGAAGTGATGGGAAGACATGGTCTTGGAACTGTGAAAAATTACAATGGTATCAGTCATTACATTTCCCTCGATGGTGGTCATCTCGCTTAGTGATGGCGACACTACCGAGTATTTAGTATGTGAGTATAAAACTAGAACGCGCACAGCCTACTGGACCAGCACAGCAGCCCACTGGCCATTGCACCTCCGACGGCCACCTATGCAAACAATATAAAACATAATTTAGCTATCATTAGTATCAATCAAACAGTATTTAAACTTAGTTTGCTGCATGGTCTATAATCTCTATGTCTTCGTTGGTCTCTCATTCTACATAATTTCCCTAGTACGTTTTCGATCAGCTGTGCCATAGAAACCAACGTAACTGAATGTGGTCCACCTTGATCAAGAAAGGGATACTGGACAAGATAGTGTCCAGAGAACTGTACAGAGATGCAGCATATAAAGTTTATTATAATAGAAAGGAAATAAACTGTTCACCACATCTGCAGGAGTAAGACAAGGATGTGTCTTGCCATCCACATTGTCCACCACTTCCCACCCACATAATGGAGGCAACTAATTCAGAAGCACCGTTCGGCATTCAGTGGAGTATGTACATGAAATCGACTACGCAGGTGACTTATGTATTATGGACCACAAATTTGATGACATCGAGGCCAATTTAAACGGACTCTACGAAACTGCGAAAAAAATAAGATTGAGTATAAATATAAAGAAGTCAAAGCTACTTCACTAATAGTTGATGGCTCGTTAATTGAAGATACTCGTATTGTGTCAATCATTTATCAGACCGTCGGTGATGTACTGGTAGTGTACGCAGCTTTAGTGCATGAGACCGTCGTGCGTTCGATCTCCGCTCTGACCACCTTAAAATTTCTTTCGACGGCGGTCACCTCGCTTATTGACGAGTATTAAGCCATGAAGAAGCTTCTCAAAATACAGTTCGGAACCAGCGTAAAATTGTAGGTCCCAATAAGTGAGTGTAAAACTAGAATGCGAACAGCTCACTGGTTGTGAGAAGTTCTCCCTAATACCTAGATGGGATGTAACAGGAAACCATTTATTTTGTTTATGGTTTCAATCAACTAAAGGGTGTCTCAGTACGAATGCACTTTTTCATTTTAAAATAAAAACACGTAGTTTTTGATATAGCAGTGATTTTTTTTATTGGATTTTAAAGAAGGCATATTCCGATTAAGTACGGAATAAAATATCCGTCAAATTCCTCCCACGGCTGTGATGACGGGCCACTACACTTTTCATGAAATTTTCCATGACTTTTTCAAAGATATGTGGCTGTATCTCAGCGATAACGCGTTGGATCTCGGATTTCAGCTGAGGAATTGCTTCCGGTCTATTCGCATAAGCCTGAGATTTTACAAAATCCCAAACAAAGAAATCACACGGCATTAAATCGCTTGATCTTGTTGGTCAGTTGACATCACAATTTCTTGAGATAATTTGTTCTGGAAGTCGCCTTGCAGAAACCACATGTCGTCCAAATTCATGCCTTTCAGTTGAGGCAACAAGAACTCCGTTATCATGTTCCTGTAACGAATCCCGTTCACAGTCACTGCAATTTCGGCCTCATTTTCAAACAAGTAAGACGCAATCATGCCACCTGACCAAACGCCGCACCAGACAGTTGCTCGTTGTGGGTGCATTTTTTTCTCGTGCATTTCATTAGGATTTCGACAATTTTTCTGTCTACGGTACTGCATTGAACGAATTGCCGGCGCTTTCCATGGTCAGCTGGTTTGAGCTACAAAGTAAACTGAATTTTGTTCGATTGAAAGTGGAGGTCTTTTGTCAAAATTCGCTACGTAGTGCTTCGTGAAATTTGAAGTTGTTGAGAACGATGATGAATTGACGGTATCGGGTTTTCGGCAACACTCTCGTTTACAGCAGCAATGTTTTCAAGAGACCGACCAGTACGTTGACGCACTGGAGTCTCACTGTCTATAACCCACCCAGATTCTTCAAATTTGTTGACCACTCTTCGTATGGTTGACACATTAGGTGCACTTTCCCGACTGAAAATTCTTCGAAGTTTGGGAGCGGTTTCAGTATAACTTTCGAAGTTTGTCCACAATTATAACGTTTCACAATTAGTTATAAGTTTTCAGTTTTCGCGTTGGTCTTTGGTAAACCGCTCCATTTTGGATACTCGGAATAAACATATGCGACAGCTGCCAAATTTCAGAGTTGACACTTGCACAAAAAAAAATTACACTAAATTTAAAAAGTACAATCTTACTGAGACGTGGCCATCGGTGGTGCAATGGGTAGTGTGCTCGTCTCTTGTACATGAGATCCTGGGTTCGATCCCTGCTCTGACTACCTTAAATTTCTTTCGGCGGCGGTCACCTCGCATAGTGACAACGACACTATCGAGTATTTAGTCATGAAAAAGCTTCTCAAAACACCGTTCGGAACCGCTGTAAAACTGTAGGTCCCAATCCTTCGTGGAATGTAATGGGAAACCATTTATTTTATTTATTTAATCTTACTGAGACACTTTTTATTTAGGAAGCAAGATTACCAAGGATGATGGTTCGGCGATATAGGTGACCGAATAAAAAATGTTCGTGTTATTGCTAAACCTGCATAAAATCTGGCGCAATAAAAGAATATCGGAAAAGACGAAATTGCGAATATGGGTATTTCCACAGTAAGGTCCACCTTTTGTTAGATTGTTTTCTCATCTGTTATTAAAAATAGAGCTTCTTACATTCTGTATTTGGTAAAAGAATAGAGAATAATCGAACTTCATGGTCCTACAATATAAACAATTTACGATGGTGACGTGATGCGACATAGGGTGGCACTTTCTGTGGAAATGCCCATATTCAATTGCAGTGTGAAGTCTATACTGTTGTACGGTTGTACTGTAGTTTGACGAAGCTGGCAATGATGAAGGCCCAAACGTTCGTCAGTCGTTGTCTGAGGCAAATACTCCGTATCTACTGACCCAAGATAAGTTCGAATGAAGTATTCTAGCCATCTAAATCCAACAATACTATTGAATTGGTTATACGTAGAAGAAAATGGCCTTGGATCGTCCCCATATATAATTAGGCGCCCAACATAAGATATTGCTAGAGCGGTGCTTGAATGGAACCCACAGGGCATCGTACACCAGGAAGACCACGAAACACATGAAAGTTTTGCCTAGAAATGAAATACAAACAAACTCGACTATCATGGAACCAAATTATATCACTTGCCAGAGACAGAAATAGATGGAGGGAAACTCGTTGATGCACTATATTCTTCGTTACCCTTTTATATAAACTTTCTATTGTAATACTGGTGTATATTGTTATATCCTGTTGAAATAAATAAAGGACATACATATCAGCGACATAAAAGACATACATATCAGCGACATAATGGTATTGAATGGAAAAACTTCTATACATGTTTTTCGACTACTTTGATCTAGATCGGAGCAACTTCTAAACATGTAAGTCGCTGACTGTATGACTTACACGTTTAGAAGTTGCTCCGATCTAGAACAAAGTAGCCGAAAAACATGTATAGAAGTTTTTCCATTCAATACCATTAAGGCAGCAGTCCCAATTATATAGTGGAATTAAATTTAAACAAATGAAAAGGGCAGAAGTACCAACATTTTCTTATCCGAGTCCAATGGTTTTATGTACCGACAGCGATTTATAACTATAAAATCATATAATACTTTAAATTCAAATTTTAACTTAAATTTCCATCACTCCTATATAACCAAAAAGCAAGAATAAATCATAAAAAAAACATGTTATTACCACAATTGAAGCCAATATACCAGAACTGTAATTATGGCGACAAAGACACTTCATCAGCCAAAATCACGAAACAAAAAGGAAAGGAAATTTTGAAATTCCAAACACACATTTAAAGAATAATTTACGTCATCAGTAATGTTGCTAACTGACAAATTTTTTTATTTATTTTTTTAATTTTTTTTTTGTTTTTTGAAGAAATAAAGCTAAACTTTCTGACCATAAAAATGAGATTGTGTTGGTGTGTGTTAACGTGTTTTTGATATCAAACACGTAAACTGGTTAATAAACCAACGAACTGTTCAACTCACTCATATGAAAATGAAAGGAAACGTTAAACAAAGACTGGCAATGTTTCATGTTAGCAACCATTCCACCACATGGCAAGTAAAAGACTCAAGAAAGAGTTTTGGCTCAAAAACCAATCAATATGCATTTCCGCACGGAAGACACAACAACAATGGCAACGACGAATGCTTAGGCCACAAACATGCAACATATTGCGGCGCATGCACTCAGCATCCGTTTGTTTTTCCTAAAAAAATTGCTTTTTTTTGTTTTTTGGTGGCCAGCAGCTTCTCTCTTCTCTCTCCTCTATGCCTATGTCTATGTCTCGGCTTTGTCGTTTTGGGTTTTTTCTTCGTACGGTTTTACACGTTAATAAACTTGAAGCACTGGCACAATTGGAATTTATGCATGAGAGCTTATTCCGTCACTAGTACCACACACACTACTCCATGGAGATGCATGTTAGTGCCATCCATTGCACCATCACTTGTGAGTAACATCCATAGCTGTGCAAATTGTACCCATGCGAATGGCTGGCTGAATGGAGTCAGTCCAGCTATTTGAATGGTGTTAATGACCTTATACAAAGCTGCCAGTGGTGCAGTTCAGGCTTTTGCAGAAATTCACGTAATATTTCAAATTTCTTTTATGCATTCGGTTGTAAATGATATATGTACAAGTTTTTCGGCTAAATTAAAATTGCCAACCAAGAAACAATACACGAAAAATACACCAAAAAACAAAAGACTTAAGACACAGACGTGAAAATACTGTAGGAATAAAATTAAATTTTTGTTTTACAATTTCAAGACAATGAGTTGTGGACAAGTTAAAGGAAAGGTTATATTCGCCTAGAAAGGTTAACAAGTACTTTCAATAATGCATTCTGCTTAAAATCCAAACAACCTAAGCAAATCACAAAACGAAAGACTTAAGACACAAACCCATAATTGGTATGAAAGCGACATCAAATTTACATTAGTATTTTAAAAAGTCAGCGCTACAGCTGTTTTCTAGAGAAGGGGAGTTGTAACACAGGGTTTTCTTTAGTCGATTATGTATAAAGTTATCGTTTTACGTACTATAAAAAGTTTTAATTTGAAAGATTATTAAATTGGATGATTGTTATATATTGGAACCTTTTTTATGCAGTACGAAATGGTCAACTCCAAAAAAGTCAAATTTTTTTTGAAAAAGTAACTGTCTTTTTACCAAAACGAAAAGGGAACGAAAGGTTTATTCAAATATTTGATACTAAATTAAAATGTTTTTACAGAGAAACTGCCCATGTTCGAGAGATTTCTCTCTAAGACGAAGAGGGGTGGGTAAACAATTTTTTTTTTTAGAAAGTAAAATTTAATCAAAATTTATTTTATTTTCTTTTTAATGTGTATAAATTAAAGTTTTTTTTTTTTGTATCTACTTACATCATCGTATTCTTCTTCCTCTTCCAATTGACTCTTGGTCTTAGGTCTGGGAGCTTGATATTGTTGAGCAATTGGCTGGGGTCTTCTGGGTGCAGGAGCTTGAGCTTGATGCTGAGGTTGCGATTGACGATAGGATACCTGTTGGGGCTGTTGTTGATATTGAATCTAAAATGTAATAAAAGTCGAATGGAATCAAGTTGAATAATCGTAAAATTCCACGCATTTAAGAGTACCACAGACTTGTCAGTTATGAGCATGAGGTTGGTCGATAACATTTTATCTGGCTGATAAATTTGTAAAAAATATTACCAACAAATTGTATGAACATGATAGTGATGCGAACAACTTCGATTAAATTCTTGTTTAGTATCAAGAAGGGCGGTAAACCAACAATAAACATCAACGATTAATGATGTTTATGCTCATGAATGACTAGTCTGTGGTTCGCTTTCATTAACCAAAAAAAAAACATTAAAAAACAATCAATAACTTTAGATATAAACAAGTTATCGATAAACCAAAATACCTGAAAGATTTCAAAGTATTAACAAGTTTGTAACAAACTGTTTGGGTGTTTGTCATTTTTTATTTTACAAAGTTTATTATACGGAAATTGACCAGATAAATCGTTTAATTAAAAGTTGATGGTTTGACAACTGGGGTTTACGACAGTATTGTAATTTTACCAGAAAAATATTCCGCTGTGCCACAAACTATGAAAGGTCATGATGTATTCGCGAATATTTATATATTTTATTTACTTTTCAGGAAAGCAAAAAAACCAAAATTGTCTTGTAACATTTGTTCTACAACTCTGTCTTTGTCAGTACCATTAACTACGAAGCCGATGCAAATAGCAAGAAAGAGCAGCGTGAGCGTATGTATAAATACAAATGGTTTTCAATTGTGCAATAAAAATGTTTTCAACAAATTACATATAACCCCTTTCGTTGGCGCAACGACGATATGTCACATAGCAACTTTGGGAGATAATTTGTTGCCGTTTGAAGATTTGTAATAATCCAACTCCTAACTATATGAGGAAACAATTTTGTAAATTTCAAAGTTTCATTGGAGCTAAATTTCCTGAAAAATAATTACTGGCTGTTCCCCGAATTCGAACGAAAGCTTTCTTTCATGTTTTAGTTGAAAGAAAGTTGATTTCGGTTCCATTGTTATTTCAAGCCGAATGAAAACATAAAATTGTCCAAAACTTTTCAGTACAAATTTTGGCTCCTCTATTACGAATGTGTTGTTCTTTGGAAGCAGCCATAGAGTCAGCCGAACGAAAAATTTCGCCTCAGAGAAATCCAATTTGAGTCGACTGCGAGTGACTGACTTTCGTTCGCTTTGCGTTTCCTTCTAGATCAAACACATGACAATGTTTTGTTCAATTAATGACCTGTGGTCAATCAATTCAAATGATTGTAAATTAATGTTGTTCAATCAATTAATTGTGGCCATCGGTGCTGCAAGGGTTAGTGTGCGCCCCTCTTATGCATGAGATCCTGGGTTCGACCCCAGCTCTGACCACCTTAAATTTCTTTCCACGGCGGTCACCTCGCATAGTGACGGCGACACTATAGAGTATTTAGCCACGAAAAAGCTTCTCAAAATACTGTTCGCAACCGGTGTAAAACTGTAGGTTTCAATCAATGAGTATAAAACCGAAAAGCGCGTCAGCTCACTTGTTGCGAGAAGCTCTCCCCAATTCCTTCATGGGATGTAATGGGAAAGCATTTATTTATTTTTAGAATGACCTGAGATTCAGGTTCAAGTCATATTTTTTGTTAAGGTAACAGCAGTGGTTTCAACTCACAAAATTTTATTAAAACCCAAATGATATCCTTAAGGATTTTCCTTATAAACTAAGACAATAGGCGTGTTTTTTTTATATCATCTGCTAAACTAGTTTTTCGATCACTTTATATGGGGAGCAGCTTAAAATCCTTTAATATCGCTTAGCTTTCCAAGCAAAGTGATTGAAAAATTGGCTTAAGTTCGTGTTAAACTATAAGCGCAAATGGAGGAACGATTCACGGAGAAAGAAATGGAATGAAACTCTCTGTCACTTGAAAGAAATCGTCCGATCATTCTGCTTGCAATTTACATTATTATTTTTGGAGAATGCAAAAACATCTGTCTGCAAAATGACAAACAAAATACGGAACACAGCAAAACAAAGCAAATTGTGAACAAAGATTAATGCTCAGTTTCACAGTTGAGATCTCTCCATTTCAATGTATTTTTGTCATTTAAATGTAATTTAATATGAAATCATTCTAAGAGTTTTTAAATTGAGCTTTTAAATGATGAGTGTGAAACAGGCCCTAAACATTATTAACTCCCTGTTTTGCTATCTCGAACGAAAGCTTTCGTTCATGTTCTAGGCGAAAGAAATTTGTTTTGGGTACCACAATCTTGTCGTTTCAAGTCAAATGAAAACATGAAATTTTTCAAAAAACTTTCAGTACAAATTTGGGTTTCTCTATTTTGAATGTGCTGTCAGTTGGGAACAAACATAGAGTCATACGAACGAAAATTTCGACTTAGAGGAACCTAATTTGAGTCGAAGGAGAGTGACTGATTTTCGTTCGCTTATCTTTTCGTTCTAGATAGAGAAACAGGCTGTAAAATGTCACGAAGTAAAAGGTTTTAGTATTGCCTTTTTCTTTATATTTGTTTGTTTCTTGCAAAATGCAACCCTGATCTCAGTAAAATCAAAAAATTGAGACAAATCTAACAGATCTGTCTAAATCTGTCTGCAAATCGTTGTCCTTAAATTCACACTATTCCCTCCACTCTCACCAAATGAACATTTTGGCATATCCATAGATTTCTCTAACAGTCTAACAAGGTTTTTAGCAGGAGATTAAAAAAACACGCCCAATAATCGCTACATATGAGGGCTGTTTTTCAGTCCCCAGCTAAACCAAGTTTCTGACCTCTTTATATTGGTAACCACTTAAAACCGTTTAATATTGCTTAACTCCCCACACCCAGTGGTCGAAGAACAATTGGTTCAACAAGGAATAAAAAACACACCTAATGATCGCTGCATGTTATGGTTTTTTGTATCCCTTGCTCAACTAATAGTTCGACCAGTTTGTATTGGAAGCTAGGCGACTAGGCGATTTTAAGCGAATATAAGAAGATCCCAAAGTGGTCGAAAGTATAGTTTAGCAAGGGATACAAAAAACACAACTAATGATCGCTACATGTTATGGTTTTTTTTATCCCCTGTTCAACTAATATTTCGACCACTTTGTATGGGGAGCTAGGCGACTAGGCGATTTTAAGCGAATATAAGCAGCTCCCAAAGTGATCGAAAGTTTATTTTAGCAAGTGATACAAAAAACACGACTACGATTTTCAGATTACGACAAGTTAATGTCCTGTGTGTCAAAATTCAAGTTTGAAATATTCAAATGAATATTCAAAATTCATTTCATAGCACAAGAAATAAGGTAGGAGTAGTACGAATTGAAGGCCTTTTTTATATCAAGGTCCGATCTTGTCAAACTCAGTTGGTCGAAATTGCCAAGATATATTTATTTCAGATAACAGCAGGAGGCATTGTTGTAATTATGGGCAACAACCACAAGGACAAGAAAAAATTATATCGGCTGTTCTAACGATTCCACCTGTATTGTATACATCTTGAAATTTCTATAAACAACTTTTGACAAGGTCGGAGGACCGCAACCATAGAGCAAATTAGAATAGAGAAACAATTTCTCTCATCTGACGTTTCCCTTCACACTCTTCGTCGTAGGTTTGTGCAAATGAGAGATATTCGACGAAAATTAACTTACACCAGGTGAAGTTACAAGAACTCTTGAGTTAAGTTTGTCATACCGTTTTAATTTTTGTTGGCATTTTTTTTGTTGGTATACATTTATGTTACATTTAACACAACTTTTTTACCAGACAAACACGAAATTCCGTTTGATGTTTTATACGAATGCATGTATCTGGTATGATTGAACCCAAGCTTTCCACCATCCAACATTTACATGCAACAGTTCCTATGTAGTTAAAATTATTGAGGGTATAAATTTCTCTATTCGAACTTCGAACGGCAAAAAAATATTTAAACCAGCTGCTCTAACGCTTCCACCTGTCATAGATACAATTTGATTCAGTATTAATTTTCTTAGGGCGAGTTTCACACTTGACATTTAAAATTCCACAGAAAATTTTCATATTAAATTACATTTAAATGACAACAATCGGGCATTTATATTAAATTTAAATGGATAATTTTCAACTGTGAAACTGAGCATTAATACTCGTATATAAGAAAACATAAATTGTCATTTGGTAGATATAAAAAGTTTGTTTCATTTGGAATTTCCCCGTATGGAATATAAATTTTCAATTTCATTTTATATTTTTCTCTATCTACCAATTTGAAGTGAAATTGTTAACACTTTACTAAAGACTTTTCCATTTCAAATGTTGTACGTTCAACACCTTTACAATTTTCCCAAGTGCGATTCAAGACAAAACATGTTTTTCAATTGGAAATTACCATTCAATTTAAAATATAAATTTCAATTTTCAAGTTATTGTAAAAAGCAATGGGAAAATATTTAATATTTATTTATTTACAATCTCAAATCTGAATTCAAATGAACCGCATATCCGTTTCCTGCTCTAATCACGTTCACGAAAGTTGTGTTCAAGGTTTAAAAACGGGTGTCCGAAAACTCACGCATGATTTGAATTTCTTGTCAACGTGTGCGGTAAAATGTTGTTGTTGTTGTGGAAAAAGACAGCGTGATAACTGAGAGTTCAGGGTTTTTAAAAATGGAACTCTAAATTAGAGAACAACGCGTTTTCATGGTTGAGAAACAGTTAAAGAACATCATCTTCAAAGACGAGTCATTTACCAAATTTGGGTTTCGGAAAATACATGAGTGATTGTTGAGAAACAAATGCATTAAAAACGAATCCTTGGTTGCTGTGTACTTTGGGCTGGAACCATCAGCGAAACATTTTTCTTTCAAAATGTGGCTGGTCTTGCAATAACAATTAATGATGATCTGCCGCATCATGGTAATCTAGTTTTTTTGTTCCTAAATTGAATGATGTGGCCGTCGGTGGTGCAATGATTAGTGTGGGCGACTCTTGTTCATGAGTATGTGGGTTCGATTCCTACTCCGACTACCTTACATTTCTTTCGACGACGATCACCTCCCTTAGTGATGACGACAGTATCGATTAGTTAGCCATGGAAAAGCTTCTCAAAACACCGTTCGGAAGCGGTGTAAAACTGTAGGTTTCAATCAGTGAGTGTAAATATAGAAAGTGCACAGCTCACTGGTTGTGAACAACTCTCCCCAATCCCTTCATGGGCCGTAATGGAAACCCTTATTTTTAAATTGAATGATATGGATGTGGAAGACGTGTGATTTCATTTAGACGGTGTCATTTGTCATACATCCGGAGAAAAAATTCAATTACTTTCAATCTTGCGTGAATTTTGACGCACCCTTTATAAAAGTATCTTCAAAAAACGTTGCTTTGGAGAAATCTTATTTTGGGTCAAAATTTCCTTTTCATTGCACTTTCAAACTACGGATTTCGATGCAAATCTACAATCACAGAAAATATAACCGAATTAGGTGTAACCGAATTTAGAAGCTGTCACAACCCTCGATTAAAATATTAGAGATCGAACAACTTGCTCTTTGTTTTTAACTGAAGGGAATCGACGATTTGGAAGTTGCAAGTTTTAATGTCAAGAGAAGAATTCTGTCGCTGAGGTTTGATGAACACAGCCGAAATTGTTACTGTGAATGTGTAAAATATTTAAATATATGAACATCGTGAATGAACAAAATTGAAAATAAAGGATTTTGTTCGATGTTCGCACTATTTGTGGTAATTAAACAGACAAACAGCTGACAGAAGTACGATTCCCTTCGGAAGAAGTACAAACTGAAACGTTGGATGAGACGGATAAGAAATATATAGTATTTTGGTCTGAAATCACAACCACATTAGGTGTCATTCGATCCGACCTAGAAGTTGTCGCAAACGCCTTAGAGGCTGTGACAATCTAATAGAGGTTGCTTCAAACGAATTTCAGTTGTAGCGACTATATCCAGTTGTGACAACGTCAAGTCGGTTGTGGCGGCAACTGCAATTCGGTACCAACATCCGAATTTACGGTTGCTACAACCTCTTTTCAAACAATTATGTGGTAAATTAAAACCAGATTTCAAACGAAACGGAGATTTATGCTCAGTTTCACAGTTGAGAATTCTCCATTTAAGTGGAATTTAAATGCCCGATATTTGTCATTTGAAAATTTTCTATGAGCTTTTAAATGACAAGTGTGAAACTCGCCCTTAGTATCTTTTCGAGCATGGATTCCAAAAGCAACAAATTTTCTGAAAATAGAAACAAATTCATTTTATAGATGGATTTTAGCAAACATCAAGATCCTGTTCAACTCTCCGCCAGTTTACTTTTTGAGTCTTGCTCTCAATATTTGTAAGTCCACTCCAAAACAATTGCTTCCAAAGAAGTAAAAGAGAAGCATATATTATGTGAAATCAAAAAAATGGTTTCTCATTACATCCCATGAAGGGATTGTGGAGAGCTTCTCACAAACAGTGAGTTGAACACTTTCTAGTTTTACACCCACTTATTGGGATCTACAGTTTTACAGCGGTTCCGAATGGAATTTTGAGAAGCTTTTTCATGGCTAAGTTCTCGATAGAGTCGCCATCACTAAGCGAGATGACAGTCGTCGAAAGAAATGTAAAGTGGTCCGAGCAGGTATCGAACCCATGTTCTCATGTACCAGAACCGCACAAACTAAACCATTGCACCACCGGCGGGCACGTTTACACCTCAACACGACTGAATTAAAAATGGGTTTGGCTTCGGATTGAAGAACTCTACTTAAAATTATAATTCCTCAGGTACTATTTAAGTTATGATGCTGACTTTTGGGTAACAGGGTACTAGGGATGATATTGAATTCTTTTTGAAAAAAAAATAATCGGAGCTAAGAAAACATGATTTTTTTATAAAACCAACACGAGTTTTAATATTGGATGTTTGTGAGAAGCTCTCCTCAATCCCTTCATGGGTGTTATGGGACACCATTTTTTTCTAATGAACCCATTAAGAAGTACCAAACTTTTGATAACAACTTTATATGAAATTTTTAGAAGTGGTGTCAAGTACCTCCTTCGAAATTGCTTCTTGGGAGCGAAATAAAATCGTATTCTCTCGGAATTAGCACACTTTATCAAAGGCTCTACCAAAAGGAACGCAGCATATTAAAATAAAGATATTACATTTCAATGAAAAGAAACTGAGAATGAAAATATTCATCCTTCTGTTGTCCTTCATGGTATCTACATTGCTTTCGATCCAACAGAAGTTTCAAACCATAATGGAGTCTCTATTAGATTCTTAGAGTAAGATAGATTACATTGCAATTTGGATTAAAATTGAACCGAAATTACACATTGAAATTGACCACAAAATGACGAATTCTATGTTTTTGCTAGACAATATTTAAATCCTTTTTTATATTTGATGATATTGCTCAACTTTCTATTAAAATAATTCCACAATTAACCAGTTCATGTTTAACAATTTTCAATAAATTACTATTTGAAAATTGTTTTCTTTGAAACAAAATTTAAAATTTTCACATTCATTTTCATTTCAAAACATTCCTCACAAATATTTTAAACTTTAAACTATGAATTTGAAAATTTTCATTAAAACAAAATTTAAAATTTTCAAATTCATTTTCATTTCAAAACATTCCTCACAAATATTTTAAACTTTAAAACATGAATTTGAAAATTTTCATTAAAACAAAATTTATAATTTTCAAATTCATTTTCATTTCAAAACATTCCCCACAAATGTGTTAAACTTGAAAGCATGAATTTGAAAACATCTAAAAACAAGTCACCTACCTGTTGTGGTTGATGCTGATGTTGCAAATATTCACGAACCGCAGGTGCTACATATCCTTGCTGTTGCTGTTGCTGCTGCTGTGATGCACGAATCTGAAATAACAGATTTCACACATAAAAATGTTACGCCTTCACTACCTAACATCTTCATAGTCCACTTTACTTGTTCTTGCACATTATCCTTGACTCGCAGCTGCTGGCCAGGTGAAACATATTGCTGGGATTGTTCGGAATTTTGTTCATAAATGGGTGTAGCATCACCCGCTGAAGCAGCTCCGGTTTGTTGCTGCAACTGCTGGTAGTATTGACGTAGATAAGCGGGATCGATTTGTTGATGCTGTTGGCCATAAACCCAGGATTGGCCCACAAGGGCCAATGTAATCATTATCACAAATGCACGCATAATTAACACTAGTTTAAAAAACACTTTTAGTTTTTTCTTTTAAGTTTTTTTTTTAACAAATAACACTTTTTGAATTATTTTCAAAAATTTTTAATATTTTTTTTTGCACTAGAGAGAAACCTCCTCGTTTATGGGGTAAACAACGGTATCTGCAATGGTCTGTTACTGCCACATGAGCTTTTATAGTTGCACCTACTTTAAACTTGGCTCAAAGTTGTTTCTCCTCGTCACTGCGATTTGTTTTTGGGACCCTCTTTTCCAAAGAGATCGACCGAAATGAGTCTAAAAGTGTATGAGTTGTTGGTAACTTGTTGCCAATAGAGCAAACGATTGTGATGTTGTTGTTGTATTTAAAATAGTTACTCGCTTAACAATTAATTGTTAACGGTTTATGCGAAACTACACAGACTCTCACTTTCAATGTTGCACGTTCGGAACTAGAGATGATAAAAGAAGAGTTTAGCCCTACGGGCACCAAATAGGTACTTTTTGTCATATTGATTTAAAATTTTCTGAGTTTTTTTATTAAACGGTATCCTTGACAAAAATTAAGTCTCTTATGGCCAGTTTTTAAGTGGGTAGGTAACTATCGGATTACTTAATCTTAATTTTAAGTTAATTTGAGGTTAACTTTGCATTTTGTTTTTCAGTGGTGAGTTAATGTAAGTCGCTATATTGTTTCCAACAATTCTTATTGGAAAAAAACGTGTGTTTTGGGATAAATACCAAAACAACAAAGGGGAACAAACCAAATGGAATTATGTATGTAAAATAAGAAATAGATGCATAAAATCGAAGTCATTTTAACAAAAATGTGTAAAAAACTATATAGGAGCAACAATTTAACGATCTAGATTCAACGTATGTGTACAAATACGCAAACCTGAAACATGTATTTTATACAATCTTCATTTCTCACTTTGACAGTCAGTAATTTGATTGTCAAAATAATATGGTTCTGACTATAAGTTAAACAAACAACATTGGGTGGTTAAATCAAAGTGAAACAATGACTAAAAAACACAATTCGATGGTTAACCACAATTTAACTAAGAAACGAAAATCACCACTAACTGAGAAACTGGCCATTAGTGAACGATAAATATATCATAGTCATTCGCCTAACCGGTTGTTTTTTCATTTGTTTTGTAACGTAAAATAGAAATAAATAGCCATAACCTATGAACACTTACAATTTCAATCAAATACGGTAGGACACTAAAGATAGGCAAGTGAGTACGTTTTGGATCACGCAATCGCACGATCATGACAGTAAGACAATCACTCACGCGCGATCACTAACGAATCTTTTCGCTACTCACGTGTACCCACGCTCACGTGAGCAAATTTCAGTTCCAATCTCATTCACCTATTATGAAGAATTTGTTTCATTAAAAATAAAGCCATTACAGTGTTAAATAATATCCCAGTTGGAAATTTCCTAAAGACATCATGAGTGACAAAGAGGTGACACGTCAGAGTCCCTGCTAACTTTCCAATCCACACCCAAACAAAAAACTTTATGACACCCCCTGATATTTTCATACATTTGGTAAAAAGTCAGCAGGAATCGTACGCAGTATCTCAATAGTTGTGATCACCATATGAAATTTACACAAGACGTCACTGAGTCACTATTCATCAGTTTGTCAGTTGATAAATACTGATCAATTAATATGGTTCTTATGTGTAAACTTCTAAATACTTACCATATTTTAGTCTTTGTGTATGTATTGAATTTGCTTGACCGACAATTCAATAAAATTTAGAAGAGGAGTTGTTGACATCTTAAACCCAGACATCTTTCAAAAAATATTTAAAAAAAATATTTCATATACATTCCATACCGAAATGTAAATATAAATTTTTCAGTTTGAATTTTTTTGAAAAACTTGATTTGCAGTTGACAAATGATGAAGACTTCCCCTATAGGCCTTCAGAATTGGCTTTAGCAAAGGTCAGCCATGACATAATGCTGACAAATCAACAGGACGGTTTTGCTTAGATTGTCAGTCCCTTCTCAATTTAAGCCACCCCAAGTCAAAACTAGTGACATGTCATGAAGAAATTTTCATTACCTACAGTCATACTACAGAAAATTTCTTCAAGACAAAATTTCCAAGCGGGAAATTAAGTAAAATTCAAATTTCCTTAAAAAAATAAGTTTTCAAGTTAGTTAAATAGGATTATACTCGTGCGTATAACAATGGTTAGTGTGCGCGCCTCTTATGCATAAAATCCTGGGTTCGATCCCTACTCTGGCCACCTTAAATTTCAATCGGCGGCGGTCATCTCGCATAGTGACGGCGACACTATCGAGTATTTAGCAATGAAAAGCTTCTCAAAATACCGTTAGGAATCGGTGTAAAAACAGTAGGTCCCAATGAGTGGGAATAAAACTAGAAAGCGCACAGCTCACTGGTTGTGAGAAGCTCTCCCCAATTCATTCATGGGATGTAATATGAAACCAGGTGAACGTAGATTTTTTCATTAATGCAATGTTTAAAGCAAATCCGATGCAAAAGTGGTAAACAGTTTATAATATTTTTAGTTTCATTTAAAGGGTATAACGCTTTAAAATGGTATAACTCAGAAACAGCAAATGCAAACTCCAAATTGTTTTTATAAAATTATTTGGAATTTATCAGTCTTGCACACTGCATCATTAGTTTTTAAATTTTTTTTCTTTTAAATTTGAATTTTATTGACCGATATATTTGTTTTAAATTTTCGTAAAAGTTTGAAAAGTTATGAAGTGTTATTTACAGAAATTGTGCAAAATTTACGAACAAATTTAATATATGATACCTTATTGAGCAAAATTATAGCCAACACTGGTGGTTTCCGCATATACGTCAAAAGTTTTAAAAATGTTGACTTACAAACTAGAAAAATCGTGGTTATAGACCAAGTTTTAAGTACAATTCAAAAAATATCCGCTTCCAAATAAAGCTTGAGCAAAAACAGCTTTATATTGATGGAACACCCTAACAACCAGTGCTGTGAAGTCGGAGTCTTGGAGTTGGAATCTTGGTATCGGAGTCTGGGATACTTTCCTAGAGTTGTAGTCGTACAAATTTGGACAATTCCGACTACAAGTTTATTATTTGCATCAAAAGTCAACATTTTGGAGAAGAATAATTTGTTGACAGATTTTTTCGTTTAATATATATTTTTGCCCCATTTTATATAAACGCAGTTTACTTTAGGCCTAAGTCGACTTGTTGTGGGTTTCAAGGTTTCTCATTTTCAAACCGCTGCCATTTCGCCCTCTTACATTTTCGGGGATGGTCGTAGATGAACATGTTTTCATGAAATGAGCCAAGGAATACGCTGGTGAAATTTGTCCAGTCGTGACTGATTGAATATACATATATACATATGTATGTATACTAAGAAATCGACCAAATAACAATATATTGAATTACGTTGACATCATTTAGACACGATTCTATGAGAATTTTGATCTCATAGCTACAACACTAGGGATGATGTTCGGGAAATCCTAAATTCAGAAATCCCGAGATTTTTGTAAAATGATACCGGGAAATCCCGACTATTCTAATAAAAAAAACTTCCGATGACTCAAATACATATCGATTTGTTTATTTAGCGGTATCTCAGTCATCATACTCTTTCTTCCCCGCTTCCACTTTGATTTCATTAACGGAAATCAAATTTGTACCGCTCTAACATTTAACTCATCTCTGCGTGTAACAAGTTAGAGTACTTACGGTCTAATACCGCAACAAAGGCTCTCGCCCCTTAAACATTAAACAAATGACGTCACTTAACCAGTTAAGAAGAGAGCAAAGGTAATCTGTCTCTCATATACAAGGGAGTTATTGACTCTTAACTCTTTCTCTCTCGGGTTACAAAGTATTTTGGCCAGTGTAGTTGACAATGTGAAACTGTTGTTGTTGTTGTTGCTGTATCTTTGTCTTCCTATTACACTTATTCGCGAATGTAATTGATACGTTGTCATTTCGATGCACTACAAGTCTCTTTTTCCGAAAACCACATTTGGGTTGACCTAATTTTCGGTACCAACTGTAGTTGCTGTTTGTTATGGCAGCCAAAGCCAAAGAATATTGTGTTGTTGTTGATGTTGATGGGAGGAGGGTTGTTGGGCAGGGCTGGTGCTGCGCATGCGTAGATGCAAATAACCAACACCTTTTGGAATTATCTAATAATAGTAGCTAGTATGATCGGTTGGTCGGTCGGTTAAATTTGTTTCGTCGGTTAGTCATCGTTGACTACCATTATGTTGATAGGAGATACGTATGTATCTTAATGCTAGCAGTAATCGTGGTGGAGGTGGTGTAGCTGGCGATGCTGGAGATCATGTGCAATCATTTAAATAAAAAAAAAGTTGTTTGTTATATGATGCCTTCAATTGTGGTCTCCGTACCTTACCTATGTACATATGTACATGTCTACCTCAGATGTACGTGATCTCAGATCCCTCTTTCGTGCCTCATCATCGTCATCCAACCAAATAAACCATATATTGCTGTTAACGGTTACTTAATCAAATTTGAATTGTATCAAGAAGAAGAAAACACACACACACTCACACAATTGTATTGTTTAATATGATCTTTTATTCAATTATATCTTTTTGTTATATTATAGGCAAAGTTATACCAGCCAACTAACCAACCAACATGTGTACGATACTTTGTGCAATCGTCTGGTCCATTGTTGACGTTTATTAACTAATCTAGTTTACAGCGAGTGGCGGTATTATTTAAACAATAACAAGTTCATAGAAGTTACTTCTTTCCCAATTCTATTGATGCCTTCAAAGTTTGTTTGTCTATAATACCGCATCATCGAAGGAGCTTCGAACAATAGACGGTTATTTCTAGGTCGGTTATTTGCTAGTTTTTGTTTAATTTGCACAAATAAGCGTCCATTCTCCCCCAGCATGGATAACAGCCGGAATGTAGTAGCATTCCAGTTGTACATTCACAAAGAGAAGAGATTCGTTGTCACAACTATATTTACAGCCAACTAAAATTTGGTGGTTTCTTGGGCAATCACATTCTTCAGTTGTAATTACCAATAATTGTGTTCCGTATCACCAAATATTGTGCATATCAATAGATTTGTAATTGAGTTTTGGTTAAATGTGTACCGAATATCCTACTTCTCAGTCCTGCCAGAGCAGGGCAATCCAAGAGAAGGTGTTTCGTCGTTTCCTCGTCCTCTTCCATGCAGCATCTACAGAGAGTGGAGTTTCTATGTCCCAATCTTAGGGCGTGTTTTCCTACAAGACAATGTCCCGTAAGTGTTCCTATTATTGTGCATAACCTGCCTATCGACAAGTTAAGTAGTTGCCTAGTCCTCTTCCTGTCCACCTGTGGCCAGAGGACCCTGGATTGTTTGTAAGTTGAAATAAGTCTCCACTTGTCCTTTAACATATTATCGGTCCACTGCCTCATCTGCAAATGGCATGTAGAGATTGGCATACTAACACCTTATTTTGCTGGAAGAACCTGTGCCGTAGTGCCCAATCTAGCTAACGCATCCGCTACGCAATTGCCTGGAATGTCGCCGTGTCCCGGTACCCAGATGAGCCTGATGACAAAATACTCTGCCATCACCCTAAGTGATGAGTGGCATTTCTTCACCGGCAGGGACGTAGCAAACATGGCTTCCAAGGATTTTATAGCAGCCTGGCTGACTGTGTAGATACATATTCTCCGGAGGGTTATGACACTACTTTTCAGTAGTTCAAGTAGTGTCCAGTATGGCGGTAATTTCCGCCTGAAATACACTACAGTGATCAGGCAGCTTGAAGGAGATATTTACATTTAGGTCCGATGAATGGACCCTAGAGCCTACTTGCTCGTCCAACTTTGATCCATCCGTGAAAAATCTGATACTACTGGTATCCCCTTCCAGTGACTTTTCCCAGGTATTCCTGTTCGGAATAGAAGTCCTTAGATTTGTCGCTGGTAGAAGGTAGGGGATGCAGTAGTCCGTTTTTACGGGAATAGAGTTGATCCGGTGTAGAAATTCAATGTGTCCGGAATGCCCCGGTATCATAACGCCACAATCTCTGATTCTCACCAGGGATGTAGCGGCTGCCGATTCGGCCATGATATCAGGAGTACAGATGTTTAGGATAGCACTAAGTGCAGTGCCTGACGTCGTGCTCATATCCCCACTAACGCTAATCAGTGCTGATCTTTGAATTTTCATCAAGGAATTCAGAATATATTTCTTTTGGAGTGACCTCCACCAAACTACGATGCCATAGAGAAGTATTGGTCTGACTAATGCCGTATAAATCCACATGGTGATCGTAGGAGACAGTCCCCAACGCTTTCATATCGCCCCTTTACAGCAGTAAAGAGCAACAGACGCCTTTTTCACCCTCTCCAACACATTCGGTTTCCAAGACAGTTTTCTGTCGAGAATTATTCCCAGATACTTGACCTTTTCCGTCAACTGTAATTGCACCCCATTAACTGACGGCAGTTCAAATGCGGGTATTTTATATTTCCGAGAGAACAGGATAAGCTCGGTTTTAAGTGGGTTAAGTGATAGTCCGTTGTTAGCGGTCCAGTTCGAAATTAGACTAAGTAGGCTGGTTGTACGAATGCTAAGTAAATTGAGGTTTCTACCCGTACAGATCATAGCAATATCATCGGCATAGGCAAAGACCTGGCATTCAGCCCATTGACAGAAGTTATAATAGTGGTGACAGAACTCCCCCCTGCGGTGTCCCCCTATTAACGGTCCTAGCAATTGTAACACCACCACATTCAGCTTTGACGGATCTATCCACCAGAAGCTTCCCAATTAGGCGTGTCACTAAGCTGTCGACTCCTAGATTCTGTAACGACCTAAGAATCGCCGAAGGTTGAATATTATTGTAGGTTGAATATTATTCCCTCGATGTCCAGGAAGGTCCCTAGAGCGAAGACCTTATTCTCAAGAGATACTGAATCTCAACGAAGAGGTGTACGATTTTTCATCGAAAATTATCATGAACGATGAGGAATAATTCTGGGGCACCAAAAATCATCCGTATATCACCCACGAAGAATCATTAAACTGCAGGTATACCTACCGAGATTATCGCTTTTTCGGGATTATAAATGTTAAACTCCATAAGAAAAAAACGTCGATAATCCCGAAAATGCGGCAATCTTGGTGAGTGTAAATGCTGTATTACACCTGCTCAAAGTTGCTGCTTGGTGTGAGGTTTACGCTGGAGGAGTCATCGGGCCATTTATGATTGTAAACTCCGCGGGACAAACGACGACTGTGGACAGTACGCGCTACAGAGCCATGATTACCGAATTTTTTCTTCCTCAATTGAATGAATTGGGACTGCAGAACATGTGGTTCCAACAGCGCACACTGCTCGAGCCACAGCCGATATTCTGAAGGAAGCATTTCCGGGTCGCTTAATCTCTAATTTTGGTAATTTGCACTGGCCGGCCAAATCACCTGATTTAACCGTTCCAGAGTTCTTTTATGGGGTTTTTTGAAGTCGCGGGTTTACGTTAAGAAGTCTCAGACTCTTGAAGCCCTTAAGGAGAATATTCGCCAAGAATGCGAGAACCTGTCGCCCGAAGTTCTGGCAAGAGTAAAACGAGCCCGTATGGTCATCAACTCTGGCGGCAGCCACTTGCCCGATATCATTTTCTCAACTTGACGGCATAAATTCTAATGGATTAAATTCACAATTTCGCAACCAACGTTAAGAAATTAAGAACCAACGCTTTTCATTAAAATAAAATTATAGTAAAAGAACATTGGGTGATTATTTTTGCGCCACCTAATATTTAGTTGAAACCACAGCAACAAGAAATAAATGTGATCTGTCAATCGAGTTTTAGTTCTAGCTTTCAAATTATACTGTCGTGGTGAATATTTTATTTTTTGGATCAACGGAAAATGTAAAAACTAATTCGGTTGTACCAAATAATATGTATGTTGGTATGCTCAACTAATTACTTGAATTTGATGGCTGTCACAACCATTTGCTGATGGCATATCCCATCATGAATTTTATAGAAAAAAAAACTAAAATACTAATTTTTTATTAAAGTTTTGTATTTTATTTTATACATAAATACCCCCCCCCCCTGGGTAACCTATCCCCATTTTTGATCGAAAAAATGTCTATTTGTAGTATTCTAAAAGTCCCGAAAGTTAACGTAAACGCAAAATCCAAAAAATTGTAGTTTATACATCACTGTCACTGGCATTTGTAGTTTATAGAGTTTCCCAACAAGCTTTTTCATGGCTAATTACTCGATAGTGTCGCCGTCACTATGCGATGTGAACGCCGTCGAAAGAAATCTAAGGTGGTCAGAGCAGAGATCGAGCCCAGGATCTCACGTAACGGGTTTTCAACAGAGACGCTACAAAAGTAAATCGATAGGGACAGCAAACGACGCCATATTTTTTCCCGCTCTTTTGACATTTCTCTTCAGTAAGGTTTGCCATTTCATCATGGAAAGATATACGAGCCAACAACGAGTCGAAATTATTAAAATTTACTACCGAAATTTGGAGTCAGTGGCCTCAACTTTAAGAGCGCTACGTCCAATTTATGGTCGTCATAATCGTCCTACCAGATCAACAATTGAGCGTCTAGTAGAAAAATTTGAATCCACAGGCACAGTATAAAATGTTCACGTGCCAGTGAGACAAAGAAGTGCCCGTAGTGTCGAGAATATTGCTGCCGCTGAGGCTTCAGTTCAATAAAGCCCAAATGTGTCTCTCACACGTCGTTCTCAAGCGTTGGGCATCTCTGTGACGTCGTTGTGGCGAATTTTGCGAAAAGATATTGACCTACATCCTTACAAGATCAAATTGACGCAAGAACCATAAGCGTCGTATGTTCGTGAATTGGGCTGAGTAACAACTTGAAAATGATTCGGATTTTCATCGGAAAATCATCTTCAGCGATGAGGCTCATTTCTGGCTGAATGGCTTCGTCAATAAGCAAAATATGCGTTATTGGTCAGACAGCAATCCACACGTAATCCATGAGTCATCATTGCATCCCGAAAAAATTACGGTTTGGTGCGGTTTATGGGCCGTACTTCTTCCGTAATGGTCAAGACCGGCACATTACTGTGAATGCGAATCGCTACCGTTCAGGAATAAAGAATTTCATTGGTATCTAAACCCAGTTTTGTTTTATTTAAAAAAACTTTTGTAGCGCTCTTATTGAAAACCCCTTTATAAGAGACACTAAACATTGCAACCCATTATTTATTTGAACTTTCCATTCGAGATTTTTCTTTCAATTTGTCTATCAAGTATGAAGTGATCGAAAACTTTGCGCTGCGTTTTATAAATCACCTAATAAAAACGTACGAGACGATCAAGAAGTAGACGACCAGAAGATGTGCCCATTTTGGCAACCCTCGTAAAAGAGAACAAAAAATTGTCACAATTCACTCTAGTGCGTTTTGCTTCAACATGGTGGGAATTTGAATAGTTATATACAAAAGCTGCTCGTGTATTGAAATAAATAGTCAATGAAGAGGTTAAGAGAGAGGTGTACCGTTTGAGAAACGGCAAGAGTAACGCGAAATAGAGTTGCGTAGTTCACGAACGAACTAATTCAATTGAACGCTTCATTCTTGTGAACTATATGAACTAGTTCACACTGTTCCGCACTTTTGTTTCAGTAGTTCACTGGTTTCAGCACTTGTTTTTATTTCAGTTGTGCAGTTCTCTCTGCCATTTTTTTGGTCATGCTCTGTTTGTCTCACTCAATTTGCACAGAGGTGCATGATGTTGCAATCTTTGTGGAATGGAAATGTTACCGGCCTCTACACAATAACTACAGCGCTGATCACCACTTTTTCATATTATGGCGATTTTTTTAAAAAAAATTCGTCGTTACGAATTGGACCACTATATGAAAAACCATTAGAAACCCACAAAAAATTTAATATTTTTTCGATTTGACGCCCCGTTTCCGAGATATAGACATTGTTTCTAAATTTTTCACATTTTCGATCAAAAATGAGAATGGGTTACCCTGGGTAACACATTACCCATCGCCGTGGGAAATGGGTAAAGGCCGCTTACCCATTCCCCATGTGTAATGGATAATCGTGGTGGGTAATATAATAATGGGTAGCTCCATTATTTTCCACTTACCCTGTGGGTAATGAGTAAACGTTCATTACTTTCCACTTACCCTGTGGGTAATGAGTAAACGTTCATTACCCATTCCCCACGATGATGTGTTACAGATGGGTATATATGAACTCTGTAGCCAGCCACATACAAACTGTTATAATTTAAAAAATTCATATGTTTGTGAAGCCGTCAATAGTGGCGTCAAATTCAACTATTTTGTTTAAAATTGTCACTTCATCTCAATTTATGGTAATACAGGGTGGAGCGCGGTAATTTGCTTATTTGGGAATGAAATAAAAAAATTATGAAGCTTAGAAAAATTTATTTTATATTTTAATTATAATGAAAGGTGGGAATTTTTAAATTATATGGTTTTATATAGTGTAGCTGGCAAGGGAATTTTTAAATTATATGGTTTTAAATAGTGTAGCTGGCAATTGTCGACCATCGCTATCCACACACTACTGCATACGTTTTCTGAAGTTTTCATGAACTCTAACAAGCATGTCGACTGGTATTGTGCCAATTCTGCCAAAATATTGTTAAGGTGTTGGGATGGTGATATCAATTGCGTCTGAAGTCTTCTTCTTATGATGAAGCTGTCAAAATTTACTATTGTCAAAAACGATATCGATTGGAACAGCAAAAATGGAAATGTTATCACTATTACAATTGTTTTTTTCACCATAGTACTTTGATACGGATTGGCACAGGCTCTAAAGCTATGTTCAGGTATACCGAGATTTCATTTCCAGAAACAGTTGATTTTTGTACTGCAAAACATATGTATGGTGGGTTGAAATCCCGTAAACTTCGAAATCTCGGTATACCTGAACGTTGCTTTAGATAAAAAATATGTACATGCAATCAAAGATGATAGAAAACCCCTAGATGGTGTAATCTATGAGGTGGATTTGAAAGTCAAGGGAAATTTTCTAAATGGCGCAGCAATGGCGGAAATGGGCAAATTTCCCTGTAAACAAAAACTATTGAAGAAACTATTTAACCATGCTGTGTTGTCTATAGTAGTGGTCCTCATGCAAACTCGAAATGAGCCTCGTAAACTCGAGACAAACTTACGCGGCAAATGTCAAAACAAAGAAATTTCCCATACAAAGCGACTTGCATGAAAGTGGAAAGTCTTCCAGTCAGATTTGCTGCGCAAACGTGGGATGGAGAAACGTGCAAACTTTTGACATTTCGTTGCCAACTGACTAGGATGGATAAATAAGGTGATAGCACTAGAACAGTAGAAAAAGTACACAGACATAATACATGCAATTGCTACTGCTATCCATATTGGTCAGCTGATATGGTTTTGAGCACAAATACGCTGATCAACTTTACTTGGTGCCTCATGCAACGGTGCGAGGGAAACTTGCGCTGAGCAAAAGTTCTCGGCTTTCACGTTTGCATGAATGCCGCTAGTATTTTCAAAAAAATATCAAAAGATTTTCAATTATCTGTATTATATTTTCAAATTCAAACAACAGAATCTGAATAAAAATGTTTTTTTTAGTGCTTTTTCGTCAAATCCGAGTGAAAACTGGTCGTAGGGAGACAGCAAGTGAAAATGGTGAATAAGCGACTGAATTATCCATAGACGAATATAGTATAGTATAGACACATTAATTCCCTCTATAAATTAAACGTCATAGGTATAGTTCCAAGTAAACATTGAATGGTGGAAAACATGGGTTCAATAATACCAGATAGAGGCAACAGTAAACAACGTCCAACAAAGGAACAACAACAGCAATTCGTGTTTTCGTGGCAAACTAGTTGTGTTAAATACAATACAAATGTATACCAACGATAAAAGTCATCAAAAAAGTGCAAAAAACATTTAAATTTTTCAGTTCTACGCCAAAACGACTTGAAAAAGTTAAGTAAACATATTTTGTAACTCTACCTGGTGTAAGTTAATTTTTGTCAAATTTCTCTCATTTCCACAAACCTACGACAATGAATGTGAAATGAAACTTCAAATGAGAGAATAAATGTTTCTATACTATATTCGTCTATGGAATTATCTATGCTATTTTTATCATCTTTGATGCGATTTAGAAACTAGTGTGATAAGATATCGTACGTATATCAACTGGGCTTATTCGTCTTTTCGATAACATTAAAATAGACATGGACTTTAAAGAGTTTCTTTTGATTTCGTATAGAAAAATATATGTCAACAGTTGTTTTTGTCCAAAGCCTATCAAATTCTGGTCTATACGGCGTAAAATAGTTTTTCTGAAAAGCCCTCGTGAAACATGCAAATGTAGTCTCTCTTTGACATCAAAGCCTGTTATGAAAAATCGAATACATAACTTTGTATCAAGTGTTTTTGTGACAGAAAATGAGTTATGAGTACAGTGACTAATATTTGAACACGAATTGTAATATTGTACTTTTTATGATGGGTTATGATGGTTAATACAACTTAATTTCTGTAACAACAACTTCTATTTAGTAAGACCTATTTTTAATTTATCCATAGCATCGACAAATAATTCTGATGTATGATAATTAGGAACTCTGATCAAAATATAGTTTATCATGGAATTTCCAATGCCTGAATTGATATCCAGCTATATTTTTCCCTGTGTGTAACCGATACAATTTACTAGAACGTTGGTTCATTTTTCGACTACAACAGTGTAATCGTATAAATTGGAAGTCACGTCCGAAAAATTCGAAATTTTTTAATGTTAATTATAAACACTTAACCCTGCTGTTAGATTAGGACCATTTGGTCCAAATTTTTTCTGTTTTCCCTTGTAACTTTGGAACGGTGATATATACTGACTAAATTTTTCTGCTAATGGGGTCTTTTAATAAAACAACGTTATGTGCGAAAATTAAATTTTCTAACTTTATTCAGGACTGAGAAAAATACAAAATGACGAATCTTAGGTTAGAGGACCATTTGGTCAATAGTACATTTTTTCATTACCAAGCGAATGTAAATTCATGTCAAATATTTAGAAGATGTTTTTGATATGTCAAATACTTGCTTTAGAAATTATTGAACCAAAATAGTTACAAAGGATAAGATAAAATTATTATTTTGGATGAAAATTCCAGTATGGACCAAATGGTCCCTCAACCTAAGATTCGTAAATTTTTTCATTACCAAGCGAATGTAAATTCATGTCAAATATTTAGAAGATGTTTTTGATATGTTAGCGGATGTTTTTGATATGTCAAATACTTGCTTTAGAAATTTTTGAACCAAAATAGTTACAAAGAATAAGATAAAATTATTATTTTGGATGAAAATTGCAGTATGGACCAAATGGTCCCTCAATCTAAGATTCGTAAGTTTTTTCTAATCTAACAGCAGGGTTAAATGAAACTATAAAGTTTCATTAGTTTTCAACAGTCGAAGTGTTCATAAAATTTAAAAAATTATATATTTTTTAAATAAAGACATCTAAATGATTAACTTTATTGCAAAACCAAACAACGATTTGCTGATTAATTCAAATGTTATTAACTGATATTCATGAGATTGCTCTAGTTCCTTTATTTCCTCTACTTTTGGCCTCCAGTGTAAAGCCTCGTATTCAGTTCTTGCGAAATATTCGTAAGAAATTTTGACATTTATCTCTAAACGGAAAATTTTGTTGCGGAGAGTTACCACCTATCTAAGATTTACCTTGCAAATATTTCATTTATAATTCCTCTACGCATTCCATTTAATTTTTAACGCATGTGTTGTTACTTCTGGTTGTTAAAATTATAGAAATATCAAAATTCCGATCTCAAACAATTATTAAACAATTGTCTTCGTACGAAATAACTTTGGCGTAACAACCCTGTAATTGATTTTGACTACGAAATTTTCGCAAAGAACTGAGTACCAAGCAAATGAAAAACGAGCGAATTTTTCAGTTCATAATATTTTCGTTATTTTTGATACACGTACTTCTTATGGCAACGAAAATTTCATAAAAACTGAATACCGGGCTTAAGTCGGAATTCATTTCTAATAAACTATGTACGTGCTTTATAACTCCAGCAGCTGCTACTGACCCAATATTGTTTGGGTTTTTACAAATTGTCCATGTCGTATAAATCGTATCTATGTGCATTGGGCACTTGCAATTTCGGAGTGATTTCAATCAACAACACACTTCATTGTGAATAACCAGTTTATGCGTATGTGAACTCATTCATGTAATCTGAATGAAATGTAGTTAAATTTTTAATTCAGTTCAAAATGGTCATTACCTGTACTTAAAAATCGGAACTGACACAATTTCATTTTTCCTTGTGCCAGTGTATGAAGACCAAACCAAAGCTTTGCCATGAGTGAAAGTGAATATCGCGCTGATGATATCGCTATTCGTTTGAAGGTAATGAGCCAAAATTTGCATGAAGTCAATTTGTCACACCTAAGTAATATTGAAAAAACCGTGGGCTCTTTAACTTATCTACAATATTATACTTTGCTGACCGCTAATTAAACATTAACCTCCCCTCTTTTCAATGTTTCAGCCACCTCCTCCCCCTTGCTTTATGTTTAATAAAACATACCCAGATGATTTTGTTTTGTTGTTTTGTGTTTTTTTTAAGGTTTGTTAATTTAGTTTTGTTGTATTTATTTTGAAAAATAAAATAAAAAAAATAGAATTATATTCAACACAGATAAATTTGAAATTTGTTTGTTGTGTAGTCGATTTGTTTGATTTATGTATAAATAACTTCATTAATCGATCGATGATCTTGAAAATTAAATAAATATATTTAAATATGATTTATTAAATTAAATTTGGGAATTGCTGATTTATGGCCATTTTGTTGGGGCGGATGTTGGGGTATTGGCCGAATATAAAATCGAATTGTTTCGATAATTTTGAAATGAATTCGCTCTAAATGGAGGTGTTAGTGTTGTTTTTGTTTTGTTTATTATGATTATTATTATTATTATTAATACAAAGGTTAAAAGTTCATCGTCATCATTTGTTTAAATTTTAAATTACAAGTGGTAAAGGGTTTTCAACTATTGTGATTTTTTTTTTGTTTACATTACAGATTTTGTGTTTTTGTTTTAAAATAAAATAATATATTTGTTTAGTAATCGTTGGTGTTAATTTATACAAATATAATATATTGCATTTTAGTAATTCGATGCACCCAAAACACTGTACATCAAACGGTTGAATGATCCACTTTGGCGAATGGTATCATCGGTTGTGTTTACCACCTTAAAAGTAAAAAAAGAAAAAAAAATAAAAGGAAATATTAATTAGTCATCAGTTTATCAGAAAATCATGTCATAAAATAATTTTATTACATATAATTTATTTAATTATAAGAATTACACTAAAGTAAGTTGCGTAGTCTCTTTAACATCTTAAGCCCGGTATTCAGTTGTTATGAAATATTCGTTTTGTATAAATTTCGTTTTGTAAAAAATGCAAATTAAAAAATCGAAATCGAAGTTTGAATTCCATGTTTGCAAAAATACGATGGAAGTGTGAACTAAAAGTATTTCCTCAATGACAAGTTTGGCAAGTTTGGCTCCTTTAATCAGTTTTTCAATACGCATCATTTAAGACTCCGTGATGTAATGAAAATAGTCAGAACTTGTGGTTTTCACTGTACCCTAATCCACATACGATACAGCATGTGACTTGACTTTTGTTGCAGATATTTCCTCATTGGTATGTGACCATTAATGCCCCGTATTCAGTTCTTGCGCAATTTTCGTAAGAAATTTAGTCATTTATCTCTAAAAGGAAATATTTGTTACGGTGAGTTACGACCTACCTTTGATTTATGTACCTTGCAAATATTTAATTTATAATTCCTCTACGCACTCCATTTTATTTGCATTGCATGTGGTATTATTTTTGGTTGTTACATTTATCGAAGTGCTAAAATTCCGGTGTTTTCGTACAAAATAACTTTGGCGTAACAACCCTGTAATAGATTTTGCAAACGCAAAGAGCTGCAAAATAGCTGAGTACCAAGCAAATTTAAAGTAATACAGCATTCGCACTGCCATCGATATGCTTGATTTTGCCACTTTTGTTGATTTCAAGCAAAAATCAAGAATATTTCCATACGTTTTGACTGACAACAAATCCGGTATTTTTTCGTATTTGTCTAGGAATCAGGAAAAAATCTTAATTTGCTTTATGCAACGCTGTTTTATCTCACACTACGAACGAATAGTACGTCAAAAACGATGTACAAATAGACAGTCAAAATGTCTCTTCACTCAAATGCCAACAAACAAATCAAGTGAAACCCTAGCACTTATATGTCATCTCTCTTACTCTCTTCATTGAATATTTGAATACACAAGCGGCTTTTTGATAGTGTTATTGTATATAACTATACAAATTCCAACCGTGTTGAAATAAAATTTCATAAACTATGCAAAAAGTATGAAACAATCAAGATATGACACGAGAGAGAAATGTGTTTGAGTGAATATATGACACTTTTGGTTCTCTTTTACCAGGGTTGTCAAATTGCGCATACTTCTGGTTGTCTAATTCTTGATCGCATTTGAGTACGTTTGTTTACAACCATTTCAATCACGGCCAAAAACGATGTACAAGTAGACAGTCAAAATTTCTCTTCACTCAAATGCCAACACACAAAACGAGTGAAACCCTAGTACTTCTCTACTCTCTCTCTCTCTTACTCTCTTCTTTGAATATTTCAAAACACGAGCAGCTTTTTGATAGTGTTATTGTATATAACTATACCAATTCCAACCATGTTGAAGTAAAATTACATAAACTATGCAAAAAGTATGAAATAAGCAAGATATGACGCGAGAGAGAAATGCGTTTGAGTGAACTCCTAGCACTTTTTGGTTCTCTTTTACCAGGGTTGCCAAGTTGCGCACATCTTCGGGTCGTCTAATTCTAAATCGTCTTTGTCACGGCGCATCGATGTGGTGGTACCACTAGAATACCCGACTTATTTAATTCTTGCATTTCTTAGGTATTTATTGTTTCTCAAACATACATATATTTTTAATACTTTTTTTAACTTTTATTCCTGGAATACATTTGTGGCCGCCGGTGGCACAATAGTAGTGTGGGCGGCTCTTGTGCATGAGAACGTGGGTGCAATCCCTACTCTGACCACCTTAAATTTCTTTCGACGGCGGTCACCTCGCTTAGTGACGGCGACACTATCAAGTACTTAGCCATGAAATAGGTTCTCAAAATTTCTCTTCAGTCAAATACCAACAAACAAAACGAGTAAACTATGCAAAAAGTATGAAATAATCAAGATATGACGCGAGAGAGAAATGCGTTTGAGTGAATATCTGACACTTTTTGGTTCTCTTTCACCAGGGTTGCCAAATTGTATACATCTTCTGGTTGTGTACCACTTTGAACCAAAAAGTGCCAATAATTCACTCAGAGCCCAAACAGAACCAGACATGTTGCAGGCAAAAAGGATGTACAAATAGATACGAAAAAACGCTGAAATTTGGCAACCCTAGTAGAAGAAAACGAAAAAAGTCGATGCGAGTCACTCAAACGCATTTCACACTTTTTACATCTTTATGTAATTTTATTTAAATATGGTTGGAATTTCAATAGTTAGATACAATACTATCATCAGAAAACTGCTCGTGCATTGAAATATTGAACGAAGAGAATAAGAGAGAGAGAAGGGAACCCACGCGCTTCACTCGTTTTCTTTGTTGGCATTCCACTCCATGAGTATATTTTCTTCTCTATACCATAGTTGCTTTATGACAGAACCAAACAGTGCCAGTAATTCACTCAGAGTCTAAACAGAACCAGACACGATTCAAATGACGACGAAACAATCTCTAGCGTCTGAATGAAATGGAAGAGAGAGCGTTTAGCGACTGCGGTTGATTTTTCTCTCTCTGCGTTGAATAGGAATTATATTGTTTTTACTGCATTTAAAATGTATTCACTTTTATTGTATTGTGTTAAACGATAAATTATTTTGAACCCTTATCTTTAATTTTCTTTTGCAATCACATACACCATCGTATGTATGTGTTGGTTTCTCTTATGATTTTCATGAACATGTGGCAACTACATTCTCCCAATTGAGAGAGCGCCGCCAAGCAATTAGAAAAGATTCTATTCTAGCGTAGAGTCGTCAGCCGCAGCGGATTAACTTGACGATTTTTCCCTGCCATAAGAAACCTGTGTAGGAAAAACGTCGTCGTCTGTAGCGTGTTTGATTATGTTTTGACTCTCAAACGCATTTTTCTCGCGTCTTATTTCCTACTTTTTGCATAGTTTATTTAATTTTCTTCATGTTTATTTAATTTTACAACATGTTTATTGTCTATTTGCACATCGTTTTTGTTTTAACTGCGCATTTACAACCATTCATATCCGTAAAGGCGCATTGATATGGTGGGATCAGGGGAGAACTTCTCATAAACCAGTGAGCTGTGGGCGTTCTAGTTTTACACTCACTGATTGGGACCTACAGTTTTACACCGGTTCCGAACGGTATTTTGAGAAGCTTTTTCATGGCTAAATACTCGATAGTGTCGCCATCACTAAGCGAGGTGACCGCCGTCGAAAGAAATTTTAGGTGGTCAAAGCACTACCATTGCACCACCGAAGGCCATTTACTAGAACAACCGACTGATTTTTTTGATTTCTTAAGCATTTATTGTTTCTCAAATTCAAATGTATTTTGTTTTTCTTCTTTTTGTTTACTTTTATTTTTGTAATACATTTGCGCTCAATGTGATTGCGGAAAAACTGCAGGCGAAACAAAATACATATTATTGTGTGTGTTGTCGTAGTAACACCACCTCTTCCATGCGCCTTGACTTTTCCTCTAATCAAAAAAAAAACCAAATTGAATGGTGTAAACGGCGAAGATTACAGAACAAGGTTATCGCTAACCTGGCCGTGATAAACTGCGGTCTAAATGCGACATAATGCTTCAATCTCGATCTGTGTAAACGCCGCATAAACAACTGATGTTTGTATTTTCTAAAACACCGTTCCCAATGAGCATGTGTAACACGTTTTTTGAACCGAAACCAGCCAACTCTTGTATTAAAAATCAGCTGCTTTTGGCCTCAACATATGTTAAACGTGTTAAAGACACTTAGTTAAAACGTAACCTAAATAAATTTTAACTTTATATTTCTTATAGACCATTCACACTAACGGTTCAAATCTTGGTCAACAAGTTTTTGACTACAAATATTATATTACTTTATAACCTAGGTATTTTAATGTTGTATTGCTACTTACATTGTACGACGGGCCCCGAACTGGCGCTGACTGGAGTAGTTTCTATTTTTTTTTTTTGAGAAAAAAGAATAAAAGTGGTTTTAATTTACGCATAATTTTGTGGAAAACATCTGTGATCTCTGATATCATGAAGTTAAAACTTTTGCTTTTTTGTCGAAAATGTTTAGTAATGCATTATTAGTACAATCAGGTTAACGGGAATGTATGATATATCAAACGAATTTACAAAGTGACTAGTGATACAGTGCGTTTCACAAGTACGTATTTAAACAATTCAACATGGGGTTTTGTGCAACCTTTTAGTGAAACACACTGTACCGATGAATATAAATATATGTATGTGATGTAAAATGTTATTGTCGAATTTCAAAATGGCTGGCTACACATGAAGCATACAACAAATTCATACAATATCGATGTGGCGCATAACATTTACAGCTGATGTCTACGACGACAATATTTTAGTAGAATTAATTGCGTTTCCTTGAAAAAAATCTAACGCTTTTCAAAATGAGCGGCGAGCTGAGCGATCTGATGCAGTGGTAAATAAAATCAAAAATCTCAACTGAAACACAAAGTTGAATTTAATGCGAAAATAATATTTATAAAGTAAAATGTAAGACAGGATATCAAAAAAAAATTAAATAAAAAAACAGTGATTGACAGAGGACAATCGAGCTGACGATATGCGATTTCAATGCTGATAATGACAAGAGAGCAAGATACATTTTAAAAATAGAAAGAGAAAGAGAGACAGTGCGATTACACACAGAACTGTTCTTGATTGTTGCACTTGAGATCAATCACATTGCGACACTGTGATCTTACCTTTCCTGGAACCATTTTATGGGGTTGGAAAACCTTGGGTTGCACTGGCACCGTTACTTCTTGGGTATGGTCGGCAAAATCGTAACCCGCTTCCTGGATGGCTCTATAGGTTTCACTCTTTGATGGATCATAGACAACTGTTTGCTTGTAACTATTCAACGGAGTTGAGGTACAATATATCGAGTGTTTGTAGAGGTGCAGCAAATGTATGAGTATCCGATTGTTTTTTTATATTAATTTAACGATTGTAGTCGAGATTGATTGTTTGGAATATTTATTGGACGATTATTTAGAGAGTATTTTTTTTTATTTTGGTTTGATTTGTTTGGTTTAGAGCGAAGAGTAAGATAAGAGAGAAAAAACAGGATGTGCACAAAATAAGTTAGAATTAGTTTCAAAAAACAATGTTTGTTTGGTAAATTTGCAAAAAAAAACAACTCAATGGCAGTTTAAATGACAATTTCCAATTCAAACTTAATGGCTAATAAGAATGTTTGCGCAAGTGGGTGTTAGATCTACGAGAACATTTTAGCATTTGTGTTCTATTAAGTTGAACTTTGTTTGGAATTAGTGGGTTGGACAAGCATGATGGATATTAGAGGGGGGGTATTTTAGGGAATTTTAGAAATCTCTAATGCCTTTTGAAATGTTAGCCACAAAAGCGAATCAATATAGCGGGAAACAATTGGAAACGTGTAATCGTAATTGGGGAGGGGGCGGAGGAGAGAAAGGGGTCAGGGTATTGTAAAAAAGGTCATATGTTGCATTTGTCAAGTATAAATTGGGATGAGGCAGATAAGTAGAGATAGTAAGTGTGGGGAGTGAAAAGTGTTTGTTGAGGGAATGGGATTTAAAATCTTCTAAAAATTTTTTGTGTTTAGATCTCTAATATCATCAGCTTTATGAAAACATAAAGTTTCTGCTCTTTTTGTTTTTTGATTCAACTGTCATTTCAATGATGGTAGAGTTGCTCCCGCTGCTTTTGTCGCTGTGCCCGTTCACGTAGTTCGTTAAGTTCTTTCTGCTTTTGTTGCTCCAGTATTTTATATTTTTGTTCCAGGAAAGATAGATCGATGAAAATTCTAAAATTAATCGTGCAGCCTATTGTTCTTAACAATTCATGTCCTTACAACAACTACTAATACTAACGTTACTTTGTTTTAATTAGACATGTTGTAGTAAAAATATGTTTGCTTCTTGTTTTGTTTACTGGGAGAAGTTTAAACTGTTTGTAACTGGATTTGTTGCGTGGTTAATTTCAAAAAAAAAAAACAAAAACTGTGTTGATTTTTTTAGTACTAGTGAAGCGATAACGGAACATACGTGAATTGAAACATTTATGATTCACATTGTTTCCTGTTCCATTCAGTGCAAATCTTCACTAAAGTGTGGACCAGATTTTCAGTCATTTATTAAACTGGTCGGACATATATGTGAAATATTTGAGAAAAGTGAAATTTCGGTATACAAAAATTGACAAGATAATTTGAATAAAAAAAAGTGAAAGATTTAATTAAAATTTGTGACACTTAAGAAACAATTATATTTAACTTCCCTTAATGTAGTTTTGAATAACAGTAATGACATTAAAAAGACACATAATACCGGCTGGGAAAGATAAAGCGGCGTTCAGGTATTCCGCGATTGCGAAGTTTTCGAGATTTCAACCCACCAAACATATGTTTTGTAGTGTAACTGAATTTGAAAAACGGCTATTATTTATTGTTACATATTATCAAATTTTTTTGTTATTAGTTAAAATTAAGTTCGAACACATTTGCACTAAGTCAAGCAAAAATCAAAATTAAATTTTCGCATAGACATATAATTTTCCACATATATTTAAATGTGGAAACAAAATACAATATTTTCCGTAATTAAAAAAAATTTTAATTACCGAATTATTTTCTTTTCCATGTCACAAATTTAAAAACTATTTAAAACAAAAACCTGCAATTTGTAAATTTTTATTATATTTCAGATATATGCCTTTTTAAATATAACCAGCACTGTGGAAATATTTATAATACACCGAGTAGTGTGGGTTTGAAATAGTGTTATGAAAAATTTTCAAATTTAGTAATTAATAATATTAAAGAATCAAAAAAAGAGATTAATTTCAAAAAATTTTGTTAAAAGTTTTAAAAAATCATAGTAACAACAAAAGTACAGAAAACAACAAAAAATATCTATGTATTTACAGACGATCTACATATATTTTTTCTGAAATTTTAAAAAAACCGACGAGCCTTACATGAATCTCAAAGTCTACAGTTGCAACAAAATATACGATGGCAAAAAAAACACTTATAACAGAGAGAGAGAGAGCTACAAATGGAGGTTATCAGTATAAATCATGAAGTTTAATGAGAAGTTTTTTTACAAAAACTATTGACGTCTAATATATTTTCGATCTGTATACGGCATTCGCACTGACATCGATTTCCTTGATTTAACTACTTTTGCTGATTTTAAGCAGAAATCAAGAAAATTCGCTTGATTTCCCGTAGATTTTGACAGACGATAAATTGGGTATTTTTTCTTTGTCGTCTGAGAATCAAGACAAAAAAGCAAATCATCTTTATGCAACTACGCATGAAAAGTACGTTTATTTACAACCATGTCAATCACGGCCGAAAAGGATGTACAGGTATAGAAGAAAAAAACCCGCAATTTGGCAACCCTAGGAGAAGAGAACCAAAATAGTCGACGCGATTCACTCACACGCATTTGTCTCCCGCGTCATAACTTGATTATTTCATACTTTTTGCATACTTTATGGAATTTTATTTAAATATGCTTGGAATTTCTATAGTTAGATACAATAACATCATCAGAAAATTGCTCATGTATTGAAATATGCCACGAAGAGTGTAAAAGAGCGAGCAGAGAAACGACACGCTTCACTCGTTTTCTTTGTTGGCATTCCACTCCATGAGCATATTTTCTTCTCTATACCATAGTTACTTTATGTCACGGCGCATTGGTGTGGTGGTGCCACTAGAATAGGCGACTTATTTAATTTTCTCATTTCTTAGGTAATTATTGTTTCTCAAACTCAAATATATATTGTTATAGGATTGGTGTGTTTCAAATCAAAATCAAATCCAGAAAAAACAATGCGAACACAACAGATTTTGTTAGGACTTATGATACGAAATCAAGAAAAAAAAATCCTGTGCGATTAATAGCTCATTCGCACTGCAAAATATTTTCCGGATTTCGTATTAAATGCCTAACAAAATCCGGATTTTTCTGGGATTTTTCCTGATTTGATTGAAAGTCAGGGCGTATTGATGAGGTAGTGTTACTACGACAAGAAACACAGCAAGCCTACAACAATAAGCATTTTGCTGTGTCTCGTGTTTTTCCACAATCAAATTCAGCACAAATGTATTCCAAAAATAAAAGAAAACAAAAAAAGTATCAAAAATATGTTTGGAAAACAAGAAATGTCTAAGAAATTACAAAAGTAAATAACTCGGCTATTCCAGTAGTACCACTAGATCAATGCACCTTGATTGAAATGGTTGTAAACAAACGTACTATTCGTGCGTAGTGTTAGATAAAACAGCGTGGCATAAAGCAAATCAAGCATTTTTTCCTGATTCTCAGAAAAATAAGAAAAAATACCCGATTTGTCTTCTGTCAAAACGTATGGGAAATCAATCAAGTTTTCCTGATTTCTGCTTAAAATCAACAAAGGTGGCAAAATCAAGAATCACGATGCCAGTGCGAATGCTGTATAAGATTTAAGATCTTGTTAGCCGTCGATTGAACTCTCTATTGGCTTATATATACGGTACTAAACACGGTATCGAATAAACTCGTGTCAGTGTACCGCACCTAAAATACAAGCATTTACACGCATTAAACAAATATGTATCTAGTGTTTTAAATCGTGTTACAAAATCAGAGTTGCCTTAATAATTCAAAACAGAAAATAGTTAACGTCAGAAAATAAAATCTCTTCACATTACCATTTAACTAAATTGATCTTGTTAACAAATCGTTCCAAATTTGATCTTGTTACCAAATCGTTCCAAATTAATTGATCTTGGTAACAAATCGTTCCAATACACTTAGGTCGCATTGGAAATTCGATTTTCCATTTGGGTTAATAAGAATTAATGCGTCGTGTAAACGAGGTATATGATTTATATAATCTTGTATGTTTATAGCAGTATTTACACGGTACATCTGATGTTTAATTAGTTCGTGTACGTGTAGATTGACGCTTCGGCAATGAGGTACATAATTTTTTTCGTTTCACTCTTTTTTCTTACTGTAATTGAAAAAAGTTTCTTTAGTTTTTTATTATGTTTTTTTATATTTTGTCCACAAATATGTTTCCGATATGTAAATCAACATAAACTGAAGATTTGTCCATCAGATTTTGTTTACATGATACATCACGCACACATCATTTGGATTTAATCATCTCAAATATGAAACTCATTTGTATAATCTACGTTTGATTGATGATCTGCACAAATTGTGGCCCTGTTCCGCATATACACTTATTTTCACTAATCCATTCATAGATTATGGGGATTTTACTTCCAGTTTAGCGGGAATAGTCTGGCAAAAAAGTTAAGCTACGTTCCCACTTAGCCTGTTTAACACTTCTAATATATTTTGGCTTTTTCATCAAAAAAATATTTGGTAGAGGTATTTTGAACAGTCCAATGTTATTTCAATCTGAACCAAAATGATCAACAGATTCTAAAACTACTCCACAATGCTTCCTAAATCTCACATTTTCAGATTTCTAGTGAATTTTTCGACAACTGAATAAGGTTTTGTTGACATCCATTACCTCGTTTCTGTAGTTCTCGAATCTCTTCTTTTGCAACGTTGTTTTGCGAAAGCTTCTGTGACGTACTGTTTTGTTCATGCTTATTGAAAAATTCGAAAAAATCTGTTTGTAAACAGTAGGGAGTCGAAAAATTTTAAATTTGAAAAGTCAAAAACACTCACAATTTAAAACGGTGCGAGATTTTGATGTGTCTTCAAAAAGGCTCTTTAAGAATTTCATATTCATATTTTAAATGGAGAAGGTAAGAGTTATGTCATTTTGTTCTGTATGTCAATTAATTTGGAATTTGGAATAAGAAGAAGAGGAAGAATTTGGAATAAGAAGAAGCAGTGTGAATCCCTGAAAACAACTTCCGTTTTTTATTCTTTTTCGCACTAGATAGTTTGTTTGTTTATAGTTGTTTATTACTTGACAGTTGTCTTGGAATATTGAGATGAAAATGTCATCAGAATTGCCAGTGTAATCGCGAAGATTATGTGAATAATACATTTACAGTTTACAAGCAATTCACATTTTTAAAAAGGAGGCTACACATATTCGTTTCGGATGGTTTTGATTGATCCTTATTTAAGGACGTATGTAAAATGTTTTGTGTCAATTGTGTAATATTTACAAGAGTAGGGGTAATTGATTATAGAGGATAGATAGTGGTAAGCGAGATAACTACATACTTTACACGAACTCTTCAAATTTCGTATTTTGATTTTGAACATTTACAGGAACTGGTTGGATAGTAATGCTATATATATGTATATAGAGCTAAGGAATTTCTAATGATCAGCAGAATCGAAACTATCAAAATGTTTTAATTTTTCTATACATGAATTGTGAAAATTGATAAAGTATTGGGTAGTACTTAGGAATGATTGATTGTTCAATATATATTTATATCTCTAATTATATATGCATATTGTTCTTTCGTTTACCCGTCAAGTTTTGTTGGCAAAGGACGATGCAAAGCACTCTTCCTTACATTATGGACACTACAACAAATAATACGAATAGATAGATAGAGAAAGTCGACATAAATTATATATAAAATCACATCAATTCACTTTTAAACAACAGTGTAGTATTGTTTAATAACTGGGCGTGCATACATCTCATATCTCACAATATTCATGTATATATGGAGAACTTTGGTAATAAAAACAGAGTTTAAACGGGTTGTAGAGACGTTCAAAGAAATAAAAATTACACATTAGTTAATATTAATATATTATAGCATTATGTAAATTTTGTAGTAGTATTTCTGGCAGTGTAGCTGGTGTATTAGTAGTGTAGCCTTTTGTTTCTTGAATTTAAATTAGCGTTTTTTAATTGGTAGTACTCATACTTGAAATCGTTTTTATTAACGTGTTTAATATTGGGATTTTAGTATCTATATATTTACATATTTTTGAATTATTGGTGTTTCATATATAAATATTGTTAATTTTAAGCAAAAAAAGCCCAATTTTTGTAGAAGCAGTTTGAGTTTTTCTTTTTCATTGTTTATTTTTCAGAATTCTAGTAGTCAGCCCTACTAAAGTCATACTACGGTTAGTAACTTAACGGAATAAAATATTTGAAGAAACTATACTTACGGAACTGTCTGGCGGATGGTGTTTTCAATATTATTCTCAGAGTACAAACCAATGGGGGAGTTGAATTGTTTGTGGAAAACCTAAAAAGATAATAAAAGTACAAAATTAATGGCGAACGTGTAAACAGGACTGCGGTATTACGATCTATCCCATTAGACCAACAGTTCTAACAGTTTCTATTCTTGTCGATAGCATATGAAATATCCTAATACATCAATGAAGTACGAAATCAAAAATATAGGTGAAAGCTTGCATTTGGAGATTTCAAGTGAAACAACAACTAATTTGTTTTTTTACGAAAACAGATGTTGGGTGAAAGAAATCTCGAAACAATATATTTCGATTGCAATATGAACAAGGTTTTAGAAATTCAAGCTTTATTATGAATTATATCTTAAATTAGGCCACGCTTATACTACATTCATACTGCAGCAGGGTTCTCTCAATTGGAGATTTGGAGTAAATTAACAGCTGATTATTGAATTGCAAAACAAATGTGTGGTTACACGAAATCCCCAAACACGAGATTTCGGTTGCAGTGTGTTTAGGGCTTTACTTTGCAATCGATATCTCGCCTAGCATATATTTTCAAATACGAAATCAGCATTCACTTTATGTTCCGTAATGCGAGATTTCTTACCAAAATGTGAACGTGATAGTAGGCATATCGAAACTTACAAAATTGACAAAAATTATCTACAAGTAGACAGTCAAAATTTCCCTTCACTCAAATGCCAACAAACGAAACTAGTGAAAATGTAGCCATTCTCTGCTCTCTCTCTCTCTCTTACTCCCTTCATTGAATATTTCAATACACGAGCAGCATATTATGCTAATAAATAAGCTTAATACCAAAAAGGTCTTGAGCTTGAATATATTTAAAAACTTGAAATTGCAAAATTGCAAAAAGTATGAAATATTCAAGATATGACGCGAGAGAGATATGCGTTTGAGTGAATTACTGGCACTTTTTGGTTCTCTTTTACCAGGGTTGCCAAATTGCGCCCATCTTCTGGTTGTATAATTCTTGGTTGTCTTTGACATTGAGGGAACGCATCAGAACTTGAACACTCTTCTCTAAAGACATTACACTACATTGACACTAGTTGTTATAACACTTGTGAACTAGCTTGGAGCTTACATAATATAGTTTTGCGGAGACAGCAGTAATACATTCACACTTTGTTTTGTAAATACACTAACACTTCTCTCATTGCCTTTGTCATTGTCTCTGATATTTCGAAGACAGTAAATTCGGCAAATGATATGACATTTCGTTGTAATTTTCGAAACAAAAGCAAAACATAATCGCAGAAGGCCGCAGAGTTTGAAAAATTTTATTTTTATTCGGAGATTTTTGTAAATATTATTGAATTCCCGCAAAACGCCACTAACGGTGGTTACTGAAAAGTGTATTTTTTAGTAGTCGGGACGTCAACGTTACACAAACAATTTGTCTCTTCTTTGACATCTAATTCATACTTGGCGTTTACACGGGCAATAGCAATTCTCCTTTCTCTCATTGTCTTCATCACTTTCTCTGATTTTTCGAAGAACTGATTGACGAAGTCAGTGAAGTTTCGTTGTAATTTGCGAAAAAAAAAACAAGAGATACTCGCAAAAGGCCACACAATTTGAAAAATATTTCTTGTATTTGTAGATTTTGGTAAATGATATAGAATTCACACAAAACGATACTGACGGCGGTAGTTTAAGACAGTATTGTCTTAATAATTGTCTGGGTGCCTACATTACGTAAACTCATGTCTCGAGAGGGATATTCTCAATTATCTTGTATCGTGTACACGCAGTGGATATACTCAACACCATAGGTATTGCCAACTTTATTCACTTGGTGCTGTCCTGCACTACTGCCACTTTCACTGAAGTTTCCCAAAATTCTCTATGACCTTTAATCTACACTTTGGGAAATTTTGTGATAAAAGTGTATATAAATGTGTATAAAGTGTGACAAGCTTTAAATAATTTTGCAAAATATTTTTTTCAAAATTTCAAAGCCACGAAGCTTCTATTGAAGTTATAAGAGGAGAAACCGCATAAAAACTATAGCAACTACTGTGGCCGTAGATACTAAAACCATTCATGTCTATGAGAACTCTGTATATTTGACCTAAGGCAGCAAAAAATTAATTTTAGTTTTGAAAACCATCCAGTACTGAAAATTTATTATGCATTTAAAAATCTTCGTTTTATTTATTCGTTCTAACTTACTTTGCCAGAATCGGCATCTTGGCCAACAACTCTGTGCAACATGGTGTCAGCAACACGTTGCTTCATAACGCTGTCATGAACATCATGGTGGGGATGGGCACGTACAGCTGGATTGGGATAATGTCTCATGTAGGAATCTGTGGTGGGAGCATCTTTTTTCACTTTAGCACCGGGCAAAACAAGTGGAGTTGTTCGGTAAGGCTGAAAGAAAAGAATACAAATGAAATCAAAATAGTGTTAAAATGAATAACTGCAAACAGATTTAATGTAAACAGTAGTTATTAACAAAGCTTAAAAATTGTAATTCTTCTCTAAAATTTAAAGTACGCAGTACATGTTTATTTGTTAGCAAACATGTAGCTATCTATATCTGTGATCTGACGATTTTTAATATCTTTAAATATATGTGGGCTGAGTGTCTTATATATGCATACAATTCCTCCCCTACATTTGGTGCCTGCTTATATATAATATTAATTTTCTATTTGTATAAATATAAACTCATAGTCAACTATAAAATCTTGAATATTTGAGCAGCATCATCATCATTATCATCTACGATTTGACGTTAAAAAAGATGATGAAAAATCGAGAACATTCGCCGATTGGTAAACATTTTCATTCCTTCGTCGTATTCTTCTTCTTCTTCGGCTATATAACAATGTATATCCAATGATTTTTTACTATCTGTTTACTTATTATCGTTGCTGGCTGTCGGCGACGGCCTCATCCCCCATTTCGTTATTATTTCACTGTTGAAATTTTTAAATTTCTTAGTTTGTATGGGAATGTTTGAGGTTGTCCATGTGTTTGTGTTTCTTTGTATTTTTAAATGATTACGTAAGATTTAGAATTTTGGTATCAGTTCCAGTTGTATTTTGAAACTCAAGGAAAATTTTTAGATATATGTTTGCTGACTATTTAGTACAGTTGAAACTCTTCACCAAGTGATTTGAAAATAAAATTCAAGAGCGGAAAGAGGTAGCTATTGTTGTTTATATCAAAGTTATTACATTATTTAAGGTTTTTGATATGATTAACACCCGTTTAAATATTTAGAAATATTTTTATATTTTTACCAACATATCCCACTCCTAACAATTGTAACCGCTTTGATAAATATATTAATTTCCGTGTTGTTCCCTTTCCATTTTGATTGATATAAGTTTTTCACTGACTTCATTTCGATATAAGAGTATAAAATCAGTTCAAACTGGCAAATCAATTAAGCAAAACGGTCAAACCACTGTTATAAAATCATATTATTTCGCATGCAGTGTGTTCAGTGAAAAGTGTCCAATAAGAATCACCTTGGTAAATCGATTAACAGAGTTGTCTATGATTGTTCCTACGTTTTACATGGCGTTTTGCAACAAATCAAACGATTTTTGGAATTATATTATATGAGAATACTTTGTGATTTTGTAATCATGCAAGTGGAACCGCATTAGTGGCAGTAATCGAATACTTTTTAGTTGAGTGTAGATATTTTCGCCAATAAAATTATTATTAGACACTGCTACATATTGAATTGGACTCATGTTTATTGGATTTTATATGACATATCATGTATACGAAATCTCATTAATTGGAAAAATGTCCCATTGCATATTTAATTTCCCATAAAAAATCAGCTTAATATTAAGATTTGGATAATTAATTTAAAACTAAGGCTTGGAAATTACTCTTTTTTATGTGTATAGGCTATTATTCAATTCCAACCCTTTACGAATTGCACTTACATTCCATACTAACATGTTCTATAGAATTTGATTACTTTAAAACTCAATATTATTTCCTACTTCCTCCCGCCTGTTTTCATTTTCTATTTCGTTCCATTCCGTTTCCATTAATATATGCGTTCCTTTTTCCTACTACTTTTATATACTACCATTCATCGGACTACCGAAAACGATGGACAAATAGACAGTCAAAATTTCTCTTCACTCAAATGCCAACAAACAAAACGAGTGAAACCCTAGCCTGCCCTCTCTCTTACTCTCTTCATTGCATATTTGAATACACAAGCGGCTTTTTAATAGTGTTATTGTATATAACTATACAAATTCCAACCGTGTTGAAATAAAATTTCATCAACTATGCAAAAAGTATGAAATAATCAAGATATGACACGAGAGAGAAATGCGTTTGAGTGAATATCTGGCACTTTTTGGTTATCTTTTACCAGGGTTGCCAAATTGCGCACATTTTCTGGTTGTCTAATTCTTGATCGTCTTTGGGACTACCAATAACGATGTACAAGTAGACAGTCAAAATTTCTCTTCACTCAAATGCCAACAAACAAAACGAGTGAAACCCTAGTACTTCTCTACTCTCTCTCTTACTCTCTTCATTGAATATTTCAATACACGAGCAGCTTTTTGATAGTGTTATTGTATATAACTATACAAATTCCAACCATGTTGAAGTAAAATTACATAAACTATGCAAAAAGTATGAAATAAGCAAGATATGACGCGAGAGAGAAATATGTTTGAGTGAACTCCTAGCACTTTTTGGTTCTCTTTTACCAGGGTTGCCAAGTTCCGCATTTCTTCTGGTCGTCTAATTCTAAATTGTCTTTGGGACTACAGTTACATTACAACCCTGCATGTATAGCACAAAGAGTATGGAATTTCAAATAGAGGAGAAAATTTACTCATGGAGTGGAATGCCCACAAAGAAAACGTGTGAAGCGCCTCGTTTCTCTGCTCTATCCCTTACTCTCTTCATTGAATATTTCAATACACTTGCAGCTTTTTGATAATGTTATTGTAAATTCCAACCATGTTGAAGTAAAATTACGTAAACTATGCAAAAATTATGAAATAATCAAGATATGACGCGAGAGAGAAATGCGTTTGAGTGAATTGCTAGCACTTTTTTGTTCTTGTTTACCAGTGTTTATTTAGGGTACCCACTCAATCATTGAAATGAGAGGTAAAGAGTATATGCAGGGGGTTCTATACCACAGCTTATCAACCTTAGACATGGCGATAGACGACTGGAAGTATGTACGGTTTCTAAATTAATTTTTCACACATTTTCCTTTCTTCTTTGAACCAAAAGTGCAAAACTCATCAACTGCGGCTGTTTTTTGTAACTAAATCAATACTAAAAAGGGACAACAAGTGAAATAAAGCAAAATGTAATGAAGTGTTAGAGTAAACTTATTTATAGAGATTGCAATTTTAATAAATTTATTAAAATAAAGATTTTTCTCATTCGGCATGGGTTGTCAAGTTTGTATAACTCTTGAACCTACTTTTGCAGTGACTTTCTCGGTTTCCGGTCCAAGAGCAACAGCTGTTGTATACTCTATGTATATTACTCTATGAGTATATGACATAGAAAATCTGTAAGACTCATCATCAAATGAAAAAACAAACCCAAAATGCATATGCCAGCAGGTGGAGCACACATTTTTCTCGACAAGTTTATAGATGTTGGTCAGTCAGTGAAAAGTAGTGAAAGTTCAACAGACATCCTCTATAAGGTATTCTATTCAGAGCGTCTTTGTTGAACTCTACCCTTTTTACTTCACTAGGGGAGAGCGATGAGAATTTTGAGAGGTGTTCATAGATAAGTTTTGTTAGTTAGTGCCAAAAAAAAGTTCAAACGTATCGTTTAATAATCAAAAGAAAAATATAAACGGAAAATTTTAATACATCTAATTTATTTGTGAATCTAAAATCCATATAATAACAATCATATGTTGCTTTATTTTAATTGATTTCAATAATTTCACGTAATAATTGGAATTAACTGAAAAGCATCTGCCAACTTGTCAGCAAATATCTGTTCATCTACCTGAATTATTGGGTGGTTTACATTTTTCATGAGAGTTACAGATTCTTTACGTAATATAAAATTTGCTGTGCTTTAAGAACAACTGACTGTTCATGTATCTGCCAAAGTTTGTTACATTGTTTATTTATTTGGTAAATACTACAAAATTTCTAGAAATTCTAAATAAATCGACAAATTTTACAAATAAAGAAAGAATTGAATGAATATACAAAATTAGCTGACTTTGACGGCACTGTACAATATTAATTCACACAAATCCTCCCGCTATCATTCCATTTTCTGGTATACTGCGGAGACATGTACAAATCCATAGAATTGTGATATGTTAAATCGACAAATCCATCTAACTGGATTTAATGACAGCAGTGCTCCTCATGCAAACTCGAAAGAGCCTCGTAAACCTCGCAAACTTACGCGGCAAACGTCAAAACAAGCTAATTTCCCATACAAAGCGATTTGCACAAAAGTGGAAAGTTTCCAAGTCAGATCTTCTGCGCAAAGGTGGGGTGGAGAAATGCGTAAACTTTTGACATTGCATTGTCAGCTGACCAGGATGGATAAATAAGGTTATAGCAATAGAACAATACAAAAAGTACAAAGATATAATGCATGCAATTTCTACTGCTACCGCCTTGGTCAGCTGATATTGTTTTGAGCACATATACGCTGAGCAACTTTACTTGGTACCTCATGTAACTGTGCGAGGGAAACTTGCGCTAAGCAAAAGTTCTCAGCTTTCACGTTTTAATGAATGCCGCTAGTATTAAACTGCAGTTATACCTAACAAGATTATAGTTTTTCGGGATTTAAAACGTCAAACTCCATAACAAAAAACCTCGATAATCCCGAAAATGCGATAAACTTGGTAGGTGTAAATGCCGCTTTAGTGCTTAGATTATTATTTGTATTGGATTGAGAGCTAACTTGGCGTTTATACGAAACGGTTTTGCGGAGACAATAGCAATACATTCAAGCTGTTTTACTAATACTGTCACACTTCTTTTATTGCCTTCGTCACTGTCTCTACATTTTCAAAGACAGTAAATGCGGCAAATGATTTAAAGTAAGCGGCCAATTCGTTGAAGTTTCGTTTGCAATTTGCGAAAAGGAAGCAAGACATATTCTCAAAAACCTGCATAGTTTGGAAAAATTTACTTTTATTTGTAGATTTTGGTAAATTATATTGAATTCACACGTAACTACATTGACGGCGGTTTCTTAAGAGTGTATTGTCTTTATACAAATCTGGATGCGTACGTTTCACAAACATTTGTTGTCTTCTTTGACAACTAATAAATTTTCCTACTGTCTTGTCACGTGTAAACGCAGAGTCATAATAATATATATTCTCAATTGTATTGCCTCTGTAAATGCACAGTTGATGAAAATCACGTAAGGCACAGTTATTGCGAAATAAAACATAAGAGGAAGATAATAAAAAATTTTAAGAATATCCTACATGCCATGTGTTAGAGCAGGAAGATTGTATGATTGATTGATTGTTGTATGTAATCACGTCTATTGTAATCTACACCATCATTTGGTAACGAAACAGTGTAGTAAGCATCTGTCCTTATCACATAAACACACTGCAATCGAGATCTCGTGTTTAGAGATTTCGTTTACCCACACATTTGGTTTTCGATACAATAGCGGCAGTCATGCAAACGTGAAACCCAAGAACTTTTGCTCAGCGCAAGTTTCCCTCGCACCGTTGCATGAGGCACCAGGTAAAGTTGCTCAGCGTAGTTGTGTTCAAAACCATATCAGCTGCCCAAGATGGATACATAAGGTGGTAGCAGTAGCAATTGCATGTATTATGTATGTGTACTTTTCTACTGTTCTAGTGCTATCACCTTATTTATCCATCCTAGTCAGATGACATCGAAATGTCAAAAGTTTACACGTTTCTCCATCCCACGTTTGCGCAGCAAATTTGCCTCGAAAACTTTCCACTTTTGAGCAAGTCGCTTTGTATGGCAAATTTGTTTGTTTTGACGTTTGCTGTGCAAGTTTACGATGTTTTCGAGTTTACGAGGTTCTTTCGAGCTTTCATGAAGACCACTAATAATCACCATGTAATTCACTTGAAATCTCCAAATGAGAGAATCCTGCTTCAGTGTGAATGCGGTATTACACAATGACATGTTTAACCGCGATAGAGTGAGTACCCCAATTGTGTATTTGTTTTCCGCGCTTTTTTGTTTTTGTATCAGCTGCACATTTGTAACATATGCGCCAAGAAACAGAACAAAAGAGTAATGCTTTGCTTTCCGTGTTTTGTGGCTACGTTTCAACTTTGTAGTTAATTACCGTGATTAAGACTTAAACAGTTCCACTAAATATTGACGAGTTTTTTGTGTTTTGTTATTGTATTAATTGGCACTAACTAAATGGCATCAGTGAGACGATCTACGCGATTAAGCAGTATTGGCCTGAAGTCAGCGACACCAACGACTCCTAGGCAATCAAACATATGGAAACATCGCCAGAGTAGAGATTCCAGTGACGAAGAGGAACAAGAACATTCCTCGAATTGTAGCAACGAAGAAAACATAGATCGTGTCAATAAAATGGAACAACAAAGGCGTAGGACAATTACTAAATCGCGTAAAGCATTGGAAGCGGAGGAGACAGCAAAAACGCCAAAATCAAAGAGATCTCCAAAGCCTATGCCAGCATACAAGAAAAGAGAATTACTGAAAAGACTACAGTCTGAACAGGATTCGGAGACCAATAATAGTGATGCCGAATACAATACACAGGCCTCGCCGCCAAAACAAATTCGCCAGCATGTGCAGGCTTTGCCTAAACATATGATAAGTCCATCAAGGCTTTTGGGTAGGTTAAGTATTGATGAAATGCCAGCTACTGTAACAGATAATGACTCTGACGAAGACTCGCACCATCAGGTGAAACTATTACCATCTAAGAAACACCCGAGTAAAGAGACAGTTGAAGTTCTTAAGCCCTCACCAGTTCGCAACAAATATCAAAATGCTCGACGTGTCTTAAATAGTGCCGAATGCCAAAAATTACCTGGTCGTGAAGAACAACTGGAGGAGTTGAGTGCGTTTCTACGCGATCATTTGGAGGCTAAAAAGTCAGGAAGTTTGTATGTCTCGGGCCAACCTGGAACAGGAAAAACCGCTTGCCTTTCCCTACTACTAAGATCTCCCGAGTTTTCTAAGCATTTTCAAAAGGTCTACGTCAACTGCACTTCTATAGCCTCCATAGGTGGAGTATACAAAAAGTTGTGCACGGAACTTGATCTCAAACCTCAGGGCCGCACAGAAAGAGATCATTTGATGGCTATACAATATCATCTGAAGACAGCAAAGCGTATGCTGTTAATAGTACTGGATGAGATTGATCAACTGTGCAGCTCCAAGCAATCGGTTCTCTATACAATTTTCGAATGGCCTTCAATACCAGATGCCCGTATTCTCTTGATTGGTATAGCAAACAGTTTGGATTTGACAGAGAGGACTTTGTTGCGTTTAAATGCTAGATGTGAGCTAAAGCCTAAGCATATGCACTTCCCTCCTTATACCAAACAGCAGATAGTGGATATATTTAAATCGCGATTGGAAGAGGCAGAAGTACTGGACATTTTCCCACCTGTTACGCTACAATTGCTGGCGGCTAAAGTAAGTGCTGTTAGTGGCGATGTTCGCAGAGCTTTAGATATTGGCAGACGTGTGGTAGAAATAGCAGAACAAGCCAAGAAGGCTGGCGAGAGAGAAATAAATCTGAAGAATCTGAATTTGCCTGGTGAAGTTGGAACAAAATCGGAGGAGGGTAAGTGCAACAATTTCTGAGTTTTGCCATTTCTTATGTTCAAACAGCAGATTAGAAATTAACTGTTCCAAAAGAAAATGTCTATTTTCCGATTTCGAACAAATTGCGACTTTAAAAATATATAAATCGACTATTTTCGGGGAAAAGAACTATAGTAATGATAGAGTTGGGAAATTTTTGAACTATATGGTTTAATTAGAGGACCCAGACCTGGTCCTCCCGAACCTAAGGCCTGTTTTCTTTTTTATCTAAGTGATATTAAAGCGCTGCTCATACAAAATCAGTTTAGCAGGGAATAAAAAAGGTGTTTATATTTTTTTATTCATAAAAAGTTGGAGATTTGAGAGATGTTTTTTGTACGACATCGTCTCTCAAACCTCTCATAACTTTTTATGATTAAGGCCGATTGTTCGAAGGTGAACGAGTTGGACTCAACCCTGAAGTAATAGTAAAAAGAAAATACAACTTGCCAGACTAAAGTTACTCAGTTTTAAATTAATTATTATAAAAAATCTCCACATTTTTGGCTGCAAGTTATGTTTTATAATGAAGTACCTCAGCGTTAAACTGGTGAAACTATTGTCTTACTTCGTTATACAATTATATTTTTCACATAGTTTGAAAATATTGTTAATAATTGTATAATGTTCAACTATTACAAACTTCGTAGGTGTAGAGTTTAATACCTTTCACATAATATTTTCTTAATAGTTTTCTCTATTTCAATCTCCTCTTACAGAAATCCTTAAACCTGTCCAAGTCACACAAGTCGCTGCTGTTCTAAACAAAGTTTATGGAGCCTCTCAAAACCTACAAGAAGACATCGAAGAATCCTTCCCTTTGCAACAGAAAATCATGTTGTGTTCCCTTATGTTAATGCTACGTAATGAAAAGAATAAGGACATCACTATGGGTCGGTTACACGAAGTCTATAGACGTGTATGCACCAAACGTAATATACATCCATTGGATCAAGCTGAATTTGCTGGCACTGTGGATCTAGTACAAACAAGGGGTATCCTGCGTATTATCAGAAAGAAGGAACCACGCCTTAGTAAAGTGCAACTGCAATGGGACGAAGATGAGGTGAATGGGGCATTAAGTGATAAACAATTAATTGCCTCAATATTGGATGACACAGCGTGCCTGCTTAAATGAGCAGTGCTACAAATTATATATAATTGTATCTATACTACATTTTTTTCTCTGACATGTAGCATTTTTAGTTTAATTTTAGAACATTTTGCATACATACACCTTTGTGGCACCTCCTCCACTCCACTCCACACCACTCGACTCATTCACTCACCTTCTGTTTACTTTTCGCTCATTTCATTGCAATTGTTTTTCGAATTATTTATAAACAAAATTATTTTTATCATCATCACTATTTTAACCTTGATCTAAAAGAGTCATATCTTTTTGTGTACATCGCATTGCATTTCCTTCCTTCTTATATTTTCTATTATTTTATTTGATGTGACAAAATTGAAACTGAATCAAAACAGCCAAAGCGTCATAGCTAATTTGAAATGCATTTTAAATTCTTGACTAGAAATAAAATGTATCTAATATAAACTAATGTTCTTTAAGTTTCATAAGAAGTTTTTGATTAATCTGCGTTGCATTTATTTATGCGTTTCAACATCTTCCATTTTCTTTGTGTGTTTAAATTTTTTACAGTTGTTGTTAAAATACATTTTAAAATAAACTTTCATTATTATTTTAAATAAATGTTTAAGTAAAATTTGAAATTGACATAAGGTCCAATTAGTGCGTGGAAAATCATCTGAACTACGATCAGGCATAATTTAAACTCTGAATTAATGTTTCAGGTTAATGATTGATTGCTGTTTAAACAGCCAAAGTTGGCAATTAAAACTACGATCAAGTGACCGCATGATTTTGACAGTGTAACAATAAGAAAAACAAGCACAAGCTTCGTCAGTTGCTAATATGAAAAATTGCAGTCATCAACCTAGTTGATGAAATAACAATAAAAACGTGTAATTTAACTCGTAATGTTGGTAGAATTTAATTTCTGCCCAAATACTTTAACATTTCATTAAATATTTTGTATTTTATTTTAATTTAACCGCGATACAATGGAAACTTGAATCCAATCTCACGAAATAGTTTATCTAATACTAGACTTTTTTAACCTTTCATCAAATTGTCTCTAAAATCAATTTCGTAATCCTGATTACAAAACGAAACGGATACGATCATTCGGCCCTAGGCAACCTTATTAATCGGCACCCTGTTTAACCGAATAATTGATTAACCACACATTTTTATTAATCATATTTACGATTAATAAATATTCAAGATAGTTAAGATTGATCGATTAATCTGCATCTTCACTAGTGGATTAATCTAAAAATTGATTAATCAACAATTTGAGCAATTCGTGTTTTTAGGTTTTCTTAAGCGAACCACAGACTTGTAATGTATCGTTGATGTTTATCGTCGGTTTACCGCCCGTCTTGATACCAAATTAAAATGTAATCGATGTTGCTCGCATCACTATCATGTTCACCAAATATTTTGGTAATATTTTTTCAAATTCATTACACAGATAAATAGTTAGCTTGAATTTTTTCAACAATCTTTACTCAAAATGTTCAAATGTTTCCTTTTGTTTGTATATTGGGTTGACAAAGAAGTAACTTCGGGTTTCTCATGTTTTTTAACCTCTCGGTATTCAGTTTTTATGAAACTTTCGATGCCATGAGAAGTATGTGTATACAAAATAACGAAAATTCCATGAAACGAAAATTTCGTAGGCAAAATCAAGTACAGGGTTGTTACGCCAAAGTTATTTCGTACGAGAACCACTGTTTGGAACCGGAATTTCGACATTTCGATAGTTTTAACAACCAAAAATGACACCGCATGCTTAAAAATAAAACGGAGTGCTTTGAGGAATTAATAATGAAATATTGGCAAGGTAAATCAAAGACAGGTGGTAACTCTCTGCAACAAAATTTTCCGTTTACAGATAAATGAGAAAATATCTTACGAAACTGAATACTGGGCTAAAATGTATGAATATACCGGTTAGTTTTTTTTTGGCGTTTGCCACTGTTGCCACATAAGCAGTAAGATTATTTGCCAAAATATCTGAAAAACTCTTCGTATTTAAAGTTAGATCAAGCATAAATCAAAATCATCTGATTATGAATTTAAATAACAACTCAAAAGTTGGGCCTAAGAGAAACGGAATAGTGTGTTATTCTACAACATAGATAAAGGAAATATATGATATTGCGCGACCATTGTCAACTTTGTTCACTAGGTGCTGTCCTGTACTACTGTCACTTTCACTGAAGTTTCCCATAATTCTGATTGACGTTTATACAAAATTGTGGGAAATTTGCATGAAACTAATTTAAACAATGTAAAATGTGACAAAATGTATGTGATTTTACATAAAAGCATTTGTTTCTTATTAAAAAACCATTTCAAAGGTGTTGGGATATCAATAGCAGAAACACCGTAAGACCGACCAAAGATGAACATCCCGGAACGCCTTTTTAATCTAAAAACGTCCCCGGTCAAAAACTGTAGCAACTTCTGTGGTCGCGGATGCCAAAACCGTTAGAGTGTCTAAGGACTCTCAACAAGGAATGGTAGCTGATCCGGAGGAAGAACCTATTTATTAGGACATATACGGTGGTGACATGGCTTTGCAATTCGGTGGCCATCAGATATTCTACTTTAAGTATCGTGTTGTATTCTTATAATCTTGATATTTTTGTTGAAAATAATTTTTTCTTTGGTATGAAATTTTAGATTTTTATTGCCATATTTTTTGACTTTTTTTTGGGAACAAAAAAAATCCCATTTATTACTTTCATAGAAATCTAGAAAATTACACATTACCCTAAAATGTTCCCAACACTTGTGCTTCATCTATTTGTTTACTTTATCTATGTTCTACAATACTCTTAGGCCCAATTTTTGACTGGTTATTTAAATTGGTAATCATTTGAATTTGATTTATGTTTGATCTGACTGTAAATACGAAAAGAGTTTTCAGTACTTTGTCAAATAATCTTACTATTATGTGGCAACAGTGGCAAATGCCACGAAAAATAACCGATATTCATACATTTATCGGCTAATCGTTACAATGCATCAAACTGTCGCATTTTGCAAAGGAAAAGTGAAGTGATAAAATACAAAATATTTAATGAAATTGGATAGTATTTGAGCAGAATTGAAGTTCTAACTGCAATACGAGTTAAATGATACGTTTTTATTGTTATTTCAACTAGGATGATGATTATAATTGATCACATTAACAATTGAATAACCTTTGTGTTTGTTGTTCTTTTTGTTTTCTATCAAAATCATATGGTCCCTTGATCATAGTTTAAATGCCCGACTTTGGCTGTTTAAACAGCAATCAACTATTAACCCAAAAAAATTAATTCAGAGTTTAAATAATGTTTGATCGTTGATCAAAGATGATTGACCGGTCAAAAATTGGGCATTAATAGTATAAACGATGCTATCACAATTACGAAAGAATCGAAAACTGCAGTTTTCGATGGGAAATTACACATCTGGACTAGTTTTATTATTTGTAAAGAAGAAGGATTTTTTTAGTTTAAGTAATCAATTTTACAAATATGGAAAATTTTAGTAATATTTATTGGATCAACAACTGAAATGTTCGCAATTGATTTTACAAATTCGCTGGAAAAGACGACTCAAAACCATTACAAAACTATGTTAATAACAAATTTGGATTGGATTGCCTGAAATAAATCAGGGGCCATCTTATCACGGCAATCGTGATCGCGAACTCAATCGTACTGACTCAAATTTCGTACAATCGACTTGTTTGGATCACGGCTCCCGATCGAAATTGTGTATTTACTTTTACACTGAACATACCCTTTTATGGGTTACCTTTATGACAATTATGACAAAATATTTCTAATACAAATTTAAACTGATTATTTGATGACGTCAGAATCAGAAGAGGAACTCAACCAGTAATTCCTGCTGCGTCTACAAGACGTTCCTCTGGTGATGTCAGAGATGTTTCTTTCACAGAACTTGTGAAGTTTATTCTCGCCTGAAGATTATTTGCTTAATACATATTAAGCTATAAAAGTTTTAATTAAAATTCTGAAGAGGTTTATTTAAAAAAAATTAACGAAATTACATTCTGTGTATGCGATTTTCAAGCGATAGTCTATATACAATAGGCTTCCCGACAACTGCAGAGTTTATCGCGACCAGGTAAACGTGGTTTTACACGACATGTATTTTACATATCGCATGTCTTGTTTTTCGTATGCCTGTCAAAATTATTAAAAAAAACGGCTCTTAATTTGTTGTGTCTAAACGTTCACGTGTAAACCATATGGCATAACCTCTGCTTGTCATTAACAGCTGATATTGTCATGCCACAAAACATAATTCTATAAATTTTGTGAAATGAATTCAAGAAGAAAAACTATAATTACAGCGTGCAGCGTTATTTAATTTTACCACTCCTTGAAATTGTTCTCCTTCCACAAACGCTTTGTTGTTTATCATAAAACAGCTGATGCGATACGGTTTTACATACAAAAATAGAACACGCCCTATTTCAAAAATTGCCATATGTATTGCATGATGCATTGTTCATATGGCATGCTTGACAGCGTTCACACGACATGCATACATTTTTCATCTGCAAAAGTGACATGCGATATGTAAAATACAAGCGGTGTAAAAGATGCTTTAGTGATAACCTTGTTCTCTAATCTTTGCCGTTTATACCACCCAATTTGAGATTAAATTGGCATTTCGTATGGCAACTCCGTGCTTAGAGTAACTCCGCGCCGAGACAAAATTATTGAAACGGCGGCCCAACAATAAAATTAAATTGGCGGGTATTGATTTTGCCAGTTTTGTACAAATTTGGGATGTTTTTGAAATAACTGAACCTTTAAAATTGGATCAGTCGGTCAAAGCGGGACAGTCGCTAAAATCGGCTCACATCTTAAACCAATACGAGCCAATTATACTGGCGGCGGCGTGAGCTTCAAAAAAATGTTGGCAGCGGCGACGCGTCGAAAAAATTTAGATCGGCTTCAAAGAGTTGACTTTTTATGTATGTTTTCATTGAGGTTGCATTTTTTAGTAATTACCAGTGTTGTATCAAAATGTACACCAGTTTAAACTGAGGTTACAAATTAAACTTTAGATTTTACAGATTAAAATTATATGAGTTATCTTCTGGGTTAGCGTGGGTTAAAGGAGTTAACCTTCGAAATGCGATAATCTTGTGCGGTATAAATGCCGTATTAGGAACCAGATTATATGGTTTAGGATTAGGCTCCAGATTATAATAAATTTCTGGAACAAGGGGACAAAATATCGATTAATTATTCCGAGACATACGTTTTCTATAACTCCTTAGTAAAGTTAAAACTTCATTTTGTATAATATTTGTCGATCGAATAAAATTGTTTTATATGTGCGAAACAAATTTAAAGGCAATTAAATGTACTTAAAAAAATTTACACAAAAACATGAGACGTGGTTCTCATTGAACAAAGAAAATTAATTTACCTATAAACTGATTTTAAGGATATTTCATAAGAAAGCTACGTCACTTATAAAGTGGTGGTTTCTTTGGCGTCTGTTATGAAGAATATTGAACAAAAGAAAAACTACCAAACAATATAGAACTTTAATGAATGTTGACATTTTCAAGAGGAATCTGTTTTTATATATTTTTTGTGGGAAAAATTAAAAATGTGTGATTCACTCAAATTTCTAATATATAAAACTGATTTCAAAACTGTTTGCCATGGACGAGTTCAGAATACAACAAAAACACTTTCGCAATTTGGCAAGTTTTAGGGAATATTATTTCGATTTTTTTTCGTTTTTCTTAGCATGAATGTTATGCATGTCATGCAATTACAAATTATTTTTCACAATTAACACATATTAGACAATATCAGGATTTATATGACTTTACGTTGTCGCCATTTTGTATCTTAAGCAACATGAATTTTAATGTATAGAATTCTAATCCTACTGTACTTTCACTACCAGTGGGTTATAAAAATACCACCGTATTATTTAGAGCAGGGATTCCCAACAATATTTGTCCAAGGACCCCCTCATACATTTGCTATAATGACAAGGACCCCCACTGATTCCCAAATCTAAAGCTAGAAATTATCTAGATAACTACCCCAGCAATATATTTGTTGTTCGATTTTGTCTTTATTGTTATTATTCAATTATCAAGTTTCTTTTATCTGGATTTTATATAATGGATGATCCAAGTAGACATACTTTTTTCAATAGCCTTTTTTTGACACATCACGTGTGAGTCCATAGAATAACACATACGTAGAAGGTTTTATTCGCTCAATAAATTAAACGTCATAGGTACGATGGAAATTACACAGTGGAGGGTGGAAAATATGGGTTCAATAATTCCAGATGGTGGCAATAGTATACAGCGATCCACAAAGGAACTACACCCGAATTTCGTGTTTTTGTGGCAAACTAGTTGTGTTAAATACAATACAAATGAATACCAACGTTAAAAGTCAACAAAAAAGTGCAAAATACATTTAAATTTTTCAGTTCTACACCAAAACGACAGGAAATAGTTAAGTGAACATATTTTGTAACTCCACCTGGTGTATGTAAATTTTAAAATTAATTTGCTCTCATTTCCACAGACCTACCGAGAGAGTGTGAAATGAAACGTCAGATGAGAGAATAAGTTCTTCTATAGTATGTGTTATTCTATGTGTGAGTCGTATCATGCTGTCATCTTATTTTTGTGTAGTATTGTTTTGTATTTCATCATGGAAGGACTTACGCCTGAACAACGTTTACAAATCGTTTAACTTTATTACGAAAATTCACGTTCTGTGAGGAATGTGTTCCGTGCACTTCGTTCAACTTATGGTCAACATAATCGGCCTACTGAGCATACTATTCGCAACACTGTCACCCATCTTGAGACCCAGCATTCATTATTGGAAGAAAATATAATAGCGGCCGTAGCTGAGACCGTAGAGTAGAGGACTGACGTATGGAACGACTTGGCGCATTTTGCGTCGAGATCTTAAATTGAAAGCGTACAAAATACAGTTTGTGCAAGAACTGAAGCCGCCCGACCTTCCCAAGCGACATCGCATCGCTCTATGAGCTCTTGAAAAGTTCCAAGAAGATCCGACGTTTTTGAGCCAAATTTTCTTCAGCAATGAGGCTCATTTCTGGCTCAATGGATATGTAAACAAGCAAAATTTCCACATTTGGGACGAAGATCAACCTGAAGAGATTCAACAGCTGCCACTTCATCCAGAAAAAACAACGGTTTGGTGTGGTTTGTGTCCCGGTGGAATCATCGGTCCATATTTCTTCAAAAATGATGCCGGTGAGAATGTAACCGTCAATGGCGACCCTTATCGTGCCATGATAACCGACTATTTGATGCCTGAAATTGAAGCTCGTGATCTCGGCGACATTTGGTTTCAACAAGACGGCGCCACTTCCCACACATCGCATCAATCAATGGATTTATTGAGAAAACACTTCGGTGAGCAGATATTTTCACGTTTTGGGCCGGTCGATTGGCCACCAAGATCGTGTGATATCACACCGTTACACTTTTTCCTGTGGGGATATGTAAAGTCTAAAGTTTAACCCGCTTCGATTCAGGCCTTGGAGAAAAACATCACACGAGTCATCGAAAATTTGACTCAACGGATGGACCATCTGAGAGGAGAGAGAATGTTCTTTCAAATGATAATAAACATTTACCATTCAATTTGAATTTTCTGTGTTTTGTTCTTTAAAAAAGTAGAGAACATCGAAATGTATCACGTTTTATAAGTATGTACGTCCATCAGTACACAGTTCGTTTTCATTTTCAGTTCTTAATGAAATGAGTTGAATCTGATCTTTGAGTCCAATATTTCTGAAATGTTTGCTTCCAAACTTGACACTTTCACTGTGAAGTCCGGCCGCATGTCAAGCCGATTCCTTTACTTGTTTTTCATGCAGCACATGGAGGGGAAAATGCTTGTTCACGCTGATAGGTTAGTTTCAAATGGAAGGATATTTTTCATTGCATTATCTCCAAGTTCTTTGTAATACTTGCTTAATGTAGGCTAGAAGTCTGCAATTTTCTCACCATTAAAAATGTCCTTCATTGTACCACAACTAGACAGATCCACAAGTTGATGTTGTTGTTCTTCTGTGAGGCCTTAGATTTTTGAATCCAACTATCGCCAGGTTCGGGAAAAGACTCCCTAAATGTGGTGGCTAGACTATGTAGATGCTCGGCTTAGTTGCTCTTTATCTGTTCAGCCAAACTCTCCTCTGGAGACTCTAGGAATTGTTTCAAAGTAGGGAAGTTAGTAAAAGACTCCTTTTAAATCCGTGCTACCTAGATCTGACCCTTTTTGACCATAGCACTAATCTTATCTTCAACTTTGATCATGTCTACATTGTTCCTTTGCAAACTTAAGTTTAAGACATTTAAGTGTTCCAACACATCAGCTAAGTAGGCAGTTGAGTAAAGCCAAGAAAAGTCAGTGAGAAAGTCTGCGTACTTGGTGTCAAGAAGGAAGACACGAACCTCATCTCTAAGTTCAAAAAATCTTGTCAAAATCGTACCTCGAGAGAGCCATCTTACTTATGTATGAATAAGAAGCTGCTCATGCTCACTGCCAATGTCTTTTCACAACAACAGTGTTTTTTTATGGGTTGGTTTTTTGTAATGTATAATCTAATGATATCTTGCGGACCCCTCTGGCATGGCTTGCGGACCCTCAGGGGTCCGCGGACCACCTGTTGGGAACCAATGATTTAGAGGAATACAAATTAAGTGCTGACAAAAATTCGTCAATCGCATTGCTCATGTTATATGACCAATGGTAGGAACAAAAGTATATAATATTTTAAATTACATTAAATATTTTAATTACTCATTTAACCACAGATGTGGCCTGAAATGATTTCACTTTTTCACCTTGGGTGTGGTAGGTACGATAGGTAGGTAGGTAGGTGGGGCTGATGATTCTTTGTGGCGAGTGTTATAAATCCATTGCTCGTTAGAACATAAGGAATTTATTGAAACAAATTCCTGCTCCACCTTATCTTCACCTCAGTACAATTTGTTTGTTTATTGTTGTGGAAAAATTTGATTCTTTTAAATTCCACACAACAAATTGTTGAGAATTTAATCGAGGTACAATTAATTTTCTCGCATTTAATGCCTGACGTTTCGGAAAAACAATACAAACAACAAGATTCTGACATAAATCAGTATGTACATATGTAGGTACACGTATGGTGGCTGTTAATATTATTCGATTTGCGAAAATTTTCAAACTTTCAGGCAGAAATGCTTTTGTTTTTCCATTTGTTATTTTGTCTGTTTGGGGTCTAAAAATAAAGTATAAATTACACAAAAGCCAAATGAGAAAATTTTGAAAACAACCAAATTTATGTGTAGATCGGTCAGCCAGCCATATTTTTCCTTTCGGTGTATACAAAAAATGGCATACATATGTATACATAAAATGTAGATATATAAATACTGTACATATCTCGTATATAGGAGTTAAGTTATTAATATGATGGTATATGTTTGCATGAATGTGGGCAAGTGAATTATATACATTTGTTTGTTTTATTTTTATTGGGATTTTGAGACAAAAAAAACGAATTAAATTTCGCATTGAGTGGAATTTTGTTTAGAGTATTTAAACATCAAGGTATTCTACGATTCAATTTGATTTGAAATGTAAACAGTTAATCGAATTATGATTAATTTTTGAGTGGAAAATCATCTTTTATCAAACATAATTTAAACTCTGAATTAAGTTTTTACGTTAATAGTTGGTTGCTGTTCAAAACAGCCAAAGTTGGGCATTTAAACTATAATCAAGTGAACATATGATTTCGACAGAAAACAAAGACAAAACTTCTTCAGTTGTTAATGTCAACAATTGTAATCACCGTCCTAGTTGAAATATCAATAAACATTTATAATTTAACTCGCAGTGCAGTTAGAACTTCATTTCTGCTGAAACACTTTCCAATTTAATTAAATATTTTGTATTTATTCACCTTTTCTTTTACAAATGGCGTCAGTTTGATGCATTGTAACGATTAGCCGATAATTGCATGAATACCGGTTATTTTTCGTAGCATGACATATAGGTAGTACGATTATTTGACAAAGCACTGAAAAACTCTTCGTATTTAAAGTCAGATCAAACCCAAATCAAAATCAACTGATTACCAATTTAACTAACAGCTTAAGCCCCGTATTCAGTTTTTGCGAAGTTTTCGTAAGAAATTTTGTCACTTTTTATTTATTTATGTCTATGGATTACACTCCTTACAGACTAGCTAAACTAAAAGTAATATAAAGTAATTATATAAATTAACTAAAAGTAATTTTAAATCCAATAAGTGAAAACGCAATGCAATTGAACAATTCATATTAATAGTACGGAGTTACGGAGTTTTACCACCTAACTTTGATTTACCTTGGAAATATTTCATTAATAATTCCTCATCGCACTCCATTTTATTTTTAACTCACGTGGTGTTACTTTTGTTTGTTAAAATAATTGAAATGCCAAAATTCCGATCACAAACAATTATCAAACAATTCTTTTCGTACGAAATAAAATTGGCGTAACAACCCTGTAATTGATTTTGCTTACGAAATTTTAGCAAAGAACTGAGTACTAGGTAAATAAAAGTGAACGAAATTTCCGGTTTATGAAATTTTCGTTATTTTTTATACACGTACTTCTTATGGCAACCAAAATGTCATAAAAACTGAATACCAGGCTTTATATGTCCCGAAAAATAACCGGTATTCATACATTTACCAGCAAATCGTTACAATACATCAGGCTCCCGCCAGTTTTACAAGAAAAATTAAAATCAAAAATTAATTTCGATATCGTGATTAAACAGTTAATTAAATAATCAAAAATTCTGATTAATCAAAACTATGATTACATCATGTTTTCATAAATTGAATACGAACGAATGAATCGGTCAAACCTAAGGCCCAATTTTTGACTGGTTATTTAAATTGGTAATCAGTTGATTTTGATTTATGCTTGATCTGACTTCAAATACGAAAATAGTTTTTCAGTGCTTTGTCAAATAACCTTACTACCATGTGGCAACAGTGGCAAATGCTACGAAAAATAACCGATATTCATACAATTATCGGCACCAAGTTGACGCCATTTGCAAAAGAAAAGTGAAGTGATAAACTACAAAACATTTAATGAAATTAGAAAATATTTGTGCAGAAATAAAGTTCTAACTGCACTGCGAGTTAAATTATAAGTTTTTATTGATTTTTGAACTAGGATGGTGATTACAATTATTGACATTAACAATTAAAGAAGTGTTGTGTTTGTTCTTCTTCTTGTTTTCTGTCGAAATCATATGTTCAATTGATCATAGTTTAAATGCCCAACTTTGGCTGTTTAAACAGAAACCATCTATTAACATAAAATATTAATTCAGAGTTCAAAATATTAATTCAAGATGACCAGTCAAAAAATTGGGCCTAAAACCTATATAATCCAAATAATATAGGTCAAATGAGTTATTTATTTACGATATTCATTCTTCTCATAGTCCTTTAATAAATTTGTAGCAAAAAGTTCCTCATATGATCCATGAAGTACGATTTATTTACGTTTAAATTTAGGCCGATACGTGCGATCGTTCAAATTCGTTTTATGAAAACAGGCAGTTAATCAAGTAACTTGAATATTGATTATTATTATTCATATTCGAATATCGTAATTGTGTTTACCCATAGAGAAATACTAAAGATCCCACGAGTGTTTCAGTTCCACCAAATTCTCGTTGAAAGTCACTGGGCTAACTCAGGGGGTTTCGATGAAACAGCTGGTCGACCTCCTCACTGTAAATTTGATACAGGACAGAATGTGAAAGAAAATAAGCGATAGGCGAATTGGTGAAACTGGCTTTATATTTGACGACAGTTTTGATACGGGTTTTTTTTTTATGCCAGTTGCTTCTGCCAGAATTTGGACATAATACAAATAAAAATGATTGAAATTGTGGTGTTCTTCAAATCAAATCAAGATTATTGCATATAAAGTTATTTTAAAAGGCATAAGTGCCAATAAAATCAAATATAAAGTTAGTTTTACCAATTCGCCTATCGATCATTCTCTTTCATATTCTGCCTGTATCAAATTTGCAGCTAGGAGGTCGATCAGCTGTTTAATCGACTATTTTTTTTCAACTCCCTGTGTTCACCATTCCAATAATTTTTGGAAAAACATACAAAATTGTTGATATACAAACAAAAGGAAACATTTTGAGTAAACAAGGTTGTTGGAAAATTTCAAACTAAGAAAACCTGAATAGCTGAATTCTTGAAATTAAATTTTAGATTATTTAATTTTTAGATTAAGCAACTTATCATGAATATTGATTAATCAAAATGCAGATTAATCGATTACTCGTAAATATGATTGATTAAAATGTATGATTAATCAAAATGTATGATTAATCAATTATTCGATTAGTACGAGTAAAAATGCTGATTAATAAGGTTGCCTGGGCCCGAATGATCCCATCCATTTCGTATCGTAATCAGGATTACGGAAGTGAAGAAGACAATTTGATTAAAGCTGATAAAAATCTTATATTTATTAAATCTTATTGGTTTGACGCAAATATCTATTTCGTGACATTGGATTCAAGTTTATATTTTATGGCGCTTGCAAAATAAGGATTACGATACGAAACGGATGCGTTCGTTCGGTTCCTGATTAGTCAATTATTCGCACATCCCTAGATAAAATACAAAATTAACTTTATTACGGTTGTCGTCGTCGACACAGAATGACATCGTCTTGTGACGACAGTTGAAAATCAGTATTTGTTTAGTCGTTATCGATCACTACCGATGACTGTCGACACATATTTGGTATTTTGTAACTAGAATTGTCGTCGATATTGAATTGAAACGGCTCTATTTCTGTCAATACAGTTTTTGATTCTGACTTGAAGAAAATTCGAAATTATTTTTTTAAATTAAAGACATTTTTAGTTTTATTTTTGAGTTATGGATTGACAAAATTAAAATTTGTAGTTCGCGACTTTTAATGGCGGAGAGAAACCTTCAAGAAAGATGTGCAGGAGAACAAAGGGTTAGTGTTAATGCTAATTTATTGGCCTTATTATGGAACAGGTCTATTTTACGGCTTACACTCCCAAAACAAACAAATTTTTGAGGCGGTATTTTAAGCAAAAATTGGAAAATAACAAAATCGGTGAAATACATAGCTTCAGAGTCATGGGCTTCGAAATTTCGGATATGTGAGAAGGCAATTTGGATAAGTTACCGTGTAAAGCTATCGATATCATCACTTTTTTGTATAAAACAAGTCTTAGTTAGAATTGTTTGATATCTCGCTTAGTTATGGAATCATCGGATGTTGAAATTTTGAAAACTTATCGAATATTGTTTTTTATTTTTCAAAAATAAAAATTATTTTAAAAAAATCGCGCGATTTTATTCGATAAGTTTTCAAAATTTCAACATCCGATCCGATAAATTCTAAACAATTTGTTGAGTTTATTTTGACTCGTTGTATACAAAAAAGTGATGATATCAATAACTTTACGCGGTACCTTAACTCCCCCCACATATCTGAAATTTCGGGGCCTATAACTCCGAAACTATGCATTTCCCTGATTTTGTTATTTTACCCTTTTTGCTTAGAATAACGTCTTCTACCCGACGCAATATTTCTTTTTACATTTTGGGAGAGTAAGCCGTTTAATAACAAAAGCCTCAAACACTTTCAGATAGCCGAATGGACGGTCCATGGTGAATTTGATGAGATCATTTCGTCCTTCTCTCCAACACATGCATCTCTGTGGCCAGAAAAGGCTGCATGTTCCTCCATCGAGAGGTCGTCTCAATTCGTCGCTACTTTTCGCCTAGGCGGTTTACATCCAATAACTTCCAAATCGGAGTCCATATACTTACGAAAATTAACGACTTTTTAGGAACTTGAATAACTTTTCCCAATTTAGATAAAATAATAAAAGTACAAATGTAAAATATTCTTCTTCCTGCTTTCAATCACTACGACTGACAACGTTGTCTCTGTTTTTAATAAGTTATCGATAAACAGCCTACATCAGCTCTGTTCGATGACTCGAAAATTTGTGCAAAGAGAGAGTGAGCCAGAGAGTGAATATTTTGACAGTTCGATGTCAGAGATCTTGCAAATTTTCGTTGGCTAAAATTTCTCCAAGCTGTTTGTAATCAGCTGTTTTATGTCAACAAATAAAAGTGAAAAATAAATTAACAATGCCAGAAATGGTACAATTGAGTTTTTTAAGCAATAATGTGCAGTGACATTCAGCAAATTCTGGTGAACCGACGACGTCATAATATGCCAACTTCGTCAGTAGATATGTAATGTAACTACAAGCCAAAATGTATGTAGCAAAGGATAAGACTACATCAGCTGTTTCCTTGCAAATTTTTGCTGGAAGTCGTTCGTGTACTTTTTGTGCAAATTTTCAATCGTTATTTCTCTCTCTAAAGTAGATTCTTGAAAATTTTTACTGGGAAAGAAAACAAAGAAAGCTATCGTTACAAGACAGTTATAGAATACCAAACTAGTGTTGATTGGTTGATGTGACGCAGGGGGATTCTATGGCACAGCTGATCGAAAAGGTACTAGGCCGATGATAGAGAATGAGAGAACAAAGAAGTCGGGAACTAATTTTAAATAGTGTTTATTGATGCTAATGACAGCTAAATTATGTTTTATATTATTTGCATTGAACGAAAATACGAATTACCTTCGATTTCTGTCCGTTTTATGTCCAACGAAAGTGTAAAATTAGTAAAATACCGCAGCAAATAAAACTCTATGAAATGGCCTAATACCTCGTCGTCATGAAGAGGCAGCGAAGAGAGTAATGAAAACTCATAAGTAATTCTCTATGTGTGACGTCGATGACGACAACCGTAATATGGGCGAATATTTTTCATCTTTTTAGGAGAGCGTTGTAAAGGTACAAATTTCATTTGTAATATAGTGACTGATCGAGATTTGCTAATAAATCTAGTCCAATATCTTGGGAACTACAAATTTGATTATTCACAAATATTGATATTGTATGCAGTATGATATATACAGCTCGATTCTCGAGAAATTAAATAACTCGACTTATGCTGTTATGCATTGTGACCACAGATTTAATGAAATTTGAAAATATTTGAGCATAAATGAAGTTCAAACTGCACTAAATGATAATTTTGTATTGTTATTTTAACTAGGATGATAATTATAATTTGTCATAGTAACAATTAAAAAAGCTTTGTGCTTGTTCTTCTTTTTTGTGTGTCAAAATCATATATCGACTTGATCATAGTTTAAATGACCAAATTTTCTGGTTAAACAGCAATTTGCTCGTTGATCAAAGATGATTTTCCCCTGAATAATTGGGCCTTTGTGTGATCGAATTTTGGTTAAATATATCAATTTACTGGATTTCAGATATTCCAATTTTCAATTGTACTCACGCGTAATACAAAACTCACTGTTAAAATTAAGAATTAAAATATCAATTCTTGGAAATTCGTTGGATAACAAAATTATCTAGATATTGATGAGTTTTCAATTTATTTTCGAATCTGCGTATGTTTTTTATTTCACATTTTTATTCATTAGTGTTATAAAACCCATTGATACCAGTCGTAAACCGTGTATTTTAACAGATTCAATGTATGTATTATATATTTTTTTTATCGAAAGTAACGACACTAAATTTTTAAATTATAAAAAGACTTTCCCTTTCTGACTTTGACAATCATTTACAATTTCAATTTCATTTATTGCATTATTATTCAGAGATTACTTAATCGTAATTGATAGTTAATTAGATGTTAACTTCGCATTTTGTTTTCGATTATGGCAACCCTTGTAAATTGGAAAAAACATCTGTTTTAGTCTAAATACCAAAACAACAAAGAGGAGCAACCAAAATGGAATTATGTAAAGTAAGAAATTAATGCATATAGTGGAAGTCATTTTAACAAAAATTTATAAAAACCTATAATTTAATTAGGCTCAAAGTGTGTGTACAAATAGTCACAATAGACCAGGTATTTTATACAATCTTACATTTCTCATTTTGACAATCATTAATGTGATTGTCAAAAACATATGGTTTCAACTACAGATTAACCAACTAGCATTGGGTAGTTAAATCATTGTTAACCACTGACAGAAAAACACAATTCGATGTTTAACCACAATTTAACTAAGAAACGCACTGACTAATTTTTAAATTCCATACAAACTGACAGATAAAACTTTTAGTAAGTTGTAACTGTATGATAACTTGAACTGGTGACAACGAAGGTTTTATGTACCATATTACCGAAATTCTTTGCTGAACTTGCATCCACCTGCCACGGTACAAGTGAATGTTTATTAAAGTCTCTCCGTCTTATTCATAAAAAGTTGTGAGAGGTTTGAGAGACGTTTTTTTGTATGATAAACTGTCTCACAAACCTGTCATAACTTTTCATGAATAAGGCTGTCTGTTTCTAAATTGTGTTTTTAAATTTAAATTTTTTTAAAGTAATTGATGCATTCCCTAAAGATCGATCTGTGGTGGGGTTTAAAAGCATATATACTATTTCTTATTTGTGGTTATGTGTGATACAGTAGGAAGGAGTTTAATGTCATATCATAATTCTTACTTGATATTGAATACATTCGTTGAGGTCGGGTTGTTCCCTGTAGTAGTGTGGTGAACCGTTTTTGAATTGTACGTACTCCATTTTCGTAAGATTTGTGTGTGTATGTTATTCGTTTAATGTGGTTTAAAAATTCCTTTAATTTTTGTTTTAAATCGAGTAGAAAACGAAAAAAAAATTTGTAAATTAATAAAAAATAAATTTCAAAATTTTTAATGAATTATACAACAACAAAAATCAATTGAATTCCATTTTAGAGTCTGTTTAAATGAAAGTTTTTTTTTTTAAATCACAGAAAGTTCATTATTAAAAGATTTTGCAATTAAATTGTTTTGAATTTTTTAAACATGTTTAAAAAAATTTCTAAAATATCTCAAATATTTTAAAAATATTTGAGTAACTTGATTAATTGTACACGTTTTTATATATTATAGTTCTTCTTTTATTTTTTTAAACACTTGTTCTCAATTCATCTTCGTTTAACTTTATTGTTCTGGAATTAATTTGTCTGGTTATGCATTTTCTATATATTATATATATTTTTTTGTATTTTGCGGTTTTCCAACTACCTAAGTATTCTAATAAGCGAACTTAATTTTACAATATTCCGAAAGCAACTGATTTTAAAATTTTTCAAAAATTGATGATGAAAACAAATTTGTTTTTAAAATTTCATATATACATTATATACAAACATTTTGTATATAGAACACACGCTCTCACATGCAAATTCAAAAATTATACTTATCTAAAGGGGAGGGGTGTATATACATCGTATATTGAATATATGTATAATTATTCCTCAATATCACTGCTCTGCTGCTTCTAAACGCCCTCAATTGTACCCCGCGGTCACTTCTCCAACCCTCTCTCTTGTTCTCTCTAAATGTTTCCAAATCGTCCATTGGCCCATATTCTAGACGGTTTCTACTACATACGAGTATTGCTTAACTGTATGGGTTAGCAAGTGTCTGTGGTAGTTGTGAAGGAAAATTGTGAATGTGGAAAACTAAAGATTTCTTTTCTAGAGAAAATAATGTTAATTTTCTTCTAGATTTTTTATTTTTTTTTTTGAAATTTTGTTTTTGTTTTTCATTTACTCAGCATAAACTTGGACTTGTGTACAATTTTGCGCGCCTACACATTTGCCGTTAATATGAAATATTTGGGCCATTTCCACCATCAGTCGTTCGGTTGTTTGGCCATCCATCTATTTCCACTAAATCTTCCCCCACATGTAAATGTGATTTTGTTATTTTAATATACAATAAAATCTGTACATATGTATGTATGTCTGTTTATTTTATATATTACACCTCTCCGAGGTAATTATTTCAATATATAAACAAATTGTATGTTTTTGTCGTTTTGTTTTCTGAAAATTTCCTTGATTCTTAGATGATTTGTTTTTGCTCCTCCATTGTGTAGATGGAGAGATACAAACATATATACGTTGACCTCTTTATTTCAAACAAATTTATGGTTACATTAGCTTTATACAATTGGAATTATCTTTTGTTTTTTTTGGAGTGACCTCGAAAGTTCACGGCCTTGAACTGGGCTTTCCCTTTTTGTTGTGGTGTGACAGCATTGTAAATAGCGAAATTTTATTACAAAAAAAACAACTTTATATTTCTTAAACTACTCAGTACTTTTAGGAATTCAGGTACAATGTTTATCGCCCCCACGGTAAGAAATCCACTGAACATACTGTCTCTATCTTGACAGCTTTTTGACAACTGACATTTATACTTCATTGACGCGTAAAAGGTTTTTGGCGTCCATTACTTATAATTATGGAATGGGGAGACATTGAATGTGGAATTTAAACGGTCGATATTTATCGAACGTTGCAACTGCTCGGTGCCTAAAGTAATATATGTACATAAGTAGGAACATAGAGTCTGCAACATCTGTTTTTCTTGGATCGGAAACCAAACAAAAGTCGCTGGAAAAGTTGGAGCAAGAGTTATACAGCCTTGGCCACCCATACAGAATGAGAAAAGTATTTATTTCAAAAAATTTGTGTTTTATTTGCAATCTTTATAAATAATTTTAATCCTTTATTAATCCTATATTAATTTTTTATTTTCCATTATTTCACTTGTTATCCCTTTTTTCCTCGATTTATCCCGGGTTCTATCCCACAGCTGATCAGCCTTAGAGTTGGCGAAACATGCAGGATAAAGTAACAAAGAGAAATAGCGATAGATGACTGGAAGTATGTAGGGTTGCTCAATGCGTTTTTCTCACATTTGTCTTTATGCATTGAACCAAAAGTACAAAGCTCATCAACTGGGAATATTTGTATGATAATTAAATCGAAGAAAAAAGGGATAACAAGTGAAATAAAGCAAAATGTAACGAAGTGTTAGAGTAAAACTGTTTATGGAGATTACAATTGAAACACAAACTTATTAAAATAGAGATTATTCTCATTCTGTGTGGGTTGCCAAGTTTGTATAACTCTGTGCTCCAACTTTTTCAGTGACTTTTCTTGGTATCCGGTCCAAGAAAAACAGCTGTTGCAAACTCTTAGTATACTACTCTATGGTCACAGCCGTAAAGAATCGAATTCATTGAAATCCACTCCGAAAGTAAAATAAGTATATATATTGTCTTGGGACTTGGGACTTTCAGCTTACAAACGATACAATTGGCATCTATTTACGCCGGCGTTGAAGCAGTAACGCAATATGCCAATGACGGCCACAGTAGAATTCTGTTTACCGATGAGAACATATTTACTGTGGAGGAGTCGTTCAATAAACAAAATGATAGAGTCTATGCTGAGTCATCCCAGCAAGAATCTGAACTGGTTCTTAGAGTTCAAAGACGTCACCATTCTGCAGGACCCACCGAAATTATTTCTTTAATAGTTGATTTTTGGAATTAGTGCTATTTTTCAACCTAAATATCTAGCTTAACCCCCCCTCCGAAATAAAATCCTGCGTACGGCCCTGCCATTCTGCATCTGTAATGGTATGGTAGGAAGTCGCCTATGACGGAGTAAACAAGCTCCATTTCTGCGATATAAGGTATTAAATCTGCGGCAAAGTTATACCAATCTGACGTTTTGGAAAAGTTGTGAAGCCATTAAATAGCACATTATTCGAAACGAGCCGTGGACCTTTCAACAGGACTCTGCTCCAGCACAAAAGGCAAGAACCACTCAAGAGTGGTCAAATAATAATTCACCAAACTTTATTTCAACGGATGATTGGCCATCGGGTAGTCCAGACCTGAATCCTTTAGACTATAAGTTTTGGTCCGTTTTAGAGGGCAGGGTCTGCACTACAAGTCACCCAAACTTGGAATCTCTTAAGCGTGCACTTATCCGCGCAGTGGACAATTTACAGACGGATGTGTTGCGTAGTACAATTGATCACTCAGCCTTTGGTCGTGCTAGATGACAAATGGCGGCCATTTTGAATAATATTTCTTTGTTATGTTCTTAAACATTTAATAAACAAAAAAAAAAAAAAATTATTAACAAATCTTCTGTTGTTTGGATTTTATCAAGAAAAATCCGGGTACCGGAAAATATGGGTAGTATTCTAAAAGTCCCGAAAATGAACGTAAACGCAAAAGCCAACGCGAACGCCAAAGTGAAAAAATTTTAGTTTATACCAAGGGGTATTGATGAAACAGCTGTTCAATTTAGTACTTGGAGAACAAATAGAGAATATGCTTTCAAAAAAGAAACGGTGATAGGTGACTGGAATACAGCGAAAATGTTCCACAACTAAACAACTGTTCATTACTTTTGTTTTGATGTTTTCGTTCGTGGTCGCGTTCTTAATTGCGGGTAGTTTTGTGAAATATTGTATAAAAAAAGTGGTAAAAAGTGATCAAATTAAAAAAATATATAACAACAAATTAGATGCGATACGGTTATTCAGTGGAAGTAAATGAAAAGAAGTGAAACACGAAGCAACTCCTGGAAATCAATCTTCAAAAAACAGCGAAGCATAGACCAAAACAAAAGTGAACAAAACATATTTTGTTTTAATACAGTATACTCTATATGTTTCCCACATATGCCACGGAACTCGTTAGTACAAAAAGCAACTAGTGCACACTCTTTATAATATAACTCGGTGGCTAAAGTGATCAAAAACGTTACGCTGCGTTTTAGAAAATACCCATTTAATAATGTAGCTCAACGCAGGTAGTCACCGAACAGAAAACGTTCGTAAATCAAACTGGCCCAAGTACAAGTTTTACATGGAATTATGGAAACTATTCCTCTCTCCGAACCAGCTAATACCGCTGAGGTTGACTATCTTTTATATTCTACCACCTTAGCTCTTAACAGATCACTTAGTTCCGCATGCCATACGCCATCTCGCACGTTGCTGGAAATATCAATGAGCTATAATCTATCCGCCTTATTCATAAAAATTTAGAAGAGATTTGAGAGACGATGAATCATACAAAAAACGGTTCTCAAGTCTCTCAAAACTTTTTGTGAACAAGGCAGTAAGAATATAGCGAAGTAGGTTCGAAGATGAACTCCAACCAAGATTACGTAAAGCAAAAAGTAAGAACTGCTTCTGAAAAGATTCGATTCTATCAATATATACGCATCCTGTGTTGCCAGTGGAGTCATTTCGATAAATTTTGGTATTTTATAAGGCATCTCCACTGGATGATTACGAGCAATTTTTGTATTTTCGCTGAAATTAAATAACATTTTCCATACAAAATCGAAATTTTAAATTAGCTCATTTCAATGAATTTTGCATTGAAATGGCATAAAAAGAAATTACTAGACACCCTGTGTATCAATTCCTCTTTTTAATCCCAGTATTCAGATAAACCTGAATTTCAGGTTTCCATATGAAGTCTAGTATGTAAAAAAACATGTAGTTACTTACATATATTGGCATAAAACTATTTTAGCAGCAAAATCAGATCTGCACCAAAATTTCACCAACGGTAAAGGCTTTTGCGTTGAGTTCAAAAATAAGTTTTTGCGGTAGGTCCAACTTCTTGAGATATAGGCCTTTAAAGCTTGAGTATAAAATCGGCCATATTCCAGGTATTTATTATCGGATCTGCTTGAAATATGTATCATTACAAAGCCCCTGTGAAACTCTATAACTCTGTATATAAATATATTTTCTTTTATTAGACCATTGACGACTCATTTAAAAAAAATTTTAAACCTCACTTTTTTGGTTTAATCAACATGTTGTTCTTGTCTTTTGGCGTTGTTGTCTTTTGTCGTTGTTGTCTTTTATTGCTGTTGTTCTTTGTTGTAGTTTTTACACACCAAAACAAAAAAGTTATTTCTAAAAACTCGCACGATTTTTCTGATTTTGTAACACATCGACTGATGGTACATAGGGAATTTGATCCCGGCCGGACGGCCAGGCAACTAGTTAGAATATAAATTTAACGATTTTTGAAATTTATTTCATCGGGATCGGATAATAAATTATGCGCGATTATACATTCAAGCTTTGGAGACCTATATTTCGGAAAATATGGACTTCCGTAAACTTTTTTCTTTTTTTTTTAATCCGTTTTTAATGCTCTACCAGGCAAAAAAAAAACGAAAAACAATCCAATTTTGCTGCTAAAAGAAATTTTGCTCCCATATATTTTATATGCAAACCTAAAGTTCAGTTTCAGCTGTATACTACGATTAAACAACGATATGTCAAACGAAATTAAAATTGTTCGGTGTGGACGGGTTCAAACAAATTTGAAATTGAGCAGTCAGTGGAGACATGGTATTATTTATATCTGTGTGCTTATTGAATCACCCTATTATTGAATCACCCTATATTGTTTTGATCTAAAATATTCAAATCAATTTTAAAATTCAATATTTTTCTCTTAAAGTCCAATCATAAGTAATCAATGCAACTAAAAATTAAAATTACATTGAGGAGGATCCTATCAATCTCTGAATATAATTTATTTAAATGGCCACAATAAATCGAAACAATATTAATTGAATTGGTAACATCTTTCGAAATTTGTGTGTATGCACGTTGTATAATCTATAAATATACATAAATACCAAATAACTTAGTACAGTCATGGCCCAATTTTGTAAATGTTAATCAAATAAATATCTACAAACGGCCACAAAGCGACAACATGCAAATCCACTCATCAGAGTAGTGCGAGTCAATACCCTTGAATACTCATAGTGTAAAACACATTTCATCATTTACACATAGAAATTTCAAAACCCATTATGAGTAGAATTGGACAATTAATTCCGATTTCAACAACATGATGAAAACTCACATTAGCTACCAGAAACGTGCTTTAGTAAAACCTCAATCCTGTAACAACTGTGTGTGCCATTTTGGTCTTGTCACTTGACTTTGACGACCGTCACGTCCACCCACCGACGCCTTTAATTTTCCATCATCTTCCACCTATTTCGTGTGTCCGCGTCGCGTCATATACATATGTACAAACATATCTGAATGTTCACGCAAGAAAGTTTTTGAATCTCAGTATTTAGTATATGCATCTGAACTATATTCTATATTCGTCTGTTCCTACGCACATTCTATATTGTGTGGACATCATAGATATTGTTTATTTTCTTAGTAACCGACCGACTGCAAGTGTGGACATGGACCGAGACCACAAACAAATGAAAATGTTCGAAAAGAAAAGTTACATCCTGCCCTTGACCATTTGACTGATGACGCCTTGATGCTTAATTAGACTGTAATAAGTGTTGGATTATTTTTGGGTTCTTTGTTAAAAGTTCGTTGAATTCTGTGCGGAAAAATGTGCTATTTCTGGTGACTCCGATAAATTATTATAAAATAAATTAATTTTTAATTATGTACGTGAATCATCTCCACTCGGTTAAATTATTAAATCCTCTTCAATGAATACAAATTCAAATCTTTATATTATATAGCAGCAAATGTCAAAAGTACCACATTAACAACGTGCAAATTTAGTATTTTACTTTGATCATTCTATTGCAAAAGATTGTTTGAATGTGAAAACAGATGATTGTGGGAATGAAATCTTCAAACACTAGCCCCCATATTCATAAAGAAGAATTAGTCACTGGATTTACACTCCGAGTGTGTAACTGAAATGTGTTTTATGCATAGTCAAGAAATGATTCATACAAGATTTCTATCTACTGTCCAACTCTAATATGAACATACCTGTTTTAGCCAAAAGCAACACTGATAGTCACGAATTTTGTTAGTACAACGACAAGTGTTCGTCTAAAGTTTGCATGTAATCGTAGCCGCTCGTTGGACACCGTTTTGTTGAAGTGTTACGAAGTTGATCAATTCGTACCCTTATCAGGAATAAAGATGCAAGTTTTTCACAAATTTTGTTTTTTTTTATTTTTCAACGTAATCTCCTTTTAGTACAATAAACTTTTCCCAACGTTCCTGGCATTTCCTTAAATCCTTCAAAAAAATCAATGAGTGTTCGAACTCTCAGGCAATGTGTTAACACCGTTTTGTTCCACGGTACCTGCTCGATTTCTATGTACACATTAGTAAAAGTTACTTAAGAAAATAGAAAAAGGAATAGTCTTTTGTGCTGAAGGCTCTTCTGCTATTTCACTTTCTTTTTTCTTACATCTGCATTAACATTAGATGTAATATTGTTAAAATAGATAAAGCAATATTTAGCTCACTGAAATAATTGTTTTTGTTTTATCATAAACAGAGCGACCGACGACAAAAGTATTGAATAGTATAGAGAACTTATTGCACTCTTTTTCCGCTCTCATGTAGAGAGTATGAGTAAAACAGCATAAACGAGTCTTATTCTCTTTATAAAATATATATCAATATAAATGCACCATTTCGATAATTTTATTACATAAAACAATACAAAAAGCATAAATTTTTCTAAAGACATCAACGTTTCACATCAAAATTATGAATGGAACAAGTTATGACAAAAAAAAGTAATACGTTTTGAATCATTCGCCAGATGTTGCCAGTGGTTTTCAGTCATACAATTCATTCCATGAGTTGTTTACACTATTCAGTACTCTTTGGCGACGACGACCTGCTTGTTTGTTCGCTGCCGCTACATCAATACCATCATACTTATTTTCAGGCAGAGACTATTGTCGTACAACAATAACGTATGTGATGCTAACGCTGTGTGTTGCTTGCATGTGTTCACTTTGATAGATTGCCCTACCCGTGCCTATAGATGTTAATACATCAAAAAATGTGATTTGTTAAACTCTTCTCTACGCTCTTTGCTTTCTTCTGCCCGGACGATAATCTTCTCGTTTGACCTAAAATTTTTCCCCCGAGCCATGATTTCAAGTTGGGGAACAGAAATAAGACGCAGGGAGCCAAGTCGGGTCAGTACAGTGGTTACGACAGCAATACGTAGTGCAGTTCAACACCGCTTCGACATTGACAGCCGTATCCGCTTGTTCACTACTGTAAGCAATCGCGGCACCCATCGGGCCGACACCTTTCTCATGCCTAAGTCATCATGTAAAATATTAATTGTCGTTCCGTACGACACGAATACGCCATCTGCTACTTCGAGCACTTCCGTTCATCGATCAGCGAAAATCAAGTCGTAGACCTTTTGCACGATTTCCTCGGTAACCATGACTGGCGGGCGTCCTGGGCGCTCCTCATCAAAAACAGATCTACGCATGTTTTTCCATCCAAAAATAAAAAAACGAATTATCAATTCCTGACCTATCAATCAGTCTGGAATTTAGGATGGTGTCGTGTGACAGATGACAGTACTCAACAGCAATGACAACTTCCCTCAGTAACACCACCTGTTTTCACATACGGGTACTTATTGAACGACCCTCGTATGAATTAGATATCGTTAGCCGACTGATAGCTGGTTACTAACTCTTCATTATGAATACCGATGTAGATTTAAGGTCGTGTTAGACTATTAGGCAAATCGTTCGATATGTCAACGTATTTGTTTGCGGAGATCGAATGGAATAGTTTAAACTTGAGGAGAACGATTTGCAGAAACGAATTTCACAGATCTGTTAGACTTCTCTAATTTTAAGATTTTCTTCAAAAAATTATTCGATCAGGGTTGTGTTTACAGTGAATCAAACAAGTTTCAATTGATACAATTTTGTTTACGATTTTCTTCTTTCTTTATTATATTTTTAGTTTCTAACTGTTGCATTTTATTTGCCATTTTGCAAACAGATGTGTTTGCAATCTCGGCCTTATTCATAAAAAGTAATGAGAGATTTGAGAGACGATTTGTCATACAAAAAACGTCTCTAAAATCTCCCAAAACTTTTTATAAATGAGCTGCAAAGCGATCAGGGTCGTATTTTGAATGAATGAACAAAAGGAAAGAAGTCTGAATTAAATACTTTTAGTTTGACACTTCTTCCAAATGCGTAATATTTATTCACAATTTGTTTGTTTTTGCAGACAGATGTTTTAGCATTATCTAAAAATAATAGTGTAAATCGAAAGCAAAATGATCATACGATTTCTTTCAAATGGAAGACAGTTTCGTGCTATTTCTCTCTCCATGGATCGTTCTATTTGCTTATTAGTCTAATCACAGACTATCACAGCAAATTCACGGAGAGAAGTGGAATAAAACTCTCTTCCATTTTTAAGAAATCGTACAATCAGATTTGGAGAATGCAAAAACATCTGTTTGCAAAGTGGCGAACAAAATACAATAGTTCTAAAATAAAAATAGATTAGAGAAAACAAATTTTGAACAAAGTTTAAGCTGCATTTGAAAAAAGCGACGAAATAAAAGTGATTTCCCCCGTTTTCGTTTCAATCAAACTTCACTCAGATCGCATAATTTTTTGAGGAAAATCAAAAACTGAGAGAAATCTAACAGAACTGTTTACATTTTTTCTGCAAATCGGTCTCCTTAAATGTAAACTATTCCATTGCATAAAAAAGTTTTGGCGGATCTGTTAGATTTCTCTCATCTCTTCAGGGTTGCATTTGGCCAGAAACGAACAAATCCAAAGAAACCGTAAATAAGCACTTTTATTTCGTCGCTTTTTTTAATGCTTAATTTTGTTGACAATTTTCGTTTTTCTCTATTCTATTTTTATTTTACAACTGTTGCAGACAGCTGTTTTTGCATTCTCCGAAATTGATAGTGTAAATCGCAAGCAGAATGATAGAACAATTTCTCTCAAATGGAACAGAGTTTCATTCCATTTGTCTCCGCGAAACGCGCTCTTTGCATTGATAGTCGTTACCCTATTAAGGCCGTGTTAGACTATTAGTGCAAATGGAACAATTCGCGAGGAGAGATATGAAATGAAACTCTGTTCCATTTGACGGAAATCGTTCTATCATTCTGCTTACGATTTACGCTATCAATTTCGGATAATGCAAAAACATCTGTCTGCAAAGTGACAAACTAAATACAACGATTTAAAATGTAATAACTGGAAATTGTATTATTTGAATACATTTCTTCAACCACTTATTTGGCTGCGCGTTTCGTATTTAAAACATACAACATATTATGTTTTGAAATTTGGTATAATGTTAATATTTTAATTTAATTTTCAAGCAGTTATTGACAAATTTAGCAAAGTCCAAATTAAGAAACTATGTTTTAAAACCACTTTACAAAAATACAATTTGCATCCAATGTGCACATAACTGGCAGTGTTAACCACTAAACTAAAGTATATTTCAAAACGAATCAAAAATGTCCAAGTTTGAGGGAGAAAAATAACCGATTTAGCCATAACCGAGTTTAGGTTGTCACAACCACATTAGATGTCACCGCATCCGAATTAGAGATTGCCGAAAACGCATTAGATGTTGTTACAACTCATTAGAGGTTGCTTCTAACGTATGTCAGTTGCGTGGACGTTTTTGGACTGTGTATTTGGACTGTGTTCCCTCTAATTTATCTGAAAAGAAAGGCTGCTTTTATCCAATTACCGAGCGTTTGTCATGATGTATGAGAAATCCATCAGGATGCATTGCTACCAGGGCAATGCAGCACTCACCCAACTACATGGGTCCAAGATTCGAAGACTACAAAGTCTGTCCCCACAAAGAAGCCCCGTGCTGTTGTGAAATCTATGCGATTCCAAACGTCGATGGCTGTAGAGACTGGCCCTCAGAGGATGAAGCTGATAGTTTCATTATCGATGACTGGGGAGCCTGACGCCAAAGGATACGCTCAGTAGGAAGAACGGCTGTTCACATATCCAAAGGGATGCATGAACCCAATACTTCGAAGGCTGCAAGGGGATATGCCCACACTAATCCTCATAGTAACAATTTTCATAAGGTGAAGTTTACTTAATGGGCTAGATCTGGGAAGGAACCTCGTAGAGTCCCAGGAATCATCGACGCATATGAGAAAACTTTGCTCTTAAAGCAAACTTTGGGTTGATTGACAGGACTGTAGTGTTTATAAAGCCAATGGCTTCTGTGGTATCGACTGCTCAAGAGTAGTCAAGTTTATTGACGGTGTTAATAAAGAGTCTGTGTACTTCCTTAACGCACTCTTCTAGTGTAATGGATGTACGGGTGATGCGAGGTGCCCATAGCGATTCGGATCGTTACCTGGTGGCTGCGAAAGTTCGCACAAGACTGAGCAGGGCGAAAAACGTACGAAGCCGAACACGTGTGAAGCTAGATATTAACAAGCTGCAAATACCGGAGATATAAAAGTCTTATCAACAAAAGCTCAGTCTCCTGCTAGAGCAGAATATATATATACCTTATCAAGGAGGTTTTAGACCAAGCAAGTCCACGACTTACCAAATATTCACGCAACGCCGAATCCTGGAAAAGACCCAGGAAGAGACCATCTTTTTGTCGGTTACAAAGCTGCTTTCGATAGTCCCGTATGGAGAAAATTTTACGAAGCTATGTCTAAACTTGGGAAACTGATCCGTCTCTGTAGAATGACGCTGACCAACACCAAATAAGCAGTGAAGGTGGGAAAAAACCTCACCGAACTATTCTGTACCAAGCGAGGACTGTTACAAGGCGAAACACTTTCGTGCAATCTCTTCTACATCTTAATGGAGATAATAATGAGAAAAGCTGCACTAAATACGAACAAGACCATTAACACGAAAATCTATATATTGCTGGCGTATGATGACGACATAGACATCATTGGGCGAAATTTGCGAGAGGTTACTGCAGTGTTTTCAAGAATCGAAAAAGCATCAGCGAATGTGGGTCGTGCTGTTAATGAGGGCAAGACAAAATTGATAGTGTCAACGATTAGAGAAACCTTTCGACTTGGTTCGCACTTGAACGTCGACAACCGATTTAATTTTGAAGTGGTAGATGAATTTTTCTACCTTGGATCCGCCGTGAACAAGGACAACAATGTCAGCCTGGAGAAAAATAGGAGAATAGTTGCTATTTTGGGTTCAGTAAGCAGTTTAGTTGTTCCTGGTTTTCCCTCCCTCGAAGGACAAAAGTCCAGCTATATCAGACTCACATCTTACCTGTCTTGACATATGGCTCCGAAACTTGTGTCATATCGCAAGCGGATGGAAAATACCATGGAGTATTCGAGAGAAAATTATCCGTAAAATATATGGTCTTGTTAAGAAAAACGGAGAGTACCGACGTCGGTGGAACCAAGAACTATATAATTTATATTCTAACATGGACATATGTACCTAGCCGAATCAAATTAGGCCAATTGCGTTGGCTAGGCCATGTTATCAGAATGGATGAAGATGAACCAGCACGAAAGGTTTCCGATAATGTACCTGATGGAAGCAGGAAAAGAGGACGACTAAGACTGCGCTAGAAAGACCAAACCGAAGAATCCCTCCGTATCCTTGGTTTTAGAATATCTTGAAATTTTTTTAATTTGTTTGTTTAATTAATATGTGTACGACTTCTGACCTCATGAAAATAAGCACTTCCTTATGAGCACGTAGTGCGAGATTTGTTATTGTACGCCAAACTCTTTCCCCTACGCCCCATTGTCTTTGTACGGGTATCTCTGCCCGTGTTGACGACAGATATTATGGCTAAATTTTTGGAGAAGTAGAGTCAACTCTTCAGAATTGTTCAGGAGCCTCAGAATTTGTTGTGAAAGTTCAGTAGGTTTGTTTGCTTAAATCATTGGTCTCATCCTGTCAATAGGTTACAAATAAGTAATTTTTAATCCGCTTTTAAACTGATTTTTCCACCACTTCGTATGGAGACCTAACTTTTTTAAGCGGCTCCCCATTAAGTAGTGAGAGGGTTAGACCAATGATTTAAGCAAAACCTGCTGTACTTCCATACAAAAGAAGAGATACAACTATCAATGGTATTTAACAGCCTGCTCATCGATCTCGAACGAACGCTTTCATTCGCGTTCTTGTCGAAAGAAAGTTGATCTGGATTCCACAATCTCGACATTTTAAGTTAAATGAAAACACAACTTTTTTCAAAACTTTTCGGTATAAATTTTGGTTCCTCTATTCCGAATATGCTGTCATTTGGGAACAAACATAGAGTGCGCCAAGCGAAAATGTTGAATTCGAGGAACCAAATTTGAATCGAATGCGAGTGACTGACTTTCTTTCCCTTAAGATTTCGTTCGAGATCGAGAAACAGGCTATAAATGTTTTTGAATTTAAATTTCTAGGTCAATTGCAACTACAAATTAAAATTGGTAATCAAATAATTTATCAGGCACTTGCCATCATCCGAATATTTGTTTTTGATAAACTATAAGCGCTTTGATGCCCCAGTACATGGTTCCAAAAGGATTCAGTAGCTCTAACCATGTGTTAGACATAAAATGATCCCTCATTCCCATAAGCCTGAAAACATACCGCATCCATCAAATCATTTTTGAGCCAGGAGGCAAGAAAATATATTGGAAATGTGAGTTTGTTTCGACACTTTTGGTTTATGTTGGTTCATCAGGAACCATGTATTGTTGTTTCATGAATCAAAATAAATCATTTTGACTGATCTGTTGTGTTTTCAGCTTAAGTGTGACTGAAAATCTTATATGTATTTAATAGATTTGACTTTTGTAATTATATACAAAAAAATAAGATTTCGTCAACTTTTTATTGAACCCGAAACGTTTTTATTATCACGCATTAAACTAAAATAAATATTTTTCTTTAAAAAATAGTTCCCAAAATAAATAACACTGATACCAAAAGATTCATATTGGTAAGACAAAAAGTATTGCATACTTTTGGGATGAATAAAATAATTGAACTAAATTAAATTATTGAGTGAGATACAATTTCGAATTATTTTTTTTAAACAAAAAAAAATACTAAAATATGAGTAAGATAAATGATTTTTGAAATGCTTTTATGACAAATGTCAGTGTTGAAATTCAAAATGACCAATGTTATGCAGTACGAAAAAGCCAATATTTTGTTTTTATTGCATATTGAATAGAGAAAACAATTTTCGGTTAATACAAAGCAAATTGGTAGTAATTTAAGCGGTTTTTGCATTAGATGATGCTAAATTGTCTGAGGATGGTTTGTAGGATAGTAAGCTGTTAGAGACTCACTTGATTCACTATGGCGGCCTGTTCCTCGGCAACATCTTGTTGATGGTCACGTGTTGGCATTGGTATAAAACTGGTGGATGGAGGAACGTAGCCACCCGATTCATTTAGTTTAGGGAAGACAGTATGAGGCAGCGTATCAAAGGGTACTTCAAGAGCGTGCTCATACTGACCAGGACCAGGTAGAAATGGTGAAGGTGCTCTAAAGAAAGAATTATTAGAAATTAGTAGGGGTTTTTGATTTTGAGAAAAACACTGATCCACTAACTGAAATTTGTAATATGGTTGAAAATAGAAAGAGTAGAATAAAATTTGAAATTGACAATATGCAACCAATTGAAATAAAATTCTAAATATTATATTCCACCAAAACGTTAGATCTAAAACTGTAAAAAATCTCTATTTGAAGTAAATAATACACCAAATACAGCTGTATGTATTTCACAAACAAAACCGCATATTACTTACTTATCCGGTCTCAAACACCCCCTGAGGTTCAGGGCCCTTACAAAACGAAGACAGCATATTTCGCCAACCAGTTCGATCTTTTGCTTTATCTCTCCAGCTGGTAATACCAACTGTACGCAGGGATTCGTCAACTTGATACCTCCAGCGGAGCCTTGGTATTCCTATTCTTCGCCTTCCTTCGAATTCGGTTTCGAAAACCCTTAATGCTGGTTCGTCTTCATCCATTCTACTGACATGGCCTAGCCAGCGCAATCGCGTTATCTTGATCCGCTTAACTATGTCAATGTCTGGATAAAGCTCATACAGCTCATGATTCATGCGTCGCCGATATTCGCCGTTGTGCACTATAAGGCCATCAATTTTCGGAGAATTTTTCTCTCGAAGACTCCTACAGATGTTTCGTCTGCTTACGATAGGACCCAGGATTCGGCGCCATAAAGCAAGACAGGTTGAATGAAAGTCTGGTACAGTTGGATTTTCGTCATTCGAGAGAGAGCTTTATCTCGAAAGTGCTTGCTTAGCCCACAATAACATCTACTCCCAAGCACAATTCTCCGCTTAATTTCAAGGCTGATGTTGTTGTTTTTGTTTACGGCAGATACGAGATATATAAATTCGTCCACCATTTCGAAATTATAACGGCTATCACCGTCCACACTTTGGTCCTGCTCGTTGAAACCATTAACTTTGTCTTGTCCTCATTTACTTTCAGACCCACTTTTGCTGACTCCTCAATTCTCGAAAACACCGCAGTAACTTCTCTAATTGTGCGCCCAATGATATCGATATCATCAGAATACGCGAGCAGCATGTGACTTTTGTTGCTGATGGTTTTATTCATGTTGACTGCAGCTTTTCTCATAACAATCTATATTAAGATGTTAGAGAGATCGCACGATAGGGTTGTCGCCTTGTCTGAGGCCTCGCTTGGTTTCGAAAGGTTCGGTAAGATCCTTACCAACTTTCACTGCGGATTTGGTGTTCGTGAAGTTCATCCTGCAAAGGCGTATGAGTTTTGCAGGAATACCAAACTCAGACATTGCTTCGTAGAGTTCTATATCGAAGGCCGCTCTATAATCGACGAAGAGGTTATAGGTGTCCATTTGTTTTTTGTGGGTCTTTTCCACAGCGTGAAAATCTGGCGTAGCGTGAAAATCTGGCCAGCTGTCGATTTTTCAGGTTTAAAGCCACACTTGTGTGGTCCAATCAGGTCAGCGATAATTGGTTTTAGTCTTTCGCACATTATACTTGAAAGCACCTTATATGCTATGGATAAAAGGCTTATTCCACGGTAGTTGGCACAGAGACTCGGGTCACCTTTTTTAAATATGGGGCATAGTACACTGAGACTCCAATCACCGGGCATGCATTCATTTGACCTAATTTTGCGAATGAGCTGATGCATGCACCTTATCAGCTCATCGCCGCCAGCCTTATTAGCTCTGCCGGCAAATCCATCGGCCCCTGCGGCTTTGTTGTTCTTAAGCCGGGCAATAGCTGTTCTAACCTCGTCTTGGTTAGGAGGGGACAATCGACGTCGTCGTCCAAATTTAGATCGATTGTCCCATCGTCATTGGATATCTCAGATACCAGTAGCGCGGAGAAATGATTTCTCCATATTCCCAACATGCTCTGCACATCTGCGATGAGATTTCCATCCTTGTCATTACAGAAGGGGGCCCTGAACCATGCCCATTAGTCTCGTTTTTGACGTTTTGGTAGAATTTTCGGGCTTCATTCTTCCTTCTGTATGTCTCAATTTTCTCATTCTCGCGCTTTCTCCACTGTCGTTTCTTACGCCTAAAGAGACGGTTTACCTCCATTCTTTTTCCCCTATACCGCTCAGCCGCAGCTCGCGTTGCAATTGACTGAAACATTGCCATACGTGCAGCGTTATTTCATCATTTGCTATGCGACACTCTTCATCGTACCAAGGTTTGTTGCGAAGCGGTTTTTCAAAACCAAGTACGGATGTTGCCGCAGTTTTTGTAGAGTGGGAAATAGGTTTCCACTGCGCTTCAGGATCGTCATCGGGAGGGGGTGGGTTCTGTGCCAAAAGTTGCGACAGCTTCCTTGAGTAGGCCCAAAAATGTAATATTGATAAGCAAACACAATGTGTTTGGACACAAGTCTATTACATTTGGGACAAGCTCCAAACACACGCTATATTTCCATCCAAACAAGAAAAAAATAACAATTTTTCAGAGTGTAGATATGGCCCAGTTAGAGCAAACGAAATGTACGATATCTTCACTCTGAAAAATCTTTATTTTTTCTTGTTTGGATGCAAATATACCGTATGTTTGGAGCTTGTCGCAATTATCGTAAACTTGTGTCCAAACACATTGTGTTTGTAATTTCAGTATTAAATTTTTGAGACATAATGATTAATATGTTATAATAAAATATGTGTTTGTAAATCAAATACGGCTTTGTTTGTGATACAAACACAGCTATATTTGGTGCACTGCTTATTTCAAAGGGAGATTGTTCTCAGCCTTAATAAATATAATTGCAAGTCTACCACTGTATTTTTGCATTATTGTTTCAGTCTGCGACTTATTAATATTTCTGAATGCGTGCGTAAATTAGTTGAATATTTCTTACATAGAGTAAATCTTACTAGAGAGATATTCATCTCATCTGACGTTTCCTTACACACTTTTCGTGGTGCGGTCGGTGTGATAGAGACATGTTTGACGAAAAGTGACATACACCAGGTGGAATTACAATAACTTCTGACTTTACATTTTCATGTCGTTTTGGTGAAAAAATGTGAAATTTAAATGTGTTTTACACTATTTTATTGACTGTTTAATACAATAATTATAACACACAAAACGAAATGCCGTTGTTGTTATTTTGTTGGTTGTTTTGAACCATCGCCTCTATCTGGTATTATTGAAGCAATTCTTTTCAACATCCAACGTTCATATCACACCAGGCCAAATGCCAGAAATTTGCTGTTAAGTCTACTATAAGAATTAGTCTGTGGTTTCTTATGCGGACTGGTCGGTTGCGTTTTAGTTTAATGCACTCACACACGAATGCTTCGAAAAACACGATTGCTTCCTCGTAACGTATATCGATGTTGGGATGAAACACGCATATGGCTCCACGTAAAAACATACATCTTTGCAAACAATCATGTTAATGTTTGCATTTAAATATTAGCGAGTTTAGGACTTGCAAATATGTATATGAACATTTGGAGTGTTTTCTAAGCACAGATATAGTTCCTGTAGAATGTGTTTGAGAAAAATTTTTACAGAGGCCGTTTTTCAGCGTCGGCCGTTATACTACTGATTCCAAACAATAATTCTCTCCTGACAAGTGGCAAGTACTATGACCGCCATTAAAATATATTGTAGATGGTCGGTGCAGGTCTTCAGCCAGCGTTTCATGATGACTCCTTGACAGTATTAAACCACTTCGAAATATTTTCGAGAATATCAGAGTGATTAATTATAAACTTTAATTTAAACTGAAAACACTGTCAGACAAAATTAGATTTTTTTCAAAATGATGGGGTTCTGTCAACGGATTCTGGTAGAAAGGTCAAAAAAAAATATACGTGTATCGGCGTTTTGCCAGATCTGATCAGAATTGTTTTTTAGGGCGGGTCAAAGTTTTCGCCCCTCGGAACTTTCCTGCAACATATCGGCATGCAAAATTGTGTGTTCCTTACTTCTGAGGTACAAACTACGTTCAGAAGTTTTATAGAAAAGATTCAGATAAACATTTTTGTGGAAGAAATTAATCCTCTAACTGTTACGTATAACCATAATTTTTACTTTTTTTTTAAAACTCACAAAAAAATGCTCGAAAATACGGGGGGCGTGGTCAAAATGTTCTACAAAAATGATAAAAACAAATCTGATGCGTGACTTATGTACACGAGAACGTGGTTTTGATCCCTGCTCTGACCACCTAACATTTCATTCGACAACGATCACCTCGCTTAGTGACACTATCGAGTACTTGCCATGAAAGCTTCTCAAAGTACTGCTCGGAATCGGTTTAAACCTCGAGGTCGCAAACAGTGAGTATAAAAATGTAAAATGCATAACTCACTAATTGTGAGAAGCTCTGAAGCTCTGAAGCTCTGAAATATTTATAATTGTACTTTTTTAATTGTAAAGTTTGTATTCGTTTGGTGCAAACAATATCCTCTAATAGTCATATTTTGTTTCAGTCTCAACGTGGTTGCAGAACAGTGTTATACATGAACAAGGATAATACTCACCTATGAGGTTGATTAGTATCTGGACTAATGGAGAGTAATGATGAATTTGGTCTAGAATTATCTCCACTTAAACCTTGAGTATAGGCAATTTTACTATCCCTTTAAAGGAAAGAAAAAAAAATTATTTCAATATTAAATATTAGTAAAGGATTATATATTGTATTGTACTTTTCAAACGTTCTTGGATTTGAGTCAGTAACATTTGCGATGAAAATAATAGCCGGCGAGTAGAAAAACGCACCTACTCGTTAGTCGTGAGGTGCAAAAAAAGCAAAACATAAGACACGAGAGCACGACATTAAAACCAGAGAAAAACCGCACGCGTCCTCCAGTGTTGTTTATATGTGAAGAGATTCTCAGTAAGATAACTTTACTTTTATTGACTATTTTCCAACTTCATGAGGTCAGATGTCGTACACATATTAATTAAACAAACAAATTTCAACATATTCCTACACCTGGTTCTATCCTTCGCCTTTCTCGGCAGTTGGTATTGCACTTTTAAATTCACTTTCTTTTTCTTTGTGCGAGTGGCAACTCTGAGATTTGGCAGCTGTCACACATGTTTATTCCGATTAATAAAAATGGAGCGCTTTACGAAAGAACAACGCGTTTTAAATGTCAAAACATATTACAAAAATTTGGAAAGTTATGCTGAGACCGTGTGTTAAAAATAAAATGGAGTGCATAGAGGAATTAAAAATGAAATATTCGCATGGTAACTGTCCTCGGTGGTAACTCTCCTCAACAAAATTTTCCGTTTAGAAATAAATGACAACATTTCGTACGAAAATTTCGCATGAACTGACTACGGGGCTTAAACTTCTAAAAAGAAGTGGTTTTCTAATGAAAGCATCCCTGTTTTAGACTGGCCGGCTCAAAGACCCGACTAAAGCCCCGTATTCAGTTCTTGCGAAATTTTCGTAAGAAATTTTGTCATTTATATCTAAATATCATTTATCTCTTTGATCTACCTTGCATATATTACATTTGTAATTCCTGTACGCACTCCATTTTACTTTTAACGTCTGTGGTATTACTTTTGTTTGCTAAAATAATCGACATGTCAAAATTCCGGTACCAAACAATTGTTTTGGTACGAAATAACTTTGGCGTAACAACCCTGTAATTGATTTTGCATACGAAATTTTCGCAAAGAGCTTAGTACCAAGCAAATGAAAAGTGAGCGAAAGTTTTGGTTCGTGAAATTTTTATTATTTTTTATACACGTACTTCTTATGGCAACGAACATTTCATAAAATCTGAATACGCGGCTTTATGCCCATTTGAAACCCTCGGGAATGATGTGAAATGTGCGATTGCTCAACATAAGTACAAAGACTTGCATGATCTTTGGACTGGAATACAGAATTGCGTTGCCTGAATTTGATTCAAAGCATGTGCGGTAGATTCCAAGTGATACTTGAAAATAAGGGTTACACTACTAAATATGGGCCAGGGAAATTAAAAACATTAATTTTGAAAACATATCCTTTTTCTTCCAGAAATTTTAAATTGTACTATTTTACTGTCCAGCTAAATACTGGCGTATGACAACTTGCTGGCATTAATGAGCAGACGATTGGAAATTTCGTCCAAATTTTTAAGTTTTTATGTTTACAGTTATTTGTTGCTAAATACAATAAAAAATATAATGGTTTTTATGACAACGTTTTGTGCTAATTTACTGTCCATGGCTGTATATGTATACACACATTTTTATTTATTTGTCATACATTTTATGTATGTTCTGACAAACTTTTATAAGATTCTCAAGCTTCTAGTACTTTTTCTGTACGTTTTGGTACCTTAAGTTACATATTGATACATATAAAGTACTTTTTGGTATTATGAAATTTTTGTTACTTTTTTTACTACGTTGTAGTACATTTTATGCATTTGTGGGTACACTTTCTGTACGTTTTGGTACATTTCATGTACTTAAATATAAGTTTTGCTACATTTTGTGCATTTTCTGGTACATTTGATGTACTTTTTAGTACATTTTATGTATTTGTGTGTACACTTTTGTAATATTTTTCGTACACTTTAAGTACCTTTTTTTGGTAAGATTTGTTTTTATGTGTGTCATCTTATGTACTTTTGGGTATACTTTATGAATTTTTTGGTACATTTTGTGCATGTTTGTGTACTTTTTGTATTTATTGTTACATGTGAGGTACATTCTTGGTACATTTGATGTACATTTTCTTCGCGTTATGTATTTTTTATACATTTTATGTATTTTAGGTACTTCTCGCCTACTTGTACACTTCATATATTTTTGGTACACTTTATCTACTTAATTGTGTACAGTATGTATTTCTTGTACATTTTATGTTCCTTTTGGTGCACAATATGTATTTTTTGGTACGCGTTTTATACGTTTATTGATTAAATTGTTGTACTTTATTTGTAGTACATTTCAGATAATTGTTGGTACATGTTATGTGTTCCTTTGTACATTACATTTTGGCTACACTTTATGTACTTTTGATATATTTTTTGTACTGGTATGCATTATGTAGTTTTTGGTGCACAGTAAAAACTTTATTGTACATTTTTTTGCAGTTGTTGGTAAATTTTTGTACTTTTTGGTACATTTTATGAGCCTTTTGGAACGAAGTTTCTTATCGCATGTTGTGGGATGGGGGCTAAATGGAAAAAATATTAAACAACTTTTGTTTTAACACTATTATGCTACAACCTACTATTATCAACTGTATTGTTACTTTCGCGTAGGTTTGCGTCTAGACCATAGACGAATACATACATAGATACATTTATTCTCTCATCTGACGTTTCATTTCACACTCTTCGTCGTAGGTTTGTGGAAATGGGAGAAGTTAAATTTAAAATTAACTTACACCAGGTGGAGTTACAAAATATGTTCACTTAACTTTTTCATGTCATTTTGGTGTAGAAATGAATAATTCAAATATATTTTGCACTTTTTTGTTGACTTTTATGGTTGGTATACATTTGTATTGTATTTAACACAACTAGTTTGCCACCGAAACACAAAATTCGGTTGTTGTTCCTTTGTTGGACGTTGTTTACTATTGCCTCTATCTGGTATTATTGAACCCATGTTTTCCACCATCCAATGTTTACTTGCCACCGTACCTATGACGTCTAATTTATTGAGAGAATAAATGTATCTATGTATGTATTCGTCTATGGTCTAGACTAACGGCTTGAATCAAAGAGGAAGAAATTAACTTGATATCTCACATATGTTGGGAAATTTCTTGCTTAATGGGAAGTTTTCTCGGTGGAGCCTGTAACCAATATTTAGTATTTATTGTAGTTTTGAACCCAATAAAAAGTAAATTTAGAAAAACCAAAGTGAAAGAAGTTTAAAAAAGAACAGTATCTTAAATAAGTGCATTATCTTAAAAAAGGAAATTTTGTCAAAACAATACCTATTCATATTTTTATAGAAGTACCTTTTCTTAAAAAAATACCTTATCTTAGAGAAGTACCTATGCTTGAAAAAGTAAATTTTCTTAAAATAAGTACCTTTCTTAAAAAAAGTAATTTTTTATAAGAATAAGTACCTGCTCTTAAAAAAAGTACATTTTCTTACAACTAATTGCCTTTTCTTAAAAAACTACCTTTTTTTAAAGATCACCTCTTTTGTGAAACAAAACTACTTTTCCTGAGATAAGTACCTACTCTTAAAAATTGTATCTATTCTTGAGAAAAAGACCAATTCTAAGAAAATTACAATTTCTAAAAAAACCTTTTCTTCAAAAAAAATACCTCACTTAAAAAAATAAATTTTCTTACAAAAATTCCTTTTCTTCAAAGTACCTTTTCTTAAAAATAAAATAAGATTTTTTCTTTTCTTTTCTTGAGATAAGTAGCCTTTCGGAAAATAAGTACATTTTCTTAAAAAAATAATCCTTTCCTAAAAAGAGTACCACTTCTTTAAAAAGTACCCGTTTTTAAAAATTACTTCTTTGTAAAAAAATGCATACTCTTATGGCTTTTTCTTACAGAAAGTACTTCTTCTTAAAAATAGTACATTTTTTGGTACATTTTGTGCATGTTTGTGTACTTTTTGTATTTATTGTTACATGTTAGGTACATTCTTGGTACATTTGATGTACATTTTCTTCGCGTTATGTATTTTTTATACATTTTATGTATTTTAGGTACTTCTCGCCTACTTGTACACTTCATATATTTTTGGTACACTTTATCTACTTAATTGTGTACAGTATGCATTTCTTGTACATTTTATGTTCCTTTTGGTGCACAATATGTATTTTTTGGTACGCGTTTTATACGTTTATTGATTAAATTGTTGTACTTTATTTGTAGTACATTTCAGATAATTGTTGGTACATGTTATGTGTTCCTTTGTACATTACATTTTGGCTACACTTTATGTACTTTTGATATATTTTTTGTACTGGTATGCATTATGTAGTTTTTGGTGCACAGTAAAAACTTTATTGTACATTTTTTTGCAGTTGTTGGTAAATTTTTGTACTTTTTGGTACATTTTATGAGCCTTTTGGAACGAAGTTTCTTATCGCATGTTGTGGGATGGGGGCTAAATGGAAAAAATATTAAACAACTTTTGTTTTAACACTATTATGCTACAACCTACTATTATCAACTGTATTGTTACTTTCGCGTAGGTTTGCGTCTAGACCATAGACGAATACATACATAGATACATTTATTCTCTCATCTGACGTTTCATTTCACACTCTTCGTCGTAGGTTTGTGGAAATGGGAGAAGTTAAATTTAAAATTAACTTACACCAGGTGGAGTTACAAAATATGTTCACTTAACTTTTTCATGTCATTTTGGTGTAGAAATGAATAATTCAAATATATTTTGCACTTTTTTGTTGACTTTTATGGTTGGTATACATTTGTATTGTATTTAACACAACTAGTTTGCCACCGAAACACAAAATTCGGTTGTTGTTCCTTTGTTGGACGTTGTTTACTATTGCCTCTATCTGGTATTATTGAACCCATGTTTTCCACCATCCAATGTTTACTTGCCACCGTACCTATGACGTCTAATTTATTGAGAGAATAAATGTATCTATGTATGTATTCGTCTATGGTCTAGACTAACGGCTTGAATCAAAGAGGAAGAAATTAACTTGATATCTCACATATGTTGGGAAATTTCTTGCTTAATGGGAAGTTTTCTCGGTGGAGCCTGTAACCAATATTTAGTATTTATTGTAGTTTTGAACCCAATAAAAAGTAAATTTAGAAAAACCAAAGTGAAAGAAGTTTAAAAAAGAACAGTATCTTAAATAAGTGCATTATCTTAAAAAAGGAAATTTTGTCAAAACAATACCTATTCATATTTTTATAGAAGTACCTTTTCTTAAAAAAATACCTTATCTTAGAGAAGTACCTATGCTTGAAAAAGTAAATTTTCTTAAAATAAGTACCTTTCTTAAAAAAAGTAATTTTTTATAAGAATAAGTACCTGCTCTTAAAAAAAGTACATTTTCTTACAACTAATTGCCTTTTCTTAAAAAACTACCTTTTTTTAAAGATCACCTCTTTTGTGAAACAAAACTACTTTTCCTGAGATAAGTACCTACTCTTAAAAATTGTATCTATTCTTGAGAAAAAGACCAATTCTAAGAAAATTACAATTTCTAAAAAAAACCTTTTCTTCAAAAAAAATACCTCACTTAAAAAAATAAATTTTCTTACAAAAATTCCTTTTCTTCAAAGTACCTTTTCTTAAAAATAAAATAAGATTTTTTCTTTTCTTTTCTTGAGATAAGTAGCCTTTCGGAAAATAAGTACATTTTCTTAAAAAAATAATCCTTTCCTAAAAAGAGTACCACTTCTTTAAAAAGTACCCGTTTTTAAAAATTACTTCTTTGTAAAAAAATGCATACTCTTATGGCTTTTTCTTACAGAAAGTACTTCTTCTTAAAAATAGTACATTTTCTTAAAAAAAAACATTAGCTTTTAATGAAAGAAGTACCTCTCTTTAAAAAATTACCTTTTCGGGAAAATATAATATGTACATATTCTTACAAAAAGGACCTAAAACTATATATTTTTTTTAAAAAAAATACATTCTATCAAAAAAGAATTTCCTTAAAAAAGTTCATCATTTTTAAAAAAAAGTATCTTTTCCTAAAGATCCATTTAAATTATCGTATTTTTCAACGGGCGTCTTAGGCGTGTTGGAACTGACAAGTACATAATATATAGCGAAAGGAACTTCGTTCCAACCGGGTGTCCCCTGACACCTCACGTGATTTTTTTGTACATTTTATGTACTCCTGTGTACATTTCATGTACTTTTTGTTACATTTGTTTCTACTTTTAGTACATTTGTGAAACTTTTAGTACTTTGTTGGTGTTTTTTCCATATTTTATGTATTTATTGATATATTAATGTACATTTAAGCAGGGTTCGTACTCGCGAGCTTCTCATGATCCACAAACTGGCGGGACAAAGCTGCACCTAGCGGCTCTCTGCTCGCGGGGCAGATAAGTTAAAAATTACAAGCCGTCTCTTGAGCCAGCTGACTACAGGTTAGACTTGTGTCGAACTCGTTCACTAGTTCTCGAACTCGTTCACTAGTTCTCGAACTCGTTCACTAGTTCTCGATCTCGTTCACTAGTTCTCGAACTCGTTCACTAGTTCTCGAACTCGTTCACTAGTTCTCGAACTCGTTCATTTAAGGTGCCCAGGCATAACAATCACGAACATACCTGTCGTATCGAACTTAGGCATTATGTTCGTAAGGGTGATGTCGGGTCACCTAAAATTAACTATACAGAGTGATTCAGGAAGTTCCGGACAAATTTCTCCAGCGTATTCCTTGGCTCATTTCATGAAGAAAAGTCCACTAGGACCATGTCCGAAAATGCAAGGGTGCGAAATGGCAGCGGGTTCAAAATTTTCGGATTGACGAAAACTGGATGGCGACTTGCGACCTTTAACCAAAAGATTAACCTGTAGTAGAGTTGGGTAGTTCATGAACTATACTGGGTGATTCAGGAAGTTCCGGACAAATTTCTCCAGCGTATTCCTTGGCTCATTCCATGAAGAAAAGTTCACTAGGACCATGTCCGAAAATGCAAGGGTGCGAAATGGCAGCGGGTTCAAAATTTTCGGATTGGTGGTCGCAGGGTAGTAGGGTAAAGTTGCTAACTTATAGCCAGTGGTCGGATAAATAAAATAAAATCTTATACGTGTTAATTTACAAAAACCAATAAATGTGTGCTGTTATTTCGCTTCCAAAAACAAAAACAAAAATTTTTTAATTTCAGTAAAATGGTCATAACTTTGGAACGGTAAGACCTCTGGGCTTCGTTTAGGTCATTCTGGAAAGGTAAGAGGTATGGCTATCTGGCTAGAAGTTAGCAACTTTACCCTACTACCCTGCGACCACCAATCCGAAAATTTTGAACCCGCTGCCATTTCGCACCCTTGCATTTTCGGACATGGTCCTAGTGGACTTTTCTTCATGAAATGAGCTAAGGAATACGCTGGAGAAATTTGTCCGGAACTTCCTGAATCACCCAGTATAATTCATGAACTACCCAACTCTACTACAGGTTAATCTTTTGGTTAAAGGTCGCAAGTCGCCATCCAGTTTTCGTTAAAACAAAAAAATCGCTAAAATACAAATATTGACATATTTCGGAAACAGAACATCTAATCGTCATAATAATGCAATTTTTGCTCTTTTTGCACAAAGCAAGCACACGCGGTGATGAGCGAATAAATCGTACAGTAACGAAGCCAATCAAGAGTTGTTTCACCGCTCGTTACCCGAACCTACTTAAGAGCGTGAGCGTTTTAATTTAAAGCTTTTATACACGAGCATGAGTTCCATACAAATAAAGTCTTTCGAGCCGAAATTTTGTGTGCGGGAATATACGACTCAAGTCTCGCGGCATAAATTTTGAGCTGCGAGAGTAATTTTCTACGCACACTCGTGTGTGTCTTTGCGTTGCCTGGTTTTTAGAAAAAGTTTATAAAATTACCCATATCCTTCGTAATTCAAACGTCTGTTGTAGTTACCAACTCAATCCTTTATAGTATCATCTGAATACGTTTCCAATTACCTGTGTACCACAATACGTATGTCATTGCCAGCTGTACGGAACAACATCTGGGCATCGGCATGACTAAGATCTCTGGCATCATATTCACCGATCTTCGATATAACATCACCACGTAGGACTTCACCAAATGCAGGACTGCCTACCTGTACCTGTAGAAATAAAAACAACAACAAAAATGTTATATATAAATTTTAATATTTACAGATTTATTAAGACACAATTTTTCATAATTTGCGATAAATGAGATTTGCAATTTCTTTCGATTGTGTGTTTTCGTTTTTAAATAACCTTGTGGAATTTTGGGTCAATTGAATGGACGCTTGCAACGAATGTCTGTATGTAGATAAATTTATACTTGTACCCAATTTCATCTGTCAAATTGACAATAATTTTGTGTTTTTGCAAAAAATATTAGTTTATTTGCTTTTCACGCATGGCCTTGAATTATTTTCGCTTTTATTGTATTTTAACGCTTTCGTTCTCGTCACCAAAACTGCACTCAGTGTCGCGTATGCGAGATGTTTCGTACAAGGTGGGAGACATAGAGATTCCACTCAAAACCGGGCAAAATTGCATGCAATAATATGAATTTTACATTATATTCGAAATTGCAAATTTTCGAATATTTATTTATTATTTGTTTCGCTTTTTTTCGGCGTAAAATACAATCAATGCATGTGTATATGTTTAATAGATGACAGCGGATTTATTAGTGTGTATATGTACATGAGATTGCTGAACCATTACTTGAACATTTATCATTAGTATTTAAATATTTCCCATTGCATATTCCGGAGCTTCTGACGCATTCAGCAAGAATGTTTCCAAAGTACTAGATGTTTTATATTAAGTGAATCTCTGGAATGAAAAATTGTTGTTCGTTTTCTGTTGCTTGAAGACAATACGATATGTGGTAAAAGGAATTACAATTAACGATACAAATATGAAAACCAATAACCGGATAAATATACACATATATGCAAGTATTCAGATTTGGGTGACCTTATTCTAGATAATTGGTTTGGTCTGCAACAAACTGTTTCAGTTTTAAAGATATCACGAGTTGAAGTTTCGCGTTCGTTTGGAAGTTATACTTTACGACTATCTGGATTTAGGATAATTCTTAAATAATGTATTCGCATTTTAGGGACGAGAGTCCACTGAATTCCTACACGCTGAAAGAAACGGCCCCTGTAACATTATCCAGGAACCATGTACATGTTTGGAACATCCATATACTTACATTAGGGTGGCAATGAAATGTCTGGAAGAAAATATATTTTCAAATTTTAATAAACCCCAGGCGGATTCTTGTACCTTATGGTCTAAAACTGACTTGGTGAAAATTGAAGCCGAATTTTAGTCAAATTTTTCGGATTTTGGCATTTTGGGTGAAAATTCTGGTGCATGAATATATCGTGTTATAGCTTATTAGAAGCGTATAGACTTCTTCTACAAGGTATTGGTATCCACGTTAAATATTTTTTTTTTATTTAGATACAGTTTTTGGAAAAAAAACCGAAAACCCCAAATTTTCATTTTTGTTAAAAATTGCAAATTTTTTCAAATTAAAAATTGGGACCCTTAGAGTCGTCGGATTTTACTCAAACTATATCCAGTTTATATTCAGGTTAAACTAAATCAATGTGAACATTTTGTTTCAAATGCACCGAGGAGTGAAGATTTTCTAGTGTATACGAATTATCACCCAAAATGCCAAAATCCGAAAACTTTGACGAAAATGCGCACGGCTTAGAGTTGTCCGATTCGGCTCAAATTATCACCAAGTCAGGTTTAGACCATAAGGAACAAGAATCCGCCTGGTGTTTATTAAAAATCCGAAGTTGTTTTTTCATTGCCACCCTAACTTTCATACATGCATTATTTTTATGAATTGAATATTTGCTGCTTTTTTGATTCTTTGTTATCTGTCACGCTTTTGTTTTCAGCAGTTTTCAACACACAAACCCATATTTGGGTCACAAAAATATATATTATAACCTATTCATCATTGTGTCTCCAACATGTAATATTGAATAGCAAACACAATGTGTTTGGACACAAGTGTACTATTTTTGCGACAAGCTTCAAACACACGTTATATTTGCATCCAAACAACAGTTTTTAACGCAACGAGCAAAATCATTTATTGTGTATTTCGAACAAGCATTCAACGCCACTATTGATGAACACAATAATCACCGAAAGCCCAATTAAATCTTTGATTAAAATGAAAATAAGGCGGGAGTTGACACTATGACTACACCAAGATACAAATACATTTCAATTCGTCCTGTAAAAATTCACCATAAAAAAACAATTGTTTCCCATTACATCCCTTCTCACAACCAATAAGCTGTGCGCATTCTAGTTTTACACTCACTGATTGGGATCTATAGTTTTACGCCGGTTACGAACGGTATTTTTAAACAGCCTTTTCATGGCTAAGTACTCGATAGTGCCGCGGTCACTAAGCGAGGTAACCGCCGTCGGAAGATATGTTAGGTGGTTTGAGCAGGGATCGAATCCAAGAACTAATGCACAAGAGCCACCGACGGCCAGTCGAGTAGTATTTTGCTTATCATCAAAGATCGTGTACAACCATTTGGTTATTTTTAAACAAAAATAACAAACTAGTTAGTGGCCCTACGTATGGTGAAATATATCCTGAGGATCAGCCATGTCTCCCGTCCCACTAACAGAAATCTAGCAATATTCATAGCTTTCTTTTGCACAGAAATGCCTTCGCAAATCATTCCATACATAAGTGAAATATCACCGATTAGTTTGGCCAACACTACGACAAATTAGAAAATATAGGTGGCCAATAAATTAGCACACCCACATTTGCATTAATCTCCCATTCTTAGCACATGCCATGTTCCATAAATTAAAATTCCGATTGGTAACCTTTTCGGTGACGAAAATAAAATGGCGGTAAAACATCACGTTACCGCAAATAGAATGGGGATAAAATGTCGTGTTGCTTAAAAGTACAAAAAGTGTACACATAAGTACAACAAGTGTACATAAAATAACAACAAATGAAGAGACTGAAAACATTAATTCATGGAATAAATATCATAGACCCATTAAACACGTTGAGGCAAATAATCAAATTTACTTAAAACAAGCTATATGTTCAATAATACACTCCTATAGAATAACTAAAAAAATAGTTTCCCGTTCAATCCCATGAAGGGATTTGGGAGAGCTGCTAGCGTCCTAGTTTTACACTCACTGATTGGGACCTACAGTTAGTGTCGCCGTCACTTAGCGAGATGACAGCCGACGAAAGATTTGTTAGGTGGTCAGAGCAGGGATGGAACCCACGTTCTAATGCACAAGAGCCGCGCACACTACCATTGCACCACCGATAGCCTACATAGCAACTGCCAAAGAGTAAATATACCTAGAGGGGCAACTTTTCTCAGCAAATTTAAGACATTAGGTTTACCAGTAAAGCAGCAACCAACAATAGAACAGTAACGGCATTTCGTGTTTGTGTCTTAAAAGAGTTGTTAAATACAACACAAATCGTCGTCTGAATCTTGATTTGTCGTATACGCCATTTTGACGTTTTTGAGTTAGAAATGGATTTGGAACGAGAAGCACTCAAATTTCCCTCAAATCCTCTTTCTTCTACCTTCATTTGTTTCAGAGATGTAAAGTATTACTTTTGCCGTACAAGTCCGATGGGTATCAATTTTTACCGTTGAACGAAACTTTAAATTCACGACGAAATGTATTCTAACAACAAAGATATCAGAAAATTCTAAAATACTTTAAAATTTCATAGTTCTCCACAGAAACGACATGACAAATTTAATTCAGTGTTCTTGTAACTCCACCTAGTGTAAGTCACTTTGCGTCGAACATCGCTCTATTGCACTAAAGTTAACACGAAGAGTGTGACATGAAAAGTTAGATGAGACTAATGTTACCTCTAGGTGTACTCGTATTTACTCTATAGCACCTGCTTACACACATACGCAATCACTTACTGTACAAGAAGAGAATGAAATTCATAGCTACAATCGTCTACTCCGTTATTATGTATGTAAAGGGTGTTTTATAAGGACGATAAGAATTGAAATTGTAAAACATAATATAAATTGCAATTAAAAATAATTTTTATTCGAAATTATGGCATTAACATCTGAAAGTGATTTCGGGCATATGGCCGCCGCGGCTATTCATGACGATGCGGATTCAAATTTTGGGTCACTTTACGAACTATTGTGGCCTCTAAGGCATCAATTATTACTGGTTTATCAGCATAATCCAGTAGCTTCACGTAGCCCTACAGGAAGTAACCGAGAGGTGTCAAATCGCACGACTTTGAAGGCCAATTGACAGGTACATATCTTGAATAAATCTATCGCCAAATTGTGATTTCAACAAATCGATGGTTGCGAAGGCCGTAATGCACGTTGGTTGGTTTACGTGGTTGCCTCTACGGAGAAGACACCCTTGCCGGTTCCATATTCCATTTTGGATCCGTCCGTAAATACTTTATCCCATTCTATTCTTCTGGGAAACCTGACTCGAATAAGTTATCGAACATCAATGAGCGGTTGCAGTAATCGGTGGTTATATTGAGTTCTCTTGGGATTGTCTGTAGTATACTCGCATGTCCATACGCGTTGCTCTTCCCTAGTCCAAGAGTATTTAGTCGGGTGGAGCTCTAGGCCTCACTAGCTGTTAGTGAAGGTCAATTGGTATAATATGAAGCATTGAATTAAGGGCTTCAGCTGGATACGTCCTCATTGCCCCTGTTATGCCGATGCAAGCTGATCTCTGAACTCTATAGAACAGTTTCATGGTGGACGTCTTCCCCGCGATAGGCCACCATACCATTGCTCCGTACGAGACTATAGGTCTGATTATTATCACCAATTTCGGTCGGCGACCTCATCGCCTTCCGAACATTTTCCGACATGCATAGTAATCAAGGGTTGCTTTCTGTGCGCGGTGCTCTATGTTACGCTTCCAGGATAGTTTAGGGCGTAAATCACGCCCAAGTACTTGGCGTGAGTTGATAGTGGAATCTCTATTCCACTTAGCCGAGGAGGATTAAACTTTGTTATCTTGGAATACCTGGTAAAAAGCATGACCTCAGTTTTCCCCGGATTTACTCCAAGACCACTCCCAGTGGCCCAGTCATTGAGTGATTTCAAGTCCCCATTCATGATTTTTCTCTACATGGATGGGAACAAACTTGATACCATTATTACCACGTCATCCGCATATGCCACGGTTTTGACCCTCATATTGTCCAGATTTAGTAGTATTTTGTTGATGACGAGTAACAAAAGTAGGGGAGAGATGACTCCACCTTGAGGAGTTCCCCTATTCAATCGCTTTGATGACTCGCAGTTGCCCATAGAGGCGTTGATAATTCTTCTCTGTAAGTGACCAACTCTTGAGGAATATTTCCACGCCTAGATCATCAAGTGATTTTTCTATAGCCGATGAGCTCACATTATTGAATGCACTCTCTATGTCCAAGAAGGCCACGGGGGTATACTGTTTGTGTTCTAAAGACCTATCAATAGTTCTGACGACTTCGTGCAGGGCTGTATCGGTTGAGCGGCCAGATATGAATGTTAACTGCCTGATATTTGGACGATCCATCCATTTTCATTCGGATGTAGGCGTCAATTAACCTTTCAAGCATTTTCAGAAGAAACGATAAGAGACTGATCGGTCTGAAATCCTTTGCGCTCTCGTGACTCCGTCTTCCCGCCTTGGGAATGTCCAAGAAGGCCACGGGGGTATACTGTTTGTGTTCTAAAGACCTATCAATAGTTCTGACGACTTCGTGCAGGGCTGTATCGGTTGAGCGGCCAGATATGAATGTTAACTGCCTGATATTTGGACGATCCATCCATTTTCATTCGGATGTAGGCGTCAATTAACCTTTCAAGCATTTTCAGAAGAAACGATAAGAGACTGATCGGTCTGAAATCCTTTGCGCTCTCGTGACTCCGTCTTCCCGCCTTGGGAATGAAAACCACTCTAACCTGGTTCCAACTCTTTGGTAAGTAGTTCAGATTCAGGCAAGATCGGAATATGATACAGAGCCACGGCTTAATTATAACCTCCGCGCTTTGCAGCAATTTTGGTATAATACCATCTGGTCCCGGAGATTTATATGGTGAGAAGCTATTGATAGCCCAGGATATCCTGTCTGTACTGATTATATCCTCTAGACCGTTAGTATCTGAGTATTGGGTTGATAATGTACTGCACGTAGCGCCATCCTGTTGAAACCACATCTCGCTCGGCTCAATGTCATCCATATTTTCAAACAAAAAATCACTGATCATTGTGCGGTCACGATCTTCATTGACCGTAACGCGAGTTTACCGGATGTAATGGAATCTGTTGCGTGCGTTGTGGATTGGTCTTACTCAATATAATGAGCCTCATATCTGAACACAATTTTGCGATATCACATAGTGCCACTTTCTAACAGCTCTAGAGCCCAATCGATGAAAGAAGGACGCATGTGGTGGTCGTGTGGCTTTAATTCCTGCACCGGCTGGATCTTATGTGGATGTAGGCAAAGATATTTCCGCAAAACTTTCCACGTAGTGGACGGACAGAGTCCCAATTCCTGCGACCGACCACGAATCGATAAATTTGGATCTTACACACTTTCGTTCACAGTACGCACATTCCTAGGTATTATTATATCATCAAAACTATTAACAGTTTGAGCATGGCTTGCCCAGATGAACGATTATATGCGCCATAAAAACCACAAAGTCCTCTATAAGTTCCGCGAATCGATGACTGATTTTCAAGTAAATTTGGATAATTAGTTAGCGTTGTTCTAGCGTGAATCTATTCATGATAATTTGGCAGAGTATAGTAATCATATATGTCAAAAAACGAGCGCAGTATGACAGTTTGTTTGACAGCTTACATTTTCGGAAGTTATATATATCTTAGCAAAAATAAAACACCCTTTATGCTAGCCTTATTTCGGATGGATATTCGGTGAAATAGCATTAATACTAACCAGCCCCCGCGAACTAATACCTAAAGGACATCCATCCTACGAGGGTGAGTGGTAGATGTGTGTAGAGGGTGTGTTTTAGTACATAACTAATGGTATGTAAATAGTGCATGCTGATCGGGCGAGTCAACTGTATCTATGAAGATCACACATTTCCACTTCGCTTCGACTGTACAAGGCGAACGGCAACGATTTAATTACGATACATAGAAGAAATCGAGAGAGAGATAACCAGATAACATAAATCTACATGCATATATGGAAATTTCAAAACTATTATACGATGCAGACAGACCAAGCGGAATAAGGCCATTATGGCAATATTGCACTTATAATATTTTTTGCGTAACATTTAATTCAGTTAACAAATTGAAATGTTTATAATTTTTTTAATAATTAAAAAAATATAAGTGTGACATTATGGATAAGGGCACGAGAAATTGGGCATAATGGCATTGCAATTTCTGGGGTCCCTTTTCCTTAGCTCTTTCTTTTAATTGTTGGTAGCATGTTTGACAAACTTTGAAATGTTTGCATGTAGTTATCAAACAGAATTTGCTTGTCCCTTTCGCGACAAAAAATACATGCCAGATAATCTTGCTGTTGCTAATATTTCAATATAGCGCGCTCTGTCGCGCACTGTGCACCACGAGCGCCCGACCCTTTCCACCACCTGTACTATAACTTTTCAACACTTGACAAAGACAACTCATTCTTTTGGCAATATGTAACTATAACAATTAATTGCATTTTACACTGGTATGGCGTTATTTCCACTTTGGCTGCTAAACAAATATGGTGTTATTGCTCTTCTTCTATGGAATTAAAGCCATATGGCCTTATTTATCGATGTGATGAGAAACAAGGCCATATGGCTTTATTGCTTATGTCCTTATAATACTGCACCCTTTATACATACAATCAATTACCGCTCTAATAACCATTAATTTCTAATGGCGATGATTAGTCATGGGACAAAAAAGCGAAACAAAAAAATAATTTCAACTACACACATGATGATTCACTTCTGTCGCGTGTCTTCATGAAACACTGATTTTTTTATGTAAGAATTCCATTATGATTGGGAATCCAAAATGCCGTCGTGATCACAAAAAAAAACAATTTTCTGACATCCCCGTTAACATATTTCCAATATACAACATGTCACTCTGATGTGTAATTGAAAAAACAAACCTATTTAGAACACCCTAAAACACGTGACCTGAAACCATGTTTACCTTCCCATACCATTAGGGCACCTAGTTTGACAATGCACCGATATTCACTTTTTATGAAATTTTCATTGCTATAAGAAGCACGAGTATACAAAAAAATTTCATAAACCGAAAATTTCGCTCACTTTTCATTTGCTTGGTACTCAACTCTTTGCGAAAATTTCGTAAGAAAAATCAAGTACAGGGTTGTTACGCCAAACTTATTTCGTACGAAAACAATTATTATTTGGGACCGGAATTTTTGCATTTCCAATATTTTAACATATAAAAGTAACACCACATGTGTTAAAAATAAAATGGAATGCAAGAAGAATTATTATTGAAATATTCGCAATGCAAATCAGTGAGAGGTGGTAACTCTGTGCAACAAAATTTTCCGTGTAGACGCAAATGACAAAATTTCTTACGAAAATTTCGCAAGAACTGAATACGGGGCATAAGTAGGAATAATATGTGGAGTGGGAATGATGTGCAGATGCACAATAGTTTACTCATCGCATAGGGGACAAGAGTTGCGACTAGAGTGTCTAAAACCGAAAAGCTGGTGAAACCGGTTAACCGGTTTTTTGCTACCTAATTTTACCTAATTTTCCTAACCTAATTTTCGAAGAACAATTTCGATTGTCAATTTTCGAACATTTGATGTCGGTTAACCGGTTCTTATACATTTTAAAATTAAATAATAGACGATATGATTTTAAATTTTTAATGAAATTTTCGAATTAAGAAACATATTAACATGTTTTTTTATTCCATTAAGCTATAGCCACTTACGACTTTCCAAATAAAACGATCCACACTTAATACTACGAAATGTGGCAACATTTGCTGTAAAGGGTGAAAAAATATCGATATGGCAACACGTGCCAACACAGTGCCAATAAATACATGGTAGTAGTACATGTTGTTGTAATTGTAAGCAGCAACAACAGACACTTTATTTTCGTTCATTCGTTTCAGTTGCCAAACTCTACACAAATATATACCAACAATACAAGAATACAAACAAGTTATAAAATCAAAACACAAACGAAAAATGACATGGATAACATTACATCACCTGTTTAAACGACTATACCTGACAGATAATTCCACCATGTTCAATATGTATAACATTTACCGTGCGTTGTTGTGAACAATTAATTTCCAATTTTGTTTTCAATTGCAAATAAAAATCTATCCTTCAAAATTTAGAGATATAAACTACTTGTCTTCCATTAAATAAAATCAGTTTAATGAACTTCAAATGAATAAGCCATTTTGCAAATTTCTGTTTTTGAGTCTCTCCTTGATAACATTTTCATTCACAAGAAATGATAACAAAATGTATCTAAGACAACTTTTTGTTGACATTAAATTGAGCATGTGGCAACATTGTCATTGTTCAAGTCGGAATTTAAGTGGGAAATTGAAATGCCACTTAATATCGATTAGCTGCCCCGTACAAATTAAGCTATAATTAACTTTAGCGGGGTAAAAAACACACATATTATTTCTATTCTCCCACCATTATGCTCCAGGTAGGGCTAACTAAAAGTTTTAGCTATCAGTTGGTATAGATTTGCTTTTTTTGTATTTATTTCTCTTGTATTTTTTTGCTCTATAAATACATGAAAAGCAAATCTGACCTCAAGCTCAGAAAATATACATAGATTATTTATGGGCAACGAATAGGTCGAACAACGAAATACAATCATTATAACCGTGTGGCCGTCGGTGGTGCAATGGCTAGTGTGCGCGGCTCTTGTACATGAGAACGTGAGTTCGATCCCTGCTCAGACCACCTTACATTTCTTTCTACGACGGTCACCTCGCTTAGTGATAGCGACACTATCGAGTACTTAGCCATGAAAATGCTTCTCAAAATACCGTTCGGAACCGGTGTAAAACTGTAGGTCCCTATCAGTGAGTATAAAACTAGACAGCGCAAATCTCACTGATTGTGAGAAGCTTTCCCCAATCCCTTCATGGGATGTTAAGGGACACCATTTTTTTTTTTTTTTATAACCGTTAGTTAGCTCTAACCAGACATTGTGATAATGACCCTGAATAAGTTATAAATAAGATTTGCAAACAAATTTGTTTTTCAAATTTCAAAATTACTGTAATTTGAACAAGAATTAAGAATTCTGCTCAAACAATTTTTTTTTCAAGTTTCAAATTTTAATTTGGTAAATAAATAAATTTTCCCCTCTTCTTTTTGAAAAATATACCTCTAAAATATGGTCGTGAACTTGAATTAGAAAATTAAAGGTGATCAGTTCTTAAAATATAGACGGAATAAATAAATATCACCCCAGTACATTTGTATACCCTCACCCTTAGTCATATTGGACCCTCAGTATCTTTGGACGAAATTAGTTTAGGGACTTTTTTGAGCCATGTCCGTCTGTGTGTCTGTTTGTCTATCAGGCTGGCTGGTCAATACGATAACTGCCGTAAATCTTTACAACGAAATCACAACGAAATTTTGTCAGTGACTATTATTTGGCAAAAATTTAGTTTGGCATTAAAAATAGGTGTGGTCACCCCTTCTGGTACCTCACATGCAAATCGACACATTCAGTACAAAATCATGTTGCTTCTACAACTTTTTTCTGGTAGATGTGATTAGCTTCGACTCAAACATTGGTTAATAATCTGTAAATGTCTACTTAACTGGAGAACATTGACCACGCCAATTCTGGTACCACCCATACAAAAACTTGGCGGACGTCGCGGTTGTCAATGCGATAAGTCGCTTGAATCACCTCCGAGCTTAATGAAATCATGTCATCAAACGCCAATCACCGATTAAGACAAGGATGATTTTTTCACGCCAATGTTGGTGACTCTCAAACATAAGTTGTTCGGCCGACTGGTTGTTCGGCAAGATAACTCCTGCAAAACCGAACCAATTTTATGAAATATGATACTAGACAAAATTTAGTCAAATGCCACTCTTCTATGAAAAATTAGTAGTTTTGCCACACCCATTCTGGTCCCTCCCACACAAAAGTTGGACGGATCAATATTGTGTCCAGAGCTACTGTGTTATTACCAATGAACAACTTCGCCATGTCAATTTTTGTACCTCCCATATAAATATAGTGCGGACAATTAGCTGGTAGTCACGATAAATCCCAAAAATCACTTAGGATCCTACACTAAAAGAAAATCTTTACATCAAATCGATGATAAATGTTGATGAATTGTTTTTCATTGAATTGATGACAAATTTTATCAATTCAATACAAAAAGTTCTTTCATTTGAAGGTTGTACGTTTTTTCACCATTTTCAGCTTCATTGAATTAATGATCTTTTTTACATCAATCTTCATCATTTGACTTTAGTAATGATTAGTGGGATCGATTCAATATATGGACGTAGTATTGAAAAAATAAACAGAAAAAATGGCGTGTAAACTTTAAAATAAATTCATAATAGAAAATAGAGAACAGAAAACATTATCCACGCTATACTCTCTTTTTCATGTGGTCTTATACCCTGTTTTTTTACAATTTTTACGATTAAAATAGGCCAAAGAGTTTGGCTACTCATTCACAAACAATTTACATCAAAATGATGACCAATTTACATCAACTTGATGATAAACTTACATCAAATTTATGACAACATTACATCTAATTGACGAAAATTTTACAGCAAATTAATGTACAATTTACATCAAAATGATGTAACATTGTCGTTGAGTCAACGTAAACTATTGTTGAAAAATGGATGCAAGATTGATGAAATGTTCGTCATCAATTCAATGAAATCTGTCGTAGGTTGGAAAATGAGGAATTGAATCATAATTCATAAATAAATTTGATGAAGCTTTTTCTTTCAGTGTAATTAAGTTTGTTATTGAATAATATTTAGCGGAATGCCATTCTGCTATTGAGTATTGCAACATTTGCCACCCTCATTTGTTCAAAGTAAGGGTCAGTAAATGTACATATGTGGTTTTTAATAGAATTCGGTCGCAATGGATGACTTAGGGTGAGGGTATGTTTAAGTCGGTTCACCCGACTGAAATTTCTGTACTGGTTTTAACTTAAGATTTGCATACATGCTAATCGCTTTCAGATTTGAATACGATTTCCAAATTGAAATGAGTTTCATGTGAATTTGAATAAACCAAATTGGAAAATGATTTAAATTGTAATTTATACGTAATTGTCAACTTTAAATACAGTTATGAAATATTTAGATTTAACAACGAATAAGAATATGAAACGGTTGCTAAAAAAATTATTGTAACTACACCACGTGCTTCAAATTTGAATTGATGTCTTTCAAATTTCAATTGATGTATTTTAAATTTCAATTGATGTATTTCAAATTTCAAATATAATTTTCAAATTTTAATTATTTCTCAAAATTAAATTGATACTTTTCAAATTTCAATTGGAATTGGTGTAGTAAATGTGTAATTTAGTTCGAAAAAATCCGGTGAAACCCGGTTTCACCGGCTTTTGACAAAATTAAAAACCGAAAACCGGCTTCTTCAAAATTAGATTTTTCGAACAACCGAAAATGGGATTTAAAAAATGGCAGTTTTATAGTCACTCTACACCATTTCCAATTGAAATTTGAAAAATATGGATTTAATTCTGAAAAATATCAATTGAAATTTGAAAATTATATTTGAAATTAGAAATACATCAATTGAAATTTAAAAATTCTATTTGAAATTTGAAAGACATAAATTGAAATGTAAAACATATCAATTGAAATTTAAAGCATATTAATTGAAATTTAAAAGACATCAATTGAAATTTAAAACACATCAATTGAAATTTAAAATACACCAATTGAAATTTAAAAACTAATACATAAAATCGGTTAATAATTTTTAAATTTCAAGTGACGAATTTTAAATTCCAATTGATGTCTTTCAAATTTCAATTGATGTGTTTCAAATTTCAATTGATATGTTTTAAATTTCAATTGATGTACTTCAAATTTCAAATAGAATTTTTAAATTTCAATTGATAAATTTCAAATTTTAAATATAATTTTCAAATTTCAATTGATATTTCTCAAAATTAAATTGATATTTTTCAAATTTCAATTGGAAATGGCGTAGTACATGTGTAATTGAGTTCGAAAAAATCAATTGAAACCCGGTTTCACCGGCTTTTGGCAAAATTAAAAACCGAAAACCGGCTTCTTCAAAATTTGACCGAAAACCGGGATAAAAAAAACCATTGCCAATTGCAATTTGAAAAATATAAATTTAATTTTGAGAAATATCAATTGAAATTTGAAATTTATATTTGAAATTCATCAATTGAAATTAAAAATTCTATTTGAAATTCTATTTGAAAGCCATCAATTGAAATTTGGGAGACATCAATTGAAATGTAAAACACATCAATTCAATTGGTGTATTTTAAATTTCAATTGCTGTCTTTTAAATTTCAGTTGATGTTTCTCAAGTTTCAATTAATGTGTTTCAAATTTCAATTGATGGCTTTTAAAGATCAATTGTTGTGTTTAAGATTTTAATTAATGTATTTTAAATTTCAGCTGATGTGTTGCAAATTTCAATAGATGAATTTTAAATTTCAATTGATGTTTTTTTTAAATTCAATTGATGTATTTTAAATATCAATTAATGTCTTTTAAATTTCAGTTGATATTTTTTAAATTTCAATTGATGTATTTCAAATTCCAAATAGAATTTTCAAATTTCAATTGATGTATTTCAAATTCCAAACAGAATTTTTAAAATTCAATTGATTTCATATGAAAACTTGAGGATATACCCTATGCTCCCACAATCTGCCAGCCTTCATGCCACCCATCCGAAATGTTGGTGGTTGTAAGGGGATTTCGAAAATTAGTTTTCTGTTGGCAAAACTATTATTAATTGTTTTGTTTGTTTCGTTGTTTTCTAGATTTTGTTTTTTTTTTTATTTTCGTTGCAAATTGCGCTTTTTGTACAAAGAATCAACAATTACAGAAGCAAACCCACGAAATATGATGAATTGCTAAGAAAATTCTACAACTTCGGTCCAAGAATGCTGCACAATTGCCGTCATTCGATGTAAACAACTCATATGATATGATATATTTCTGCTCTAAGTTACATTTCGAAGGATACCCCCCTCATCTTTATCCGCTTAAAGGTCTAAGGTTTGCAAATGTTTGCTTTTGTTTTAGTTTCTTGTATTCATCCCAAAATCTTACGAAATCCTAAGCATAAAAGCAAAACACAAAAACACATAACGAATTTCGAAATTTCAATTACGTTTCCCCAAAAACCTTGTGATATGTAAATAAAATAAGCGAAATGTCATAAGATCGTGTATCAATAATTAAATATGATTTTTATTGTTATAGATTGAATTTCAAGGAAATTTAAAGACTATTTTTAACATTGTTTTTCTTCTAAAAGTTGTTGGCAATTACAAATCACAAAGAAGTATTGTGTCCAACCATAGTAGAGCGATTAGATTGGGCGAATAAAATTTTTTCCCATTACATGGAGTAATATGGGAGAGCTTCTCATAATAGGTGGGCAGTCTGATTTCTATTTTTAGACTCACTGATTGGGTCCTACAATTCTACACTGGTTCCTTTTACTATTTAAGAGAAGCATCGAAAGAAATGTAAGGGGATCAGAGCAGGGATCGAAACCATGATCTCAGGTATTAAAGACGCACAAGCTACAAATGGCACCACAGCCAAACCTTGCGCGGCTGTTGATTCGAAAATTCTATTTCTAAATCACCTCCCATAGTGCTAGCAAGAGAGAAACTATCAAACGATTGCAACCGACGTAAAACTGTAAAAGCAACACGAGTCAGAGGTGAAGTTTATAATCTATTTTGGTCGACTGCAATGATTGGATCTATCAATAATCTATCAATCCCTGTCAACAATGCTCTTATCCAATAATATTTCCACTTATTGTGCACTACTGTCTAAGGTTCAGACAATGTCAACGTTGCGAATCATGGGTGATCTGCGCACCACTAATACTGATGCACTGAATGTAATGATATATTTTTTGCCGGTGATCGTTATAGGCAGTCAGATTGCTTCCACGTCTGCCATCAGGCTAAGGGAAGTCACCTGGCCAAGGTACAGAGACTGACATGCGTTGACATTAAAGGCGCCCTCAGATCTGCTATTGAAGTGGCACTGGAGGCGATTGTGAATCTCCAACCGATCGATATACACATCAAATGCACTGCGGCGAAAGTGGCCCTACGGCTAAGGGAATCGGAAATGCCTGTCAAAACTACACACGGGCATGGCTCAGTCCTGGTCAACATGGGTACTTTCGAAAATATGAACAAGCCAATGGACTACATGGCTCCGATAATAATTCACGACAAAAAATTTAAGATAATTATACCTAGCCGTGACGACTGGGCGGCAAATAGCGTTACTGAGGCATGTGAAATATCAATCTTCACGGATGGATCTAAAGTGAAAGCAAGATCAGGAATATACTCCGAACCCCTAAATCTTAGGATTTCCTCCAGACTTCCGAACAAATTTACGGTCTTTCAGGCAGAGATGTATGCCATTAACGTTGCCGCAAAACGGATTTTGGAACGGGATTTATCTCCAGCGAAACTCAAACTATATATAGACAGCAGGGCAGCCCTAAAGGCCTTATACACAACAATCATCAAATCATGTTGTACGATGGACTACTTCTTAGCCCTAACCCTAATTCAGGCGCACGAAATTACGCTCTGCTGGATACCGGGACATAGCAACTTTAACGGCAACGAAATATCAGACCAATGCGTCAGAACGGGCTCCTGTGTACGGGAAGAGGTTGCGACCGTGGACGTGCATATTCTGTTCATGGAACTGATGAACCAAGTTGACGAACTGGGAGTAGCATTAACCAAGTCGAGATGGGAATCGGTACAGAACTGTACAAAAGCTCGATCCATTTGGTCGGTCATTGATGGAATACGTACCAAAGGGCTGATCTCCCTTGGAAATAACACACTCAGCACTCTCACAGGAATGATAACTGGACACTGCGTGATAGGCCACATGGCTGCACGCATGAAATTTTCATATGAAGACTTCTGCAGAAGCGGTTTTGATGAGAAGAGGAGGACTTGCTTTGTTCATGTAGAGGACTATAAGAGTATCGTCTAGCCTTCCTGGGGGCAGGCTCTTCGAAAACCTCAATGATTAAACCCCTCGTCAAATTCATAGAGAAATCTCGCTGGTTCAGCAGATAACAAGAGGAGAACTGAAAAATTTTTTGCGCTGGTCTCCCACTTGTAGCTTACCCTCTATCCTGCATTCCTCCGCTTCTCTACAACTATTCTTTTCTGCTTTCCAATCTATATAAGGGAACCACAATGGGCCGAAATTACGGCCTCCGGTGAACTCGTTATTTGTTTTTAACTCAAATGACGGGCTTCCCTTTCAACCTAACCTAACCTATTATCAAAATTCGTGCTCTGTGAAAATAGTGTTTCGCAAGTTACGTCCATTTTGAGGTCTTTAGCGACGAGTTTAATTTTTGGCTCAATGGGTACGTCAATAAACAGAATTGACGAATTTGGATGGAACAGCAGCCAGATGCTGTTCAAGAGTTGCCAATGCAGTCTGAAAAATTTACTGTTTATAGCAGTTTATGGTCGCGCGGCACAATTGGACCGTACTTCTTCAAAGACGATGATGAAACTTATTCTTCTATAGCAACAATGGATCAATCGGATTTCACCTGTGAACCGATAGCAGAAGCCGGCCCATCGAATAAAATAATTCCAATATCACAAGTAATAATGAACAATCTTGTTGGAGAAGTAAACTTGTTTCAACGTTAAGCAGAAAAATTTGCCCAGCTTTTGAAAGAATGCAACAATTTGGAGCCCATGTCAAAGTCACCGGATATCGAAGGGAACACATTTGTTTATTGCCACGATATAAAGGGATGGAGCCGATGAGCATTAATTACGTCGCAGGGGAGATTGACGAATGTTCATCGATTCTTCGAAATCAAGCTTGTAAGTCGCTTTGCTACATAAACATAATAGAAATCCAAGTATTCCCATTGGCTACAGCACAGATATGAGAGAAACATACTATTCCTTGATAATATTTTTTTGTTATCTGAAGTCGTGGCGATGCTAAGAGGTCTCCAAGGAGGCTAAAGGAAACACATATATTTCTTGTGTCTGTGGGATACCCGAGATACTTGCTCGAGATTCAACGGAGAAAGAACACAACTGCGTAAATAACGTTCTCATGCCCCCCTCTCCATGTCAAACTGGGAATCGTCAAAAATTTCATCAAGGCCATTATGAATCAACTGAGAATTCTCGACTGTTTGGAAAATATTTTCTCACGAATCACCGCAGCAAAATTGAAGGATAGTGTTCTGAATGGGCCCGATATACGGAAGCTCATGGAATCAAAAGAATTTAAAGACGCTTCAGTCGGGAATGATTACCTTGCGTGGAGGGCAGTGAAGAAAGTCATACGATATTTTTTGGGAAGTAAGCGAGCACACAATTATCCCGCTCTTGTGACCAAGATGTTGCAATACTTCTAGAAAATTGGAGTGAGCATGTCTCTCAAAATTCACTTCTTGCATCACCATATCGAATACTTCAGCAGCAACCAGACAGCCTCAGAGTTGGATGAACTTCCATCAAGTGACCATGCCCATGGAAATGCGATATATAGGAAAAGGGCTGGACTGAAATTTGTTGGTGGTTGCAAAAGACGTGCGATCCCGACAATGAAGAAGAAGAATATACAATGGGAGTTTCCTCCGAGCGTAGGTCACAAAATTGAAGTTAACTGACTGATTAAAAACAATTGATTTTTTTTCCCAGATGAAGACAGATCTTCATCCGATACAGACTACGGACAAGAAGAGAACAAACAAACAAAAACTAATCGAACTAGTCGTTTTCGAGTTATGCCAAACAAAAGAGCTCCAAACGTGACAAATTCTCCTATATGATACTTACTAACTTCAAATCAATATATCTCGACTCCTAGACGTGGCCTGGCGCAACAATTATAACTTACTTTTGACCGATATAACCTTTCCCCGTAGTCAGAACCCCCGCCGATCCCGGACCCCTACCATATGTCGCGCAGTGTAATAGTCTTCGGTTTGTTCGAAAATTACGTTTTTTAAAAAACCGGCTCTCGGTTAAAAGCGAAAAACTGGCTAACAGATTTTTCGGTTTCAGTTTTGGACACTCTAATTAAATAAAACCCAGATTAATTGTGGTTTGAAACAATAAAATTAATTGACCTAATTTATGTATTTTAAACAACCACACAAATTTATCATATCTCTACAAATTCAATGGAAACCATTTTTTTGATTGTCTAAAAAATTAAAATATAACTTTCACTAGATAAGTCAATCCGACCGCTTTGTCAAACCCAATAATAAACGCTGAAAAAATGGTCTCCGCAACATATTGCAGCAACCGTGTATATGCTTGCAAGCATTGTTTTCATGAATTGTAGATGTGCTGCGTTTTTGTTTCTTTCTTGCCTGTCAGGTTATTGTTTTCAGCAGTTTTCAAAATCATATATTAGAACCTATTAATCATTGTGTCTCCAACATGTAGTATTGTATAGCAAACACAATATGTTTGGGCACAAGTATACTATATTTGCGACAAGCTACAAACAAGTTATATTTGCATACAAACAAAAAAGACAGACAGATTTTTCAGCGTATATCCTTAAATTTGTGGTTTGTCTTGGCCAACTAGAAACTATATGATATAAGGCACATAGAAATCCCTACAACTTGGCTAATGCTGCTACTTGTTTACTTTTCTTCGCATTATGCTGTCAGGTTCTTTGTTTTCATTCACAATGTTGCACTATTTTCTATTTTTGTTTTTGTTGAATTTTTTGTTTGTTTTTCTTGCATTCAATGCTGGCATTGTTTGTATTTTCATTTGCAGTTTTTTCCTTCTCTTGTTGTGGTAAATAAATAAACTTGGCAAATGAATGATCTCGTTAACACAAATTGATGAATTGTCCCATAGAGTACATGATGTAGGGAGGAGGAGGAGGAAGAGGAGGAGGAAGAGGAGCAAGAGGACAAAGAGGAGCAGCAGGAAGAGGAGGAGGTGACGGTGATGATGTTGGTGTTGGAGGTGGCATTCACCAAAATACAATAAACGTCCTTAAAAGAGAGCTCAGAAAAACGACAGAAGTTCAATTAGTTTCACATTTAGATAATTAGCATTTTTTTTTTGCTTCGAATTTTTCTTAATTTACACTGCTGTTGCTGCTTCTATGTACACTGGCTGCTGGTGCCAGCAGTCGTATGAGCGATAGATCATGTTGCATAATAATCTTCGTCGTTGCAAGCGTTGAATTTCAAATTTCATTTCACATATTTTAATATTTGCGCATAAACTATTTCATTGTCATCTATGTATCACATATTATAATTAAAAACTAAATATTCATATTGTATGGCATTCATTGTTTTCTTTTTATTTCTTTGTTAATTTTACCCGTGTTATAATCAACGGCGTATCTAGATCATTGCCACCGACCAGACGGATACCCCAGGGAGTATTCTGACCATCACGTTTGAGTACAACCACAAATTCATGCAGCTTAGGGCTCATCGCTCACTGCACCACTCGAATTTTCAAAAGGCCCAACAACCAACCGTAGTTTTATGTGACTTCGAAAATAAAATTTTGAAATTTAAATTTTCCGTTACAAAAACTTCTTTTTGTCTGTGCTTTTTTTTCTCTCTTCTCGTAGGTTCTTGGGATTGTTCAGAATTTGTTTGTTCTGTGGTTGTTGTTTTTTTTTAATATTGCGAATAATGTAATTTATACGTGTAGAAAATTTGAAAACGTTTTGATCGTATTGAAAGCTGCCCAAGTACTAAATTGAAAAACACAAATCTCAAGAAACAAGCAATTTGGTTTTATACATTTTTTTATATTTTTTGCTAATTCTTTTTTGCAATCGTGTCTCATTTTCTTCATTCAACATCAGCTGCGGTGGCTACGGACCTCATCGCATCATTTCGTATATACAGATGTATCAATTTTATTTGTTCCTTTCTTGCGGCCGACTGACTGACTGGCTGCGGCTATGCTACTAAATACTCGTATGCACAATACATTCGGCCACCGTTGCTAGTGGCAGTAATAGATTATGTTGCATGGGCGGAACTGAATGAGTGGGGCAAGTTAACTATGTAGCTTAAATTTCTTTAAGGGATAAAAGATCTGCATTACGGATTCGTCATTAAACACTCGCAAAGATGTAAAATTCTCCAAAGTATTCAACAGTTTCAAATATTGTTTCGCAAACCAAAGAAACTGATCTGTTAGCTTACAAGATATTGAAATTTTCTCATAACAATTCAGATCTGGTACAATGAAAATTAGAAGATATCCCCTTAAAACGACCCCTCCTTTATGTGATACGATGAGAAAAACCAATAAATTCCCACTATATTCTTTTAAAATAGGTTGGACATTGATTTCTATTCATGCGTTTTGAATTGCAGTTAATTTCTTTTGAAATCCTGTCAACATATCGCTGACTTACAAGTGAAATCACTTAAGCCAATGTGAGAAACTGAAACTAAACATATTTATTAAGCTGTTACATTTCCCACTGAGTACTGATGTACGGTTCCGCGTATTTTAACAACAGTTACTGTAGAGTCCGGTTCCGAGAAGAACCAGGTATTTGGACCGGTTCCGGTTCTCAGCAAATTGCTGTCCCAAAGAGGCCTAAGTGAAATATCTTATTATAAGAATATAAAAAACAATAAATGGTTTCCCGTTACATCCCATGAGGGGATTAGGGAGAGCTTCTCACAAGCCAGGGAGCTGTGCGCGTTCTAGTTTTACACTCACTGATTGGGACCTACACCGGTTGATTTTACACCGGTTCCGAAAGGTATTTTTGAGAAGCTTTTTCATGGCAAAGTACTCGATAGTGTCGCCGTCACGATGCGAGGTGACCGCCGTCGAAAGGAATTTAAGGTGGTCAGAACCGGGATCGAACCCACGTTCTCATGTACAAGAGCCGCGCACACTACCATTACACCACCGACGGCCATATATACAATTTGATAAAAGTACACATTTTCGTACTCTCACTTAAAGCTCAACACTTTTGGTTCCTTTGGCAACGAGGCCTCTTATTCAGGAACTGTTTTACGGTTCTTTTAAACCTGTTTTTCAGTTCCTGTAGGGTCGTTTTTCGCTCTTTTTGGAACTTTTTCGGTTCATTTCAAACCGTTGTTCGGTCCATAAACAACCGTTTTCGGTTCATTTGTATACGACTTTCGGTTCCTGTAAGCCCCGGTCCGGTCGGTTCTTGTAAAGAACCGGTTAGACCTAACCGGTTTCTCGATTCTGTGCACCACTACCACTGACTCATTTAGTTAGTTAAGAATTCGGAAGTTTGGCCACAGGAACCCGTGCCATGTACAGGGTGTCTCAGTAAGAATGCACTTTTTCATTATAAAATAAAAACATGTATTTTTTGAAATACGAGGCGGATCAATAAGTCCGTAACTTTTCGAACTTCCCTCGTAGTTATATGAAATGCAACACTGCTCCCATCAAGTACCACCCGTTAATAGACTACTGTCAAATTTTGAACAAGTTCCGTCATTTACGTTGCGTTTAACAGCTGTTCAAAACAATACAACCTCGTGCATTTTTTTAAAAATAGAAAAAGTGAATTTCGAGTGCTCATTAAACATTATTTTTTGGGAAAAAAAACCGTCAAACAAACCAAGAAAAAGCTTGATAAATACTCTGGAGACTCTGCACCATCGATTTCAATGGTAAAAAGGTGGTTTACTGACTTTCGTTGTGGCCGCACAAATACAAATTACGCTGAACCTTCTGGACGGCCAATTGAGGTCATTACACCCGGAAATGTTGAATCAATCCACGATATGGTGTTGGCCGACGAAGAGTAAAAGTGCGTGAGATTATTGATGCCATAGACATTTCATATGGCAGTGTGGTTTCGATTTTAAATGATCAGAAAGCTGTCTGCAAGATGGGTGCCGCGTTTGCTCTCAATTGACCATAAACGCACGGGTGCACACACTTTTTTCCATTTTTAAAAAAATGCACGAGGTTGTATGTTTTGAACAGCTGTTAAACGCAAAGTAAATGACGGAACTTGCTCAAAATTTGACAGTAGTCTATTAACAGGTGGTACTTGGTGGGAGCAGTGTTGTATTTCATATCACTACGATATCTCATGGATTGCATAAGGGTTTTCTGAACCCCAAATTCAACAATAGTGTGTATTCACGAAGCCATTCAGATGGAAATGCGCTTCATCGGGGAATATGTCATACTGTCCATAACCGAGCCAGTTTCTTCAAATTTTTTGCCAACTCTTCGAATGATTGCCAAATTAGGTGCACTTTCTGACCTGAAAATTCTTCGAAGTTTGCGAGCGGTCTCAGCATAATTCTCCAATTTTTTGTAATAAGTTTCACAATTATAACTCGTTGTCCTTTCGTAAAGCGCTCCATTTATAATCAAAATAATCATATGTCACAGCTGCCAAACTTCAGAGTTGCCACTTGCATAAAAAAACAATTACACCAAATTTAAAAAGTGCAATCTTACTGAGACACGCTTTATATCCCTACTGAACACCCGCATTTGGAAGACCACGAGTACAAGAGTTTTGGTGGGCTTAACTAAAAACAGCCAAACTTTAGAGTTGTGCATTTCAGCTGTAAGCGGATGATATTTAAGTATTAATAGATTTCTGCTGAACTTCAACCGATTTTTTTTGTTTAATTGATAACTCTGGATTTCAATTTCAAAAAATATAATGTCCCATAACATCCCATGAAGGGATAGAGACAGCGACACTATCGAGTACTTGGCCATGAAAAAGTTTCTCTAAATACCATTCGGAACCGGTGTAAAACTGTAGGTTCCAATCACTGAGTGTAAAACTATAAAGCGCACTGCTCACCGAATGCGAGAAGCTCCTCCCTAATCCCTTCATGGCATGTGATGGGAAACCATTTTTATAATGAGAGAAATTTATGGCGAACATAAATCCAATCTATGAATTTAATAACTAATAATTCTTGAATGCAATATTGTATACCTCTGAGAAATGATTAATAAATTATACAATTCAAACATTTTTTTTAATTTTCTTAGAAAAGTTAATAAGTATTGTGAAAATTGGTTGGAACCTACAGTTTTACACCGGTTCCGAAGGGTATTTTCGAGAAGCTATTTAATGGCTCCACTATTTCACTAAGCGAGTTGACCGCCGTCGAAGTAAATGTAAGGTGCTCTAAGCAGGGATCGAACCCACGATCTCATGCACAAGAGCCGCGAACACTACTATTATACCACCGAACACCAAAAATTGTTGTGTTAACATTTTTAGGAATTACACTATGCAACAATTGAATACGAAACCAATCTCATATGAAAGTACTTGCATTATGTGCAAAATATAGAGATCAGTTTTATTTTATTGTATTTATTTATAGGCATTTTTACAGCCCATCACTGTATTTTGGTTACCGGTTCAATTTCACGCACATATTTCCTGTCGCGCTAGAAATTTTGCACTACAGTGCTAATCAATATAGTAGATCTTAGAAACTACTATAACTCTCTCAAAGACATAAATGAAAAAAAATGTTCTAGTACCGGAATTCTGTGTCAAAACGAAACAAAACGGTAGTTAAATAACCAAATTAGGCAAATTTTGTATTGAGATTTTATGAATTTTGACAATTTAACTACCGATTTTGTTCGCTAAAATGTGGCAGAATTCCGGTGCAGACATGGGAAAATCGAATGACCGTAGGGAATTTCATTCCTCTGGTTTTAGCCTTAATGTCACATGGTAAACAAAACCCACAAGCACCGTCTTCTACCCACAATGTTATGTTATAATCGTAATGAAATCGTTGTCGTTCGTCTTGTACAGTGAATGATTGCGCATATATATGGGCAATTAATATCTTGGAGTGTATTAGTGTATGCATGGCTGGTTGGTTTTAAGAGTGTTGTTGTTTGTTTGACACAATGTGATTTGAATTTTGTTCACACTTTTTGAATTTTTGTGTACAGGTTATGTACTTTTGTGTTTCCTTTGTGTACTTTTGTCTACACTTCGTGTAAACTTTTTGTACTTTTGTGTGCACCTTACGTACTTTAGTGTACACTTTTTGTATTTTTGTGTACACGTTTGCCTTATTTGTACACCTTTTCTACTACCGTACTTTTGTGTACAATTATTGCATACCTTTTTGGAACGAAGTTCCTTATATCACGTTGCGGGATGGGGCCTAAATGAAAAAAAATTAAACAACTTTTTTTTAACAACTTTAATACAACCCAGTATTATCAACTATATTGGGTACTTTTGCTTTGGTTTGGGTCTTGACTAACATATGTTGGGAAATTTCTTGTTTAATGGGAAGTTTTCTAGGTGTGGCCTGTAACCAATATTTAGTATATATTGTAGTTTTGAACCCAATAAAAAGTAAATTTATAAAACCCAAAGTGAAAGAAGTTTAAAACAGAACATTTTCTTAAGTAAATGCCTTTTCTTAAAAAAAGTAAATTTTCTCAAAAAAAGTACAAAGTACCTTTTCTTAAAATACATAAGATTTTAATAAAAAAAAGTACATCTCTTTAAAAAAGGAGCTTTTCGGAAACTATAATACATATAATAATTCTTCCAAAAAGGACCTAAAAATATACTTTTCGAAAACAAAAAACAATCTATAAAAAAAAATTTTCTTAAAAATTGTATCATTTTACAAAAAGTATATTTTCTTAAAGATCCATTTAAATTATCGTATTTTTCAACGGGCGCCTTAGGCATGTTGGAACTAACTAGTACATAATATATAGCGAAAGGAATCTCGTTCCAACCTGGTGTCCCCTGACACTTCATGTAATTTTTTAGTCTTGTCTACACCTTTTCCCCTTTGTGCACCGTTTTTGTTCTTTAGTGTACACATTCTGTTCTTTATACACATTGTTTATGCACTTATTTCCATCTCCAGAGAACCATCGTTTACCATTAGACAGGATTTTTGTTGTTGCATAAAAGACAACACAATTCATATAGGCAATAATAATTGAACTAATAGGTAACCCATCACGATTACTTACCCTCAGAGTAATAGGAAATATAATGGGTAGTTACCTATGGCGATGGGTAATGGGTTACCCAGGGTAACCCATCCCCATTTTTGATCGAAAATATAAAAAAAAAATCTATATCTCGGAAACGGAGCGTAGTGGTAGTGTGCGCGCCTCTTGTACATTTTTTTTTTTTTTTTTTCGTTCGATCCCTGCTCAGACCACCTTAAAATTTCTTTTGGCGGCGGTCACCTCGCATAGTGACGGCAACTATATCGAGTATTTAGCCATGAAAAAGCTTCTCAAAATACCGTTCGGAATCGGTGTAAAACTGTAGGTCCCAATCAGTGAGTGAAAAACTGGAAAGCGCACAGCTCAGTGATTGTGAGATCTCCATTAAGATGTTAAAGAGATCGCACGATAGGATGACGCCTTGCCTGAGCCCTGGCTTAGTTTTGAAGGGTTCGGTAAGATCCTTACCAACGTTCACTGCGGATTTGGTATTCGTCAAGGTCATCCTTCAAAGGCGTATGAGTTTTGCAGCAATACCAAGCTCAAACATTGCTTCACAGAGTTTCTCCCGTGTCGGACTATCGAAGGCCGCTTTATAATCGATAAATAGATGATAGGTGTCGATTTGTTTTTGTGTGTCTTCTCCAGGATTTGGCGTAGCGTGAAAATCTGGTCAGTTGTCGATTTTCCAGGCCAAAAGCCACACTCGGATGGTCCAATCTGGTCAACGATAATTGGTTTTAATCTTTCGCACATTATACTTGATAGAACCTTAAGGGTATATGCTATGGATAAAAGCCTTACATCACGGTAGTTGGCACAGAGGGACATAGTAAACTGAGACTCCAATCGCCGGGCAAGCATTTATCTAACCAAATTTTGCTACTGAGCTGATGCATGCACCTTATCAGCTCATCGCCGCCAGCCTTAAACAGCTTCGCCGGTAATCCATCGGCTCCTGCGGCTTTGTTGTTCATAAGCCAGCCAATAGCTGCTCTGACCTAGTCTTGGTTAGCAGCGGGGCAATCGACGTCATCGTCCAGACTGTGATCGATTGTATCGTAATTCGATATATCTCAGGTACCAGTAGCGCATAGAAATGATCTCTCCCTATTCCCAACATGCTCTGCACATCTACGATGAGATTTTCGTCCTTGCCTTTACAGAAGGGGGCACTGAACCATTTCCATTAGTCCCGTTTTTGACTATTTGGTAGTTTCTATTTTCTTCTTCCTTCTGTATGTTTCTAATTTCTCACTCTCACGCTTTCTCCACTGCCATAAGGAGACGGTTTATCTCCTTTCTCCGTTGTCGTAGCTCCCGTTGCAATTGACTGAAGCATTGCCATGCGTGCAGCGTTCTTTCCATCATTTGCAATGCGACACTTTTCATCATATCATGGTTAGTTGCGAAGTCCCCATAGTATTTACGGCTGGAGCGACAGTATTTATAGAGTCGGAAATGGGTTTCCACTGCGCTTCAGGATCATCATCGGTTAGGGGGTGGATTCTGTGCAAAAAGTTACGAGATCTTCCTTGAATAGTTTGTGGCTTCCTCTGCCAATTACAGTTTTCCGATGTCTAGCTTTCTCTGCGTCTGGTTTGGTACGATTTGCGCTCTACTTAATGCAAACTTTGGCTGCTACCAGGTAGTGATCGGAATTGATGTTAGCTCTTCTCTTCACTCGTACGTCCATTACACTTGATGAGTGCCTTCCTTCAATTACCACGTGATTAATTTGGTTCTTAGTTCTTTGACCAGGGGATACCGAAGAAGTAGCCTTGTGGATGTATTTATGCTAGAATCTTGTACCACTAATGACCATGGTTTTTGGCTAAGATATTGGAAAAGTTAAATTTGAATTTTGAGGGCAGCAGGTAGGACTTTTAGATGAAATAACAAATTTTGCGAATAAACCTTAATGCGTGTTGTTACGAGGGCGGATCAATAAGTCCGTGACTTTTTGAATGAAACACAGTTTTTTTGCAAAAAAAAATATTTTTCAACATAGTCTCCTTTTAGCTCAACACACTTAGGCCAACGTTTCTCCAATTTTTGTATCCCTTCCAAAAAATAGGAGGTCCATAAAATAGGCAGTTGTTTGATCAATAATTTCATCGTTGGAGCTGAATCTCATTCCACCGAGCCATTTCTTTAGGTTTGGAAATAGGAAATAGTCACTGGGGCTAAAACCGGAGAATATCGCGGAAGATGTACCAATTCGTAGCCCAATTAAACAACTCCAAACAATCCTTTTAAGTTGTCACACGATTACGTTTATGGCCAATTGAGAGCAAACGCGGCACGCATCTTGCAGCAGCTTTCTTAAACCCAAGTGATCATTTATAATCGAAACCACACTGCCATATGAAATGCCTATGGCATCAGTAATCTCACGCACTTTTACTCTTCGATCGGCCAACACCATATCGTGGATTTTTTTTTTTGACATTTTCTGGTGTATTGAACTCAATTGGCCGTCCAGAACGTTCAGCGTTTTGTGCGACCACAGCCAAAGTCAGTAAACTACCTTTTTACCATTGAAATCGATGTTGCAGAGTCCCCATAGTATTTATCAAGCATTTCCTTGGTTTCACTTTTTTTAATTTTTAAAAAAATGCACGAGGTTGTATGTTTTGAACAGCTGTTAAACGCAAAGTAAATGACGGAACTTACTCAAAATTTGACAGCAGTCTATTAACAGGTGGTACTTGATGCAAAAAGGATATACAAGTAGAGAAGAAAAAACCACTGTAATTTGTCAACCCTAGTAGAAGAGAACCAAAAAAGTCGACACGATTCACTCAAACGCATTACTTACCCGCGTCATAACTTGATTATTTCATACTTTTTACACACTTTATGTTATTTTTGTTTAAATATGGTTGGAATTTCTATATTTAGATACAATAACATCAGCAGAAAACTGCTCGTGTATTGAAATATTCAACAAAGAGAGTAAGAGAGAGAGCAGAGAAACGACGCGCTTCACTCGTTTTCTTTGTTGGTATTCCACTCCATGAGTAAATTTTCTACTCTATACCATAGTTGCTTCAAGCTTGATGTGAGCAGTGTTGCATTTCATATAACTATGAAGGAAGTTCGAAAAGTCACGAACTTATTGATCCGCCCACTGTAACATCCAGAATACAGCCAAACTCGGGATTTTTTAACTTGATGTGATAGAGAAATTCTCGGAGTCTTTTTCACATTTTGTCGGCTTGTGTAATTTTTAGATCATTTGAAATTTTAATTATTTTTCAAATATCTAAATATTTAACCAATTAACTCATTTTTGCTAGTGTATAAAAAACAAACGTATTTGAGGCACTAAAATCCTTTTTTATTTCATCAAAATATTGAAGATTTGTATTTGCCTTTCAAAAGACGCTTGGCATTTTGTTTCCTTTTTTCGTCACCACCTGAAAACTTGTACCACCTGGAAACTATTTCCGTTTAAAAATGGGAGTAACGCGAAAATGTTAATAAAATTGCCTCAGGGTCTAACATGAAACCCACCTCTGTCACTGTCTTTATTTCAATTTGCAATCATTTCGTATTCATTTTCTAGTAATCCATTTTCGCGAACACTTATCTTTGTTTGCGATCTTTGGTGGTGGTTCTCTTTAATTTTGTAATTTGCCTATGAGGGTTGGGGATACCCCGCATCTTGTAGCTCCAACATATGTTGGCTATCAAATCATTAATGTAAATCGAATTTTCTACGCATCATTTAGAGACTCCCTTTGTGGTCTATTTCTCGATATGTGACAAATAGCGAAAATATGTCAAGACATCGCAAGTACTACGAACGATGCGATTAACTACAACACTCGCCCTCACGATGCGAAAAATAGAATACGAGTACATTGTCAAATCCCATATGGCAACAAAGATCATTCCTTAGCTGAGGAACTACATCTATCGTAGATAAACGCAAATACTAGATGGGTACTTGGTCGTACAGATGATCGCATGTTTACAGACGTAATGAATGGACTTTCACTATCCTTTGTGTTATTATTGTTGTCGTTGTTGGGAATAATAAAGAAAATTAATCTAAACTATAAAGTGGTGCATCATCCTCAACACCATCGTCGTTGACGTCGTGGTCTTCGGTTGAGGTGGATACGTTGAAGACTCGCATTTGTGTGTAAGATTTGAGATTATTTCAAGATTTCTCTTGAGATTAAAATTAAATCAATTATTTATAGATTCCGAGTAGATAGACGCGTAACAAATTAATAGAACAAGTGTTTCTTCCATTCTTGATGTGTGAGATTAATTTGTGCCGCTGTATGTTACTGGAACAATGACAAACTGAAGATTTATCTATTACGCCAAAATGAACGACGTCGATGAAAATGTGTTTCACTTTATTTATAGTAAATGAGCCATTCTAAAATCCAATAAATTTTAAAGAGAAGTGGTCATGGGCAGAAGTTTACGTGATAGATTTCTGCTATGTTTGGATGTAGGCGATGTAATAGTAACTACATGATAATTGGGGTACAACATCTCTATATGGACTAGAAACTCTATTACTCTTTGTTCCGAAACATTCAACGCCACACTTAAGCAAGCATTTATCAAAAAGATCCCCAATTCAATAAATATTTTTTTCAATTGCAATTGATATTGTTTGAATTTGAATTGGATATAGTGTGGTAAAGGGGTTTTGCAATAAAGACATAACAATATTGTATTTAAATAAAACACAGAATAATTGAGATGTCGGGCTGAAATTTATTCCAGCTGTTGTCAACATATTAAATTTAATTATAGAATTCTATTTCGTTCGTATGACCAAATTTTCCAAATTTTTGGAGCAAATTTTCCACCACTCTTCCATACATATCGGCCGGAACGTTGGCAATTTGTCGATCCATCTTATTCCTGAGCTCCTCTAACTTTTTGTGGATAAATTGTAGTCTCTTGAAGCACATGTGGGTTTGTTGCTGACCAATAAGGCATATTTAGCTTATTGACAAAGCCATTTAGCCAGAAATGAGCTTCATCGCTGAAGGTGACTTTTCGATCAAATTCAATATTTTCTTCAAACTTAAAGTTGCGACCACTGACTGAGAATTTTGGTAGTACTTTTTCATAATTTCCAAACGTTGCTCGTTCATGAGCTTTATCATGATACAAATGTAGACGTTGACTAATGTTTTGACATTGCCAGATCATAAAAAAAGTTGAGAGCGCGTGCGATTTAAAATACAACATTAAGTGTATTTTTTTACCCTGCTAAATTTAATTATAGCTTAATTTGTACGGGACACCTAAGCGATATTAAGTGGCATTACAATTTCCCACTTAAATTCCGATCTAAGCGATGACAATGTTGCCACATGTTCAATGTCAAGAAATGGCAACAAAAAATTATCTTAGATAAATTTTGTTATCATTTCTTATCAAGGAGAGACTCATAAGCAGAAATTTGCATAATGGCTTGCACATTTTTAGTTCATTAAAATTATTTTACTTAATGGAAGACTAAGTATACTTTTATATCTCTAAATTTGAAAGATAGATTTCTATTTCCGATTGAAAACAAAATTGCAACTAAATTTTGACAACAACGCGCGGTAAATGTTACACATATTGATCATGGTAGAATTATCTATCAGGTATAGTCGTTTAAATAGGTGATGACATTTGTTCCATGTCGTTTTTCGATTCACTTGTCAAAATCATATGTATTTTGTTTTTATACTTTTTTGTATTCTTGTATTGGTGGTGTACATTTGTGTAGAGTTTGACAACTGAAACGAATGAACGAAAATAAAATGTCTGTTATTGCTGCTTATAATTATTACAACAACATCTGCTGCTACCATGGTAAAATAAGTAAGGTAAACGCACTAGGAATTGTTACAACAAACATAGGCATTTTGTTTTTGTTTGGTGTCCATAATCTGTAAAATTTTCCTCATGTGTGTATCTACTGTAAAAGTAAACAAAAAAGTACACAAACAAAATGCATGTGAATTTGACATAAGAGAAACACCTAAGCAAGAAATATGTTGAAATCAGCTGTTCTAACGAGTTTACCTTACTCATTTTACCATGTGCTGCTACCATGGAATTGTTGACACTGGCTAAAAACAAGTTGCGGTATCGAATTTTTTTCACCCATTATAGCAAATATTGCCACATTTCGAAGTATTAAGTGTGGAGCGTTTTATTTGGAAAGTCGTAAGTGGCGATAGCTTAATGGAATATAAATAAACAGCCTTATTGTTATGTCCCTATTGAAAATCTAATTGTCCACTATATCCAATTCATTATATCCAATTCAAATTGAAACAATATAAACTGCAATTTAAATATTCCATTTGAAATTTATGAAGGAATTTTAAATTCCGTTTAAATTTAAATTTAAAAAGATATTATTTGGAATTGGGATGTCTTCGATTGTAATTCAAAGAATTTAGGTTTGCGCCCTCCAAGGTGTGCATCTTGATGTGGACGCGTAGAAAATGACGGAACGCTGAAGTTTACGCAATTGTACACACCCCAAAACCGTATTTATTGCTATCACTAGCGGAACTTCAGACTGTGGTCGATCTTTTATTCTCCTGGCTGCTTACATACATACCTGAAGGATGGAGAGATGCAAAAGCGGTATTTAGACCCAAAGCGGGAAAGGCCTCTAAAACAACTCCTAAATACTTTAGCCGTATAAGCCTGTCATCATTCCTACGGAAGATTTTAGAAGGGCTAATAAGGCGTGTCTCAGTAAGATTGTACTTTTCAAATTTAATGTAATTTTTTTTGTGTAAGAAGTAACTCTGAAATTTTGACAGCTGTCAGATATGTTTATTCCGATTGTTGAAAATGGAGCACTTTACCAAAGAACAATGCGTTATAATTGTGAAAACTTATTACAAAAATTTGAAAAGTTATGCTGAGACAGCTGGCAAACTTTGGTGGGATACAGCCACATCTCAGTGAAAAAGTCATGGAAAATTGCATGCAAAGAGTAATGGCCTGTCAGCAGAGCCGTGGGACCTTTTGACGGATATTTTACTTAATCGAAACATGTCTTCTTTACAATCCAATAAAAAAATCACCACTATCTCAAAACAACGTGTTTTTATTTTAAAATGAAAATGTGCATTCTTACTGATACACCCTTTACTACTTGTTTCGCTATATGACGCAGAAGCTGTGGTCACACAGCAAGCAATTAAAACAAACCTGATAATCTTCAAGAAAAAGATATGGATCTGTTATGCCTTCGAGTCTCGACGTCGTATGAAGCACGAGCAATGCGACTTATATCCCGAAATAGTTAGCCGAATCCAAATTCAGTGATTGCGTTGGCTAAGGTCATGCCAGTAAAATGATTAACAATGAACCAGAGCGAAAGGCATTTGGTGACGTACTCGAATGACGCCGAAGAATACGATGACCAAGACTTCCCTGGAAGCACCATGTGAATGAATCTCTGCCAATTAGAAATAAAATACGAAGAATCATTTCGGTTGGAAATATATGATGACTCTAGTGTATTAGGCTCCTGACATAAATAAGTTGTGAATGGTGAAGGTGTCACCAAATATTTATATCATTAACATGATACAATAAATTAAAATGTATATGAAATCACATCTCTGTTGCCTAGGCAATTTCTAGTCAGTGGTGAGTGCTGCTAATTGGAACTATACTCCTTTAGATCGGAGATTTTGCGATCAATAGTAACGGCGCAAAATATTTGGTTCTGTTTCCTTTTCCATCTCGTCTAGATATCCTGAACTAAATTCAACATATTTCCAAATTCCTTAAATAAGCCGCAAGCTAGTATTTATTACAGTTTATCTTTATTTCTGTTTCCTTTCCTTTTGGTTCTACTCTAGATATCCTGATGTAAATTCACCATATTGTCAAATCCCTTAATTACTGTACCAATAGTCTCAAATTAGTATTAGTTGTAGTTTATCTATGTTATAGTCAGCGGTCCACATTGGATCGCTTAAGAGTCGAGAAGCAAATTTCGACATGTCGGCTCACGCGTCGCAGGTCAACTCGCAAATTTGAACTTGTCGGTTCCCGGCTCGTGAGGTGGCACGAAAATTTCATTGTTTTGTCTAAATATTTGTTTTGTGTATGAGTTGCAATTTATTGACTATTCATTACTCATACGCACGATGGGCAGTCATAAAGTTAGAAATTATTTAGTCATTGTTCGTCAGATTCATCTTTGGCGCACTGCTAGCGGCTTGTTATACTTGCCCTTGCCGGATTCAACGGGAGCAAAAATTTAATCTGGCGTACCTTAGTTTGAGAGCCGATTTATAATACAAAAAACGTCTCTCAAACCTCTCATAACTTTTTATGAATACGGTCGAATGGCTGTAAATAAAGGGTTTTCCAATTTGAGTGATATGATTTCTTTAAAAAAAAAAACAGGAAATTCAAATGGTTTTTATTTAATGTAAAGTACAGTCGATACAATTAAGTTCTGAATAAAACGTCTTTCAAATGACCTCCATGTCTTCTTTTCCAGTAACGAATTCGATGAATCCAATTTTCGAGCACTTTTTCTAATAAATCAAGTCGTATGTCATGAATACCACGTTCAATATTGACTTGTAAAGCTTGAACAGAGTCTAGTTTATTTCTAAAGACCAATGACTTCAAATAACCCCATAAGAATTAGTCTAATGGCGTTAAATCACAACCTATTGGAGGCCATTCATTGTCACAATTTATTGAAATAATCGACTCTCCAAACTTTCAAGTTCTTCCAAGACAAAATCAGCAAATTCATGACATTTACGGTAGTCCAATGGCTTCAGTTCTTGAGTGATAACAATTTTAAATGGATGCAAGCCCAAATGTTTTCTCAAAATCCGCGAGGTTGCGGTTTGAGACAGTCCCAATTGCTGACAATGTCTTCGAATCGATAAATTTCGGTCTTCAGCATCACTTGAACGGCAGCAATATTTCCATTACTTCGGGCGGTTCTTTATGTTATTGGCACTTGACAATTATGTAAAGAAAATGTACGCTCGTAATTTTCAACAATTCGACGAAGAGCGAGCACAGGTGCTTTATTACGACCATAAACAAAATTTCAAAATTGGTAAATGTTGTTCTCCCGTATATCTCTCCATGATGAAATTGTAAATATTAGTGAATACAATGAAAAAAAAATTCAGATCATGACATACACTCCGGTTCACTTATTTAAAACCACTAAAAATTCCATATTCAGCAATATGTATGTTTTGCAATTTGTAACCGATTGTAGAATTTTAAAATGGAAATGGAAGCTAGAGATCTTGAGATATAACAAAAATCATGACAATAGTGGTTTCTTAACTAAAGAACGTTTTTTGAGCAATTTATAAAAAAAAGTCCAAAAATGTACTGTTTTTTTTTGGTTCACTTGAATAAAGGTACTTTAACTACTTTTAATGAGAAACAGATTTTCTCGTTTTTTTAATTTATTTTACTTTATTTAAGAACTATTAGTAATGGGTACAACACCTATATTTCTAATAACTTCAAATATACGGGTTTTCATGCAGAGATATAGAGAATTTATGTAATACAACGAAATTTAATGGCCTGAATTAGTGCCTGCTTGTCATCAAATTGTCTACCTCCTTCATAGACCTTACGAGATAACCAACCCGACATTTTCGATACAGTTTAGATCTGGCGAATAGGGTGGCCAGTCAAGAATATTAACATTTTGGTTTGCAATGAACTCCTATACTACTCTGGCGTTGTGTATAGTGGCATTATCGAAGATATGGGACCAAATAGTTCACTGAACTTCGGAAAAGCCGATTCCAATACCGTTTTATAGCTTGCACCAGTCATTTTTTGCACTTTGAAATTCAAGATCGATGGTGCCGTAGTATGTAATAGCACCCCACAACATAACGCCGCCCTCTCGGCTGTGATGTCGGTTCAAAAAACGCTTTTCTTTGCACAGATCATGGAAATAATAGTTGTAGCCATCAGGTCCATCCAAATTAAACTTCTTCTCATCCGTAAATACAACGGTTCTCCAGTCATTTAAATAATCTCTTGGCCTCTTGCGAATTGAAGCCGCTTTTCCTTACGAGGAGCATTAAGTGACTCCTTTTTTTGTAATTTAAGGTATTTAAGGTACTCACAGCTCTTAATTACTCTGCGCACTGATGACTTGCTCGCTTCCATTCAAGCTTGAGCTCTATTTTTTGACAAGCAATTCTGTTGATTTTTCTTTTCTCATACGTAGATAAAGACAGTGAAACCCTTCCTTTAAATACCCCTCGTGGTCCTTGATGTAATTGTCGACAACTGTTGGGCTCCGTCCAATTTGTTTTAGCTATTGCGTGGTTAGAATATCCTTCGGTAGGGTAAACATCGATTTTAGTTTTTTCCGATAGATTTAAAATTTTATGTTTTGCCATTTTGACTCGTAAAATGATTAAGATGTAAAAAATTGTAATAAACAAACGCTCCCTACAAAAAAATCATCGGTTACTTCAAAAATAGTAAAAAAAATTATAAAGTGCCTTTATTCAAGTGAACCAAAAAAAATAGTACATTTTTGGACTTTTTTTATAAATTGCTCCAAAAAAGTTCTTTAGTTAAGAAAAGAAGATCTAAAGATGTCTAGCTTGCATTTCCATATTAAAATTCTGCAATCGATTATAAATTGCAAAAGATACAGGCTGCTGAATATGGAATTTTTAGTGCCTTTAAATAAGTGAACCGGAGTGTACTACAAATGGCCGAAACGTAATCATATCACTCAAATAGGAAAGCCCCTTTAGTTACTAACTTTCACACTAACAACCGTGCGAATGAGTAATAAATGGAAAAATATTAGTTATGACTCATACGTGCTGTAAAATTTGTTGTTTTTTTTTGTTGTTGTTTGGATGCAAATATAACGCGTTTGTAGCCTATCCCAAATATAGTATACTTGTGTCCAAACACATTGTGTTTGCTATTCAATATAACATGTTTCGGACACACTGATTAATAGGTTATAATATATGAATTTGTGACCCAAATGTGGCGTTGTTTTTTGGAAACTGTTGAAAACAAAAAAAAATTACAGAAAATAAGGAAAAAAAACGCTATTTTTCAGGGTGTACCGCCGAAAAAACATTTAGGCAAACAGAAAAACGGCGAAAACATTTAACCGGTTTTTGTAAATAACCGGGGGAATGTTTTTTAACAAACCTAATTTCGAAAACTCCGAAACCCGGTTATTGGACGTTGGTTAACCGGTTTTTGCACAATTTGTGTTAAACAATCATAAACAAATTTGGAAATTAAAAAATAAATATATAATTTTCAACATTTAATGAATTTTTATAATTAAGTAACACGATATCTGTTTTCAAATATGACTTTATAGATTGAATAAGATTCAATCAATTAAATTCATTTCAATTCAATTCAGTTCTGTTCAATTTAATTCGATACGATTCAATTCAATTAAATTCAATTTAATTTAATTCAATTAGATTCAGATCAGTTCAATTCAATTCAATTCAATTCAATTCAGTTCAGTTCAGTTCAGTTCAGTTAAATTCAATTCATTTCATTTCAATTCAATTCAATTCAGTTCAATTCATTTAAATTCAATTCAATTCAATTCAATTAAATTCAATTCAATTCAATTCAATTCAGTTAAATTCAATTCAATTCAATTAAATTCAATTTAATTTAATTCAATTCAATTCAATTAGATTCAGATCAGTTCAATTCAATTCAGTTCAGTTCAGTTAAATTCAATTCAATTCATTTCAATTCAATTCAATTCAATTCAGTTCAATTCATTTAAATTCAATTCAATTCAGTTCAATTCAATTAAATTCAATTCAATTCAATTCAATGCAATTCAATTCAATTCAATTCAATTCAATTCAGTTCAATATAATTTAATGGAATTCAATTCAATTCACATCAGTTCAGTTCAATTCCTTTCAGTTCAGTTCAGTTCAGTTCAATTCAGTTCAATTCAATTAATTCAATTCAATTCAATGCAGTTCAATTCAGTTCAATACAATTCAGTTCAATTCAACTCAATTCAATTCAATTCAATTCAATTCAATTCAATTCAATTTGATTCGATTCAATTCTATTCAGTCCAATTCAATTTAATTTAACTCAACTCAAATCAGCTCAATTCAATTCCATTCAGATCAATTTAATTCAATTCAATTCAATTCATTTCGTTTCAATTCAAATATATTCATATCACTTTCATTTAATACAATTCAATTCAATTCGATTGAATTCAATTCAATTCAATTGAAGTCAAATCAAATCAATTATTTTAAATTCAGTTCAGTTCAGTTCAATCCAATTCAATTCAATTCAATTCAATTCAATTCAATTCATTTCAAACCAAACTAATCTAACACCTTATGAATATAATTCAGTTCAATTCTCTTTTTTTATTAATTGCTCTTCAAAAATGTAGACATATTGTTTTCCATGCAAAACGGAAAGAACGAAAAGAAACTGTAAATAATACCGTTAATTATCCTGTTTCCATTCTGCGAAACTGAAACCGGTTATCCGAAAATGTGATTTTTAGAATAAACCCAAAACCGGTTTTTTGAAAATGTCGGATTTTTGAACACTCTGCAAATAACTCATTTCAGAATCCGAAAATTAAAATATCTCTTTAAAAGTTTTCTGTAGGAATAAATTTGTTGTGAGCAGCTCTCCCTAATCCCTTAAAATGATGTAATGGTTTGGTTGGATAGTCCCGGTTTGGTATTTATAGCCCTACTTAGGTTTAGGTATTTTAGGGGATTGTATTGTCGGTCGTGACCTCATCCCTTTAGAAGCTAAGTATTTTATGTCTTCATTTACATGAGCCCAAATATTTTTTTAACCGGCTAAGTCTTTTGGTGATAAATGGCCCATATGCGTAGCTTTCCAAGTGGCCATGTCAATAGAATTTGAAATATTTTGAAAATCCGTAATGACTTGGGACATCTATCTTTATGTGGTACCATAGCGATGTGGATCAAAGACGCGACAACATTTGCGTCGACATATGTTGTTAACGTTGATTCGTTTCCGTCGATTTGCTAAATACACTCACTATCACACTCACTGTCACAAATATTAACATTGATTCTATAATTTTATGGTCCATAGAATGTTTGTTATATCTACCACATCCGACATACGACTCATTCGAATGGTAGCATGTCGTCGTTTTCATATTGATTTGATTCTCTCGACCCCAAAAGAAATGTAGCAAATGTTTACACATCCATCGGATATGAAATGATTTTGTTTACACGATATCCACACCAAAATGATATTTGGACATTTATGCGGTTTCTATATGATTTCCACTCTCATTTCATTCCAATGCATGTGAGAAGACAACGAAAGTGCTTACTTTATTTGATCGTGGAACATGATGATTATAATCATCGTCGTATTCAACAAGATGATCCTTAAATCTCACATGTTTTTTACACGTTTCACTGCTGCGCCGGGTCTTAAGTAACCCCTTTGTGGGTTGGATGTGATAATGATGCTGGTGAGTACTAATACTCGTGGGGTGGGTTCTGATGTGACCTGTGGGTTCGGTGGCATGGATATAGTCTGGTACTTTCCAAAATGCTGGTCGCGGCACTAATTTAGTTTGACTCATTTCTTTTTGCTTCTTATTTTTTTTTGTTAACCGCGAACCGATTTATTTGCTTAAATGTGAAAATAACAAAATAACAACAACAATCAATTCAATTTATACACTCGTAGCTGGTACGGACACAGACGGGAGAATACTACTAACACGACGAAAACGTATTGGCCAAAAAGCCACACGTTGTTTTTCCGTTCGCTAGTTTTTCTCAATTGAAAGGCTTTTCATAAAACATAAGATTTTTGTTTATAATAATTTTCAAACAGAATTAAAACGCGCTCTTTTCCTCTAAAATATTTTTTACATATATACACCTACGTATAGGTGTGTGCGAAATTATAGCACTAGCGCTATTTTGAAAAAGAGAATAAATATTTTTACTTAGAAGATTTACATTGTGGATTGTGAATGTTCATTACAAAATTAATATTTAAATTCTTTCTAGAATCAAATTTCAAAATTTTCATAGAAATTTTTATAGAAATACGTTAAAGAAATAAATTTTAATTTTAAAAATTAATTCTAATTTTGAGTTCGTTATAAATAAAAATTTATTAATTTAAAATTTATAAAATTAAAATTTAAATTCGACCTGACATAACCTTAAATACCATAGCGCTGTTTTATTTTCCGCCAATAAAACAACGTTCTTTTAAAATTACGACGAACTTAACATTCGCGTCCGAAATCGCGTCCGAAATCGGATTCACTCAAGATTCGATCTAATCCATTTCCGAAACCATCTCATAGTAGCGCCATTTGTTCGCAAGTGTTCCTTAGAATTCGGCAGTGATGACATCGAACTAGGTAGTGAGATCGCATAATAGCGCCATATGTTCTCGATTGTTCTATCAAACATTCGTAGTGAGTTGCCATGTGATAGCGACTGCATATTTTTAGGCGTAATTAACATCAATATTGGAACACTGACATTAGCACATATCAGTTTGAGTGCGAAGAAGAAATGAAGGTATCCGCAATGAAAATAACTGGTAATGTGGACGTCTCTAAAATGTTTGCATCCATGGTCGAAAAGTTTGCGAGATTGGAAGAAATCTCTTGAATTTTAAATGCTAATATGAACGAGAAGATCATCGAGAATTCTGGAACTATGAACAAGAAACTGAGTCAAAATTCTAGAATTATGGATGATAAACTTGAAAGGAATTTTAACGAACATTCTAGAATTATGGACGAGAAATTTAACGAGAATCCTAGAACTATGAACAAGAAATTAAGTCAAAATTCTAGAATTATGGATGATGAACTTGAAAGGAATTTTAACGAACATTCTAGAATTATGGATGAGAAACTAAGAAAAAAGTTGAAAAAAGTCTAGAATTATTCAAGAAACATCAAACGCCACAAAATAGAAACATCAAGCAATCTCGGAAGTTGTGGAAAACATGGAGATCAATTCGACCATCAATTCGAAAAGTTTGAGCAAAAGTTGAGGAAGTGAATTGCAAAATAAAATTAATGATCTCCAGTTACTCTAGTGGCCAGTGTAATATTCGAAGGCTCTAGTTAATTGAAAGCTTGAAGGCTCTACCCTATGTAATGACTTCAAATTCCAATTGGAAATGGTTGCCGTTAATAACTTGTGGAACAGAGCTTAATTTGACTACAACTACGAGGAAATATTAGCTGCGCTACACCAAGAGTACGGTGGCGATCACAAGAAAAATTTATTCTGCATAGAAATAAGACGCCGAGAGCAGAAGCATAACGAAACGCTTCAGGATTTCGCAACCGATGTGGAACGCTTGGTGCTGATCACTTATCCTGGAAATTCCCACTCATTCTTGGCTCAATTTAATATCAAGACATTCTTCAACGGAATCCCGAGTGCCCTTGTGCCACTCAAAAAGTTACATTCGCGAAAACCGTTTCATTTGCATTGGAACGAGAGACATCGAAATTCGTCTCGAAGCCCCAGATATAAATAGTTTGAAATGCATAAATGGAATCAGACGCGGGCGATTGGAAAGGAGTCATTAACAATCTTAAAGATGTGATGCAAACTCTCAGTAAGCCATAATCAGGCGCTAATAAGTCCGGACTAAAGTGGTACAATTGTGTCAAACGAGGTCATATTGGACAGAATTGCAGAGAGCCGCGAAAAAGAGCACGAATGAACTCACTACAACATGGTAACAAACTGCCAAATTAAACCAGCTACACTAAGGGAGTCTTCGTTAATCTAAAACAAGTTAGCCCAGAGGGTCATAGCCTGGCTTCCACAGCCGAGAACCCAGCGATTTCCTTGTCGTTAATTCAACAACAAAACACCAACCCCACTTTTTGCGGATTTATCAGTGGTCGGAAGCGCATATTGACTATGGACACAGGCGCGTCACAATCTATTATTAGATCTGATTTGATTAATGAACCAGATGTCGCTAATATGGGACAGCAGTAGTTTCTGTTCTTTACGTGATAGTTTGCTGAAGTCAGGATTAACTGCACATGGTGAAGTCAAATTGAGTTAATCATTGCAAACATGAGTGTCGATCACGTGTTTATTATTGCTGGCATTGTAGATGAAGTAATAATTGACGCAGACTTAATGCTTGCCCAGGGCCTCAAACGAGATATGGAACAACAAGTTAGGACTTGGGCTAATGTGAAAATTCCAAACCAAATTGTCAGCAAACCCTCAAGTCATAGTATATGCCCGAATGTAGGGAGATTGTGTGATCAGAGGTTTGTGGGTAGTTGAACCGCCAAGTACACGCTGAAAAAAAAACTGCCTCTGTAACATATTCTCCCAAACATATTCTGCAGGAACCATGTATATGTTTGGACCACACTTTAAACATTCATATGTTTGCAAATCCCAAACTCACTTGTATTTAGATGAATATTTACTGGCAAACATGCATGCTTCTACATGGCAACATATGCGTTCTTTATCCCAAACATCCATTTACTTCCGTGGAAGCATTCACGTGTTTCCCCCAAAACACCATATACTTATGTGGAAACATGCAAATTTAATCCCAAACATAATAATTTTTGGAAACGAATTATTCTTTGATTTCAGTAGATATGTATTATTTGTTATAATTAAATTTATCAATATAAATCGACAATTATAAATAATTAATACAAAAAATTAATAGGACCTTTTTACATTTACTTGCATTGCGTTTTTCATGAAATGAGAATCTCCCTTTTGCTGCTCCTTTCTTTGTTGTTTCTCACGTTTTCGTTTTCAGAAGGTTTCTACTATGCGGTTATTACTATGCGTTGGTACACAAACAATATAACGGGTTTTTCAATAAGAGCGCTACAAAAGTTTTTTCAAATAAAACAAAACCGGTTTTAGAAACCAATGAAATTCTTTATTCCTGTGAAAGTAAGTTCGATGCCATTATGCATGGAACTTGATTTCTTTTGCATGGCCACCACGGCACGCTTGCAGAAGTCCAGACGCTGAATCCAATTTTCGACGGTTTTCAAGTATAAATCGGCCGATACTGCTGCAATTTCACGTTCGATATTCGTACGAAGTTCATCAATCGTCGCTGGCTTGTTGGCATAGACCATAGACTTGACTGGGCCATTTCGTGAGATAACACGTTCACCAAACTTGGTTTCCAATAAATTGATTGTGGCATTCGCTGTGTGGCTTGTGGCGCCGTCCTGTTGGAACCACATGTCCTCCAAGTCCATATTATCCAATTGGGGCCAAAAATATTCGGTTATCATTGAACGGGAGATTCGCATTCACAGTAATGTGCTGGTCTTGATCATCACGGAAGTAGTACTGCCCAATGACGCCGCCGGCCCATAAACCGCACCAAACCGTAATTTTTTCGGGATGCAATGATGACTCATGGATTACGTGTGGATTGTTGTCTGACCAATAACGCATATTTTGCTTATTGACGAAGCCATTCAGCCATAAATGAAATTCAGAATTCAGAAATTGGACGTAGCGCTCTTAAAGTTGAGGCCACTGACTCCAAATTTCGGTAGCAAATTTTAATAATTTCGACTCGTTGTTGGCTCGTATATCTTTCCATGATGAAATGGCAAACCTTACTGAAGAGAAATGTCAAAAGAGCGGGAAAAAATATGGCGTCGTTTGCTGTCCCTATCGATTTACTTTTGTAGCGTCTCTGTTGAAAAACCCTTTATATGTGTTTCGTATAGCCTTCTTTGAGACCTCTTAGCATTGCCATGTCTTTCAGATCACAACTGATTCGCCACATGTGATCAGTGCGGCAAACTTTATCCAAAATTATTTCATGGAATCGTATGTTTCACTCATATCTGTGCTGTTGCCAATGGGAGTGTTTGGTTTTTTTATTATGTTTATGTAGCAAAACGACTTTCAAGCTTTTCAACATTCGCCAATCACCTGCGACGTAATTAATGCCCATCGCTTCCAGCAGTCCCTTCATATCGCAATAATAAATGAATGTGTTCACTTCGTTGATTGTTAAGAATCGTTTGAATATCAATTGCCTTTTTCGATATCCGGTAACTTTGACATTAAGCTCCAAATTGTTGCCAGCTTTTGGCCAAGTTTTCCGACTTCACGTTGAGACAAGTTTAATTCTCCAACAACCTTGTCCATTCTTACTTATGATATTGAAATTATTTTGTTCAATGGGCCGGCTTCTGCTATTGGTTCACAGGTGAAATCTGATTGATCCATTGTTGCAATAGAAGAATAAGTTTCTCTGTCAGGACTTCGAAGCGGTGGAATTGGTATTTGATCCGAATGCGGAAGAGGTGTTTGTGCACTCTTAACAGAGATGTAAACTCTTTGTTTGATGCCTTTACGATTTAGTCCACATATTTTGTTTGCACATGCATAACAGTTGTCGAAATTGTGCTCTCCTGGATCAGTCAAAATCATTGGTACATTAAAAGAAAGTGAACTGCGTTTCCCTTGGATCCACATGGTAAGAACATTGTAGCACGTTGTACAAATTTTGTCTGGGCCCACGAAACGCCGCCAATTATTTCGGGTTCAAAATAAAGTTTAAAATCATGCTTCACTTGCTCAGTGAATGGTCCAGTATTTGCTGATAGAGCTATTGTGCCACAAACTGAACAAAATAAATTGAGATTTTCAGGACAACTTGCACTCATTTCGATTTTATACTTTCGTTATTGCGTCACTATGTTTTGGTGTTATTCACTCGAAGAAAAATCACCTGTACTTTTCGCGTTCGTCGGCACTTGTTGAATGACAAAAATCGATCAATGAACACCTATAAATACTACATATTTTTCAATATTTAACTGACAGATACTTATGAATGGACGCATCTGTTAAGGGAGCATATGGACCTGATTCAACAGAACACCTGTTATTTATGATATCAACAATTTTAAGTCAAGCATCAACCATGGTAAAATAAGGAAGGTAAACTTGTTAGAACAGATGTTTTCAATTTTTTCATTGTGGTTGATCGTTTCAGCTGTCAAACTCATATGTACTTTGTTTTTGCTCCATTTTGTTTCCTGTGTTGTTGGTATACTTACATGTATAGATTGATTTAAACAAAAACAAAATGCCTGTTGTTGCTGCCTACAACAGCAACAACGTCTACTGCTACTACTTGGTTATTTTACTATGGTATCAACAAACACGATTCCCTCCTTTCCTCATACTCCTATCCTTACTACCCAAGCCAAATTCCATGCACTCCATTTGTAGATTGCATCCCCAGAGTGTTGGCCAAAATTAGAAAAAATAAAAACACAACTCTGGACCTGTTTAACTTTAAGCAGGTAACATTTTCGCTTTTGTATAAACGTTGCTTTTATTTTGATCGTAACTGTTTGTGTACAGTTTTGTCTGAAGAAAACTTGTATTTTTCTTCTTTTCGCTGTTGTATTCAATCTTTCGTAGCTTTTACAAATAAATATTGACTGGTCAATGTTCCAAGAAATCAATCAATGCGATTTGAATATACGAGTATATTTATGTATCTTCAAGGGATATCCATTGAGTACACAGTCATTTTATAATTATCCGCTGATTGGCTAACAGGTCAAAGTACTTTAAATGTACTCGGTTCTATGGAGCGCCAACGATACAATCTAGACTCTCTCTCTCTCTACAAAGTTCAACTAAAAATTGGTTCAAGGTTACAATTTAGTTTCTCTTTCTTGCCCGTTTAGATTTACATAAATATAAATGGAGTCCAGTAAATCTATTAGTTATATACGCGGCGACAAAATCTGGCAGTTGGCATCATGACAGATTTATTACTTTCTGTTTTTGCTCATTTTATTATCTTTAAGTTTATCTCGCAAACAGATGTTTTTTCGTATCAAATGTATCGTACAATAGTTGGTTTGGATTGATTTTTTATGTCTCTTATGACGTCTCACTTCACTTTTCATTCTTGTTGGTTCAATGTAAAACATTGGGTCTGGTCTGTCTTTCTATATGAATGTACATATGTATGTATATACTAAATTCATATATATCACATGCTATATAGTATTTAATATATGTGTGTGTGTGTGTGTATTTGACAATATCATTCAGCACAAAGTTATGTCTGGCGTTTTGAATATCGTCAAAAATTTTAATTATCTGTAGACTTGAACAAACGTAATTTCATACACATGATTGCTCGTCTTGGACTGATATTAAATTTAGTTGCGTTTTTGGGTCTTTAACACTTGTTAGTTGTAATTTATACATTTTTATTGTGCATGGTTTTGTAGAATGGAACGGTTCTCATTGTACTGACTGTTTAATTTTATGCGTGTAATAAAAAATATTGAATATGTATGAATGTTGTTTTTATTTTTGTCATTTAGGCTGTGTAATTTTAAAGGATATCATCTCGAAGTTATCCAATCTTCAGTAAAGTAGTGGTATTCATCTAGACGCGCAAGAGATTCGAAATAACCCTTAAAAAGTAAATTGTTTTTTTTTTAGTTTTGAAAAAAATACCTATAAAGGAAGACAGTCCCAAAGCTACTTGAGTATTCCCTGATCAAAGAACGAAGAACCAAATTGATCACGTGGTAATTGATGGAAGGCACTCATCCAGTGTAATGGACCTACGAGTGATCAGAGGAGCTAACGTCGATTCTGATCACTAGCTGGTAGCAGCAAAGGTTCGTACAAGTAGAGCGAAAATTGTGTGAAACCAGACGCAGAGAAAGCTGGACATCAGAAATCTGCAATTACCAGATATAGCTACAGCCTACTCAAGGAAGCTGTTGCAACTTTTGGTACAGAACCCACTCTCTCCCGAGGACGATCTAGAAGCGCAGTGGAAACCCATTTCCGACTCTATAAAAACAGCCGCAACAACGGAACTTGGTTTTGAAAAACCGCTTCGCAACAAACCATAGTACGATGAAAAGTGGCACATGGCAAATGATGAAAAGAACGCTGCACGTATGGCAAAGCTTCAGTCAATTGCAATGCGAGCTGCGACTGAGCGGTATAGGGAAAAAGAAAGGCGGTAAACCGCCTCCTTAGGCGTAAGAAACGGCAGTGGCGAAAGTGAGCAAATTGAGACATACAGAAGGAAGAACGAAGCCCGCAAATTCTACCAGAAAGTCAAAAGCAGAACTAATGTACATGGTTCAGGGCCTCCCTTCTGCAAAGGACGGAAATCGCATCGCAGATGTGTAGAACATGTTGGGAATATGGAGAGATCATTTCTCCGCGCTACTTATACCTGAGATATCCAATGACGATAGAAAATCGATCACAATTTGAACAACAACGTCGATAGCTCCCCCTCCTAACCAGGACGAGGTCAGAACTAGAGGTGGGCACGGGCCGTGCTTTTAGCTGTGCCACGTGTGTGCATGATGCACGTGCAGGAAATTTGACTTTCGTGCGTGCACCGTTTGTGTTTGTGCAGAGTAAAAAAATATCCTGCGTGTAAGTGCGTGCAAGTCGAGAGTACTATGACACGAAAAAGCATGAAAGTATATATTCAAAACAAATCACAGTTGAATATTGGGAAATTATTCGTTATCGCTTTATCAAACACAACTAGATCAAAAAATGCTGCCAGTCTAAATGTTTGTTATCTTTACGTCCGTGTATGGATCAGAGAAACGAGTGCCGTGAGACAATAGTGGGTTATGTATGCTGCGAAAAATGGAAAAGGGTTTTGTTTTCAGTGTATACACTTTAAATTTTCGTGTTATACAGTCGTTTTTCGTGCGTGTGCGTGCGTGTTAGCAATTACTAAGTTCGTGTTGGTGCGAGTCGTGCCTTTGCCAAAATTTAGTTAATTTTAAATTCGTGCTTGTGTCGGGTCGTGTCTAGAAAATTAGGCACGCGTCCATCTCTATTCAGAACAGCTATTGCCCGGATTAAGAACAACAAAGCCGTTGGGGCTGATAGATTGCCGGTGGAGCTGTTTAAGGCTGGCGGCGATGAGCTGAAAAGATACCTGTATCAGCTCATTAGCAAAATTTGGTTAGATGATTGTATGCCCGGCGATTGGAGTCTCAGTGTACTTTGCCCCATATTTAAAAAAGTTGACCCGAGTCTTTGTGCAAACTCTCGTGGAATAAGCCTTTTATCCATAGCATATAAGGTCCTACCAAGTATAATGTGCGAAAGACTAAAACCAATTATCGCTGACCTGATTGCACCATACCAGTGTGGCTTTAGGCCTGGAAAATCGACAACTGACCATATTTTCACGCTATGCCAAATCCTGGAGAAGTCCCACGAAAAACAAATCGACACCTATTATCTGTTTGCCGATTATAAGGCAACTTTCGATAGCCCGATACGGGAGAAACTCTTCGAAGCAATATCTGAGCTTGGTATTCCTGGAAAACTCATCCTCCTTCGCAGGATGACCTTGACGGACACCAAATCCGCTGTGAAAGTTGAACTTACCGAACCTTTCTTTAATATCTTAATAGAGATTATTCTGAGAAAAGCTGCTGTCAACATGAATAAAACCATCAGCAGCAAAAGTCACATGCTGCTCGAGTATGCTAATGATGTAGATGTCTATCATTGGACGCACAATTAGAGAAGTTACTGCGGTGTTTTCGAGAATTGAGAACCAGTCAACAAAAGTGGGTCTGACAGTAAATGAGGACAAGACAAAATTAGTGGTTCATCGACCACGGCCTCCATGTTATTAGACCAAAGCGTCAACGTTGGCAACCTTTATAATTTCGAGGTGGTGGATGACTTTATTTTACTCAGATCTGCCGCAAACAAAAACAAGAACGTCAGCCATGAGGTCAGGCGGAGAATTGTGCTTGCGAGTAGATGTTATTTTGGGCTAAGCAAGCACTTTCGAGATAACGCTCTCTCTCGAGTATCAAAAGTTCAACTATACCAGACTCTAATACAACCTGTCTTGCTGTATGGCGCAGAATCTTGGGTCTTATCGCAAGCAGACGAAACATCTCCAAGAGTCTTTGAGAGAAAAATACTCCGAAAAATGTATGATCCTATAGTGCACAACGGGGAGGGGAGTATCGGCGACGCATGAACCATGAGCTATATCCCGACAATGACATAGTTAAGCGGATCAAATTAATGCGATTGCGCTGGCTAGGCCATGTCAGTAGAAAGGATGAAGACGAATTAGGTCGAAGGGTTTTCGAAACCGAACTCGAAGGAAAGCGAAAATTAGGACGACCAGGACTCCGCTGGAGGGATCAGGATGACGAATCCTTGCGTGCACTTGGTATTACCAACTGGAGAGATAAAGCAGTAGATCGAACTGGTTGGCGAAATATGGTATCTTCGTTTTGTAAGGTCCCTGGCCCCCGAAGTTGTGCTAAACCGCTTATAAAGCCACTTCAACATCAATCCTGTTATCACTAACGTAATAGTGGTATTCATGTAAACGCGAAAACTCGACAATCTCGAAAACTTCCACAGCAAACGACAAAACAAGTCGTTTGTATGAGAACATTGTTGTTTGGTTTCGACGTTTACTGGACAAGTTTTCGAAGTTTTCTCATTTAGATGAATCCTACTATTATGTTAGTGATAACAGGATTAAAGTTGAAGTGACCTTATAACGGTGATTTCTTTATGGGATCATCCTCAGGGATTATTCGGAGCATAACGGGCGAACGCAAATCTGGAGACGTCCACAACATTCCTGATTAAGTGCAAGCGTAGGGGTAACCGTCGATGGTGCAACGGTAGTGTGCGCGGCTCTTGTGCATGAGAACGTGTGCTCGATCCGCGCATAGCTCACTGGTTTGTGAGAAGATCTCCCTAATCCCATCATAGGATGTAATGGGAAACCGTTTTTATTTATTTTTGTACGGGTACTGTGCCGAATTTTGTACGCGACTATACCGGACATAGTCGAAGCGCACTGCAGAAACCCCCCAAATATAGAGGGGACATCGGTGGTGTACACATAGAATTTCCATATGGGGATACTGGAACTTCTAATACGACGCGAACGTACACAGATTCATTTGGATAAGTTGTCGATGCGAACATGTTCACGTGAGCTTAGGTGAACATAAGACGAGTGGGAAGTCTATTTACGCGCATTGAGTGACCGACGACGAAAACGGACACATTGGGGGACTACGCACATTGGGAGGGGGACAAGAGAAGTCATTGAATATGGGGCGCAACGCAGATTGGTTGGGCAAAGTTATTACATACATTCCCTTTATTCGGATGCATCGCCGAAGGGGAGGAGTGCATACGGACAATTTGGTGGGAAGAGGGGCAGGAGATTTCGGGGGCGAAATTCATTGGTTTGGTCGGTGGCCACCTATACAGATTTGACATGGGGGATGGGATTATTTTGGACACAGGGGATCGCACGGGACATTTTTTGGGGGAAATAATGGCATTCTCATCATGTGCGATGGCAACGACAGTTACGATATCAATGGACGGAAATATGTATGTATAGACGACTCAGGAGAGATCCGACATCAGGTGTACAGGGCGGAGACGACGTATTATTCGGCTAAAAGTTAATTGAAGCGCCCATGAATGGGAATTGACCACAAGAACATATAGAGCCCCCAGAATCTATGGTTTGCCGAAAATTCATGAAGAGGGAACTATTTGCTCATACGTTAATGCTTCTTGTTGTGCACGTTGCAAAATTGGAATACTCGGAAATGTGACGAGACACTCTGAGTATAATGTTGAGGATGCAATTCATTTCAGATTTCAGGGAGCTCAATTCTTGCAATCAGCAACTTCAATTTGCAGTAGAAGTAGAAAGAATTTGAAGGTTGACTGGTCGGGAAGGCTGATGGATTATTATTCCGGGCATCCTAAAGGGACGGTGGTTAATACGGCCGGGAATTTCGTTAAGAGAGTGCTGAGGATAGGCGACGTGAAATTTTATGGGGGGGATAAGCGGAGGGTACGGTCGTTTTTGCGGGCTAACGGGTCTCCCCTAGACATGATTGATGACTTGCTGACACGGACAGATTTGGGACCACCGGCACCAGGGAATAGTTATGAATCCATAACGTATGGGCCGGGACTCTCTGAGAGAGTCGAACATTTATGACAGTGGGACATACCATTTAGCTCCAAGGTCTAACTATACCCTGGATCGCTTTTTTAGTGGGACTGAATCGGGAGTCGATACGGATGACGGGGGCAAATGTGGTGTACGGAGTCAAGTGCAATGTGCCTTCTGGCATATGTGGGTACTACGATGAGTGAACTAGGGACGGGTATTTTACCACATAAATCGGACCTAGGGGTACATTATAAGCCTTTGGGACAGAGAACGGCACTCGCAGCCCTCTCTAGGTTAACTGGACACAGGCCAAACTTTGACGAGGTGAAAATTCTGACTGAGGGGAGATTTACTCACGACGTGTCTTTCGGGAAATGATGCATATTATTGGCGTTCCATCTAGGGGAAGACTTGACTACAAGCGCGATACGGACCAATGTACGGACGTACAATTGGCGAATTTGGGCGGGAGGATCAGATTAGTTGACTAGGACTAGTTGTATACTTTTTGTTACCTCGCAATGTGATTATGTGCATGGATTATCGTGATTTTTTTTAATATCTTTCTAGTGATAGACTCAAAATTATCGAATGATGTGGGGTGAAACGAAATGGAATAGGAACATTTTTCAAAGATGTTGAGCTCACAAAGTGTCAAATTTGTATGGGGAAATTGATTGAAGATGTGGCCTAGCGTGAAAAGGATATTAATGGTTCAGTTATTTCAAAAACATCCTAAAACTGGCAAAACCAATAGCCGCCAAATTAATTTGTATGTTGTGCCTCCGTCTTCGATGATTTTGTCTCGGCCCGGAGTTTGTCTAAGCACGGAATTGCCAATTAAAATGTGAATTTAATCTCAAATTGGGTGGTGTAAATCCGTTCATTAAATCTGGTAACACTGGTTGTATGTGTTTCTACCCTGGTAGAATGAGAAGGTAAATTTTTTTCTTGTTGTTTAGTTGGTCGGTCTTGTCAGATTCAAAGGTTTTGTTTTTGTACTTTTATGTTTACATTTATTTGTTGGTATGCGTTGACTTTGACATGAGGAGAGCCTAAACAAAGACAAAATGTCTGTTGTTGTTGCCCACAATTATTTTTGTATCTACTGCGACTACTTGGTAATTTTAATAAGGTTTCTGCTCTTTGGTGTCTCTTTGCATTGCTCTCTCCATAGAGTAAGAATATAATAGAGACGCCATTTCGCACACTCAATTTAACATAATTTGTGTGGTTGTAAGTGAACGTTGGATGTTGAAATGCATTGCTTTAATTATACAAGAAAACAACAGCGTCATTTTGTGTTTGTTTGTATAAATGTATACCAACAATAAGAGTCAACAAAAAACTGGAAACTACATATATTTAAATTTTGACAGTTTTTCACCAAATCGATATGAAAAAGTTCAATCAACAGTAATGGTAGCAATAGATTAAAATGCTAGAGATCCATCAACTCTCACTTGCTTTTTTAACTGAAGGGAATCGAACATCTGGGAGCCCAAATTGTTACTGTGAATGTGAAAAATATATAAATATATGAACGTCGTGAATGCATAAATTGAAAAACGGAGAATTTTGTTTGATGTTACAGCAAAACAGCTGACAGACGTTCGCTTCCTCTCGGAAGAAGCCCAAAGTTAAACGTCAGATGAACGAGTTTGGTCATCTTATACATGTTAATCTATGCTTGTAAAGTAACATTCTTGTATACAGAGATTTCGAAGTTTTCAATATTCAACCCACCAAACTTACAAAAATCAGCTGTGTATTGAAAAAAAATCTCGAAAACTGTGAAATCTCGCTATACCTTAACAAAGCTTAAATCCACCTGGTGTAACCTGGGGTTTACAGGAGACAGTTTTGCGGAGACAATAGCAATACATTCACACTTTTTACTAATCCAATCACACTTAAGATATATAGATATATAGTTTCATTTCGAACATAGTTAATTCGGCAAATGATTTGATGTTAGTGGATAATTCGTTGAAATTTAGTTTTAATTTCTGACAAAAGAGAAACATAATCGAAATATACCGCACAATTTGGACAAACGAATGTTTATTTGGTGATTTTGGTAAATGACATTGATTTCACACGAAACGACTCTGGACGCCTTTATAAGTCTTTGCCTTTATAAGTCTCTGTCTTTATATGTCTCTGGCTTTATAAGTCTCTGAACGCCTATGTTACACAAACATTTTTATCTTCTTTGACAGCTAATACATATTTTGTATGAAAGTAGTTATTCAACACATAATATAACACAACGTATTCTAAAAACCTGCAGAAAACAGATTGCTCTTACATTTTCTTGTGGTCATAATTGTACCATCTTGGGGACACGCCCTGGAAAAAAACCAAAAAAGGCATCCTCTTTTGAATTGTTAACAGACTACAGTACAATTTTTTGGCGACCCACAGCCATCGGATGTGAAAAGTAATGCCACCAATGAAATCGTAAGACGATTTCCTATCACTTGAGTACCAACTCTTACCTGTAAGTTCAGAGGCCCGTTTTTTTTGGGCAATTTCCCCCTTTCGGACAACTTTTTCCCGACTCAGGAGCTCAAGTCAAACAAAACTGCATATTCAGTTTTTTCCAGCGCGTGTCCCCAAGGTCGTAAAATTCGGCCGTTCATTTTAGTTGCGCCTGTTTTTTATATGCCAGCTGATTCATTTCCTTATACCCCTTATGGTTTCACTAAACGCTACTATTGTTATGCTATGTTATGTTATGCTATGACGCAATTATGCACCATTTACACCGACCAAGTTTAGCATATTTCTAAGATTACATCCATTAACCCACGATAGATTCGATATTTTCCCAAAAGCCATTTTTAGGAAAATGGAGTTAGGTATTGATTATATATAATTTAAGCATGATCTACATCCACATTTTTAACGTTTCATAATAATTTCTCTGGTGCATAGGCCGCTGTTTGACGTATGCGTCAAATTTTGCATTCAAAACTTAAAAAAAATACATTATATTTGTTTTGGTCCACGAAATATACACCAAAGCAAACACGGGCCGTATTAGTTGACGGCGTTTTAAAAGTAGACGACAGCGCTGGACTACACCATATGGCATATTTTTGGGCCCTCGTCTAACTTCTAAAAAAAGGTGAAAATGTAACTTCAGTAAAAGCTTAATAACTTTTGAGATATTTTATGTAATTGAAACAGAATTTATATTTGTGTTCAAAACATATTCCCCAAAAAGGATTAAGCATAAAATAAAATATTTTTCGACTACAATTTGAGAAAAATTTGTAAAAAAAACTTCTTTGCCGTTTTTCTCGAAACATACTTTTCTGTAAGTGCGCCAAAAGAATTATCAGCTGACGATATGTCAAATTAATCTTAAATTGGGTGGTGTAATCGGCAAAGATTAGAGAACAAGGTTATCGCTAACTTGGCCGGGATAAATTGCGGTGTAATGTCGCATTTAGACCGCAGTTTATCGCGGTCATGTTAGCGATAACCTTGTTCTCATATATTTGCCGTTTATAGCATTTGATATTAAATTGGCATATCAGGTGGCAACTCCGTGCTTAGACCAACTCCGCGCCTATACAAAATTATCGAAGACGACTGCTCAACAGAAAAATTGAATTGGAGGCTATTGGTTTTGCAAGTTTTCTAAAAATTTGGGATCGTTTTGAATTAACTGAATCTTTCAAATTGGATCAATCGGTCAAATCGGGCCACATTTTAAAGCAATAAGAGCCAATTATATCGGATGCGGCTTCATTAACATTTTGCTTTCGACTGAGCGTCGGAAAATTTTCGATTGGCTTCCGTCTGCCAAACGTTACTTTTTTGTGTATGTTATGTTTTTATTATGGCTGCATTTTTTTGATAACTAACAGTGCTGCATCAAAATGTACACCAGTTTATAATGAGGTAAAAAATTAATCTTCAGTTTCTACAGATTACAATTGCATGAGTAATCTTCTGGGTTAGCGGGGCTTAAATGTGTTAACCTTCGAAATGCGTTAATTTTGTTCGGTGTAAATGCCGTATTATGCTCCGTTATGTTATGTTATAGCTCATTCAGACTGGCAATTTTTTAAGCGTTTTCACCTTAAAACTCGCTTTGAAAACTTGGCCGTTCACACTTTGCCTTTCGTTTTGCAATTTTTGAATAACAAAAACAACAAATTTCCAAAATGGAAACTGCACACGAAAATTCTAACTTAAAAATAAAAACCTTTTTCGTTCACAATAATGTCCAGTTTGTCGTGTGCTTATATTTATTTTTTCCTAAAACCAATTTAATTGTTTCATATTGTATGCTATTATATTTTGTGTTTCATTAAAATGCATTTCATTAAAATGTTCAGAAATAAAATATTTTCACTGTCCGTCTTTCAATGCAAATAAATAGTTGTCAGTTCCTCTTCTTTCACTAGTAAAAAAAATCACCAGGAACTGATTACCACATGGTTGTATTGCTAATTTGGGAGTTTTTGAACGTGTTTTTGACAAAAATACGCTGTGAACGGGTTTTCATTTTGTATGGCAAAACCTTTATTTTTAGGGAGTTTTTGACCGAAAACAACATTAAACATGTTTTCGGTGTCAGTGTGAATGAGCTTTTATGCCTTGTTCACGTTGCCACGAAATTTACAATTTCGGATTGAAATTGTCGAACGAAATTGAAATCGTTCACACTGGCATTTGAGCAATTTCGTAGCAAAATGACAACTGTTTGTTTACAAACATTACCATGAGTGAATTACCATGAGTAAGAAAATGAAAGAAAGCAATAAAGTAAATGCATGGTGCATAAACTTTAACATGAGCACAGTTTATTGTTTCTCCGCTCTAGTCCATGTCGATGAAAACTTAAAATTTCAATTTGATGAATGACGCGTCATACAATTGTTTAATTTTGTTGTTGTCATTTTAGTAACCACGTGTTCAATGAACGAAGTCGACATATAATTATCGACGTCGTTGGAGCATAAAAAACATTAATCAACGGCGGCAACGGAGTTTTGATGTGTTACTGTGGGGCTCATCACGTTAGTTGTGAAAAAAATTTATATCTTTGTTTTAGTAATTCGGGCTTTTAAAAACGGCCTAGCCAATGATATCGGCTATCATTTTAAGAAGAAGCGTGCCTTATACCCCTGACACACATGTAGTATAGAAACCATTGTATAAATACTGTGGTTTAGCATACTACAATATAGTGACACACATGTACATTGTGGATTCATTTGACATTTGATCATATGGTCAATTGACATTTCATCATATGGTAAGAAACATGGAAAAAGAAAACAAGAAACAATTTTTGCTTATTGCATATTGGACTATACGTGCACATTGCGGTGGACTCCTCATAATTTTTCGATGTTGTCCCTCCAAATATCAATAATAATATTAATAACTTTTGTGCCGAGGACATTTCTTTTCACCGTTTTCGACATTTTAAACAATAACAAATAAATGATTAACAGCTGATCAAATCACAGCTGATCAAATGACATTTGATTGAGCTGTGTTTAAGTGTTTTTTGGCAAGTGTTAGAAAGAGTTTATTATTATATTTTTGGAGCTATGTTTGGCTATATTTATTTCAATACTACATTTATACTACGTTCCTGAACGTAGTATAAGAACTATAATTAAACGCCCTTTAAACCAGTTTGTTCAATGGTATAATGGTGGTATAGGTTGACACACATGTGGTATTGAATGCTAGTATGGTCTGTAGACCACATGTGTGTCAGGGGTATTAATGACGGCGGCGTTAACTTCTATAACTTATCTACAACGCGGCACACCGGAAAATGGTTTGTCGGCTTCGGTCTCGTGTATATATGCAAAAAAATAGTACTAAGTTAATTTTGTTGAGTAAAAACAGCGTTGTATATGACAATTTCATGTCAATTTTAACGAAATGTTCGTTAATATCTCAATTTCGTAGTTGCCAAAATATATCGAAATTGAGGAATTACAGCTCAATTTCAGCCCAAATTGTGAATGACTTCAATTTCGCGGCAGCGTGAACAAGGCATTATATCGTGACTAAATGAGATCTTAGACCTGTGGATAAGTAGCAACGACGCCCTGTGGTGTAAGGTGAAGTTGGTGGTTTGTACAACCTACTTGAGGTAAAACCAAAGCAGTTTTGATTTTTTGAAGTTGATAACAACTTATCCATCAGTGTAAGGGGAAGTTGCATCAACTTTCATACGCATTTCGATGAGAAACGTTCATGAGGCAACATTATCGGTAAAATCTAAATAAATTAACCAGAAAATAAGTAACAGGATAAACTAAATAAATATGATTTGTAGTGTTATTTATAAATATTTAAAGAAAATAAAAATAGTGTTTTTCTTAAAGTTGCTGACATTTTCGCAGTGCCCTCACCACCTTTCATTTCGAAATTGGACAAGTAAATTAAGTTGCCTCAAATTGTTTGAGAGTGTAAGGGCGAAATCGAAGTTGATGTGAAATAATCGGAGCAGATGTCAACTTAAAGTCGAGCAAACTAAGGTCGCCTTTACAAATATAGATTAACATATACGAGGTGACCCAACTCGCTCATCTGACATTTCACTTTAGGGTTCTTCCAAGAGTAAGCGAACTTCTGTCAGCTGATTTGCTTAACATCGAACAAAATCCTCCATTTTTAATTTTGTGCATTCACAATGTTTATATATTTATATATTTTACACATTTATAGCAACAATTTGGTTTCTGTGTGTAGCGACAGCTTTCTTCTATTGACGTTTAAACTTCCATATGTTCGATTCCCTTCTGAAAACAAACACAGCTGGAATTGTTGCTGTGTATGGGAAAGTATGTAAATATATGAACATCGTGAATGCACAAAATTAAAAACAGTGGTTTTTGTTCGTTAGCACAATTTGGTGTAATTAAACAGCCGACAGAAGTTAGTTAGACGACATGGTTAACAAATCTATGTGTAAATTAATCTATACCTGCGATTACTTGTATAATTATGGTATGGAAAGCACCATCAGCAGTAACTATCAATACCATTTGTGTTCTGGCAAACAGAGACTTGGCAACTCTGTGCAAAGAAAACAAAACATTAGTTAATTAAACTATGTCAATCTTCAAAGCACGGTGGGTAACAATTATTTGTGAAATAAATAAGAAAAATAGTTGTAATTTACAGTTTAATTAATTCAATTCACAAATAAAGTGTTAGAGAATTTGAAGACGCCCTGGCAAAAGATGAAATCGATATCAAGCAATTGAGGGAACTGTGCTCCAGTGGTGAGAAACATCTTTCGTCTGTTTATGTGTTACAAGATAAATACAAAGTTTTCGCCCCTCATTACCAGCTAGCGAATGATTCAAAAACTTTCTCGTTCTGCCCTAATGAACACAAATTGGAACAGACCTAGTATAGATCGGCACGTCCAATTTTTTTGATTTTTTTTTTGGTTGTAGGGATCGCTATTTTAAGTAAAAAAAGTAAAATAAAAAAATCGGGGGGAACCCCTATTTTGGGAGTTACGGGCCAAGTAGCCCTGGCAGGGACCTATGTTGCTCGTACCGTGTGGTAGAACTTTTGGAAAATCGTTAAATTTATATTGCAATTAGTCGCCCGGCCGTCCGGCCGGGCTCAGGCAGGGGGGTTAAAATTCCCTCTGTACCTGAAGTCGATGTGTGGCAAAATCCGAAAAAACACTCGATTGCTTGAAAAAAAAATATTTTCTGGATATTTTTAAAAATCCGATACGTGGATAACTAAGCAGTTATCGAAAAAATGTATTTATTTATTTTTGTTTATTTCGACTCGTTTTACACAAAAAAGTTGTGAAATCGGTCCCATAACACGGCACCACACTCGTAGTATCATCCTGTATGTCCGAACTTTGGGTGCCCACAACTCCGAAAATAGGCGTTGCCCCCCATTTTTTTATTTAATTTTTTTTACTTAAAATTAAAAGTTCTATCCAATGGTAATAGTTTGGAGCCGAAGCGAGTTGCCGACCTATTCTAGGTTTAAGCCCACAAATTAATTCCGTGGTCTTATTTTCAATTAGGTATACCCGATTTGAATAGTTTGAGGTCCCAATGCTGGAAACTGCTGCTGGGCTATTTGGGTACAAAACGTGAATCTTGGTGCAGCACTTTGGCTAAGAAACGCTCCTTGTATCGACAATTCATAGTGGATTTGGTGCTGCCGCCAGGTCTGAAAGAGAACGGGGATAATGAGTATTTAAGTGATCATCCACTGAGTGAAGGTCCAGACAGTGCTTGGAATACATTTTTCAATGATAATGAATTTCTGCTACAGATTGATAAAGATGTGCGGAGGCTGTGTCCGGACATTTCATTTTTTCAGCAACCCACAGAATTTCCCTGCGGTATAGTAGTCAACAGTAAAGGGGAAAGAAGACTACATCAGCGGGTAGTACCGTCTGTTTTGAAATCGGCCAATGTGGAGCGTAAAGGATTGGGAGTTACGAAGGTACTATATTGTGTGTAAACTTATTGAAATGTTAAATGACCTTATTTAATGTCATTTTGTGATAAGAGATTTAAAATAATTGTATTTTGTAAATTTACATGCCGCCATTGACAAACAGCAGCAGGTATTTTTCAATATTACTGATAACAATATTTATTATACTGGACAGTTTGTACGATTATAGTCGTTGGAACAAACACAGGGCGAAAATGCTTATGTCCTGACGGTAATTTGCTTATAATGAGAAACATGTTCCACTTCGTGTGGGGCAAGATTAGGAAAAACAATTTTTGGCAGACTGAAATTTTATGTGTGTGAAGTTATCCACAGTATTCCATCCATAAAATTTTGTGGAACATGTCTGTGATATGTATGTGCTAACGCTAAAATTTATATTTCTTCTTCCCTCCGATCATTTGGAAGAAAAGATTGGTATAAATGGACTCTATTGGAGTCCCACATACACATCTGATAGGTGGTACTTGGGGCATATTCCAGAGTCCTTATCCACAAGGCCGTCAAATATGGTCAAAAAAGGATAACGCTAAAATTTATATTTCTTCTTCCCTCCGATCATTTGGAAGAAAAGATTGGTATAATTGGAATCTATTGGAGTCCCACATACACATCTGATAGGTGGTACTTGGGGCATATTCTTCCAAATGATCGGAGGGAAGAAGAAATATAAATTTTAGCGTTATCCTTTTTTGACCATATTTGACGGCCTTGTGGAGAAGGACTCTCGAATATATCCATCAGGGCACATGCCAAATATTAATACTGGACTCAGATTTATTTTGTTGTTAGTGCTTGCTTTATCTAACTGATGGAGGGACACAGAAAACAGTGCTGAATGTTCGCCCACAATAGTCACATTTGTGTTAGTAAATACTAATAATAATAATCAAATACAAATCGCATTTTATTAAAAATATTTTTTGTGTTAAGATTTAATTATTTTGTGAACAGATTGTTGCTAAAATGATGAATGTTTTGAAAAAAATACTTACGTTCCACATACATATCACAGACATGTTCCACACAATTTTATGGATGGAATACTGTGGATAACTTCACACACATGAAATTTTACGTTTTGTCGTACTTTCCTAAAGAAGGAGGTGCGGTGCGGAGTAACCACTTTTCCTAAAGAAAGGATGACGATCCATTTGAAAATATCTAAGTTTTGCGTTAAAAATTTATGTATATTCGCCCCTGTACTTATAATAAATGTTGTCTTCATCAGGGGTGTTTCCATTTGAAATACAATTTATTTCCGAGAGAAACACAATCAGGTACGTGATGGAAATCGATCGATTTAAATCGAATCCGATTTGACATAATAATGATGTTTTTTGGGTAAATAATTTATTCCTCCTTTACTGGTATTAAATAATGTATATATAAAATATTTCTTCTCCAATGTTACGAATTACGCCGATAAATTTCGTTAAATATTCAAATTGTATTCGATTTCGACTCGACCGATTTTCATCACATGCCCGAATATGTCTGCTAGTAATTTGTTATTATTTCACAAAATCATTAATGATGTTTCGGAAAGAAGCCCCAGTTGGGAATGATTCTTCACAATTGCTAACCAGCTACAGGCCCATTTTTCACTTTCGCCAATACTATCGAAGGTTGTACATGTTGTAAAGTTTAATTGTCCGATCATTTGGCGGAAAATTCATTGCTACATGATTCCCAGTGTGGCTTTAGGAGTAATAGAAGCACTACTGGGTATGACTGCCACTATTCGAAACAATTTGGGTGATGACAAATTGGGTGCGCAGATTTCACTCGTTTCCGAGTAGATTATACATCGTTGGCCTATAACTATAAAATGATGTATTTGCGGGTAGTGCATACAAATTAATTGACTCATATCTGACAGGTAGGAACCAACTGGTCTATGTTGAGGATATATGTATATAGTAATATTCTTTCTGTTAAAAGTGGAGTTGCTTAAGGTTCGGTCCTAAGGCTCGTTTCCGCATGCACCGTAGTCGTCGACGAAAACGTAAACTGAAACTGAAAAACGTTGTGCGGCACCGTTTCGTTGCTAATCGTTTTCGTTTCAGTTGGGAGCGTTGCGGCATAAAACAGAAACTGAACGGAATTTTTTTAGTTGTCATTATGAAGTGGAATATTGTGCATCAAAAATATATTGATTAAATACTAAAAATATGGAAAATTACAGTGTCGATGAAATTAACGACGCAAATCGTCGAATTGCAGCCTATAACATGGCACAGCAGCAATATAAAGAAGATTTGTTATTGTTGTTATTATTGAAAGTAAGGAAAAAAAGGAAAAACATTCACGTGATGTACAAACAGCGGCCAAGAGAAGGTGCACACAATATCTTGATTGATCGATATTTGATGGATGATGATACGAAATGTAAAGAATATTTTCGTTTGAGCCGTCACCTTTTTGAATCTGTGTTGGAAATTATCAAATCTGGTTTGGAAGGAATGCCTACCACCTGGAATAGAGAAACAATTACACCAAGGCAAAAATTTTGCATTACCTTAAGGTAGGAGATATGCTTTTTATTAAATAAAAATGTCAAAAAAATATGGGTATTATGGGCTGTTGTAGACTTCCTTGCTCGGCGAATGATTTGAATTTAAACTTTGGACAGTTTGGTCGATCGGCAAGGCATTCGAGTTTGTTTCGGTTCCGAATTTTCCAACTATTTGATTGTCTTCGTTGGTTATTTGGTTGAATACGACTTCAGTTAATTGCTCTTGTTGGGCTAATGAAACTTCTTCTTCACCGACAATCTGAAATTTTCAATTTAAATTTTACATGAAATTACATGTCAAAATATCACATTTTGTTGCTACAGCAACGAAAACAACCTACTTGAAGTCGTTTTCATTCCGTTGCCAAATGTCTAGTTTTTCGTTGCTGATCGGGGCGCCGTTACTCTGGTTTTACAAAGAGATTTAATGGTTGAGAACAGACTTAGAATTAATGCGTCGAAATCAAAAGCAATGTTGATTTCTACACGTGTTGATGTATGTAGATGTTCGAGTAGTTAATTGTGGAAAGTTTACAGAGTTTGTCCACAATTTGGAATGTGTAGGAGTTATTTCAGATGATAGGTTGATTTTCAAGCAACACATAAGTGGTGTTGTATCTAAAATAAATTACTGCCTCAAACAACTCTACACAACCAACATGTATTTACCACCATTTGTAAAGGAACGTTTAGTTCATGCCCCTGTAATGCCGAATACATTATAATGTTTGGAAGTGATATCTCCTGCCAATTAACCGACAATTTCTTCAATCAAACTCATGTCACTTTGCAGTCTCTTTTAATGAAAATCACAGAGCAATATATATGAGTTTGTAACATATGTTGTACTTGCACCACAAATACGCAGAAGACTTGGAAAACATATACTGACTGAAAGAAATCTTTAAATTTAACAATTTGCATGTTAATGGGAATCAACACAAATTATTTAACTCTAATACTTCATTACATTTTGATTTTTTTACTGGATATCTTTTTTTTTCGTCGATTTAATTGGCTAATTCTACTCTCAGTTAATGTGTTTTGTACTCTTGGCTTGATACGCGGCTGCAAATGTAAGAAACAGAAGAAGAAACAGCGCAACCCAAAATCTTCCCGTCACCTATCACCGTTTCTTCTTTGAAAGCATAGTTTCTATACGTTTTCAAACCACTTAGTTGATCAGCTGTGGTATCCGTACCCCCCGATGAAAACCCATATCACAGAATGTTTCTTTTAATGACAGCCAGTCTGGTTTTCGTAGCATTACATGTGGAGTTCTCCAGAGAACTTTAGTAGATCCCGTACTCTATAATGTGCATCAATGATCTTTTGTATGGAATTCGTATTAATGCATTTGACCTATTTTTAATAGGGTGATATTACCACCGTATTCATAACGAAGAGTTAACCACCGCCTGTCAACTTGCTAACGATTTTAAATTCATAAACCTACAGCTAAGCTCTAACGAGTGACTACGAAGCAAACGGATATATACTAACTTCTGACGAACTATCGCCTTTTTCCCTAACAACAATCATGAATATCATGGTTGTATTTCCCTAAAACAGACATGTTCATATTAAAGTTAGACAATAGATAGAAAAATCTTATAAATCAACTCTTGACTAACAAGTGACTTAGGCAATGTTCAGGTATATTGAGATTTCGAGGTTTTTGGGATTTCGGCCCGCCAAACATATGTTTGGCAGTACATAAACCAGCTGTTTATTGAAATCCAGTAAACTGCGAAATCCCAGTATACCTGAACATTGCTTAAGTCACTTGTTAGTCAAGAGTTTACATCTGATGTTAAAAATCATTAATAATAATTAAAATTTTGATTTTAATAAGAAGGCCGGCAGGAGCATACAATATATTCGACGCTCTCTTCCTCCCCACAACTGCCTATTGAACAGTGTCCAGTGATCACAGCTACTAGCATAGAGATGTCTTGTCTAGGAGTGGATATCAGGTTTAGCGTACGATTTAGCCCATAACTTTGCTATGCTTGCCTGGTAATCCTGCAACTCGTGCCACAAGACTATCATTCACATGTTTGAGAGCTTCGCCTTTAAGCTTGAGCTTGCATGCAGAAAGGCGTGTACCGACATGCTCCATATCCAGGGGAACCGGTAATTTAGTTCTGCATCTTGCTAGCTCTATGTTTCCCTGGTATGTTCCTCTGCCCCCTCATCCATATAAGGTGAATATCGAACTACTTGACCATCTCAGTTAGAGGTGCACGTCAGTTGTGGGTAGTTATTGACGACAGGAATACAGATTGCAGAGATTTTATACCAGCCTGACTGGAACAGTAGATATTGATACCACAGACGGTGATGACGTTTCGTCCCAGCCAAACGACCACTTCTCCGATTGCCATGACTTCTGCTGAAATACACTACAATGGTTTGGTAGCCTTTTTGCAAGGCCTAGTCCCACCTCCTGAGAAAAGACCATCTTGCCATCTAGTTTGGAGCCATCAGTGTAGAAGCCTACATACCTTCTATAACCTGGTATACCTCCCATCCATTCCTGTCTGTCGGGAAAATGAGTGGAGAAGTTCCTCTCAAAATTGTAAGTGGGTGTCATATACACCAATTTTCTATAGTCCGTTTGTAAGTGAAAATGGAACAGATTCAAGATACCATGTTCCAACTTCCGCTGGAAGTAAAATGGACACACATTTTTATATATTAAATTTAACTTTATTCAAAAAAGCCTTTATCGGATGATAATTTTACGTGTTTTCTATAGAGCTGCACAAATCATAAATTATTTTCCAATTCTTATTATTTGACAAAAACTAATCATTGCAAAAATTTTATTTTTTTAGACGTTTTCTTTTATGTTACACAGACTTGCACTCTTCTTCTTGTTCACTTTTGTTGAATTATGCGCAACAGACGATTTTGTTTGTTCGTTCGCAGTTAAATAAACCATCAATGTTAGCAATGTCAGCTTTCGATGTTAGATAGTCGGCTTTTATAGTGGATTGAAGCAGATCCATTGTGAGGAATTCCTTAGGTGAGTTGCTGAGGTTGCAGCCATTTGCCTTGCGAGATAATCTTGTGGGTATGTGATACAGCTGTTGCTGAGTTGACAATCCTTGGCCTACTGAAATTCGTGTCGATCCGGAGAATATATACGATAGTGGTTATGGAAGCTATTGTCATTCTCTGGTCTTTTGGCAACAGACTTAGGGTTAGTGGATGTTTCCTTTTTTTCCTTTGTATCGTTTTTCCATTGGCATGGATTCGGTGGGTAAGAACTCATCAAAGTGTTGATGCAGAAAATGTAATTTCAATGTCATAGATGCATTGATGTTATTTATGATAGTAAAAGAGCACATGGGACTGTCCGTGGAGGTGGAAAGTTTCTGATTGCCATTCACTTGGGAGTGGCCAGAAATGATTCCTTCATTGGGCAGTCCAAGCAGCTCACTACTTCCACGCAGTATGTCCTGGGCAATGGCTTTTCGGAAACCTCCGTTAGCTAGCTAGAGTGAGAAGGCGAAACAAATGAGCATCAAATCAGGTATAGTAGGTGACTGATGTCACTGAAGCTCATCAAACAATCGGGCATATTCTTTTGTCCTTAGAAGGCGGATGAGCCAAACATACGGGCCAACGGCGGATAGAAACTAAAAGAAGAAAATCCAGGTTCAACATATCGCATCCTGGTCAGCGTCTGATCCATAATGGGCGGCTGCAATCAAATATCCTGGCAGTAGGTAAAATGCAAAAACCCGGTGGGCTGGGTTTGCCTCCCGCCACCGTTCATAATGGCAGTGAAAATACAAAAACGAAACAGAAAACATAAACAACCCCTATTTGTTGACGACCCCCGCAAACGTTATAAGGACCACGATTTACGGATATGCACTTGGAATGTAAGAACTCTATATAGATCCGGTGCAAGTATCCAACTGGCAGATGTCCTCGAAAGTTATAAGGCTGACATTACCGCTATCCAGGAAATGCGATGGACAGGACATGGCTGCACAAGAAAAAGAAACTGCGATATATACTACAGTTGCCATGAAAAAAAACATGAATTTGGTTGTGGATTTGTAGTTGGCAAAAGACTGCGACATCTAGTCTCTAGGTTCAATCCTGTGAGTGAACGAATAGCCACAATCCGCATAAAAGCGAAATATTTTTATATTTCCCTAATTTGTGTGCATGCCCCGACAGAAGAGAAAGATGATGATGCCAAAGACATATTCTATGAGCTCCTAGAGGAAACGTATGACCGCTGCCCTGGCCATGACATTAAGATTGTACTAGGAGATTTTAATGCCAAAGTAGGAAGGGAGAATGTGTTTAATCCAACTATTGGCAATTTCAGTCTTCATGCTGACAGTTCCGACAACGGTATGAGACTGATTGACTTTGCCGCGTCAAAAAACATGGTCATCAGTGGCACAAGATTCCAGCATAAAGACATCCACAAGGCTACTTGGGTATCCCCTGATCAAAGAACTAGGAACCAAATTGATCACGTGGTAATTGATGGAAGGCACTCATCCAGTGTAATGGACGTACGAGTGATCAGAGGAGCTAACATCGATTCTGATCACTACCTGGTAGCAGCAAAGGTTCGCACAAGATTAAGTAGAGCGAAAATCGTACGAAACCAGACGCAGAGGAAGCTGGACATCGGAAAGCTGCAATTACCAGAGGTAGCCACAGCCTACTCAAGGAAGCTCTCGCAACTTTTGGCACAGAACCCACCCCCTCCCGATGACGATCCTGATGCGCAGTGGAAACCCATTTCCGACTCTATAAAAACTGCCGCAACAACCGTACTTGGTTTCGAAAAACCGCTTCGCAACAAACCGTGGTACGATGAAGAGTGTCGCATAGCAAATGACGAAAAGAACGCTGCACGTATGGTAATGCTTCAGTCAATTGCAACGCGAGCTGCAACTGAGCGGTATAGGGAGAAGAGAAAGGAGGTAAACCGTCTCTTTAGGCGTAAGAAACGGCAGTGGAGAAAACGCGAGAGTGAGAAAATTGAGACATACAGAAGGAAGAACGAAGCCCGAAAATTCTACCAAAAAGTTAAAAACGGAACTAATGGACATGGTTCAGGGCCCCCCTTCTGTAAAGACAAAGACGGAAATCTCGTCGCAGATGTGCAGAGCATGTTGGGAATATGGAGAGAGCATTTCTCCGCGCTACTAGTACCTGAGATATCCGATGACGATGGGACAATCGATCACAATATGGACGACGACGTCGATTGCCCCCCTCCTAACCAAGACGAGGTCAGAACAGCTATTGCCCGGCTTAAGAACAACAAAGCCGCAGGAGCCGATGGATTACCGGCGGAGCTGTTTAAGGCTGGCGGCGATGAGCTGATAAGGTGCATGCATCAGCTCATTAGCAAAATTTGGTTAGATGAATGCATGCCCGGCGATTGGAGTCTCAGTGTACTATGTCCCATATTTAAAAAAGGTGACCCGAGTATTTGTGCCAACTACCGTGGAATAAGCCTTTTATCCATAGCATATAAGGTTCTATCAAGTATAATGTGCGAAAGACTAAAACCAATTATCGCTGACCTGATTGGACCATACCAGTGTGGCTTTAGGCCTGGAAAATCGACAACTGACCAGATTTTCACGCTACGCCAAATCCTGGAGAAGACACACGAAAAACAAATCGACACCTATCATCTATTTATCGATTATAAAGCAGCCTTCGATAGTCCGATACGGGAGAAACTCTATGAAGCAATGTCTGAGCTTGGTATTCCTGCAAAACTCATACGCCTTTGCAGGATGACCTTGACGAACACCAAATCCGCAGTGAAAGTTGGTAAGGATCTTACCGAACCTTTCGAAACTAAGCGAGGCCTCAGGCAAGGCGACACCCTATCGTGCGATCTCTTTAACATCTTAATGGAGATCATTATGAGAAAAGCTGCAGTCAATATGAATAAAACCATCAGCAGCAAAAGTCACATGCTGCTCGCGTATGCTGATGATATAGATATCATTGGGCGCACAATTAGAGAGTTACTGCGGTTTTTTCGAGAATTGAGAAGGAGTCAGCAAAAGTGGGTCTGACGGTGAATGAGGACAAGACAAAATTAATGGTTTCAACGAACAGGGCCTCCACGCGATTAGACCAAAGCGTGAACGTTGATAACCGTTATAACTTCGAGGTAGTGGACGAATTTATATACCTCGGATCTGCCGTGAACAAAAACAACAACGTCAGCCTTGAGATCAAACGGAGAATTGTGCTTGCGAATAGATGTTATTTTGGGCTAAGCAAGCACTTTAGAGATAAAGCCCTCTCTCGAGTAACAAAAGTCCAGCTGTACCAGACTCTCATTCAACCTGTCTTGCTTTATGGCGCAGAATCCTGGGTCCTATCGCAAGCAGACGAAACATCTGTAGGAGTCTTCGAGAGAAAAATACTCCGAAAAATTTATGGCCCTATAGTGCACAACGGCGAGTATCGGCGACGCATGAATCATGAGCTGTATGAGCTTTATCCTGACATTGACATAGTTAAGCGGATCAAGATAACGCGATTGCGCTGGCTAGGCCATGTCAGTAGAATGGATGAAGATGAACCAGCGCGAAGACTTTTCGAAACCGAACTCGAAGGAAGACGAAAAATAGGAAGACCAAGACTCCGCTGGAGGGATCAGGTTGACGAATCCCTGCGTACACTTGGTATTGCCAACTGGAGAGATAAAGCAAAAGATCGAACTGGTTGGCGAAATATGTTATCTTCGTTTTGTAAGGTCCCTGACCCCCTGGGGTTGTCCGAGACCGGATAAGTAAGTAAGTAAAAGAGCATTGTTTTCACCAATTGCTTTGCTTCGTCTGGCTGTACAAATTCTTTCCTCAAACGCCCTCGATTACAGCTTTTAGTTTCCTGATACAATACAATAATTTGGTTTTCACAATTTGTGTGTGAATGTCTTGAGAATTCAATCATAAATACTCCACTGTTTATTATTTAATTTTTTTAATTCTAAGAATCAAAAAAAAACAGTTCCTAAATTTCAAATGTTTTTTCCGAACTATTGGACCAGTACTGTATTTTCGTTTTCAACCTTTGTTCGTAAATTTCACGAGAATTCAATCATGTAAATAGCCTACTGTTTATTAAAAGAAAACATTCATCAATTTCATATGATTTTTCCCACGAATAAGATCAGTATTGTAAATAGGGTTTTGCCAAATAAGTGTCATAAAATTCACTTGTATTACTATATACATACATACTTACGTACATGAGGGGAAAGTTTTTAATATTAATTGAATTGGAAATAAAAACATTAATTGCTCATTATTATGCCACCCAAACAAAAATTGCAATTCTTGTCGAAAGTATGGGTCGAAAATGGTGACAAAAGTTAGACAAAATTAAATTTTTTCGACATTTTTACAATTTTGAGGCACCAGATGCAGTTTATTGGGGTTAGTTTATTTTACACTCTTTTTCTCCTAATCTATAGCTACAAATGTGTCGAAGGCAGGAAAACAATATTGCAATTAGTTTCCGAGATATAGCCGTGAGAATGCATGCATGTTCTTCGGAAAAATTAAGTTTTAGCCAAAATATACATGAGGCCATAAAATTCGAATAGCAGCTAAACTAGCAAAACCCAAATATGGCTTTGTTTGTCGATAAGTACTTCGAGAAAGGAGAAGGAGTTTGCAGTTTAGAGTTTGTAGTTTATATTTTAAGCGTTGCACTGTGTTATTATAGATACAATTTTCGTCATCATTCCTGGCTATTCCTAGCTATTTCTGATCTAGCTACAAATTTTTATCAGCGTTTGTTTGAAAGTTTTGCGAATGTCTCTTGTGTGTTTTTTTGCTTGCGAGCATTGCCAGCATTTCAATATACTTTATGTATCTATTAAAACGCGTTCAACTAAGTTAGTGAATGAGTTGAAATGTCTTGTCGTGGTTAACTAGAATTTAGCGCCCGCATTTATTTGATTTACTCTAAAGCGAGCCACAGCTTTGTCATTCATGGGTGTGAGATTGGTCGATAAAATTTTACCTGGCTGATGAATTTGAAAAAATATGTATGATAATTGTACGAACAACGTCCATTACGTTCGCATTTGGTCTCAAGAAGAGCGGTAAACCGACAATAAACCTCAATGATAGCTGATGTTTATGCTCATGAATACCAAATGTGTGGTTCGCTTAAAGTTTTAATTCAACTACGTATATAAATTATAAAGTCTACCAGTGCAGCTGACATGTTATAGAAAATAGAGTCCTCGGCTCATTTAATGTCTCATATTAGTTATGGTCTTAAAATAATGTCTGGTACAACATCAACTTGGTGCGAATAGTTAATAAAGTGTTTAATTGTATTATTCGATATATTTATGGAATGCGAAGATATGACCAAGTTTCCAGATGTGTATCATGTTTTCGCGGTTTGTTATTTCATATTATTGTGTCGTGCAGCCCACCATTATAACGATTTAATTTTAATTTTTCTAAAGCTGCAAGTAACCTCATTAATATATGATTGATCATATCCGTTTCGAGTGGCCAGAATCTGGAATAATCTCCCCCTTTGTTTAAGAAAATTATATTTTCCCAATAGGGGATTCCAACATTGTACATATGTATGTAAATGTTTACTATTTTATATCCAGTGAACGGTACGTACCTGTTATTATTTTACAGCAGTTGGCAGTACCTACAGGGTGTTTTAAAAGTGACCACCCTATTGGAAGATGCTCTTATTTTTGCAAATGGCCGCCAATGTCAAATCTGTTTTGACATTTGTGGACTAGACAGATGTAGAATACAAGTAAACAAGCCATGGAGCGATACACTCACCAAGAACGCGGACTAATCGTGTCTATTTTTTTGCGTGACAATTCGTGTGGTGTTGGAGCAGCGCGAATACCGTCGCCGATACCCCGGCCGTCCGACACCGACTGTGCAAACACTGCGCCGTTTGGCCACTAACCTTGAATAATATGGGACCACACGAGACGTTGCCAGGAGTGGCCGGCCCCGGAGCGCCCGTTCTGCCGAGAATATCGCCGCTGTTGCCGAGAATGTCGAGCTGTCGCCGGAAACATGAACCAGACGCCGTGCCTCGCAATTGGCCATCAGCCGGTCGTCCCTTGGGCGAATTTTGGTCAAAGACCTGCGCATGTTCCCATACAAAGTTCAGTCCGTGCATTAGGTGCTGCCTGTCGACCACCAAACGAGTGTAACCTACGCCCAAGCCATCCTCAATCTCGTGGACGATTTTTCCACCAAAATCATAATGAGCCACCTCAGTGGGTACGTGAACAAGCAAAACTATCGCTTCTGGGGCACCGAAAATCCACGAGAGATGCACGAGCAGCCACTACACCCTCTCAAAGTGACTGCATGGTGCGCTGTTCACGTTGGAGGAGTCATCGGGCCTTTTTTTCGAGAACGCCGCTGGTCAAACGACAACAGTGGACGGTGCGCGCTATAGGGCCATGTTAACCGAGTATTTTCTGCCACAATTCGATGAATTAGGACATGTGGTTCCGACAGTACAGAGCAACGACACACTCTGCGCGAGCCACAACCGATATTCTGAAGGCGGCGTTCCCGGGTCGCCTCATCTCTCGTTTGCAAGATCGTTCCAAACTTTTTTTTGTTGCGTATTTTGAAGACCCGTGTTTACGTGAACAAGCCCGAGACCCTGGAAGCCCTCAAGGTCAACATTCGACACGAGTGCGAGAATCTGTCGCCCGAAGTTATCGCCGAATTGATGAAAAATGCCATAAAACGAGCCCGTATGGTAATCAATTGTGACGGCGCCCATTTAACCGATATCATCTTCTCAACTTAACCAATAAAATTCTAAAGGTTCAAACAAACATAATCAAAAAACAGAATCGAAGGTTTTCATTTAGAAAAAAAAATGAGAGCCAAACAACATCGGATGACTTCTTTTGAAACACTTTGTATAAATGCAGTTTACTTTTTTTAGTTTTCTTATTTTATTTTTAATTGCATAAACATTTCAAGTTGTATATGGCGAATGATGCGAGTAATGTTTGTTTCCAATTCCCCAATCGTAGCCATGTTGCAACTTGTTGGAACAAAATTTTAAAATTACGGATTTCAATTTCTTAACGGGTGCCATTCACAGTTACTTACCAGCCGACCTCATTTTTGCAAAAATTTAGGCCGATGAATCCACCCATAAACTACAACAAACCGTTGCTTTGTCTGGATGTAATGGCAGCCCTTCAATCTCTTCTGAACGCGCTTCAGACCAAACACGGCGTAGCCATTAAACCAGATATTAAACTCGTAGCTCACCAACATTTTTGCTCTAAAACAGTGGATCTTCTTCAAGCTCCAGCTATTTTAATTTGAAGACGATGTGATGAAATGTCAAGCAATACTGACCAAAACTACCATTACAGTTCGTTCCCACGACACTCGGATCTATGCTCCGGAACGACCCGAGTTTCACTCGGCCAAGGATTGTCCACTCAGCAACAGCTGTATACCCACCCGTTTTTTACCCAGGGACGAACGAGTGGAAACAGGAAATCTGTTACAACACCCATTACAGTTGGACACTTTGATTTGCCATAAAATTCTTCCCGGAAAAGTATTTGAAAGTTCTGTTTATGTATCAAATATTTTTATAATACGAGTGGGTAAAGTCAAATCCCTTAACTAAAAATATTTTAGAATAATTTAATCTTATTTCTTTGGAAAATGAGAATCCTTTGTTTATATATATTATGGGTCTTCTCCAAAGATAAAATAGATCTGTTTTTAAAAGGCAATAAAAATGTTGGTTCGTTGTTAAGAAACCCCAAAAACGTTTTCCAATAAAATGTGGTCTCCTTTTTAAGTGTCAAAACTGAATGCTGTTTAACGTTTCTGAAAAACAATCTATCCTTATTGACGAGACCTAAAAACTACTATTACTAATTTCATTTTGTATCAAAATAAATTCCAATTATCAAAATATGTTACCTTTAAGATCAATCTCATAACAAAGCGTTCCGAAGAAACCTACAAGGCTATGGATGAAGGCCAGGAAGCCCACTGGGAAGTAGTACAGCGTATTTTATTCCTATATGCCAAACTTAATCCGGGCCAGGGTTATGTGCAGGGCATGAATGAAATTGTGGGACCAATCTACTATGTTATGGCATCTGATCCAGATCGAGAATTAAGAGGTACAAACAACAGTTCTTTGTTATAGAAGGAAATTTATTTGCCGTTTCTTTTTAGAACATGCAGAAGCAGATTGCTTCTTTTGTTTTACAGCCTTAATGGCCGAGATACGTGATTTCTTTATAAAAACTTTAGATGATTCAGAGGGCGGCATTAAGAACATGATGAAGCGATTATCCGAAATGTTAAGAGACAGAGATTTCGAAATATTTGAACGTCTGAAAGCACAAGAGTTATATCCACAATATTATAGTTTTAGGTGAGATAAAAAGTAAAATAAAAAATTAACAAAAAACGTAGATTAATTTAAATTATAATATAAATCATAACGACATTCACCTTTCCCATGGGTTTTTTTTAAACATTTCAGATGGATTTCTTTAATATTATCCCAAGAATTTCCTTTGCCCGATGTTGTGCGCATTTGGGATTCTGTTTTAGCAGATGAACAACGTTTTGATTTTCTCTTGAATATATGTTGTGCTATGATTTTGTAAGTTTATCCAGTATAAACAAATTACACTTATTTTTTAAATCTTATTTTATTTACTTGCCAGAATTCAACGTGATCAAATACTAGAGAATGATTTTGCCTCGAATGTCAAGTTATTACAAAACTATCCACCTCTGGATATTAATATAGTACTCACTAAAGCTTTATCGTTACGATAACGCCCAACATCATCTCAACTCAGAACACAAAACGGGGATATATTATGTATAGAAGCAATCACACAATGCCAATCTATTATTTTATACCACAGGTAGCTTGTAAAGTTTAAAAAACATGTCTCTTTACAATTTTATATATTTTTGTATTTACTTGATTTAATATTTCTAAAAGTTATCTCGGATATATTTCGATATTTCTCTAAAGAGAATTATATTTTTGAAATAAAGAAAGAAATACGAGCAGTGTATAACGTATCATGCAGTATTTTTACAAATAATAATAATATTTTTGCATTTGTATTTAAGGACATAAAGACTTCTTAAAGTTACTTATTGATCTAAGCATGAACAGAAATTCAGAAAGCTGTAAAGCAGCTGGCAACCTAGCGGAATAGGAAGAAGTGGAATAAAGGACACATTATTCTTCCTAATATACCGTGGCATATTTCGAATTCGGTTATAGATTACCATAGGAAATGTATGTTGTAAACCTTAGAAGATGCCAAAATTTGAGAGTGAAATGTTGCCATCTTTGAATGAACCACCACACCCAACTCCATAAAAAGAGTACTGTCACCTATACTCTTCAACATTTATCTTGCGAATCTTCCTGCACCCCTCCAAGGAGTAATGTGGCGAACGCCGATGATTGTGCTATCATCTCGGGCGTAAATGTAAACGACATATGCGCTAGGATTAACACGTATCTAGCCACAATTAATAGCTTTCTGAAGGACCGGAATTTACAGTTATCTCCGTCGAAGTCTTCAGTGACCCTTTTCACTTCTTGGACCAAAGAAATAAGGACAGAGCTCGGCATCTCTGTCAATGGGGGTATATACCCACAGTCCGTAACCCCAAAATACTCGGAGTTATTTTCGATAATCTCCTTACTTTCTGTAAGCATGCGGACCACATTAGAAGAAAAGTCCACACCCGCAACAAGGCCCTATAGGCCCACAGTCCGTAACCCCAAAATACCCGGAGTTATTTTCGATAATCTCCTTACTTTCTGTAAGCATGCGGACCACATTAGAAGAAAAGTCCACACCCGCAACAAGGCCCTAAAGGCCCACAGTCCGCAACCCCAAAATACTCGGAGTTATTTTCGATAATCTCCTTACTTTCTGTAAGCATGTGGACCACATTAGAAGAAAAGTCCACACCCGCAACAAGGCCCTAAAGGCCCACAGTCCGTAACCCCAAAATACCCGGAGTTTTTTTCGATAATCTCCTTACTTTCTGTAAGCATGCGGACCACATTAGAAGAAAAGTCCACACCCGCAACAAGGCCCTAAAGGCCCACAGTCCGTAACCCCAAAATACTCGGAGTTATTTTCGATAATCTCCTTACTTTCTGCAAGCATGCGGACCACATTAGAAGAAAAGTCCACACCCGCAACAAGGCCCTAAAGGCCCACAGTCCGTAACCCCAAAATACTCGGAGTTATTTTAGATAATCTCCTTACTTTCTGTAAGCATGCGGACCACATTAGAAGAAAAGTCCACACCCGCAACAAGGCCCTAAGGGCCCACAGTCCGTAACCCCAAAATACTCGGAGTTATTTTCGATAATCTCCTTACTTTCTGTAAGCATGCGGACCACATTAGAAGAAAAGTCCACACCCGCAACAAGGCCCTAAAGGCCCACAGTCCGCAACCCCAAAATACTCGGAGTTATTTTCGATAATCTCCTTACTTTCTGTAAGCATGTGGACCACATTAGAAGAAAAGTCCACACCCGCAACAAGGCCCTAAAGGCCCACAGTCCGTAACCCCAAAATACTCGGAGTTATTTTCGATAATCTCCTTACTTTCTGTAAGCATGCGGACCACATTAGAAGAAAAGTCCACACCCGCAACAGGCCCTAAAGGCCCTTGCAGGTACAAGGAGACAATTGTAGTGACGTATAAAGCTATAAGTCGCTCGGTCTTTAACTATGCCTCCCCAGTGTGGTCCTCTTTCCTAAACGATACTCAATGGAAAGGTCCGCAGAGGACCCAAAATAGTGCACTACGAAGCGCAACCGGATGCACACAAATGACGAACGTGGATCATTTACATGAGGAGACCAAGATACTGTCAGTGCAACAACATAATGTGTTGTTGACGAGACAGTTTCTTTTGGCCTTTCATCGGCCCAGTCACCCCAACCATCATATTCTTATGCAGGATCCACCTCCTTGTAACATCCTGAAGGACATCAGGCGCTACTGTGCGGAAATCCAAGACGTCATTCCATCTGACGTCAACAGACTGTCGATAGCAGTAGCCCAGAAATTGTTGAATAACACGGCGGTGTCATAGCCCATAAATGGCTACTCTTGCAACAGGGTCGTTATGAACACCTACCCGCGATTTCGAATAATGAGAGACTTCTGCCCAGGCTCACCAGAACTATTCTGGCCCAGGTTAGCTGTGGTTGGAGTTCTATTCTGAACTCATGCAGATCAAGAATAATCCCAGGCACCTTAGATCTGTGCCCACACTGCCTACAAAGCTCTCATGACGCTATACACATTTTTAACTGTCCTAATAGGGCTACTGATTTGCGCCCAGTGGACCTAAGGGACACACCCTTGGAGGTGGCACAATTTCTCCAGCTCCCCACCACTACCTTCAGTGGCATATAGGGAATTAAACTTTTTGTTTTTTTATATCTTCCAGGGACGAACGAGTGGAAAAAGACATTCTGTTACAACTAAAACTCCATAAAAAGGGTAAAGGGTGCGGCATAATAAAATCACAGATCCATTTTGCAAAATTTACAAAAATATTGCCGTCATATTTTATGTTAGCTCTGAATATTTGCGATGTGCAAAACTAAAATACCAGAGTTGGACATTTTAGTTCGTTTAATGGGTTTTGATCTATACATGCCTGTTTCGATATCACACTGTTTCAAAATCAATCGCAGTTTTGACATCATTTAGGTGATTTATACGTGTTCAGCAGATGACCCAATTTGAACGTTTTCGGTGTGATTTTGGGTTTTCGACAGCTTATATGACCTCAAACAACCCAGAGGGATCAAGGGCCTTACAACATGAGGATAACATGTCTCTTCTACCGACTCGATCTTCAGTTTTTCTCCTCAAGTTGGTAACACCAAGCTCTCACAGGTAATATTCCACCTGGTCTTTCCAGCGAAGTCGTGGTCATCCTATTTTTCGATGTCCTTCGAGTACGTCTTCGAATACCATTCGCACTGATTTATTCTGATCCATTCTACTGACATGTCCTAACCAGCTTAAACGTCGATGTACAGATTATACAGCGCGTGGTTCATCCGTCGCCGATACTCACCGTTTTTTATTATTCGACTCTATATTTTTCAGGGCCTTTTCCACTTGAAGACTCCCAGTGATGTTTCATCAGCATGCGATATGACCCAAGATTCTGCGCCATAGAGCAAGACCGGTTGTATAAAAGTCTGATATAGTTGGATGTTCGTTTCTCGAGAGAGACCCTGTTTGCAAGCACAATTCTCCGTTTGATTTTTAGGCTGACGTTATTGCTCCTGTTTACGGCATATCCGAAGTAAATGAATTTGTCCACTACCTCGAAATTATAACGGTTTCGTTCACCCTTTCATGCAATCGGGTGGATGTTCTGCTTGTCGAAACCATTAATTTTGTCTTGTCATCATTTACTGCCTAATCCACTTTTGCTGATTCCTTCTCAATTCTCGAAAGTACTACTGTAACTGCTCGCAGATTTCGCCCAATGAGGTCTAAATCATCTGCATGCGGGAGCAGCATGTCACTTTTGTTACTTATATTCGTGTTCACTGCAGCTTTTCTCACGATGATCTCAATTAATATGTTGAAGAGTTCGTATGATAGGGTATCGCCCTCACTGAGGCCTCGCCTCGCACTAAATGGTTCGGTGAAATCTTTTTGGAGGATTTCGAGTCGGTCAGTGTCATTTTACAAATGCGTGTCAGCTTAGCAGGAATACCAAGCTCCGCCATATCTTGTTACAGTTTTCCCCGTATCGGGCTATAGAAGGCAACTTTATAATCTACAAAGAGGTGGTAAGTGTCGAATTGTTTTCATGGGTTTTCTCCAGGATTTGTCGTAATGTGAACATCTTTGTCGATAGTTGACTTTTCAGGGTTAAAGCCACACTGATAAGACGCCCAAGAGGACCTTGTATGGGATGGTTAAAAGGCTTATTCCTCGATAGTTGGTACATGCACTCGGGTCGCCTTTTTTGAAAACAGGACACAGTATGCTCAGACTCAAATCGTCGGGCATGCATTCGTCCAGATTTTACATAGGAGCTGATGCAAGTACCTTTCCAACTCATAGCCATTTTTGTTGTTATTAAAGCCCGGTATTTAGTTTTTATGAAATTTTCGTTGCCATAAGAAGTTCGTGTATAAAAAATAACGAAAATGACATGAACCGAAAATTTCGCTCACTTTTCATTTGTGTGGTACTCAGCTCTTCGCTAAAATTTCGTAGACAAAATCAATTACAGGGCTGTTAAGCCAAAGCTAAGCAGGGAAATTGCAGTTCTAACTTCGCTTTGACTAGGAGGGGGCAGTCAACGCCGTCGTCCTGTATGTGCTCAACACCCTCATCTACATTGAAACCTCCTGTAACAACATACTCTGCACATCTGCGAACAGATTCCCATCTTTATCTCTACAAAATGAAGGCCCTAATCCATAGCCGTTGGTTTGGCTTTGTACTTTTCGGTAGAATTTTAATATAAGGAAGGGACCCCGGATTCTGCGCCATAAAACAAGACAAGTTGTATGAGAGTCTGGTACAGCTGAACTCGAGAGGGCTTTATCTCTAAAGTACTTGCTTAGCCCAAAATATCATCTACTCGCAAGCACAATTCTCCGCTTGATCTCAATGCTGACGTTGTTGTTTCTGTTTATGGCAGAACCGAGGTATATAAATTCGTTCACCACCTTGAAATTATAACGGTTATCAACGTTCACGCTTTGGTATAATCGCGTGAAAGCCCTGCTCGTTGAACCATTAATTTTGTCTTATCCTCATTTACTTTCAGACCCACTTTTGCTGACTCCGTGTATATCATCAGCAGACGAGTGCAGCAAGTGTCTTTTGCTGCTGACGGCTTTATTCATGTTGATTGCAGGTTTTCTCATAATAATCTCCATTCAGCTGTTAAAGAGATCACACGATAGGGTGTCGCCTTGCCTGAGGCATCGCATATTTTCGAAAGGTTCGATAAGATCCTTACCAACTTTCACTGCGGATTTGGTGTTCGTCAAGGTCATCCTGCAAAGGCGTATGAGTTTTGCAGAAATACCAAGCTCAGACATTGCTTCACAGAGTTTCTCCCGTATCGGGCTATCGAAGGCCGCCTCATAATCGAAAAATAGATGATAGGTATCGATTTGTTTTTCGTGGGTCTTCACTAGGATTTGGCGTCTTTGGTTTTAGGTTTTAGCCTTTCGCACATTATACTTGATAGAACGTAATATGCTATGGAAAAAAGCCTTATATGACGGTAGTTTGCTCGGATCACCTTTTTTAAATATGGACACTGAGACTCCAATCGCCGGCCATTCATTCATCTAACCAAATTTTGCTAATGCCTTAAACATATCTGCCGGTAATCCATCGTCTCCTGCGGCTTTGTTGTTTTTAAGCCGGGCAATAGCTGTTTTGACCTCGTCTTGGTTAGGACGGTGCAATCGACACCGTCGTCCAAATTATGATCGATTATCTCGTCATTGGATATCTCAGGTACTAATAGCGCAGAGAAATGATCTCTCTGATCCTGAACCATGTCCATTAGTTCTGTTTTTGACTTTTTGGTAGAATATTCTCTCACTCTCGCGCTTTCTCCACTGCCGTTTCTTAAGTGGGGTACACACTAGCGATCATGTTCGTCAGTTTTGCTCATATTTCTCTTGCTTGCGTGTGTGACCGTTAATTTTCGTCAGTCAACAAAAATTTTTGTGGCTGAGTGACAGTCAGCGGCCATATTTGTTTTTGACTGATAGTGTGAACCAAAAAGTGTCAGTCAAGCGGATTATTCGAAGCGCGAAGATGGACGCAGAGAGAGATTTTTTGAAAGAATTTTATGCTGTTATGGAATGCTACGTTGCGTCTGCGATAGCTCATTCTTGTATCCTTCTTGTTTATGAGTGGAGTCACGAGTTTGATCAAATAATTATAATTTTCACTAGACATTTTAAAATAGGGTTTAAAATCCATTGGCTCCGAGTCACGAATTTCTTTTAAAATATTCACAAATATTGTTTTCTGGAGGCAACCCATTGCTTCACCCATTTGCTCCTTTTTCTACTTTTATTCTTTTTTTCAGCTAGCGCAATGATTAATAATGCGCACCCAATTTTCTTATTTTCCATGTTTATTAGTCAAATTTCGCCACTTGAATGACGGTTTGAGCTTCAAACATGAATAATAATTTGACCGCTGTGAACAATCATTCAAAACTGATGAATTTCTGAGTGTCGAACATGATCGCTAGTATGTACCCCACTTTACGTTGCAGCTCGCGTTGTAATTGGCTAGTACTAAATTTCATTAAGATGGGGATTGGTTTACGTGAGAATTCGTGTCGATCAACCGGAAACGCCCAACTATAAGTATTGTATGGATGGTAAAAATGGGGGTGGCAACGGTGCCAATTTTTAGGTACAAAGTAGGAGCGAAAATGGGCGTGGCAATGTATTAAATTTATATTTCACGGTAGCTTTTGACAGAATATCGGCAAGTACTAAATTTCATCACGATTGGGTTTGGTTTACTGGAGATTTCGTGTCGATCAACCGGTAACCCCCAACTATAAGTATTAGTTGTGTTCGTTTACTTTCCCAACAATAATTTGTACATGGTAAAATGAGTAAGGTAAACTGTGTTTGTTGTAACAATTCCTAGTGCGTTTACCTTACTTATTTTACCATGAATTTGTAAGATTGTAGTTTGAGAGAGTAAGAAAGATTTTACGCTCTTTTTGAACGTTTACAAAAAAATTTGCAAGAAAACAGCTGATGAGTTTATGTTTGTTTTTTAATTGTGATTAAAAAAATGGAAAGGAAGCCAAAGTTGACTATTGATGACGCCGTCGGCTCACCAGAATTTGCGGAATCACTCTGCACATCAATATTATTCATATTAGTTACAAATTGCTATAAAATATTAAAGAAATATTTAAGAAACAAGAAAAAAAAACATGATTCTACTTACTTATCTTTGATAATTTAATTTTCATTTGCTTTGTTTACAAAACAGCCGATATTAAACAGCTGTTCTATCTTGCAAATTTTGGTTGGCTAAAATTTATCCAACCAAAATTTTCAAACTCTCTAACATCGAACTGTCAAAATTTACGTTCTCTAGCTCTCTTTGGCTGGTTTTTTGCAGTAAACGAACAGAAAACTAGCAATAATTTGCAAGAATTTGCAGGTAAACGAACACACTAGGTGTGTTCGAGGACATGATAATGTGTACAAATTATTACTATTTCTTACTTGATAGTGTTCGTTTACTCCAAAAAGCCAGTGACGAGAGAGCCAGAGAGAGGATATTTTGACAGTTCAATGATAGAGAACTTACAAGTTTTTACTGGAGAAAAATTGCAAGTAATAGGTCTGTCTGCGTACTTTTCCAGTAGCAAATACTCAGTAACTTTTTTTGGGAGAGTAAGAACAATTTTACTTACTCTCTCGGTTGAAAATATATCAAAAAGTACGCAGACAGCATCCAGTGAAATCTTGCAAGAAAACAGCTGATCGGTGTGTAAACAATTGAAATAGCAAAGCAAAAGAATTTTAGCATAAGCGTCGCACGGTCGCACTGTATATTTGCACGTTTCTAGCATGAAGTAAAATGTTTTGTTTATTATAATTTATTATAAACGTTAAAAATCAACACAATTCTAACTACTTACCTCTGCCATTGTTAAATTTCAATTTTTATTTTCATTTCACAAAAATTATTTCATTCAAACAGTAAACAAAAACAGCTGTTCAAACTAGTTGCAAAATCTTTGCAAGAAGAAATTTCTCCAGCAACATTTTGCAACTTCTCTAACTTCCAACTGTCAAAAAATTCTCTTTTTCGCTCTCTCGCTGCAAGAGATTTGGAGTACGCAGACAACATTTTGCAAGATTTTGCAACATTTTGCACAAAATGATGCAAAATATGTGTACGCAGACATACCTAATAGCATATGTTTTAAAACATATGTTTTATGTAAACAAACAAAATTAGGACGTAGAAAGAATATAAAATAATAAATTAATCATTGGAATTTTAGTTTTTAAGAAAAAATATGATTTTTGAATGTTTTGTTATAAATCTTTAAGTATTTCTGTTGAAAAAGAAAACAGTTTTGGTGATTTGTAATGTTTTGTTCGAATTGCGTTTGTTGGTTCTTCCAATGTTTACATTGCATATCAGCTGTTTACATACAAAGTTCTTATTTCTTGCAAGTTTTTACTGGATGTCGTTCGCGTACTTTTTGTTATATTTTTTACTCAGAGAGCAAAATCATTCCTACTCTCCGAAAACTAGTTACTTGATAATTTTTACGGCAAAAGTACTCGAACACAGCTACTTATTGTATGGGAGTACAAAGTAGTTTTTGACAGAACACTGCCCAGTACCAATTTTCATTAAGTTCAGTGATGATTTACGGGAAATATCGAAAAACGGACTACCGCCCAACTTTTGTATGAGCAGTAAAAAATGGGTGTGGCAAAGTTGTCCATTTTTAGTTACAAGATAGGTTTTGACAAAACATTATCCAGAACAACAGTTTGCTAATATCGATTGTGGTTTACGTGACAGAGCACATCAACCAATAGGATTTTTGTATGGGAAGTACCAGATTGGAAGTGCTAAATCACCCATGTTTCACAGGAGAGTTGTGTTTGACTAAATACTTATATAATCTAATACCAAATTTCATAAAGGTTGGTTGATTGTTACGGGAATTATCTTGTTACCAACCAACTAGCTCCACAAATTTTGAATGGGAGGTTCCAAAATGGGTGTGGCAAAATCACCCTTGTCTTAGTGGTTGATTAACTTTTGCGAAAATTAAACCTAATGCTTTATTTAATTAAGTTCGAAAATGTTTTACGCGATAATCGGCTAATCTGCAATTCGTTCCAAAGTTCTGTGAAATTTCTTGCTATACGTACCTTAACATTTTCCCTTCAATGAATCAACATATTTTTATTTTGAATGATGTTGCTGTTGTTGTCTAAAATATTAAAATGTTTTAATTTATTTCAATATTTCAGATTATAATATTACATACATTTACAATATGTATTATATCTTTGCTAATTAATTGTAATAAATTTTCTTTTAAATTAATTTATGCATAAATCTATAAATTGCATCTTCATATAAGTATAGTATATTAGTTTGTATAGATTTTCTATTCAGTTAATCTGCTCGTTATTTATGAATTACAATTTGTTTTAATTTTTAAAAAATATATATATATAGCTATTTACACATACATATACATATGTATTATTATTGGTATTATATTGAAATGCAGGTTTTAAATTTTTGCTTTTGTTTTGAAGTAAATTGAATATGCTTCGTTTTCTTTTGTTGTTGGTAATATGTTATCTACTCCTTGTTTGTTGTTCATTTTGTATATAAAGTACATTGTTGTTACTGATAATAATATCCATAGATTTATGTTACAATTTTATTTACTAAATTTATTTAAATTTTATTACTGAAGAAAAGGTACAAGATGTATTGTATAGTTGTCCATATGGTTTCCATTATGTTGGTTGTTTTTTGAAGATTTGTAAACGAATTTTTTTCTAAAGAAAGTACGGCGGCGTATGTGATATTACAGTCAGAGACACAACAAACTGTTCACATACATTGCTGTGGTTTGAATGTTTTAAAGCCTTAATATATAACTTTGCTGGGGTTTTCTATAGTCATCGAAAGAAATGTAAGGTGGTCCAAGCCAGCGTTATCATTTACAAGAGTAGCACACACTACGGCCACAATCAGTTGGAATTACTCGAGAGAAGTATGACATAAATTTTAAATATTCCAAATCCTTAAGAAGTATTAAACTACATATTTTAATTAAAAATATTTGAACTATCAAGCTCTAAAAATATATACATATATAAAGGTCGCATGTATAGAAAAATAAATTAGCAATATTAAACTACAATATTTACTAGATGTCTGCTTGTTTATTATGTAAGTACAGTTTGTCATGACTCTGGCTGTATTTTCAGTTTTTCATTTTTTAAATTTCTCTCACATATGGTGGTTTGCTTTTTGAATTTGATGTTTGAGTTAGAATTTTCTCATCGATTTTTTGGTTATAAAAAAAATAAATGGTTTCCCATTACATCCCATGAAGGGATAAGGGAGAGCTTCTCACAAACAAATGAGCTGTGCGCGTTCTTGTTTTACACTCACTGATTGGGACCTACAGTTTTACACCGGGTCCGAAGTGTATTTCGAGAAGCTTTTTTCATGGCTAAATACTCGATAGTGTCGCCGTCACTAAGCGAGTGACCGCCGTCGAAACAAATTGTAGGTGGTCAGAGCAGGGATCGAACCCACTTTATCATGCACAATAGCCGCGCACACCAGCAGCTTCTAAATATAATTTAAATAAAATGGTTTCCCATAACATCCCTCGGTTGGACTGGGGAGAGCTTCTAACAACCAGTAATGTGTGCGCGTTCTAGTTTACAACCCACTGATTGGGACCTACAGTTTTAAACCGGTTACGAACTGTATATTGTCGCCATCAGTAAGCGAGCTGACCGTCGGCGAAAGAAATCTAAGGTGGTCGGTGTAGGAATCAAACCCATGTCCTCATGTGCAAGAGCCGCTCACACTACCATTGCACCATCGACGGCCACAAGTATTGTATGTTTTTGAGACTGACCATGGAGGTTGAAAGTTTCTGATAACCACTCACTGGGAGTGGCTAGAAATGATTCCTTCATAGGAGTGCCCAAGCAACTCAGTACTTCCGGTATTGGATTAAGTATGTTCCGGGCAATGGCTTTATCGAAACCCATGTCCTCATGTTCAAGAGCCGCTCACACTACCATTGCACCATCGATGGCCACAACTATTGTATGTTTTTGGGACTGACCATGGAGGTTGAAAGTTTCTGATAACCACTCACTTGGGAGTGGCCAGAATTGATTCCTTCATTTCCGGTCTTGGATTAAGTATGTCCCGGGCAATGGCTTTATCTGAACCCTCCGTTAGCTACCTAGAGTGAGATGCTTTTCGAACTAGCGGGCATACTATTCAAAACTAAAGAAACAAAAATTCAGGTTCGATACACTGCATTCTGGTCAGCGTCTGATCCATAAAGGGAGGCTGAAACAAAATCATCCTGGCAGTAGGTAAAATGCAAACCCACGGTGGACTGGGCTTGCCTTCCGCCACCGTTATATTCGCAATGAAAATACGAAATCAGAATGGGTAACATAAAACCCCCTATTTGTCGACGACCCTCGCAAACGTTATAAGCACCACGATTTACGGATATGCACTTGGAATGTTATTAGAACACTATACAGATCCGGTGTCACTATCCAACTGGCAGATGTCCTCGAGAATTATAAGGCTGACCAGGAGATGCGATGGATAGGTCATGGATGTACAAGGAAGAAGAACTGTGACATATACTACAGCTGCCATTAGAAATTAATAGTTGGCAAAAGACTGCGTCATCACGTCCCAAGGTTCAACTCCGTGAGTGAACGTATAGCCACCATCCGCATAAAAGCGAAATACAAGGTGGGGCAAATGGCTTGAGCGTAGGTTACATGCGTTTGGCGGTCAACAACTAACAGCTGATGCACTGTCTGCACTTTGTAACACGACGTTTACACGAGAGATATGTTATAACTTTTTTATATCAGCAAACGTCAAATTCAATCACAGAGAGTACTATGTTACGTGTGGACTCTAAATTACTAATAAGCATGAAACACATAGCCGACGACAGGCTACATGAACACACGACTACAAATGCCGCTGACTGCAAATGTAGTCGTGTGGCAGCTACTGAATTATTTTCAAGACGGCAACTGCAAAGTAAACAGTTCATCTGTAATGTTGACGTTTGTGTTATTGTGTTATTTGTGATAGAAGAAAATAAAATGTCTGGAGAATATTTAATAAATATTATTACAAACATAACACAAATTGTGAAAACAGTTGATTATTCTGTCAGTGGTGCCACTTCAGGCATTGACAGCTCTAACCTGTTGATTGTCGCCCACACAAATAGAAATTAGTTTAATTCAACTACAGCTACATAAGTAGCATAGACAACAACCTGCAGTCGTGTCGCCTTGCCGTCGTCAAAATATTTACTTGCATATAAACGCATGTATTTTATTTTTGACAGGTTGTGGTCGGTAGCCTGTCGTCGTCTATGTGTTTCATGCTATAGTGTTAGTGATATAACAAGTTTGTTGGCATAGTTGTTATGGCATATTTCATGACAACTATGTTATGAGATGAACTGTCAAAAACGGACAGACACATAGTTGTTTACATAAAATTCAAAGAAGTGAAGAAAATAATATATATTTAAAATAATCAAAAAGGTCGAATAAAATCAACAATTAAGTGAAGAAAATATATTGATAAGTTTTGGAATCAAACATCATGTCGCAAAGGTACAAACGACACAAGTATACTGTACGATAGTCAGGCAATTATGAAATCCTATAACATTAACATAAATACGTGTTCCCCTTGTTTAACATTAACACTAACAGAAGGAAACTGGTTCCGTTATTCCTGCCGGCGTTCTGTCTCATTTTATGTTACCATTTATCTCACGTGTAGACGCCCTGTAAGGGAACATCTTCAAATCTTTGACCAAAATTTTGCGTGGCCAATTGCGTGGCACGTCGTCTGATCGATGTTTCGGGCTCCCCTTCGACATCTTGGGCAATAGCAGCGATTTTCTCAGCAGAACGGCTGCTCCTGTCCGGCCAGCCTTGGGAAGATCACGTGTTGTCCCAGTATCTTCAAGGCGATTGGCCAAACGCCGCAGTGTTCGTCCAGTTGGTGTCGGACGGCCAGGAAATCTGTGACGAAATTCACGCTGCGCCAACACAAACGACGAATTGTTGCGCAAAAAAAATGGATACAATTATTCCGCGTTCTTGCGAAGTAAACCGATTCATGGCTTGTCGATTTGTATTCTGCATTTCTTTGCTTCAAAAGTGTCCATATAGGGTGATTACTTTTGCCCCACCTTGTACTTTAACATATCGCTAATTTGTGTACCTGCCCCGATGGAAGGATACGACGATGACACCAAGGAGATGTTTTATGAGCGCTTAGAGGAAACATACACCGCTGCCCTGGCATTGACATTAACATTGCTCTAGGTGATTTTAATGCTAAGGTCGGCAGGGAATATGTCTTTGAAACAACCATCGATAAATTCAGTGTACACGCCATCACTTCTGAAACTGACTTAGATTTGATGGAAGACACTCTACTAGTGTAATGGACGTACGTGTGATTCGAGGAGTTAATTTCGATTCGGATCACTACCTGGTTGCAGGAAATGTTCGCACAACCTTAATCAGTGCGAAAGTCGTACGAAACCAGACATTTACTCATGGAGTGGAATGCCAACAAAGAAAACGAGTGAAACGTGTCGTTTCTCTGCTCGCTCTCTTACTCTCTTCGTTGAATATTTTAATACACGAGCAGTTTTCTGATGATGTTATTCTATCTAACTATAGAAATTCCAACCATATTTAAATAAAATTACATAAAGTGTGTAAAAAGTATGAAATAATCAAGTTGTGACGCGTCGACTTTTTTGGTTCTCTTCTACTAGGGTTGCCAAATTGTGGGCTTTTTTTATTCTCTACCTGTACATCCTTTTTGGCTGGACATCGGAAAGCTGCAATTACCAGAGAGAGCCACGGCCTATGTAGAGAAGCTCAGATACGCAAAACGCAACCCCGCCTCATGATCCCAAAGAGGATGAATAAAGGTAGAGAAGAAAAACGTACGTGATTTGGCAACCCTCGTAGAAGAGAACCAAAAAGTCGACGCGATTCACTCAAAAGCATTTCTCTCTCGTGTCATACCTTGATTATTTCATACATTTTACATACTTTATGTAATTTTATTTAAACATGCTTGAAATTTCTATAGTTAGATACAATAACATCATCAAACAACTGCTCGTGTATTGAAATATTCAACGAAGAGAGTAAGAGAGAGCAGAGAAACGAGGCGCTTCACTCGTTTTCTTTGTTGCCTTTTTTCTCAACCTTTCTTCATCCTCTTTGATGAACAGGAAGCGCAGTGGTAATAAATTTCCCACTTTATGAAAACTGTTGCAGAGATCGTACTTGGTTATGCAAAACCGATTACCGATAAACCGCGTTATGATGAAGAGTGTCGGATGACAAGTGATGAAAAGAACGCTGCACGTATGACAATGCTTCAGTCAGTTGCAATGCAAGCTGCGACAGAGCGGTATCAGGAGAAGCGGACACCCGGTTGTTAAAAAACAGCTGTGGAGGAAGTGCGAGAGTGAGAAAATTTAATCTTACAGAAGGAAGAATGAGGCTCGTAAATTCTACCGAAAAGTACAAAGCCAAACTAACGGCAATGGATCAGGACCACCTTTTGTACAGATAAATACGGGAATCTTGTGGTAGATGTGCACAGTATGTTGGGAATATGGAGAGATCACTTCTCTGCTTTACTTGTCCCAGAAGACTTCAATATAGATGAAATGCAGGACGAGGACGGCGACTGCACCGCTCCTAGCCATAGCGAGCGAAGTTGGAACTGCAATTTCCCGGCTTATGAACAACGAAGCCGCTGGGTCTGTTGAGCTACCTGCTGAGCTGTGTAAGGCTGGCGGCTATGAGTTGGAAAGGTGCATGTATCATATACGAATGCATGCCTGACGATTGGAGTCTTAGCATACTGTGTCCTGTTTTCATAAAAGGCGACCCGAGTATATGTACCAACAATCGTGGAATATGCCTTTTATCCTACGCATACAAGGTCCTCTCGAGCGAAATGTGCGAAAGACTAAATCCGTTTGTTTTGCAGACCTGATCGGACCTTATCAATGTAGCTTTATGCCTGGAAAGTCAACTATTAACCAGATATTCACATTATGACAAATCCTGGAGAAACCCCAGGACAAAAAATCGACATGTTAAAATCAAGTTCAAAATTCAAATTCAAATAATTTAAATGTTTGACCCCCTTCGCGTGAAAATTCCAAAAATGAAAAATATTAAAAGCAACCGCCTAGTTTATATTCCACACCAATATATTTATTTTAAAACAATTTATAATCTTAATTATCTAAAAATTTAATTTGTTGTTTGGTTTTAAAAATGTATAATTAACTTATTATTCATTATATTCACGATATATTGTGGTAGTGGTGCTTTGTCTTCTGGGTGGGTGGGTGCATTTTTTTTGTTATTTTCGATTCGTATTTTTTTTTTGTTTCTTTTGAGATAAGAAAATATATTTCTCTTATATTTTATAAGAAATTTGTTTTATTAATTAATGTCTTTTAAATTTTAATTTAAAATGTTGTTATTAATATTAACGGCAATTGTTTGTTGTTGTTTTGTTTAAAAATTAAATAAAACAAATAGTTAAACTACTGCAATCATTAGATTAGATAGATAGATAGATATCTGGTTAACAAGTCCATAGAATCTTAACAATTTTGTAAATAACATAAAAACTTCAAGTTGATTTTGTTTTTCGGTTTTGTTTTAAATTTCATAGATGAGGCACAAGTAAGTGTTTTTGTTTATTAGTTTAGTAAGTAATGTTTTTTTAACTATTTTCTGTTTGTTTGCACTTTTAAAGCAACATTTCTTTTGTTTTTGTTTCGTTTTATTTGAAGATCCAACAAGCCCAATAGACAAAGTAGTAAGGTAGTAGAGAGTTTGTCTTGCTACCATATATAGTATATAGAGAGATATAACAACTTGCATTTAAAACTTTGGCACTTTTTATATACTTGTTTGGTTTCTCTTCTGTTTCTTTTGTTTGTTTGTTTTTGGTTAAATTTAAATTTCCATAAATGTTTAGCTTAAAGCATTTGTATATTATGTTGTCGTTATAAATTCCTTAGAATCGCTTAACCAAAGATCAAGATAATACACCTGGGTGTTTATTGTGGTGGTGGTTAGTCAAAGAATCATTTGAGTGGTTCTTGTGGTTTTGTTTTTTTTTTGCTATTGTTGATTATGGGACTCATATATTAAATATTTTTGTAATTCTACATTAAGTTAACGAAAAAAGATTTGGCTACGTTTATACAAAGATTTTGGTTAGTCGGCTAATTAGGTCCGAATTTTGTGACAGAGACTATTAAGGTGTAGAAGCAAACAATTCAAAATCTATAAATTTAAATTTAAAATAGACCGTCAAAATTTCTCTTCACTCGAATACCAACAAACAAAACGAGTGAAGACCTAGCCATACTCTGGTCTCTCTCTTATGGGTCGATTATCGATAGCAACCGAACCTCAGCAGCGTTGTCAACTGATAACGCCACTGAAATAAAAATTAGTATTATGTATGGCGACTTTGGCCAGTTGCCGTAGGTAACAGTGTTTCCCGTCGATAACAGAGTTTTGACACTTCGCCAACTGTAAATAATGTAAACAAACAATAAATCTAAAGTGTGTGAGAAATAAAAGTGTCTTTAGGAAGAAAAGTAAAAACTTTTTAATAATAAGTTTAATAGTTCAGTGGAATTATGTTTTGACCAGGAAGACCAAGTAAAGGGTTTTTCAACAGAGACGCTACAAAAGTAAATCGATAGGGACAGCAAACGACGCCATATTTTTTCCCGCTCTTTTGACATTTCTCTTCAGTAAGGTTTGCCATTTCATCATGGAAAGATATACGAGCCAACAACGAGTCGAAATTATTAAATTTTACTACCGAAATTTGGATTCAGTGGCCTCAACTTTAAGAGCGCTACGTCCAATTTCTTTCTTTCATTTCTGGCTGAATGGCTTCGTCAATATGCAAAATATGAGTTATTGGTCAGACAGCAATCCACACGTAATCCATGAGTCATGATTGCATCCCGAAAAAATTACGGTTTGGTGCGGTTTATGGGCCGGCGGCGTCATTGGGCCGTACTTCTTCCGCGATGATCAAGACCGGCACATTACTGTGAATGCGAATCGCTACCGTTCAATGATAACCGAATATTTTTGGCCCCAATTGGATAATGTGGACTTGGAGGACATGTGGTTCCAACAGGACGGAGCCACAAGCCAGACAGCGAATGCCACAATCAATTTATTGGAAACTAAGTTCGGTGAACGTGTTATCTCACGAAATGGCCCAGTCGATTGGCCGCCTCGATCGTGCGATTTGACGCCGTGAGATTATTTCCTGTGGGGCTACGTCAAGCCTATGGTCTATGCCAACAAGCCAGCGACGATTGATGAACTTCGTACGAATATCGAACGTGAAATTGCAGCAGTATCGGCCGATTTATGCTTGAAAACCTTCGAAAATTGGGTTCAGTGTCTGGACTTCTGCAAGCGTGCCCGTGGTGGCCATGCAAAAGAAATCGAGTTCCATACATAATGGCATCGAACGTACTGTCACCGGAATAAAGAATTTCATTGGTATCTAAAACCGGTTTTGTTTTATTTAAATAAAAATTTTGTAGCGCTCTTATTGAAAAACCCGTTACAAAACGTGGCATCTATTAGAAAACACTTAAGAGACAACTCTAATTCTTTACAATTGTCGGCTTCACTGAGCGAATATTATTGCTGAGAATAATTGTTAATAAATAATTCCGGTTTAGGTTCAAGGCATATTTTCGCCTTCCACTCGAAGGAATAGTTTATTTAGTGGATATTTTGGAAAATGACTTCAAACGAAGTTGTAAGATGTGAAACATTTCAATAATGACGGAGGAAGGAGAGACCCAAAAAAAAAACCGGTTTTACGAAGTTTCCTGGTGTTGTCGGATGTATAGATGGGACATAGGTACGTATCATTGGAGCGAAGGAAGAAGTTCGCCATTTATACATAAATAGGAAAAGCTAGATTAGGTTGAATGTTTTGCTGGTAAGTTATAATACTATAATAATTATTTTCATAACAATCATCTAATTGTAGATGTGCGACTACGAAATGCGAATCAGGTATGGGGACGCCAGACATCCTGGTTCTATTCACGATGCCCTCATTTGGAACAACAGTCCACTGAAGAACAGGTTGCTGATTTCAGGGTAAACACCCGGTTACTATGTCTAAATTGCCGGAGTTCGGGCGCAGTTCAAAACTTGATAAAAAAAAATTGCCGAAATTAGAGAAAATATAGAAAACGAAAAATATGTTATTTTTTGTCGGACGGACCTATGTTCCAGACCTTTTATTTAAAGTCTGGAAAATTGTCCTTGAAAGTTTTTAAAATGACTAGCAATGAAGCAGATTCATCATTCCCTTTAATTAGAACACCCACAGTAAATGTCAAAACATACCATAATATGGTAAATTGGGGTTATCTGGGTGCACAGATTCCGTTCCACAAAAATAAAGACACCATTAAATTTGGGATAAAAATACATTTGAGTGCCCACAGTTGCCTGTTTCTAGCAGTCTCTAACTGAACTCGTTTTTTGGACCTTGTGGGATGACCAAGACACCGCTGGAAAGACCAGGAAGAAGAATCCCTCCGTATCCTTGGTGTTACCAACTGGCGAGAAGAGGCAAAGGATAGCGCCAGTTGGAGGAATATGTTGAAATTTTGTTTAATTTGTTTGTTTAATTAATATGTGTAAGACGTCTGACCTCATCAGGTTGTAAAATAGTCAATAAAAGTAAAGTAAAGCCCCATAGGTCTGTCCGACAACAAAAATATATTTTTCGTGTTTTTATATTTTTCTCTAAATTGTTTTTTTCATAAGTTTTGAGCTGCGCGAGCTCCGACAATTTTGCCGCTACTAGGATCTATTTTATATAAATAATATTGTATTTATTGTGCACAAGTTTCTATAAACATTACAATTTAACAACAAAAAATTAGGATATTCTTTAGAACCACAGCTTTTGACTCGTTATCGTTCACCTCAACGTTTTGTGTTGTTTTAAAAACTATACAGCAACCAAAAATTCGTGGTTGCCAATATAACCTCTATCAAGCAACTGCAGTTGCTGGCTGTCAGTTGCCAGTTGCCATATGTAATAACTTTTCGGCAACTGGCAACACAACTGAGGTTCGGTTGCTATCGATAATCGACCCATTACTCTCTTTATTGAATATTTCAATACACGATCAGCTCTTTGATAGTGTTATTGTATATAACTATAAAAATTCCAACCAGGTTAAAGATATAACGCGAGAGAGAAATGCGTTTGAGTAAATTGGGTTTGTATATATACGATTGATGATCAACCGATGGTATAATTTCAGGCACAGTAGTTAGGCATCTGATGATGAACTTGTCACAGAGTTCGAAACTAGTCATGCCAGTTAGTGTGTGTTGAACTCAATTGTCTATTATTTCCAACAAAATCTAACCATTTTTCAATTAGAAAAATGTTCATGACTTGTAAACTTGTAGTATGAATTTCTCATACATTAACCAAAAACTAACAAAAATCAGTCAATAAAATTCAAATTTAAATAAATATAAAATTATTTTAAAAGTCATTAGTGTCAATAAAAAGTGTGTTCGTTTACCTGCAAATTCTTGCAAATTCTTACAAATTCTTCCAAATTGTTGCTAGTTTTCTGTTCGTTTACTCCAAAACACCTGCAAAAAAGAGCTAGAGAACGTAAATTTTGACAGTTCGATGTTAGAGAGTTTGCAAATTTTGGTTGGATAAATTCATGGTACAATAATATCTTCATGGTAATAGCAGCGCGTGTTGTTGTTGTTGTAGGCAGCAACAAAAGGCATTTTGTTTTTGTTCTATTCGCTTCAGCTGTCAAACTCTACACAAATGCATACCAACAACCATAGAGTAAATATGGGTAGAGAAAATCTTTCACTCACCAAATTTCTGACATTTGTCCTCGTGTGATGTATACGTTTGATGTTGAAAAGAATTGCTTTACTAATACCAGATAGAGGCAATGGCTCAAAACAACGAACAAAATAACAACAACGGCATTTCGTTTTGTGTGTTAAAATTAATGTGTTAAATACAACACAAATGTATGCTAACAATAACAGTCAATAAAAAAGCTTAAAACACATTTAAATTTCACAGTTTTTCACCAAAATGGCATGAAAAATTAAAGCAAGAAGTTATTGTAATTCCACCTGGTGTATATCACTTTTCGTCAAACATCTCTCTATCACACCGACCGCATCACGAAGAGTGTGAAAGGAAACGTCAGATGAGACAAATGGCAGCTCTACTATAAATTTACTCTATGCCAATAACACAAGAATGCAAAAGAGTACAAAAACAAAATACATGTGAGTGTGACAGCCGAAGCGAAGAACCTCATAAAAAAAATTAAAACAGCTGTTCTTACGACTTTACCATGAACATATTATTGTACTATGGATAAATTTTAGCCAACCAAAATTTGCAAGATAGAACAGCTGTTTGAAATCAGCTGTTTTATGTAAACAAATAAAAGTGAAAATTAAATTAACAACGGCAGAAATAAGTAAAGATGAGTGTTTTGATATTTTATGTAACATATCACCGAAATTTAGAAAGAAAATAGAAAGCAATAATGTGCAGTGGCATTCTGCAAACGCTGGTGAACCGATGACGTCATAATTGGACAACTGATGCCGTAGATATATAATGTAACTACAAGCAAAAATGTATGTAGCAACGGGTAAAACTACATCAGCTGTTTTCTTGCAAATTTTTGTTGGATGCTGTTCGTTTACTTTTTCTGTAAATTTTCAAAAAGAGCATAAAATCTTTCTTACTCTCTCAAACTACAATCTTGAAAATTATTGTTAGGAAAGTACACGAACACAACTAAAATCAAATTGAAAGTCAGTTTTTCAATTCGCCTATCGCTCACTCTCATTCACATTCTGTCCTGTATCAAATTTGCAGCTAGAAGGTCGATCAGCTGTGTCATCGAAATCCCCTGACTACGACCACGTTTGGAAACAAAACGAGAATTTTGAGATGCTTTGTTAGCATGAAAAATGTATGGGTGAACAAGTAGCAAAGCATGTATTTTGCGAAAGTCAGCAGGCAAAGTAGTTTATCGTGTAATGGAAACGCACTATAAAAAATACAGTTGCAGTAAAAGCATGTTTAGATATTCCAGATTTCAGCTCAAAAGATTCTTGAATCACATTCGTAATCTTAAGTATTCAATTATAGATACTTTGATATCGATTCGATTTCCTTGGAGCGGCTAAAACAGTGCCAATCAGTCGACATAAAAAATGCAACAGAAGTTTTTGGAAACTCGTAATTTTATTTTAAAAATTTTAATTTAGTGCACGTGTTTGCCTCACAGCATTGTAAAATATAGTATTTAAGGGTAATTTTATGGAAAAACACAGCGATGCGTTATACCGGCATCATAGATTCTAGCACTTTCGAGCGGAATCTCAGAAATTGTTGTTGAGATTCTAGCGATGTCGAAATGTATGAAGAATCTGAAAAACGTAATCTCAAAAACTGCGAAATTTCAGTATACCTGAACGCCGCTATAGACCATGTTCACATTGTAATGGAAATTTTGTGATTAGAGATTTCATTTAGCCAAAAATCTGTGCAAAATCAGCTGTTAATTCACTTGAAAACTCTAAATCTAAGATTTCTGGTGAATTTTGTGCGCAGTATGAGGAATTTCTTAATTATTGGTTTGATCTCAAAACACTCTTTGTCACAAAATTTGTTATCAATTTGACTTATGTTACTTAACTTATTATAGGGTTAGTTTTAGTCTGTTAATCAAGAGCAAAAATCTTGTATCAGTTTTAAACAAATTTGGAGTTGTAATCATTGACATAGACACCAAAAATATAATACTAAAGTTAATTAACTACTTGTTAGTTTCATAGAGGATTTTGATTAGTTATTATTTTAAATTAATTTTTATTTTACAAACAAGTTATTGAATTTTATTGATATGCATAGAATAACAATAGACTACATACTATTACATACTTAAGAAATACACTTTGTGACAGAAATTGAGAATGTGATGGAGTGGAAATTCTTTTTCTCAGGTAAACTCGCACTTTCCATTTGTAAAGGAAAAATTAGCCCCAGACAACAAAACATAACAGAGGGTCTCAAAAATGTGATATTTTGAAGAAAATGTTGACTCTATCAAAATCTCGGCAAGGTAGCATTAAAAATTGGTTTTCTAGAGAACTACAGGGTGGAGCGCGGTAATTTGCTTATTTGGGAATGAAATAAAAAAATTATGAACCTTAAAAAAATTTATTTTATATTTTAATTATATTGAACAGTAAGGGAATTTTTAAATTACATGGGTTTAAATAGTGTATCTGGCAATGTCGACCTTCGCTATCCACACACTGCTGCATACGTGTTCTGAAGTTTTCTTGAACTCTTACAAGCATATCGACTGGTATTCTATCAACTTCAGCTTCAATGTTGTTAATTAGGTTTTCCAAGGTGTTGGGACGGTTGGTACACATGACACATTCCCTGCTGTTGTTAATGAAGTTACCCAATTTACAATTGATTGCCGTCCAGGAACAGTTCCTCGTGGGGGAACAGCGAATCGTAAACGAAAAGCACGCTGCACTGCAATGATCGAGTGCGCATTTGAAAAATACGCTTCAACACAAAATGACCTCTTCTCACGAGTCCAATGCGTGATGGCAACTGAAAAGCAGACGAATACAAATCTCCCGCCGCCACAGACTCCAAAGCAAAAAAGCAAATTACCGCGCTCCACCCTGTACAACGTAATCATAATTTTCGTAAATCAATTTCAAATTGGTTTTAAATATAAAATATGTTAATCAGAGGTTTAAAATTAGTCACTAAACTAAAACAATTAATAAGCGTTTTAAGCCCTCCTGGCCCTATATGGTATCATAAGATAGGACTGCTGTTAGAATTTAATACTCGAATGTACTGGACATACATAAAATATTTTACTTTACCCATCTCATTCAGAATCACTTTATGAGTCGAATTGTTGAAAGCGAACAATTACTACGATTATACGATAGATTATATTACGGTATCATATCGCTATTTGGCGCGATAGTTATATACTAGTTTGTCATGAAAGCTTAGTACGATACAAGTATCGCTTCATATCACGATATGGGGAACAGCTGTTATTTTCAAGATGTACCTATTACAGGTGGAAGCATTAAACCAGCTCATTGGAACTAAATGTCTGTTGTTGTTGCCTGCAACTACAACTACACCTCCGGTTATACCTGTAATAAATAAATCTTGATGAGTTTTGTTTGTGTTTTTTTTTTGTGAGTTGCCACATGATTGTTCATAACATCTGATGTTGAATGCCGTATAAACAGAGACATGGGATTATCGCGATATGCTCGGTATTGTGATGTGCGCTATATAAACGTACGGCCTTATTCATAAAAAGTTGTCATAGGTTTGTTAAAGGTTTAAGAAGATAAAGCCCAAAAATTGTATTCATAATCGAAAAATTCCTCTGTTAAGAGTTCTCTAACGTCGCCATTTTTGTTGAACGTTTAACCCTTCTTTAAGGCCATTTTATCCGCATTAATACACAAATGAAACAATTTTTTTTACATTTCACGAGTGCCGTACTTAAATATTTATGCGATATAAACACGTGGAATTATTCTGTGTATATTTGCAACGTTTATAGTGTCACATTATCCTGCTAAGGAACCAAATAGTTTCGTTCCAATTTTTATAATTTTTAACCACAATGAAATTTTGTTTACATAGTGATGTATATAAAATCAAAACATTGAAACTACAACCTATTATTCGGTTTTATATTCGACTACCCAAAACTGAAATCCAATTGAATATGATTTTTTGACATTTCTTCCAAATTTATGAATATAGCAAAATATTAATTGATCTTTTTATTGAATAGTTATTTCCATTAATGTTTAAAATTTTACAAAAATGCATTGACGCATTTAAATAAAAAAAATTAATTCGGTCTAGCGGTTATTGTTCATCTTGTTTTTACATCACAAGCACTGTGAGAATACATAAAACAGGGTTGTCAGTCAATTATCTGTTCCCTAGTTAAAATACTCATTATGAACAGGGTTCTAATAAAACCTTCGCCAAATCTTAAAGCTTTCAATAACTGATGACTGCTTTAGAGATAATTTAATGATTTTTTATGAATAAGGCCGGTAGTGTATAACGGACCCATAACATAAAAGGTAGAGTCAATACCTGATGGAGACGTCACTTTTGCATTCCTATTTTTCTGTCACAACGTGCATGTTAACAATTATTTTGCTTAATATCTTTATGTTCTCATTAATGTAAAAAATCGCTGAGCATTTTTATTATTTCCTTTATCCTACTCATTCTTTCTCGTTCAATATCGGTCTATTTTTGTATTTATGATTCTAATAATAGTAAAATTTCAAAATAATAAAAACACAATTTAAAAGCCATAAATATGTACATACCCTACCTCATGGTCCTTCCTATCCCCGATTTGCCTGCATGTTCATCATTTAGTCGATTGCATCTTGCGTGTTATAAACAATTTACGAGTCGGTTGGAACCACCGTCATCATGGATTCTCAAAGGCTCACTTGATTCGATTAGTAACAACACATACTCGTGTGTCGCCGTAATCACCTTCGCCCACCACGTGAGTAGTAGTAATTGGAAATGGAATCACAATATTGTTGTTACAGTTATCGGTTTGCCATCGGCGTTAATTTGTACTTCCTTTTCTGTTCGTATGTTGTTGGCGAAACTTTGCACACTGGGCGGTTTGCTCAAGTCGATGGGGGGTATGTCTTCATCGTAGTCGGCCTCCGATTCAGGTTCACCTTGCTCTTCGACATCGACAATAGATGATGGCTCATCGAAGGGCTCAACGGCTTCTGTGGGGGCGGGGAAGTAGTGGGGTTGCTTTTTGGATGCGGAGGGACCAGGCATAAAGATAATACCATCATCCGTATCATCATCGACATCCAGTGACTTGTTGGCCACCAGCTGATGTCGATGATGATGTTGATGATGGTGTTGTGGTGGAATTTCATTTGTGTCATAGGCGTAGCTGGCGGCATATCCCGAACCATTCTGATAGGGGTTAGCGTTTTTGATAAATGAATTGCGACAACTGCCGCCGCAATTCAAATGGTTCTCGGGATCACCACCATTAGCTCCATAACAGTGACCCCTATGCACGGAGCCTGATTCGCCGTATCTATGCAAACTATGACCCACAGTTCCGTGCACTTGTTGCCCACTGCCCGAGTGGGCTATTGACTGCTATATGTGTGAATGTGAGCGAGCTATCGACAACGAATAGGGACTTATGTCCTTTTGGATTTGCATGGTATCGTATATGGGGAATTCACAGCACAAGATGAATTTCAAAGCAGCTGGAACTTCTACATAGACAGCAGGTGGTATTGGTATAAGCGGTGAAGTTGAGGCTTTATATTTGCGATAGTCCAGTTGGCTGTTGTCCAAGGGAAAAAACGTTGATTAAAATAAATGTTTTATAGAAATTTGTAAAATCTTCAGATTGGTAGGAGTAAGTAAGAAATGTATAATGATGACAGTGGGCGGAGGAATCAAATGTAATTTCTTCCAACGGAATTGGAATATACTTATACACTCGAACCTCATAGTTTTCAAGCAACAGTCTTGTAATTGAATTTGAATTGTGGAAACAAATTAGCACGTATTCAGTTCTTGGGAAATTTTTGTTGCCATAAGAAGTACGTGTCTAAAACATAACGAAAATTTCGTGAATCGAAAATTTTGCTCACTTTTCATTTGCTTGGTCCCCTTTGCGACCCTTTGCGAAAATTTCGTAAGCAAAATCAGGGTTGTTATTTCGTACGAAAATAATTGGGTGATAATTGTTTGTAATCGCTATTTTTACATTTCGACTCATAGAGTAATATTCATAGGGTCTGCAACAACTGTTTTTCTTGGACCGGAAACTAAGGAAAGTCACAGGAAAAGTTGGGGCAAGAGTTATACAGACTTGGCAACCCATGCAGAATGAGACAAATCTTTAATTTAATAAATTTGTGTTTTAATTGCATTCTCTATAAATAATTTTACTCTAATACTCCATTACATTTTGCTTTATCTCACTTCTTATCCGTTTTTTTCCTCGATTTAATTATCACAAAAATACTCTCAGTTGATGAGTTTTGTACTTTTGGTTTAATGCACAAAGGCAAATGTGTGGAAAACGCATTGAGCAACCCTACGTACTTCCATGTTGAAGTAAAAGTACCTATACTTTGCAAAAAGTATGAAATAATCAAGATATAAAGCGAGGGTGAAACGCGTTTGAGTGAATTTCTAGCACTGTTTAGTTCTCTCTTACCAGGGTTGCCAAATTGCGCACATCTTCTGGCTATCTATTCTTGATCGTCTTTGGAGGAAATATTAAACACACAAAGACGATCAGAAGATGTGTGTAATTTGGCAACCGTCGTAAAAGAGAACCAAAAAGTGGTCACAATTCACGCAAATTCACTCATTTCTCTCTCGCGTCATATCTTGATTATTTCATATCTTTTGCATAGTTCATGTAACTTTACATTGGAATTTGTATAGTTGTATTCAGTAACACTATCAAAAAGCAGCTCGTGTATTGAAATATTCAATCAAAACAGTAATAGAGAGTGCAGAGAATGGTTGGTTTCACTCGTTTTGTTTATTGGCATTCGAGTGCAGAGAAATTTTGACTGTCTATTGTACCTCATCCGCGATGTTCTCCGGATTTGTCCCCAGTGATTACTTTCTATTTCCAAACCTACAGAAATAGCTAGGCGATAAGAGATTTAGGTCGTATAAAGAAGTTATCACTGAAACAAACGTGAACGTGGTCCTAACGTCTGGGTTTGTGGGTTAATAGGCGTAGGCAATACCAGGGCTTGCATTGTGGTCGAAAAAGCAAGATACCAGTTGACTTTAGTACCCATTAGAGGTCTCATAGAGCAGGAAAAAGCACCTACTTATATTATGGCGTAGCATTGACACCAATGAGAGGGGTGACACACTCATGGAGTACCTACTAGAGCCTTGCTATATGCAATAGAGGCAATGAGCCGACTTTTGTCGCCAGCCCCAGGCAAGAGGAATTAGATGGTACCTTTTCATCGGAGGACTTATATGAGATGATCAGGGAATGGAAAGTCCTTGATGGCAATTCATTCTCTGATCATAAATTCATTGGATTCCATGACCCTGCCTGAAGTAGTTCTAGTGTGATGAAGAGTGACTGGTAGCTCTATAAAAAGATCTGTAAATGTTGTTTGGGATGGGAAACAACTGTGGAGATAAGGTGCGTTGATGACATAGATAATGTAGACGACAGGGTCACTAGTGCTCTCAACAAGTCGCTACAAATATCTTGCCCAATAGCAAAGCCAAAGGTGAAGAAGAAGCCTCCCTGGTGGAATGGAGAACTTGCGCATATAACCTGGACAGGGATAATTACACAGTTGAGCTTAGGCAACATAGGAATGCAATCAGACGAGAGTCCATGAAGGAATCGGGGAGAGCTTCACACAACCAGTGAGTTGTGCGCTTTCTGGTTTTATACTCACTGATTGGAACCTATAGTTTTACATCGGTTCTGAACGGTATTTTTAGAAGCGTTTTCATGGTTAAATACTCGATATTGTCGCCGTCTCTATGCGAGGTGACCGTTGTCGAAGGAAATGTAAGGTGGTCAGAGCGAGGATCGAACCTACTAGAGTTCTACTAGAGTTGTCCCTTTCCCGTCGATTACTTGATCACTGTAGCGTATATCAGGTTGAAATTATGGCAATTATAAAAGCCATTATAGGTATAATAGCACAGGAGATTTTGGTGTCAATGTGTTCTCTGACAGCCAAGGGTTCATCATGTCCCTGGAATCAGTATTCGTGTATTCAACATTTTCCCAGGACTGCGCAGATCTCGTAACGAGATGACCCAGCAGTACGACTTTCACCTTATGTGGGTGCTGGCCAGGCTAGGGACTACCTGAAAGGGTCCCCAGGTATTTGAGCATGTTGGAATGCCTCTAGCGACGTGTAAGCATATCGTGCAAGAACGCTCCTAAATGATGATGCTGGAGAGATGGATTGTCCGTGTTCAAGACAAATCTGACCCATTGTGAATAGCAGGAGATCCATGAAGTTTCTGTCTTTAACCAGGCTCAAGGTATCAATGCTTGTTCCAGTTTCGACGGGACACTGTGTGATTGGTAGATATTCGGTGACTCTAGGTCATGGCATATGACTTCCGTAGAAGTTGTAACGATTTTGCACGCGCCCAGCACTAGTTGGCAGGAGGATGTCTACTATGGGATCCTACCTATTTAGGGACCTGCGAGAATAATCTCAGATAGACGTAGACAAGATCTTGAGTTGTTTGGAGCGATCTAAATAGTTCTCCGGTGGGGCTAACGATTACTCTCGTTAGTCCGTGATATCACTATGAACTTATACGTCTAGGTGAGTCGTTGATATATACCTAATCCTAATCTAACCTAACCTGCTTCAAATCAATGTCGAATGTGTACAACAGCTATGAATAATATTCGTCGGTGATCGTTTTAACCTTTTCAAGGTAACCGATGTGAATGACACCGCATGAATTCCAAAAAACTGTCGCCATGACCTTGTTGTCCGACAGAACCACCTTGGCCTTCTTTGGTCACCGTTGCTTGATCTCTAGTGTGTTGGAATGGATCCATGTTTTATTCACGGTTAAGAAACGGCGCAAGAACTCCTTCGGATTGTGGTTGAAAATTTTTGAAGCAAGCACACAGTTTCGCTTATGGTCGAGCGTGAGAAATCGCGGCACCCATCGCTCGGATAGCTTTTTCATGTCGAAATATTCATGTAAAATTGATGTACCCGCTCAGTTGAGATGCCTACAGCCTCAGCCACTTCCCGTATATTTATTTTGCGATCGTCCAATATTTCACGGATTTTGTGGACCATTTCTGGCGTGACGACCGCTTTTGGAGGACCTGAACGTTCGGCGTCACTTGTGCTGGTACGACTGCAACGGAATTCAGTAAACCACTTTTTAACCATTGAAGTTAATGGTGCAGAGTTCCCATATAGTATTATCAAGACTTTCGTTGCTTAAAGCAACTATGGTATAGAGAAGAAAATTTACTCATGGAGTGGAATGCCAACAAAGAAATCGAGGGAAGCGCGTCTCTCTCTCTCTTACTGTCTACGTTGAATATTTCAATACACGAGCAGTATTCTGATGATGTTATTGTATCTAACTATAGAAATTCCAACCATATTTAAATAAAATTACATAAAGTGTGTAAAACGTATGAAATAATAAGTTTTTGGTTCTCTCTACTTGTACATCCTTTTTGTTCGTTGGTTACAGTGATGGATTTTTAGCGCAAAAAATAATGCTTGATGAACACAAGAAATTCACTTCTTCCCCTATTTTGGTCGAAATTCACGAGGTTGTCTGCTTCCAATGGCTGTCAATGACAAATTAAATGAGATACTAATATGGTGCAAGTTGGGAAAAATATGAGCGAACTCATGATTAGTTATTTTTTATATTTATTGATGGTTTCATACTTTTTATTCCAAAATTGTTTACTCAGGAAATTATCTTTACGTGTTAAGACTCGCACCTGGTTGGTTTTACCAGGAAACTTTCTTTGACAAAGTTGGCCGGAATATTCCGGGCTATAACTTTTGGGAACATGCCACGACCCAAAAATTAGGTCTTAGGAGCATTTTGAGTTTAAATATCAAAAAAAAGTAATTTTCTCGACTTTAAAAATTGTTGTCTTTTCCGACTGTTTTAAAAAAAATACTTCAAAAGTATAAAACTGAATAATCAAATAAATAAGCAAGTGTAAGCTCGAGTAATTTTAAAAATAGAGTATTCTAAATCAACAGCATTAGGAACTCATTTTCATTTCGGTTTCATTTCAACCAGTAGAATACAGCACACGAAATTCGAGGGACATATCCGGTTATTAAAAACAAAATGGTTTCCCGTTACATCCCATAAAGGGATTAGGGAGAGCTTCTCACAAAACAGTGAGCTGTGCGCGTTCTAATTTTACTCTCCTGATTGGGACCCACAATTTTACACCGATACCGAACGGTATTTTGAGAAGCTTTTTCATGGCTGAATACTCGAAACTTTTTTCCGGTTATTAACGTTACTCGTCCAAATAATAAAGAATTAAACAAAAACAAAAAATGTTATTAAAACATTTCTTTTTTAAATATTTTGTTATTTTTGTTAACGGTTGAGTTAAAAAAACACTCTGAAATATGGGGCACAAGAATCTTGGTCACGGTTTTATTATATGATTATTGGCAACTTACTCCTTGTATTTCTCATCGGCTGATCTTTCTCTTATCGGAATACCCGATAAGAACAATATAATAAATGTCGTAAATATTGGCGATGCTATTGCCACCCATTCATGGCCTGAGATAACATTTAACGAAATCGCAAATATACCCCACCAAATAACGACCTCACCAAAGTAATTCGGATGCCTGGACAAGCTCCACAGACCTGAAATCGAATAATAAATTTAATATTAAATCAAAAGCATATTTAATTTTGAGTTCATAAACCTACCATCATTGCAGAATTTGCCTTGATTCGCAGGATCTTGGCGGAATGAGAATTTCTGTAGGTCAGCATACGTTTCAGCCAGCAAACCCACTATAAACAGTCCAGTGCCAGTGGAATCCCATTTAGTCATTGTTTTGGGTGCATTGGGTTGAGAGTGTCTTGGCGAATTGATGATTATAACAGGCAGCGAGACAATGTAAACCCAGACGGCCTGCAATGCAATTTTATTCACTCGCCCTCTTCTTTCCCACACAGCTGTTTTCATGGTAAATGCCAATCGTACTCACCTGAAATGTCCAGAAGACAGCATATCTAATGATGTTTCGACGGGTATCGTCGAATTGTTTGTCTCGTCCTAATTTCACTATGCGATAGAGTAAGTAACCAGACAGGCGGGCGCCCCAAAGACACACAAATAATGTGACCATCAATTGTCGGCTATCATAGGCCTGTAAACAACATTCGAAAAGGCATTATATGCCAGTTAGTATGGTAATGGTCTAAGTCCAGCAAACAAAAATAAAATTGAGATAAGAGTATGCCTATTTTGTGTTTTGCTTTGAATAGTTCCGAAGCCTAATTTTCTTATATTATAACAAGTTATCGTTATCGTTCAAGTTGTAAAGCGAACCACAGACTTGTCATTCATGAGCATGAACATTAGGGTGTCCCAAAAAATTTTATTTTTCGATATTCATGGTTGCTCAAGCGTAATTGGAAAGCTTATAGGGTAAAGTATTTTTGAAATTTTTTTCAGATGTTTTGAAAGAGGTTTAGAGGTTACGGACGTTTTTTGAATTTTACTTAAATCTCGGACAATAACCACGATCTTCTTTGTTTATAAGTCATTATTTTTAAAGCAAAACGTCCAAACATTTATTGTATATGGCATAAACCTACAGTTTTGGCCATGATTTTGCTAAATAAGATAAACATCTATAGTCATGGGTAGGACAATGTACCAAAGTGAACACATGCAAATAACACACAGCGTTAGCATCATAAGTATGATGGTATTGAAGTAGCGGCAGCGAACAAACAATCACGTCGCCGTCGCCAAAGGGTATTGACTAGTATACTATAGAATAGAAACATTGATGCCTTTTGAAACATTTATGATTTTTGTATTGTTATTTGTTTTTGTTATTCTCTCATCTGACGTTTCATTTCACACTCTTCGTCGTAGGTTTGTGGAAATTAGAGAAATTAAAGGTGGAGTTACAAAATATGTTCACTTAACTTTTTCATGTCGTTTTGGTGTAGAACTGAAAAATTTAAATGTATTTTGCACTTTTTTGTTGACTTTTATCGTTGGTATACGTTTGTATTGTATTTAACACAACTAGTTTGCCACAAAAACACGAAATTCGGTTGTTGATCCTTTGTTGATCGCTGTATACTATTGCCACTATCTGGTATTATTGAACCCAGCTTTTCCACCATCCAATATTTACTTTCCATCGTACCTATGACGTTTAACTTATTGAGCGAATAAAAGCTTCTATGGTATATATTATTCTATGGGCGAACCACAGACTTGTCATTCATGAGCATGAACATCATCCATCGTTGATGTTTATTGTTCGTTTATTCTTGATACCAAATAAGAATGTAATCAAAGTTGTTCGTATCACAATCATGATCACAAATTTATTTGGTAATAGTTTTTCAAATTCATCAGTCAAATAAAAATTTATCGACCAAGCTCATGCTCATGAATGACAAGTCTGTGGTTCACTTACTTGAAATTGATATTGAAAAGTACAAACTGATATTGAGTACAATTGATATTCGTATTAAGAAATCAAAATTGATATCGAGGAATTAAAATTGATGTTGAGAAATAAATATTGATATTGAGAAAATACAAATTGATATTGAGAAATCCAAAATGATATTAAGAAATTTATAAATGATATTGAAAACCAGAAGAGAAATTTCAATCAGATGAATCGACTTAAACATACGCATTTACACCGCCGTTTATCGTGGCCAATCTTTGCCGTTTACTCTAATCTTTGCCGTTTACACCACCCAATTTCAGATTAAATTTACATTTCAGATGGCAACTTTGTGCATAAACCAATTTGGAGCAACTCCGTGCCGAGGCCAAATCTTTGAAGACGGCGGCACAACTGAAAAATTGAATTGACGAACAGTTGATTTTTTGTGTAAGTTTTTATTATGGTTGCCTTTTTTGGTAAAAGGCAGAGTTGCATCAAATTGAACACCAGGTTAAAATTAGTTTAACAATTAAACTTCAGATTTTACAGATTAAAATTGTATGGTAATATTCTGAGTTTGCGTGGTTTAACGGAGTTAACCTTCAAATGCGCTAATATTGGTAATATGCCGAATTAGCTTTTATATGTGAAACTACCAGAAAGGAGCGGCCGGCGAAGTCCGAGGGAGTACTATAAAACAGTCTCATTCCATTCCATTCGCCCTCATCAAATTAACATGTTGTTATACCAAACGGTTCCTCTAATCGTTTAATGTCGCATTTAGATTCAGTTTATAGCGATAACCTTCTCTAATCTTTGCCGTTTACAATTCCTAATTTGAGATTAAATTGGCATTTTAGGTGGCAACTACGTGTTCTGATTTGGCTAGACTTCGTCATTATAAAAGGAAAAATTTTGGATTATGTACAACACAAAAACGATGAAACAATCAAATGGAGAGCCTATGTACTAGCAGTGTTTTACCAAATTTCTTTGTTAAAATAGAAAAAAACATAGCCGACACCAAATTATGAAAGATGGCGGCGCAACAAAAAATTAAATGGATGGATCTGGGCATTATACAAAATTTGGATGTTTTTTTTAAATAACTGAACCTTTAAAATCGGGTCAGTCAGTCAAGTCGGCTCACATTTTAAACCGATGAAAGCCAGTCATAGCGGTGGAAAATCATGATACATTCGCTGTGGGTGGTTTACAAAGTAATTTAAGTTTTTTTAATACGGTTGGATTTCTCTGGTACTTAGCAGCGTTGCATGAAACTGTACAGCAGTTTAAAATGAGATTACAAATTTATCTTTAGTTTTTACAGATAAAATCCCACTCAAAATGCGCTAATCTTTGTATGTGCAAATGCGGCGTAACATGGTCTTTAACCCTTTGATGAGCACAGGCAAGTTTTTTTAAATTAAATTAACACTCAGGGGATGCCCCCAATAAATGCAGTACATTTTGTTGGCGAAGGGAAATTGTGGTAGTGCAGGGTGGAAAGAGGGAGTAGTGTCTGTTGTCTGTTGTCATTGGCTTTGAATCTTTGTATGCCACAATTGGTGGGAAATGCACAAGCCGGAAGTTTATTCCACATACGGACTGTACGGCTGAAGAACGAATTTTCTCTAGAGAGTTCCTGGAAAGCCGCGTACTACGGCTAAATATTCTCACGTCTGGCATAAGTTGACGAATGTCCGAGGAACACATACCGTGGAAGTATCAATAGAACAGCGACACGCAACCCACATTTTGACGATGCTCAAGAGTGGCAATAGAGTTGGATACCCTACTATCGCCTATCAACACCGCCAATCTCCTCTGGACACGATCGAGAAGCTCCAAAATGTCCTAGGAGCACTTGCCCATGTATGGGAATTATATTCCATATTTTGCCTGATGTAGGAAGTGTAGATATTATGAAGATCAGATGGAGTGAAATATTTCTTGCACCGCTTTAAAAAGCCTAGAGACTTGAATGCATCTTTCGACACTTCAAATACATGTTTTGCCAACGGACATCACATTGTATTTTCATGCCCAGAATATCAAGAGCATCTGATTCATCAATATCCACACCGTCTATAGACAATGACGATAAACGTGGGTCTCTGTGTCTTACCCGCATTAAAATCTACTCTATTCATTCGCCCCATTCAACAATGGACATCAGATCCCGGTCGAGTGTTTCATTCAGAGATTACTATCATCCGCAAAAGAGTAGTTTGGATTCACAGTCTGACCCAGGAGATCGTCAATGAAAATAAGAAGAAGAGAATGAGAAAGAACAGAGCCCTGTGGTACACCTGCAGTCAATTTAGCTCGTCGGATGAAACCCCATCTGCAACAACTCGGATAGTGCGATTTCTGAGAAAACTCGATATAAATCGAGTGAAGTTATCACCGCCAACAAAAGCAGCGAGCTTTAACAAAGGTTCATCGTGCCATACTCTGTCAAGTGCCTTGGAATGTCAAGAGCCACTACCTTACTCTCACCAAGCCGGTGAATGGTTCGACTCCACTTTTCCGAAAGGAACGCCATCAGGTCGTCTCCAGTAGATCTCATTCTACGGAAGCCATACTGTCGATAATTAAGAGAGTCATTGGATGAAGATATTTCAGAAGATGGTGGTTAACCACGCTCTTCATAACCTTCGAGAGTGCAGAACAAATCGCAATTGGGCAGAAATTTTCAGGGTTACTTTCACCACCTTTCTTTCCAACGAGCCGGGAACACTCCCGCACGGTATGCAAGGTTGAAAAGGTTGCGCAGAGGACGTGCCAGGGTCGAAGATCACTTACTCAAGACCAGTGCAGATATGCTATCCGGGCCCGGGGATATATGTACGACGAGATTCGCAAGAACCTTTTTATCTCCTAGTGTTCGGAAAAATATCTTGGGTATAGATCAAGATACGTAATTGTTCACGGCGAGTGGTTGATTGCTATCCGGCAAGGAAGAGTTCCTTGCAAACATTTCAGCCAGGAGGTTATATTTATCAACCGATACAGTGAATTTTACGTCTCAAGTAAATTTTGATTGTACCCTTGAACACACGGAGTGTGCGTCGGTTCATTCACTACTTACGTCAAGTCATTATGCGCGGGAAGAGCTCAGCATGTTGGCCCTCCGCAGTTGTATGGCTGGAATGCGATAACCAAGAGGAATTATGGACATTGAAGTCACCAGCAACAACGATTTCACTATCTGGATAATTCCCCAAGATCTCAGAAATGGAATTCGAAAGGGCGGCAAAGCCATTAAAGGATGCATCCCTTCCCGCATTAGGACTTCTATAAAGAAGTCCGAAATGTGAGACATGTGTTCCAATCTTGAACTTAACCCAAAGAGAACTAAATTCCGACCTGATCAGATTAACTGATCAAATATATCAAATACTGGCTGACCCGGCAGACGTTGTCCTGCAAATTTTGTTCAAATACCGTTAGCAGGAGCAGAAATAATGGATTTTTAATTTGTTGTTTTTTATGGGAGGTACCACACCCCTTTGTCCAATTGGACCGAATAGCGAATCTTAACCACCCAGGGCGGCACCCAAACGCATACAAAAAAATTTATTCAAATCGGTCCAGAAGTTTAGGAGGAGTTCAGCCACAAACACACGTGCAGTAGAATTATATATATAAAGATTTAACAAAATGGTATACACCGTCGAACCACGTCGCCGTCGCCGATTTCTACACAATCAGGCGGCAGCACGGTAAATAAACTCAAACAAATAGCGGCGGCGTAAAGGTCTAAATTGTACATGTAGGAGATACAACAAATGTATCCAAGGATGATTTTTAGAAGACCATAGAGGCAACAATAGTGTGGTAGGCGTCAATTCTCTAAATGCCCCGATTTGACTCCAATGAGCCTTCAAAATGGGTCAAAAAGTCGTCTTAATACCAAGCGATGCAACGGGTCGAAAAAAACGACGAACGTTGGAGAAACATCAGGTACGTTTTCAGTTCTATACCTTAACTTTAAAAAAATTTAAGGTCGAATTTCAACGTGCTTAAGTGGACTGAACATACGTTTGACAAGTATGTCTGCCTTTTAGCAAAAATGTGAAAAATAATGTTTTCCTTCATATTTTGCGGAGTAGCTATTATTTGGTCATAGATCACGGAAATAATCAAAAATAAAATTAAATGGCTACAGCTGAAAATGTATGGTGGTCAAAGGGTTAAGAGGTTCAAAGGGTGTCTCCATAGACGAATTTAGTATAGCCACATTAATTCTCTCATCTGACGTTTCATTTCACACTCTTCGTCGTAGGTTTGTGGGAATGAGAGAAATTTGACGGAAATTAACTTACAGCAGGTGGAGTTACAAGAACTGTTGAATTAACTTTTTCATTTCGTTTTCGTATAGAACTGTGAAATTTAAATGTATTTTGCAATTTTTGGTTGACTTTTATCATTGGTATACATTTATATTATATTTAACACAACTATTTTGCCACAAGTTAAATTTTAAAATTTCTTTCGGCGGCAGTCACCTCGCATAGTGACGGCGACACTATCGAGTATATAGCCATGAAAAAGCTTCTCAAAATACCGTTCAGTGAGTGAAAACTGGAAAGCGCACAGCTCAGTGTTTGTGAGAAGTCTCCCCTGTCCCTTCATGGGATGTAATGGGACACCATTTATTTATTTTATTTTGCTACAAAAACACGAAATGCGGTTGTTGTTCCTTTGTTGGACGTTGTGTACTATTGCCTCTATCTGGTAGTAAGTATTGGACCCATGCTTTCCACCATACAATGTTTACTTGCAACCAACCTATGACATTTAATTTATTGAGAGAATTAATGTGTCTATACTAAATTCGTCTATGGGTGTGTCATTAGTTTAGTGTAATTTTTTTTGTACATTTGGCACCTCAGAAATTTTGCAGCTGTCACATATGTTTATTCCAATGAGCTTTACGCGTTGTAATTGTGAAAGCTTATTGCAAAAATTTGGAAAGTTATGCTGAGACTGCCCTTCAAATTCGAAGAATTTTCGGTAGGGAAAGTGCACCTAATGTATCAACCATTCGAAGAGTGGTCAAAAAATTTGAAGAACCTGGGTCGGTCTCTTGAAAACATTGCTGCTGCAAACGAGAGTGTCACTGAAAACCCGAAAACATCAATTCAGCAACGTTCTCAACAACTTCAAATTTCACGAAGCACTACGCAGCGAATTTTGACAAAAGACCCCTACCTTCATGCGTTCAAAATTCAACTTACTCAAGACCTCAAACCAGCAGACCGTCAATTCGTTCAATGGATAATTGAGCAAAGTGAAGTCAATAGCAATGTTCCATTACACGAAAATTTGTATAGTAAATTAGAGCCAGAGTGCGAAAATATTGACAGTTCGATGTTAGAGATCTTGCAAATTTTGGTTGGAGAAATTTTCGACAACAAAAATTTGCAAGATGTAACAGCTGTTTGAAATCAGCTGTTTTATGTAAACAAAGAAAAGTGCAAACTAGATTAAAAACGTCCGAAAAAAGTACAAATGATTTTTGTAACATTTAATTTAAAATATCACTGAAATTTAATAATTAAAATACAATTTGGAATTCTTTTCGGTTGAGCTATCTTGAGCGTCAAAACCTTTCTGTGTCTTTATTGAATATTTTGGTTCTTTTTATATTAAATCTAAATACAATAGTATCTTACATTAATATTCCCATTCCTATATAATTTATATGGAGTTGTCGCGGCAGACCAACGAATATCATATGCATATCCCTCAGCAGAGGGAACGCTCGCTGCTCATGGCCTATCATGCCGTATACATTGTCGTATGTATGCGACGTTCTTGGAGTTATGAACGGTCGCTGTCAGCAGAGACGATCGCCGTTCTGTGGCTATGCAACATTGTATGTGTCGCTGTGTGTATGCAGTAGAACATACTCAAAGCCATGGACGGTCGCCGTCATGTCTGCGTGTGCCATGCTGACGAATCAGTTTCACTGGCGTGAGAACTGTTCTTTACCTTGCGTACAGAGCAATGTGTATCGTTTAGAGTATTAAACGGCGCTTGTTATGTGGAGTGTGTTTGTCTGTTCGACTTTTGGTTATTTGGACACTTTGGGAAGTGCCAATGAAATGTAAGCTAATACCTCTTTTGGTATTTCTTTAATATGTATTTCTGTTGGTTATGTTGGCTTTAGTTTGTACTCTATAGTCGTTGGTTGCGTTGACTGTGTATGTATGCTACACCTCCATTTTTCAGAAGAATGATCATATAACGTGAGTTTTATGGACATTCTTTTACAATGTTATTAATTTCATGTTCATTAAATGTATTATATAGTACTTATTATTTAGTTATTTCTTATGTAATTAGAATGACTTATTATTGTATAAGTTCATTATCATTCGTTCCTTATTATTAGTATTATTAGTATTATTAACCATGGCTTTTATTGTCATTATTATTCTATTGTTCATAAATTTTAATTCTATTCTTATGAACTATTTGTTCTTTGTTAGTTTTGGGATCTATGATGTTTACATTTTCCCTTAATAGTAGATTTTTAATTTTAAAGGGACCGATATATTTTCTATCTAGTTTATGTCCTGATTCATTTCTTAACAATACTAAATCTCCTATATTGAAATTATAATCTACAATGTTCTTATCATAATATTCTTTTCGTTTTCCCTTATGCTTATTTAATAGTATCTGAGATCTCCTAAGCGCTATTTCTAATCTATATTTGGCCTCGTTGGCGTAATTGTCTACATTATAGAGTGGAGTTATTTGATCCACTTCATTCATTTGTACCATTTTATGTGGTATTCTCGAAAATACTAATTCATACGGACAGTAATTATGTACTGTTGATGGTGTTGTATTGAAACAATACGTGAAGTACTTAAGCCATTCATCCCAGTCATCTTTATCCACTGATATGTAGGATCGTACGTATGCATTGAAAGTTCTATGGCTTCTTTCAATTGTACCTAGCGTCTGGTGATGGTGTGCCGTTGAAGTTAGTTTCTCGATTTTCAATAGTGCGCATAATTCATTTAATATGGCGTTTTTGTATTCAGTTCCCATGTCCGTAATGAACGTCTTCATTGGACCATATATAAGAATGAAATTTTCAAAAATTGCCTTAGCGATTGTTTTCGCGCTTTTGTCCCGTATGGGTATTGTGACTAAATACTTAGTCAGGTCACATATCATTGTTATGGCGTATTCATTTCCGTAAATTGATTTAGGAAATGGACCAATGGTATCGACAAATACCGTATCAAAAGCTCCCGCCGGCGTAGGAGTTATTACTAATGGACCTTTCAAATGTTTGTTGGTTTTGGTTGTCTGACACGTGTGGCACATTTTGACATATCTAGTTATGTCTTCTATCATGTTTCGCCAAAAATAATACCGTTTTACCTTCCGTATTGTCCTGAAAGTTCCACAGTGACCACCTTCAATGGGGTCATCATGATATTTTATCATCATGTTCCGAATAGCTATAGCATCTTTGCAATCAATGTGGGTCACCTTATTTAGTAGCGCTACTTTAATATGAATTAATTTCCTATTGCCCATATCTTTGAATTCATTAATCGAGATAAATTCGAAAATTTTCTCACTAGGTGCCACTTGTAATTTGTCAATGCTGTGTTTACAGGCTACTTCTTCGAGCCTCGGGAAGAACTGTCCTAAGTCAAGTTTCCCATTATTAAACAAGTCATTGATTTGTATATATGCAATTATAGATTTTCCACGTTTGATGTAACATCTTGCGGGAAAAATCTTTAATTTATAATATTTCCTGACGTCAGTGTTATTTAAAGGAACATATATACTGGGCTTTTTAATTTTATTTGATTTATGCTGCTCATTCAAAGTATTACTTTTATCCGTATTCGTATTATTTCGTGTCATGGATCTTGTCGTTATCGTCAATATTTGTGTTGCTGTTATATTCATGTCCTTGAGATCATGTATTGTTATTCGCGATAGCGCGTCTGCAACGTAATTATCTTTTCCCCTAAGATATTCTACTGTAAAGTCATATTCCTCTAGGTCAAGCCTCATTCTCGTCAGTTTTGAACTTGGGTTCCTCATTGAAAATAGATATGATAGTGGTCTGTGATCCGTACGGACGAGGAATTGTCTTCCGTATATGTATGGTCTAAAGTGTGTTATAGCCCAATGGATTGCCGTTAACTCCCGTCCGATGGTCGATTTATTGCTTTCACCTTTAGTAAAGGTTTTGGAAGCATAGGCGACTGGTAAATGTTTTCCTTCATGTTCCTGAGTCAAAACTGCGCCGCAAGCGTGTTTGCTTGCGTCCGTAATTATGCAAAACTGCTTTTCGAAATCCGGGTATTGCAGTAATGTTGGACTCATTAATGCCTTTTTTAAGTGATTAAATGCTATGTCGCAATCTTTAGTCCATTCGAACTGAACACCTTTTTTAGACAGTCTTGTAAGATGCCGAGAATATTCTGAGAAGTTTTCAATAAATCTTCGATAGTAATTGCAGAAGGCAACGAATCTTCTCGCGCCATCTGCATCAGTGGGTTTTGGGTAATTTTCAATTACTGAGTATTTACTATCATCTGGGAGTATTCCCTTATCCGTACATTTGTGTCCTAGGTATGTTACTTCCGTCATAAAAAATGAACATTTTCCAGGGTGTAACCTGAGATTGGTCCTCCGACATAGTCCAAAAACATTTGCAAGATCCGAAAGCATGTGCCCCCCGGAACATCCCAGTACGACCAGGTCGTCCATGTATAGGAAAGCTTGTTCTGGTTTCAAACCACTGAAAGCCAATGTCATCATTCTTTGGAATGAATTTGGTGCTATTTTTAGTCCATAAGGAAGTCTAGTGAATCTGTATGACCCATTATTAGTCGAAAATGACGTAAGGTCTCTAGATTTCTCTTCCAACTGGATTTGATGGAATCCAGACATTAAATCTAAACATGAGAAATATTTAGCCCTACCAAGTTGGTCTAGAATATCGTCTATTCGTGGTAAAGGGAATTTGTCCGCTACTAGCTTTTTGTTAATCTGTCTATAATCTATTACAAGTCTCCATCTCTTTTCCGTAGAACCAGGGAGAGACTTTTTGGGAACCAACAAGATTGGACTGTTATATTCGGAATGCGATGGTTCGACTATTCCATCGTCTATTAGTTTCTTTACGTGTTTGTGAATTTCCTCCTTATGTGTATGTGGTACACGGTAGTTCTTAATGTATACCGGTTGTTTGTCCTTAACCCTTAACTTTTGTTTATAGAAATTATTTGTGGTTATTGTTTCCGTTTCTAAACCAAAGACATCACTGAATTCAGAACAAAGATCTTTTAAAACATTTTCGAACTGTTTTGGAAAATTTTTCTCTAATATTTGCAAAATTTGTGTCTTTCTTTGTTTTTCATTTGAATTGTTTGTAATAATTTCGTAATCATTAATGTCTTCAGTTGTGATTTGTGATTCTTTTATTGTAACTATTTTATCGTTTGTATTTAAAATGCGAATATATGCATTGTTTGCCTTTACCAAGGTGCTAGCTATAAAAATACCTGGTTGAATTTCTTGGTGAGGTACCAGTATGTCTTGATTTGTGGCAACTAGCCTAATATGGCGTATCACCTCAGATCTTGCTGGCAGTGTTAAGCTTTCATTGCATGTATTCGTAATTTGTATTTCTATCTGTTGTGTGAAATTTGGTGGTCGTAGGATAAGGTAATCAAAATCATCATTAAAGTCTAAAATACAATTGTATTTTCTTATAAAATCCATACCGATGATTCCGTCGCATGGTATTGGGAAATCATCGTTCACAACGTGAAAAGTATGGGGAATTAAAAAGTTTTTGTATCTTAGATCAAAATTTGTCGTTCCTATTGATTTTATTTTACCATGTCCTATACCACTTAATGTTGATATTCTATTCGTGTTTATTTCATCTTGTGTAAAGTGAGTAAGTTTTATTAATGAAATATCTGCTCCTGTGTCTACTAATAATGTTATTTTTTCGTTATGGTGTTCTATTTTGACGTTAACAAAAATACTCATATTAAGGCTAAGGTTATACACTTTTCTGTTCTCTGGTTTGATCTTAGGGGAATTTTCTAGTTTTCCGAGTTGTCTTGGGCTGTGTTAGTTACTCTAACGTTACTATTTCGACCATTGTGGTTTTGTCCGTTATTATTATCATTGTGGTTGTTTCCACGTCTGTTTCCACGGTAGTTAGAATTGTCATGTCTGTATCTATTGTTGTTATTGCGATTGTTGCCATTGCCATTTCTTCCTCTATATCCACCTCTACCATGTGGTCTTCCTCTGTTCCCACGGTAGTTTCTGTTTGACCTGTTTCCGAAGTATAGGATAGTATTTTGTTGTCCAGTAGCGTCTGTGCAGCTACTAACAAATTTTCCTATAGCTTCGTTCATATTGGCAAACTGACCTGCTTCCATGATGAGTTTAACTCTTTCAATGGTGCAATTTTTGGTCATTGCCTTCACCGCGACTTGGGTGGTATATTTTTGTGCCAATGTGCGTGACAAACCATCGGAGATGTATGCACCTTCCAATGATTTTGTCAATTTGTCCAGCTCATCACAATAAGAATTGGCAGACTTATTGTTCTGTCGGATGTTCAGTATTTTGGCTGATAGGACCTCAACTGATTCACCTTTCACAGAACTTGACAGTTTCGAAATTACGTCTTGTATGGTGGATTCATTTTCAAGTAGGTTTCTGGCGTTACCTGTTAATTTTGTCTTAATCAGGTTTATGGCTACCGCTTCGTGGGTGCCTTTTAGTGTATCCACTAAAGAAAGCGCATCTAAAAATGATCTTAAATTCTCAGGTTTCCCATCGAAATCAGGGATTAACCTTGTGGCGGTATTCAAAAATTCTATAACTGTTTGTGCCATATTGACTTCCGTTCCAATTGACTCAATTGGTTTCGTCCTAATTGTGGCTTCACTTTCAATATTAGTATTTAAAAATTTAGTATTTAGTATTTAAAAATTTAATCTGAGTTTGGGACATTATATATAAGTCTACAGTAGGTAACTATTTTATCCCGATCCATAAGTTACTCTGTGGTGCTTAGATTTTATCTAAGTTATCTCCACGACTTGAGTATCTCTTCTTTAGAGATCTCTTATGCAATAAATATAACTTTAGTATTAAGTTGACTGCACTTAATACTGTGGAGATGAGTAGGAGGATCCACAATGAATCTATTTGTGAAGTGTGATCGACCACTTCTACATTATTAATGACATTCGCAGTCGGATCACTTATTTTCGAGTTTCTATGACCCATAATTATCCTTATCCACTCAGGTTTTCCTTTCTTTTTACATAAAAATTATTTATTAATTATACCTACAATTTTGCTTATTATATTTTTCTTTTAAAATAATTTTTCTTATTTTGTCTCGAGCGAGTACATAAAAATTAAAAAAATTTTACATAAAAATTATCCTACCAATTATACATGCAATTTCGCTTATTATATTTTCTTTTAAAATAATTTTTCCTATTTTGTCTCGAGCGAGTACTCGCTTATAGACCCTAGGTATGCGCTTGGAATCGCATACGAAAATACAAGGAAATTTTTCTATAATAATTTTTCTATATACTATATTCCCGTCTCAATTGGTCATCGCCGAATGGGGATCTTCCTTCTCTGGCCGTCGTTGCCCCTTCTCGAAATCCTCGATTGTTGTACCTTCCTTCATTCTACTGTTGTTTTTCTCTTCTCGCTGTGGCCTCTCTCATATGGCTGGGCCAACTGTCCTTTGGCCAGACAGTATCTTCCTTCTCGACGCTGACGGATTTTTGGCTATCACGTCAGAGAAAATGTTTCTTTAATCCTGGTGCATTTTGGTGCACTTCAGGATTTAACAGCGGCTAAAACGCTATGTTATTTGGACAAAATGATCCAACTCCAGCTCCTTTTTATTTTTGGAGTTCCTGGAGATCCCTGAGCTTTTGGAGCTGTGGGAATTTTCCCGAGCCTTTTGAGCTCCCGATTTTTCCTCCGTGCTTTTTTATTTTTGAAGCACTGGCAGGATCGCCATGTAATAATTAAAATACAATTTGGAATTCTTTTCGGTTGAGCTATCTTGAGCGTCAAAACCTTTCTGTGTCTTTATTGAATATTTTGGTTCTTTTTATATTAAATCTAAATACAATAGTATCTTACATTAATATTCCCATTCCTATATAATTTATATGGAGTTGTCGCGGCAGACCAACGAATATCATATGCATATCCCTCAGCAGAGGGAACGCTCGCTGCTCATGGCCTATCATGCCGTATACATTGTCGTATGTATGCGACGTTCTTGGAGTTATGAACGGTCGCTGTCAGCAGAGACGATCGCCGTTCTGTGGCTATGCAACATTGTATGTGTCGCTGTGTGTATGCAGTAGAACATACTCAAAGCCATGGACGGTCGCCGTCATGTCTGCGTGTGCCATGCTGACGAATCAGTTTCACTGGCGTGAGAACTGTTCTTTACCTTGCGTACAGAGCAATGTGTATCGTTTAGAGTATTAAACGGCGCTTGTTATGTGGAGTGTGTTTGTCTGTTCGACTTTTGGTTATTTGGACACTTTGGGAAGTGCCAATGAAATGTAAGCTAATACCTCTTTTGGTATTTCTTTAATATGTATTTCTGTTGGTTATGTTGGCTTTAGTTTGTACTCTATAGTCGTTGGTTGCGTTGACTGTGTATGTATGCTACAGGGGCATTCAGCAAATTCTGGTGGACCAACGACGTCATAATTGGACAACTGTGGCTGTATATAACTACCAGCCAAAATGTGTGTAGCAAAGGATAAAACCAAGATGGATTCATAGATGGTGAATGCATAAGCACAGCTGATTTGCTTTGTTTACATTGCAAACCACTTCCCAACTGTCAAGTTCACATGTATTTTGTTTTTGTATGAGTTTGTTTACATTTATTGTTGGTATACGTATAGGGTGGATTTGACACAACGCAAGTGAGAAGCAAAAACCAAATGTATGTTGTTGTTGGCTTCAGTTTGCATTAACTACCTCCTGCGTCTACCATGAGTATTTTTATCATGGATAAGACCACATCAGCTGTTTCTTACTGGAAGTCGTTCGAGTACTTTTTGTGGAAATTTTCATAAAGAGAGTAAAATCGTTATTTCTCTCTCAAAAGTAAATTCTTGCAAGTTTTTGCTGGGAACGTCAACGAATAAAGCTAATGCCAATTTTTCAAAAAAAAATCATCTTATCCGATAAAGCGCATTTCCATCTGCATGGCTTCTTGACTACGCAAAATTGTCAAATTTGGGGCTGAGAAAATCCTCATGCATTCCATGAGAAACAAATGCACCCACAACAAGCAACTCCCTGGTGCGGATTTTGGTCAGACGGCGTGATTGGGCCTTACTTTTTTGAGGATGAGGCCGAAATTGCTGTGACTGTGCACGGCATTCGTTACAGGAACATGATAATGGAGATAATGGAGATATTGTGGCCTCAACTGGATGCAGGGTTGCCAGACGTACTGTTTTTAGGCAGTACGCGTACTTTGTTTTACTAATTGTACTTCCGACTGCATAGCACCTAAAGAAGTACGCGAAAGTACTTCTTTTTAGCCTCTGTACTTTTTTTTGTTATGCCAACAATAAATACGAAAATGTTACTTCTTATTCATACCAAAAATCGTATTTACATAGAAGACCGTTTTACTTTACAAAATAACAACTTTGAAAAACTTCCAATTTTTAACCTTAATTCAAACAATTCATTTCGTAATTGAATTATTTTCAATCAAATAAACTGGCTTACATCAACTCTTTGACGAATTTACAAAAACGATGTACAAGTAGACAGTCAAAATTTCTCTTCACTCAAATGCCAACAAATAAAACAAGTGAAACCCTAGTACTTCTCTACTCTCTCTCTTACTCTCTTCATTGAATATTTCAATACACGAGCAGCTTTTTGACAGTACATATTATTGTATATAACTATACAAATTCCAACCATGTTGATGTAAAATTACATAAACTATGCAAAAAGTATGAAATAAGCGAGATATGACGCGAGAGAGAAATGCGTTTGAGTGAACTCCTAGCACTTTTTGGTTCTCTTTTACCAGGGTTGCCAAGTTGCGCACATCTTCTGGTCATCTAATTGTAAATCGTCTTTGGAATTTATATCCTTAAATGCTTTTGCTGAAAATATTCCAAAAGAAAAATCCGTTTAAGAAAAATGGAAAGAGATCCTAGAAGTGGGTCATTTCCAAATTCCGGAAATATCTGCAAAAGTTTTATTTTCTATTCTTCGTTCTAATGCGGCATCTGAAAGAATACTCAGTTTGAGTTTAATTTTTGGAGAAAAAAAAATTAACTTCTAATTCAAAATTTAGAAAACGAATTAAAAACCCAATTTTACGTACACTTGTAATGAGTTTGTACATTTTTTAAAACCAGAAAATGGTAAAAACTGAATAATTAATCAAGACCACAAAAACTATAAATATTTGAAATTCGTTAAGAAAGTCGTAAAATAATATCTTTGATTATTAAATAATTAAAACAAGAAGGTTATATTCAGTATTAACAATATTTAATATAGAATAGATTATACTCTTTTTACTTTTAAAAATAAAATGTGAAACACCTGACTAGTTTTTATTTAAAAAAATATTTGTGGTCTCTTAGTTTGTTCGTTTTTTCTTTAATTTATAAATTGTTACTGTTATGTACTGATTTTGATTTATTTCTTAACTTAAAATTTGTATTTTTCTGAACTGAACTTTATGATTTTTTAATAACGGAAAGTGTACTTTTATTTTCTTAATCGTACTGCCTTTTTCTCCTCGATGTACTTTTTTTGTTGATTTCAAATCTGGCATCCCTAACTGGACGCCATAGACTACCACACCGCGCATGAAACAATAGATTTATTGCAGCAATGAATTCCAAAACAAGTTATCTCAAGAAATTCTTATGTCAACTGGCCAGCAAGATCATGCTATTTAACGCCGTGCGATTTCTTTCTTTGGGGTTTTGTGAAATCTCAGGTTTATGCGAATAAACCAGAAACAATTCCTGAGATCAAATCTGAGATCCAATTCGTCTTCGGTGAGATACAGCCACATCTCTGTGAAAAAGTCATGGAAAATTTCATGAAAAGAGTAATGGCCCGTCATCGGAGCCGTGGGGGCCATTAGACGGATATTTTATACCATAGTTAATCGCAACATGTTTTCTTTATAATCCATTAAAAAAATAACAACTATCTCAACTTTTTATTTTTATATTTTTAAAATTAAAAACATTTCAAGGAAAACATTTTTTGCTGTAGTTGAAAATATATTATAATTAATATCTTAAAATTAATTATTTGTGACTTAGACCACTATCACACTAACTGGTACATACATATGTATGTATGCAAATAGTAAGGCATATCTACATATAGATAATTTACATTTTGTTTACCGAGATTATGTGTGGGAAATGGAGGATTTGTGGGTACAATAAAATTGAATAGAGTGATCCTTACTTCAACATTGGTCATCAATTCAATGAATACTTTTATATTTATTTCAAGAAAAAATTAAATTAGATTAAAATTTACACGCTGAAAAATCTGCCTCTTTTTGTTGTTTGGATGCAAATATAACGGGTTTGTAACTAGTCGCAAATATACTATACTTGTGCCCAAACACAATGTGTTTGCTATTCATTATATGTTTGAGGCACAGTGATTAATAGATTATAATATATGTTTTTGTGGCCCAGACATGGCATTGTTTCTTAAAACCCATAAAAACAAAAACGAGACAGACAACAAAGGAACAAAAAGTCAGCAGATCTTCAATTCATGTAAACAATGCTTGCAAACAAGTACATGTTTCCTGCAATATGTTGCTGGGGCCGTTATTTTTCAGGGTGTACATTTAATTTAAATGAAATGCAGTAACAGTTCTATCAACACAGAATACAAATTAAGGTTTACTCACAGCTGTTAGTAGAAGATATTGTCATATAAACACCCTGAAAAAATCGGCCTCTGTAACATATTTCCTCAAACATATACTGCAGCAATCATGTATATATTTAACACACACCAAATATTCATATATTTCCAAGTTCTCAACTCACTTATATAAATATTTAAATCCAATCATTAGAATGTTTACTTGCAAAGATTCATTCTTTTACGTGAAGCCATATGCGGGTTTCATCCCAAACATCCATATATTTGCATACGTCGCAGCATTCGTCTGATTCCTCCCCAACGAACGATTGACGACTGAATGCATGAAACGGAAACGCAACATACGAAACATTCAAATCATTGTCACACTCATTCAGGAATATTTATGAATCACTGACTGAAAGAATAATCCAACAATACAGTTGAATCGGTCATTTGAGAAATACCTCATATCCACAAAAGTTTACTTTCGGAAAATTAAAAAAAAACCAACTGGTCTATAATTTAACATCATATATTTTTTGAATTTTTTTATATGTTTCTACAGGGCTTTGGTAAGATAATTCTACCAAAATAAAATTGTATTAGTTTTATTTTGATATTTAAAAAAAAATTGAAACGTTGTTGGAGATGTGTTGTTTCTCAAACAATCTCTCTTTGACCCTCTTTTATTTTCCTCTCGACAGAGCATAGCGACAAAAAAACTGAAGAAAACAGTGCACCAAACACAGCTGTATTTGTATCACAAACAAATCTGTATTTGGATTACAAACACGTATATTGCAACATATTAATCATTGTGTCTCAAATATGAAATATTGAATAACAAACCCAGAGCGTTTGGACATAAATAAAATATATTTTCGACAAGCTCCAAACACACTTTATATTTGCATCCAAACAGAAACACAATACAAATTTTCAGCGAGAAGTAATAGTGATCATATCGTTTTCCCAAGGCGCCATTATATACATAAGCATAATCTAAAAAAATCAAGGCACACCCTAACGTCCGCCACAAACGTCCTATATACCACACATGAACGTGTCTATGAATAAAACGGAAGACAATAACAATGTGACCCAAACATACATATGTACGTACATAAGCTAACAGCTACCATTCTGATGACAACCTCAAGCTGTAATGTTGTTCTTTTATTTTCCCTTTTTGTACTGAAAACAAAAGCCGGCTTTAAGCCATTAAACATTTTGTGTAACAAATAGTGTAATCAGTATTGACCATGGTTAATTATTGTTGCGGCAGTTGCATTATTTATGTACTTGATACTATTTTTTACATAAATGTGTATGTTCATTGTTCATATTCACATATAAATAAATCAAAACAACGATATCGCGTAAACATTGCATGTGGTCAATTTGCATTTAGTACACAGTAATCCCTATTGCATACGATGTTGCAAAGAAAATTCAATTTATTTTCAAAACGTCTCCAATGTATATAAAAATAATTATTTTGTATAAAAAAAAAACATGTGCGCGTTTATTCAAATGTGCATAATGTCCTTCGCCATAGTAGCTGTAGGTCATTAAGCTGTCGCACCATTTGTAACTGAATTACTTGGCGCAATGGTCCCAAAAAGGTTTGTGGCGTATGGTTGTTATTTATCACGGGGTAACAAGTGTTTCCATCATCACTCATTTGGCAATTAGCCACTTCACTTCAATGTTCGACAGAGCTTTATTTGCATGTGATCCCCTTTCCTTACCACTTTTCAAATTAAATTTACTAGCAGCAACGGTAAGGGCCCTTTTATAAGGACTCTACACGCTGAAAAATAACGGCATCACTAACATATGTTCCCAAACATATTCTGCAGGAACCATGTATATGTTTGGAACACACTTAAAATATTCATATGTTTGCAAGTTCCAAAATTGTATTTAAATGCAAACAGTATCATGTTTACTGACAAACATATATGCTTTTACGTGGAAACATATACGTGCTTCATCCCAAACATCCATATACTTACGTGGAAGCATTCGCGTGTTTCCACCAAATCTACACATACTTATGTGGAAACATAGGCGAATTTCCTCCCAAATATAATAATATTTAGAAACGAATTATTCATCGATTTCAATATATATGTAATATTTATTATAATTAATTATATCCTCACCATAGGATGGGGGTATATATCATTTAATACGGAAAAAATTAACGCATCGAAAGAGCCATTTAAGACCCTTAGTATCTTTGGACGAAATTTGCTTTACGACATTTTAAGACGATTGAGCCATGTACGTCTGTCTGTCTGGCTGGTCAACACGATAACTGCCGTAAATCTTTACAGATCACAATGAAATTTTGTCAGTGACTATTATTTGTCCATATTAACTTTGGGATGAAATGGGGCGTGGTCACTTCTGGTACCTCCCATACAAATCGACACATTTAGCACAAAATCATATTTCTTTCAAACCATTCTTCTGGTAGATGTGATTGGCTTCAACTCACACACCGGTTAATAATATGTAAATGCCTACTTAACTGGAGGAAATGGTCGAGATTGTCACGCCCATTCTGGTACCTCCCGTACAAAACAAGGTGTTCGTCCGGGTTTTCAATCCGATAAATCGCGTGAAACACTTCCGACCTTAATGAAATTAGGTATAAGGCTTCACGTTATCAAACGCCAATCACCGATTAAAACAAGGGTGATTTTGCATTTTGCTGCTCAGACCACCTAAAATTTCTTTCGACGACGGTCACCTCGCTTAGTGATGGCGACACTATCGAGTAATTATCCATGAAAAAGCTTCTCAAAATACCGTTCGGAACCGGTGTACAACTGTAGGTTCCAATCAGTGAGTGTAAAACTGGAAAGAGCACATCTCACTGATCGTGAGAAGCTCTCCCCAATCCCTTAATGGGATGTCATGGGACCCCATGTAGGAAAAGTCACATGTTGCTCGCGTATGCTGATGATTTTGACATCATTGGGCGAAATCTGAGAGAAGTTACTGCAGTACATATTTTCGAGAATTGGGAAGCAAAAGTGGTTAAACGAGGACAGGAAAAAATTATTGGTTTCGACGAACAGAATATGTACCCGTTTGGTGGAAAGGGTGAACGTTGATGTGCCTTAAAATTTCGTGGTAGTGGACGAACTCATTTTCCTTGTATCTGCCGTAAACAGAAGAACTAGCGTCAGCCAGGAAATCAAACGGATAATTGTGCTTGCAAACATGTTTCATTTAGGGCTAAGCAAACTCTCCAGACATAAGTCCCTCTCTCTAGAAACGAAGATCCAACTCTATCAGACTCTCATACAACGTGTCTTGCTTTATGGCGCAGAAACATGCACACTGAAAAAAACGGGATCAATTGCTTCGATGTGCTTCTTCCACGAACAACTTTTGTTGGATTTAGCTCGTCCTGAAATACCCGATTGCTGTTTTGTTTCGGGCTCATATGCATATATCCATAATTCGTCACTTGTGACGATGTTATACACCGCTATTGAGTTACCGCGGTTGTTTCCTTTCAACATTTCTTTGCTCCAGATGATACGCTAATTTTTTTGAGCATTCCTCTAATTATGTGGAGTCCAACTAGAACGCCCAAATAAACATGCAATATCTCAGTGATTCTTGTCATACTAATGCCCAAGGATGCCTCAATCTCACGGTATGTCACATGTCGGTCTGGCTTTATCAGTTGACACATAGCATCGATGGTTTCCGGCAAAACAACCGAAGTTGAACGACCTTCACGAAATTCTTCCTGGAGCGAACGGCGTCCGGGACTGAATTCATGGTACCAGCGATTTACAGTGGTATTTGATGGTGCTTGGAGACACTCTTGTCTCGATAATCCACGCCGAAAATCATAAAAAATCACCGCACGAAAATGTTATTTACCGAGATGAATTTTTGAACACACGTATAAGTAAATAAAGGGGTTTTCAACGGAGACGCTACAAAAGTAAATCGATAGGGACAGCAAACGACGCCATATTTTTCCCCGCTCTTTTGACATTTCTCTTCAGTAAGGTTTGTCATTTCATCATGGAAAGATATACGAGCCAACAACGAGTCGAAACTATTAAAATTTACTACCGAAATTTGGAGTCAGTGGCCTCAACTTTAAGAGGCCTCAACAAAAAGCGATGAGGCTCATTTCTGGTTGAATGGCTTCGCCAGTAAGCAAAATATGCGTTATTTGTCAGACAGCAATCCACACGTAATCCATGAGTCATCATTGCATCCCGAAAAAAATTACGGTTTGGTGCGGTTTATGGGCCGGCGGCGTCATTGGGCCGTACTTCTTCCGTGATGATCAAGACCGGCACATTATTGTGAATGCGAATCTCTACCGTTCAATGATAACCGAATATTTTTGGCCCCAATTGGATAATATGGGCTTGGAGGACATGTGGTTCCGACAGGACGGCGCCACAAGCCACTCAGCGAATGCTACAATCAATTTATTGGGAACCAAGTTTGGTGAACGTCTTACCTCACGAAATGGCCCAGTCGACGGGCCGCCTCGGTCGTGCGATTTGACGCCGTTAGATTATTTTCTGTGGGGCTACGTCAAGTCTATGGTCTATGCCAACAAGCCAGCGACGATTGATGAACTTCGTACCAATATCGAACGTGAAATTGCAGCAGTATCGGCAGATTTATGCTTGAAAACCGTCGAAAATTGGGTTCAGCGTCTGGACTTCTGCAAGCGTGCTAGTGGTGGCCATGCAAAAGAAATCGAGTTCCATACATAATGGCATCGAACGTACTTTAACAGGAGTAAAGAATTTCATTGATATCTAAAACCGGTTTTGTTTTATTTAAAAAAAAACTTTTGTAGCATTGTTATTCAAAAACCCGTTACAACAAATTGTGCCCATAGAGAAATGATGCATAGAGACGCCATCGCTCTGTACTTTGATGAAATTTAGTGTGTTGCATATGGGCGGTTGCATGTTGGAAGTTATTGCTTTAATAATACCAGAATGGCTCAAACCATCCAACAATAAATCAGCAACGGCATTTCGATTTGTGCGTTAAAATTTTTGTGTAATACACCACAAATATATACTAACAATAAAATATAACAAAAAAGTCCAAAATGCTTTTATTTTTCACAGTTTTTCATCAAAACGATATTAAAAATTTAAGTCAAAAATGTTTGTAATTCCACCTGGTTCAAGTCAATCTACGTCAAATAACTCTCTGCCGCACATACCGCACCGCGAATAGTGTAAAAGGAAATCTCAGATGAGAATAATGGCGTCTCTATACATCATTACGTTCTATGTATGTGTATGCAAAAAAAAAGTCTAACTTTCCAATGGAAGTTCCAGTTTGCATCTGGTAACACTAGTATTGCGAGGACCGACCCAAAATATAAACAGCAACCTCGTATCAACTACTTTCTCCAATAAATGGCTCATAATTATCGACCCAACAACGACACTTTTTGCCATAGAGTAATATACATAGAGTCTGCAACAGCTGTTTTTCTTGGGCCGGAAATCAAGAGAAGTCACTGGAATAGTTGTGCACAGAGTCATAAAAACTTGGCAACCCATGCAGAATGTGAAAACTCTTTATTTTAATAAATTTGTGGTTTAATTGTGAACTCTATAAATAAAATTAGTCTAACACACTTCATTACATTTTGCTTTATTTCACTTGTTATCCATTTTTTCCTCGATTTAATTATCACAAAAATACTCTCAGTTGATGAGTTCTGTACTTTTGGTTCAATGCACAAAGGCAAATGCAGGGGGGTTCTATGCCACAGCTGATCAACCTTAGAGTTGGTAAAACATGAAGGGTAAAGTAAGAAAGGAATATACCGATAGATGACTGGAAGTATGTGGGGTTGCTCAATTCGTTTTTCACACACTATACTCTATGTATATTACTCTATGGGCAAATGTGTGAAAAACGAATTTAGCAACCCCACATACTTCCAGTCATCTATCGGTATTTCTTATTTTATCCTTCATGTTTTACCAACTCTAACGTTGATCAGCTGTGGCATAGAACCCCCCTGCTTTTTACACTGGCCCACTGTCCATTTGTGTGACCTACTGCAGGGTATTCGTCAGTTGGTTTCATCCCTACATTTCAGATTGTATAACTTTATGTGTGGATAATTGTTTGCTCTCCCGGGTGCAGTAGTTAATAATTGGTTTTGCATGCATAAACGATTTCTTAGACTAATGCATGCAATTAGCGGTGTCGAGGTGCCAGGCGCCATGCGAATATTCCAGATGAAGCACCATAAGGCTTGATACTATTTAGATTTACTTTATACCGCGCGGTTTACACCCCTTCCATTGCCTCGTCATTGGCCGCGATAATGACGTCTTGCATTCATATTGTGTAGTTTCTTCTGCTGTTTTAAATGACGGATGTACTGGCACGAATAGTGTAGTAAACATCTCTCTATTTATCTTGATCGAATCAGAATCCTATTTGCGGTGCATTAAAGAGTCCAAGCGCCGTATAAACAACCACAATACATATATTTTTTATGTTTGTGGGAAAGTGTTATAAACGCTGGCATTACTTATTTTATTTTATTTTTAATTCAAATAAAACTGCAATGATTGCTTTGGCAAACCATCGAGAATTATTTGGAAAACAATTCCATTGAAAAGTTCCACAAACAAACTTAAAAATAGACGAAGAAAACAGTAAAACGAACAACTTTGTTACACAAAACCAATGGTGGTTACATCCAACGAGTGTAGACGCTGGCCGCATGGATGGATAAGGTTGGGGCAAAACCACTCTTTTGTGGTTTCATGGTTGTGTACACAAAAATCCTTAAAATATCCAATGTCAAATGTATGTATGGATGTTTATTAGTGCAAGTTCACACAAAAATATAAATGCAGTAAATTCTTGGTAAAACGGTCTTGCTCGAAAGTTATAAGTCCGCATTTAGATAAAGTGGATTTATATACATACATCTATTTTCAGGGCAGAGTTTGTTGGCATGAAGTTATTCTACATAGGCATTTAACAACTTGGAGAAAATCTTCCAAAATCTTTGGATTTTGAGTCATCGAAAATCACGCAGTGGGGAATTTCTCGAAAAAAATGGGAATAATTCAGCAATTTCTAAACGGCTGCACCGATCAGAATGAAATTTCACAAGGCATACAAACAAAAAACCACCGCAATTTGTCAACCCTAGCAGAAGAGAACCAAAAAATGTCGACGCGATTCACTCAAACGCATTTCTTTCCCGCGTCATAACTTGATTATTTCATACTTTTTACATACTTCATGTAATTTTATTGAAATATGGTTGGAATTTCTATAGCTCGATACAATAACGTCATCAAAAAACTGTTAGTGGATAGTAATATTCAACGAAGAAAGTAAGAGAGACAGAGAGCAGCGAAACGACACGCTTCACTCGTTGTCTTTGTTCGCATTCCACTCAGGGGGATTCTATGGCACAGCTGATCGAAAAGGTACTAGGCCGATGATAGAGAATGAGAGAGTAAAGAAATACAACAGATTGTGCCCATAGAGAAATGATGCATAGAGACGCCATCTCTCTGTATTTTGATGAAATTAAGTGTGTTGCATATGGGCGGTTGCATGTTGGAAGTTATTGCCTTAATAATACCAGATAGACGCAATGGCTGAAACCATCCAACAATAAATCAGCAACGGCATTTCGATTTGTGCGTTAAAATTTTTGTGTAAATGCACCACAAATATATACTAACAATAAAATATAACAAAAAAGTCCAAAATACTTTTATTTTTCACAGTTAGTCTAAAGGGCGCTTCACTCGTTGTCTTTGTTCGCATTCCACTCAGGGGGATTCTATGGCACAGCTGATCGAAAAGGTACTAGGCCGATGATAGAGAATGAGAGAGTAAAGAAGACAGGAACTAATTTTAAATAGTGTTTATTGATGCTAATGACAGCTAAATTATATTTTATACTGTTTGTATTGAACGAAAATACGAATTCCCTTCGATTTCTGTCCGTTTTATGTCCAATGAAAGTGTAAAATTGGTAAAATACCGCAGCAAATAAAACTCTATGAAATGACCTACTACCTCGTCGTCATGAAGAGGCAACGAAGAGAGTAATGGAAACTCTTAAGTATTTCTCTATGTTCCAGTCCATGAGTAAATTTTCTTCTCTCAAAAAGGATGTACAGGTAGAGCAAAAAAACCACCGCAATTTGGCAACCCTAGTAGAAGAGAAACAAAAGAGTCGACGCGATTCACTCAAACGCATTTCTTTCCCGCGTCATTACTTGATTATTTCATACATTTTACAACTTTATGTAATTTTATTAAAACATGGTAGGAATTTCTATAGTTAGATACAAGAACATCATCAGAAAGATGCTGTGTATTAAAATATTCAACGAAGAGAGTAAGACAGAGAGCATAGAAATGACTCGCTTCACTCGTTTTCTTTGTTGGTATTCCACTCCATGAGTAAATTTTCTTCTCTATAACATAATTGCTTTATGCTTCTGTCAAAGACGATCTAGAATTAGAATTAGACGACCTTTTTTGGCAACCCTGGTAAAAGAGAACCAAAAAGTGCTAGAAATTCACTCAAAGGCATTTCTCTCACGCGTCATATCGTGATTATTTCATACTTTTTGCATAGTTTATGTAATTTTACTTCAACAAGGATGGAATTTGTATAGTTATATACAATATCACTATCAAAAAGCTGCTCGTGTATTGAAATATTCAATGAAGAGAGTAAGAGAGAGAGTAGAGAAGTATGTACTAGGGTTTCACTCGTTTTATTTATTGGCATTTGAGTGAAGAGAAATTTTGACTGTCTACTTGTACATCAAAGACGATTTACAATTAGACGACCAGAAGATGTGCGCAACTTGGCAACCCTGGTAAAAGAGAACCAAAAAGTGCTAGGAGTTTACTCAAACGCATTTCTCTCTCGCGTCATATCTTGCTTATTTCATACTTTTTGCATAGTTTATGTAATTTTACTTCAACATAGTTGGAATTTGTATAGTTATATACAATAACACTATCAAAAAGCTGTTCGTGTATTGAAATATTCAATGAAGAGAGTAAGAGAGAGAGTAGAGAAGTATGTACTAGGGTTTCACTCGTTTTATTTGTTGGCATTTGAGTGAAGAGGAATTTTGACTGTCTACTTGTACATCGTTTTTGTGTCCATCGTTTTTGCTTCTCTCAAAGACGATTTACAATTAGACGACCAGAAGATGTGCGCAACTTGGCAACCCTGGTAAAAGAGAACCAAAAAGTGCTAGGAGTTCACTCAAACGCATTTCTCTCTCGCGTCATATCTCGCTTATTTCATACTTTTTGCATAGTTAATGTAATTTTACTTCAACATGGTTGGAATTTGTATAGTTATATACAATAACACTATTAAAAAGCTGCTCGTATATTGAAATATTCAATGAAGAGAGTAAGAGAGAGAGTAGAGAAGTACTAGGGTTTCACTCGTTTTATTTGTTGGCATTTGAGGAAGAGAAATTTTGACTGTCTACTTGTACATCGTTTTTGCTTCTCTTTACCATAGTTGCTTTATGATTGCACTTTTTAAATTTAGTGCCATTTTTTTTTGTCTGCGAGTGGCAACTTTGAAATTTGGCAGCTGTCACATATGTTTATTCCGATTATTAAAAATTAACCGCTTTACGAAAGAACAACGGGTTATAATTGTGAAAAAATTTGGAAAGTTATGCTGAAACCGCTCCCAAACTTCAAAGAATTTTCAATCGAGAAAGTGCACATAACGTGACAACCAGTCGAAGAGTGATCAACAAATTTTAAGAAACTGTGTCGGTTATAGACAGTAAGACTCATGTGCGTCAACGCACCGGTCGATCATTTGAAAACATTGCAGCTGTAAACGAGTGTCGCCGAAAACCCGAAACATCAATTCGGCATCGTTCTCAACTAGAGTTGTGTCGTTCATGAACTATATAGTTCATTTAGGGTGACCAGACAGAACCCTTATGAACATAATGCACATGTTCGAAATGGCAAGTATGTTTGTGATTGTTATGTCTGGGCACCTTAAATGAACGAGTTCGAGAACTAGTGAACGAGTTCGACACAAACCTATTCTCAACAACTTCCAATTTCACGAAGCACTACGCAGCGAATTTTGACAAAAGACCTCCCTCCACCTGCATGCTGACAAAATTCAGCTTACTCAGGAGTTCAAACCAGCAGGCCATGGAAAGCGTTGGCAATGGGTAATGGAGCAAAGTGAAGTCAATGCCAATTTTTCAAAAAAAAAAAAGTCATCTACTCCGATGAAGCGCATCTGCATCTGAATAGCCTCGTGAATATACAAAATTGTCAAATTTAGGGCTCAGAAAATCCTCATGCAATCCATCAGAAACAAATGCACCCACAACAAACAACTCCCTGGTGCGGATTTTGTTCAGGTGGCGTGATTGGGCCTAACTGATGAGGCCGAAATTGCAGTGACTGTGAACGGCATTCGTTACATGAACATGATAACGGAGTTCTTGTGGCCTCATGTGGATGGAATGGATCTGACCGACATGTGGTTTCAGCAAGTTGGAGCCACCTGCCACACCGCGCATGAATCAATCGATTTATTGCAGTAACGATTTCCAGAACCAATTATCTCAAGAAATGCTGATGGCTACCAAGATCATGCGATTTAATGCCGCGCGAGATCTTACTTTGGGGTTTTGTAAAATCTTGGGTTTAGGCGAATGAATTCCTGAGCTCAAATCCGCGATCCAACGCGTCATCGGTGAGATACAGCCACATCCCTGTGAAAAAGTCATGGAAAATTTCATGAAAATAATAATGGCCTGTCATCAGAGCCGTGGCCGTCGGTGATGCAATGGTTAGTGTGCGCGGCTCTTGTACATGAGATCCTGGGTTCGAACCCTGCTCTGACCACCTTCAAAAAAAAAATTTCTTTCGGCGCCGGTCACCTCGCATAGTGACGGCGACACTATCGAGTATATAGCCATGAAAAAGCTTCTCAAAATACCGTTCGGAATCGGTGTAAAACTGTAGGTCCCAATCAGTGAGTGAAAACTGGAAAGCGCACAGCTCAGTGATTGTGAGAAGTTCTCCCCGGTCCCTTCATGGGATGTAATGGGAAACCATTTATTTTATTTTTATGTCATCAGAGCCTTGGAGGCCATTTGACACATATTTTATTCCATACTACATGTCTTCTTTATAATCCAATAATAAAATCACAACTATCTCAAAAAATACGTGTTTTTATTTTTTAATGAAAAAGTGCATTCTTACTGAGACACCCTTTATTTTTCTATACGAAGTCAAAATATGGTCATTAAAGTCCATATATATTTTACAAGACGACTATACCCAGTTGATATATCTCACCACACTAGTTTCAGAATCGCATGTATTTTTGTTACTAGTTTTATCATAAATTGAGGTGAACTGAGTCTTTTAAACACAATCGTTGCATCTGACGCCACTATTGACGCCTTCACAAACATATAAAAAAAATTGTGGACACTTGTCTGGAGGAACCATAGAATAATACATACATAGATAAACTTATTCTCTCATCTGATGTTTCATTTCACACTCTTCATCGTAGGTTTGTGGAAATAAGAGAAATTAAATTTAAAATTACCTTACACCAGGTGGAGTTACAAAATGTGTTCACTTAACTTTTTCCTGTCGTTTTGGTGTAGAACTAAATACTTAAATGTATTTTGAACTTGTTTGTTGACTTTTATTCGGCTGCTGTTCCTTTGTTGATCGTTGTATACTATTGCCACTATCTGGTATTATTGAATCCATATTTTCCACCATTCAATGTTTACTTTCCATCGTACCTATGACGTTTAATTTATTGAGCGAATAAAAGTTTCTATGGTATGTATTATTCTATGGGAGGAACTATTATTGTGGATGACAGAAATTATCTTAAACATACATATTGTTACGAATAAGTAAAAGCTTTTGCTTACTGTTAATGACTCTACTAAGAGTATTTAAATAACAGGCGGTTAGTGCTGCGCCTGAAAGTATGCATTGTAACAACGTACCAGCTCGATAAACCAGTAGCATGAATTCACCTCAGTAAAGATAACTCTCCACCATTCGAGATTGTTCTACAAAGATAAGCAACAACATCCAGATTCTAGAAGGTTCTTGAATTCGCTAGATATACCTTCATTTGAGTATGGTGAGTTGGTATAAATAGCGGAGGTCTTTGGAGTGGAGAGTTCAGTTTGATATTAAACCCCGTAAAGTGAGCAACGCCAATTGATAGTAAAATATAAGACTTGTTGAAGTGTTATAAATAAAGTAAACTGTTGTACAATATAAGTAAAATAAAAGGAAGTTAAACCGTTGTAATTATCGTAATTTAAAACGAACCTTGTTTTGTTATTGGGAATAAAACAACGCAAAAAGGACGAATAAGGAAATTCGTAACAATATGATATTTCTATATGATAACCATTTGTATATGGTTACAGAATTCTTGTTTAAAAATCGTCATTATAAGACAATCGCTAAAATAAGAAAATGGCTATAACTCGGAAACGGTGCGCCCAATTGCATAAATAATAACTTTGTTTGGAAGCTTTAAAACGGCATCACTTATTTCGAAGCACAGTTTCCGAGTTATAGCCATTATTATTTTAGTCAGTAGATTATTTTAGTTAGTATTTTTGTTCTATCTGATTACAGAACCTGGTTCTGCAAGATTACTCATTTTCAGAACCAATGGTTAGCAGTTTTGAAGAAACACATTTACATCGAATTCGTCAAATGGTATGTTGTAAATGTATACTTTCAGGCGCAGCATTAATCGCTCTTATTTTTACATTATGTTAATTTAGTGATTAAGAGTAAGTAAAAGCTTTTATTTGTGGCCGTCGGTTGTTGCAATGGTTATTGAACGCGCGCCTCTTTTACATGAGATCCTAGGTTCGATCCCTGCTTTGACCATCTTAAATTTCTTTCGACGGCGGCCACCTCGCCTAGTGACTGCGACACTGTCGAGTATTATGGCATGAAAAAACTTCTCAAAAATACCGTTCGGAATTGGTCTAAAAAATTTAGGTCCCAATCAGTGAGTATATAACTACACAGAAAAAAAAGACAACTGTAAAACTTTAAGAAAAAAAATGGTACGTGAAAAATCTCAGCACTCAATTACATTTTTCATTGATATACTGACAAATTACTCAAATATAGAAACGAAAATCGATAAATGGTACCAAAAAAAAAAATTCTTAAGAAATACCCCAATATTTATCGATACAAACAACCACATAACTTCAGTTAGAGATAAGTTTGTACAGGCAGTTGGAGGCGTAACGGGATAGACGCTGCCCGAAACGACGCTGTGTCACAAATATGGAAACGATGCTACCGCGGCTGTTTCATTTTTTTTAAATAAACAAAATTTCTAAAAATACTTCGGATCGAAGACAAAACGTAAACTGAGATACAATTTAGGTTGTCAAATTCTTCATCGACTAAAAACGAAAATATTTTTGATAAATAACGTGCAAATATTTTCGTAGATGGGTGAAATTTTGCATCGCTTGAAAAATAATATTTTTCCAATAAACAAGCTACAAATATGGTGTAAATTTTTTTATCACAGGATGTTCAATTAATATTTTGTTTGAATTTTAAATTTTTTAATTGAATTGAAAATTTTTTTTTTTTCTGTGTAGAAAGTGTGTAGAAGTTAGAAAGTTTTTGAGAAGCTCTCCCCAATTCCTTAATGGGATGTAATATTGTTCCACAGTCCTGTAAATTCGGTTCGGCTGCTTCGCGGTTTCTATAACCTAATTCTGATTGTTGCGTGTGTTGCAACAAAGCACGTTGAAAAGCTAAACTATCTAGAGACGAATGAGAGAAATTCCTAAAATTTTTTGAAAAATACCATTTTTGGGGATTGTGTACTACGAATTTGAATCTACCTTGTATGACTGCAAAAATTTCGTTGCTATATCTCATTTCTTTCTATGTTGTTTTATTACTCAAGTTTGACGCAAACACAATTAATTCCGAAAATGACACGTTTTATCAAATTTTTGATTTAATATTAATTTGTGATTCGTGAGCTAGGTTTGTTTTTATTTTGTTTTTGAATAGAAAATACTTATAGTACTTAAAAAGTATTCACCTACGTCTCATAAATTATTTTTCAATAAAAAAAACAAATTCAAAGTTTTATAAGGGTTCAAATTTTGTTGATAGCCGATGTAGCCAAAGTTAGGCAACCACTGTGCTGCTTCAGTTTATGACGTTCCAGTATGTCAAATTCTCTAGCTTAAGATATTAGCTATGCACATTGATCGGTCCAGCTGTTTAGAAACGGCTGAATATTTTCGAGAAATCCCCCACTGTGAATCGTAGGTACTTACATATTTCACTTTGCAACAACTTTCTACAAATTCAACAATGTGCGTATAGATTTTCTGTGAACCATAACCTAGACAATAAATGACATACGTATTAAGTAATGCACAAAGGAAATCTGCTAAATACACATTTAAGGACGTTGGTTCTTATGAATTATTGATTCGTATTGATTTTATAATGAATTGCCAAGGAGGCTTTTTTTGGAGGCAATAAATCATAATAATTTTTCTTTATTTTCCTATTGAGATGGTCGGTCAGAAACGTCAGCAAAAAGTAATTGCATTGAAAACAATATGAATGTTTAAAAATGTACTAGTTAGGTTGCCTCTTATTATTTGTAGTTTTGAAAAAATGCGGGATTTCGGTTTTAGTGGTGTCACTCAAAATAAGGGCACGAAAAATGTGAACGAGGTAAATACATACATATCGGGTTTTTCTATAAGAGCGCTACACAAATTTTTTTAAATATAACAAAACCGGTTTTAGATACAAATGAAATTCTTTATTCCTGTGAAAGTACGTCGATGCCATTATGTATGGAACTCGATTTCTTTTGCATGGCCACCACGGGCACGCTGGCAGAAGTCCAAACGCTGAACCCAATTTTCGACGGTTTTCAAGCATAAATCGGCCGATACTGCTGCAATTTCGCGTTCGATATTCGTACAAAGTTCATCAATCGTCGCTGGCTTGTTGGCATAGACCACAGACTTGACGTAGCCCCACAGGAAATAATCTAACAGCGTCAAATCGCCCGACCGAGGCGGCCAATCGACTGCGCCATTTCGTGAGATAACACGTTCACCAAACTTGGTTTCCAATAAATTGATTGTGGCATTCGCTGTGTGGGTTGTGGCGCAGTCCTGTTGGAACCACATGTCCTCCAAGTCTATATTATCAAATTGGCCATTCAGCCAGAAATGAATCTCAACGCTGAAGATGATTTTCCGATGAAAATCCGAATCATTTTCAAGTGGTTGCTCTGCCCAATTCACGAACATACGGCGCTTATGGTGGTCAAGCGGCTTCAGTTCTTGCGTCAATTTGATCTTGTAAGGATGTAGGCCAAGATCTTTTCGCAAAATTCGCCACAACGACGTCACAGAGATACCCAACGCTTGAGAACGACGTGTGAGAGACACAGTTGGGCTTTTTTCGGCAGCAATATTCTCAACACTAGGGGCACTTCTTTGTCTCACTGGCACGAGAACATTTTGTACTGTGCCCGTGGATTCAAATTTTTCCACTAGACGCTCAATTGTTGATCTGGTAGGACGATTATGACGATCATAAATTGGACTTAGCGCTCTTAAAGTTGAGGCCACTGACTCCAAATTTCGGTAGGAAATTTTAATAATTTAGACTCGTTGTTGGCTCGTATATCTTTCCATGATGAAATGGCAAACCTTACTGAAGAGCAATGTCAAAAGAGCGGGAAAAAATGTGGCGTCGTTTCCTATCCCTATCGATTTACTTTTGTAGCGTCTCTGTTGAAAAACCCTATATATACTTATATTATATTCTAACATTTTTAGCTTAACTAAGATTTGAATCAACGATAACCTGCAGTATCTAAAAGTAATATTCGAAGTAACATTCGAAATGACAACACAAGCCGAAGCCGAATGTTAATTATGCCTAAAAATATACACTCTCTGAAAGTTGAAATGCTACCACCATCTACTATTGTTTGATCGTTTGATACATAGACGAATACATACATAGATACATTTATTCTCTCATCTGACGTTTCATTTCACACACTTCGTCGTAGGTTTGTGGAAATAAGAGAAATTAAATATAAAATTAACTTACACCAGGTGGAGTTACAAAATATGTTCACTTAACTTTTTCATGTCGTTTTGGTGTAGAACTGAAAAATTTAAATGTATTTTGCACTTTTTTGTTGACTTTTATGGTTGGTATACATTTGTATTGTATTTTGCACAACTAGTTTCCCACAAAAACACGAAACTCGGTTGTTGTTCCTTTGGTAGACGTTGTTTATTATTACCTATATCTGGTATTATTGAACCCAAATTTTCCACCATCCAATGTTTACTTTCCACCGTACCTATGACGTTTAATTTGTTGAGAGAATAAATGCATCTATGTATGTATTCGTCTATGGTTTGAAGATTACGACAAGAACAAAATGAGAATGACATTGCGCAGCTGCGAGAAACTTTGAAATGACGTTTGGCAATAACAACTGATACGGGTTACCATTCATATTTCGGGTCCTGGCAATACTAGTGTTGCCAGATGCAAACTGTAACTTCCATTGGAAAGTTTGACATTTTTTTAACGTAAACATAGTACACAGAACGTTTTCACTTACGGTCACAATTTGTTGCATTTCCAGAGTGTTGAAAAATTCATCTCGGTCAAAAAATTGAATTAACCCGTGAAAATGACCGTGCGATGATTTTTTAGAATTTTCGGGGTAGATTATCGAGGCAAGAGTGTCTCAGTCAACTTGTTTCGACTTTTGGTGATGAATCACCATCAAAAACCACTGTAAATCGCTGGTACCAAAAGTTCAATCTAGGACGACGTTCGCTCCCGGATGAATTTCGTGAAGGTCGTCCAACTTCGTCCGTTTTACCGGAAGTCGTCGATGCTTTGCGTTAACTGATAAAGCAAGACCAACATGTGACATACCGTGAGATTGAGGTATCCTTGGGCATTAATATTGTTACGAATAAGTGAAAGCTTTTGCTTGCTCTTAATGACTCTACTAACATTATGCAAATAACAGGTGGTTAGTGCTGCGCCTGAAAGTATGCATTGTAACAACGTACCAGCTCGCTAAACCAGTAGCATGAATTCGCCTCAGTTAAGATAATTCTCCACCATTCGAGATGATTCTACAAAGATAAGCAACAACAACGACTAGAAGGTTCTTGAATTATATAACTTTATTTGAGTATGGTGAGTTGGTATAAATAACGGAGGTTTTTGGAATGGAGAGTTCAGTTTGTTATTAAACCCCGTAAAGTAAGCAACGCGATTTGATAGTAAAATATAAGACTTATTAAAGTGGTGTAAATAAAGTAAACTGTTGTACTATATAAGTAAAATAAAAGGAAGTTATACCGTTGTAATTATCGTAATTGAAAACGAACCTTGTTTTATTATTGGGAATAAAACAACACAAAAAGGACGAATAAGGAAATTCGTAACAATATGATAGGCATCAATAAGATATAGCATATTCAGTTGGCCGTGAAAAAGAGTTGTTCTCGTTGGGTCCCACATAATTTGACGAAGGCTCAAAAAAGGCTCGTGTCGATTGGAGCAAAGAAATGTAGCTTAAATGTAGTGTATAACATCGTCACAGGTGACGAATCATGGATCTATGCATATGAGCTATGCATTTCAAGACGAGCTAAATCCAACATAAGTTGTTCGTGGAAGAAGCACATCGAAGCATGTGGCCACAGTGTCTTTAGTGGAACGTACGACGGTCAATTCTGACTGGTATACCACCATGTGTTTGCCAACATTGTTCGAAGAAATAAGAAAAAAACAACAAGAGAAGACGGATCATTTTGCATCAGGACAATGCGAGCTCTCACACATCAGCTGAAACAATGGGCTACTTGAGCACTCAATATGTGTTTCATTCCATATGACATTATTCTTGAAATATTACCGGCGCAATTTGGTAACCCTCGTAGAAAAGAACAAAAAACGAGTGAAGCGCCTCGTTTCTCTGCCATAGAGTAATGACGTATAGAGACGCCAACTCTCTCAGTAAATTGATGACATTTGGTGTGTTGCAGATGGGCGGTTCGATGTTGGAAAGTATTGCTTTAATAATATCAGATAGAGGCAATGGTTCAAGCCAACCAACAATAAATCAGCACCGGCATTTCGTTTTGTGTGTTAAAATTTTAGTGTAAATCCACCTCAAATATATACTAACAACAAAATATAATAGAAAAGTCCTAAATACGTTTAAATTTCAGAACTTTTCATCAAAACGACATGACAAACAATATTTGTAATTCCACCTAGTTTAAGTCAATTTACGTCAAATAACTCTCTATCGCAACGACCTCACACCGAATAGTGTGAAAGGAAATGTCAGATGAGAACATGGGCAGCTCTATACTTTATTACTCTATGTTCTCTGCTCTCTCTTCGTTGATTATTTCAATACACAAGCTGTTTTCTGATGACGTTACAGTATCTAACTATAGAAATTCCAACCATGTTTTTTAATAAAATTACATAAAGTATGTAAAAAGTATGAAATAATCATGTTATGACGCGAGAGAGAAATTGCGTGTGAGTGAATCGTGTCGACTTTTTCGTTCTCTTCTATGAGGGTTGCCAAATTGCGCCGGTTTTTTCTTTTCTACTTGTACATCCTCTTTGTGTTGTATTTAACACAATAATTTTAAGACATAAACACGAAATTCTGCTGTTGTTTTCTTGTTGGTTGCTTTGAACTAATGTCTCTATCTGGTATTATTAATGCAAACCACTTCAACTTCCAACGTTCATATGCAACCACGCCTAATGTAATAAATTTGCTCTAGGTATCTCTAATCCATGAATTTGCTCAGTTCTGTTTTAGTTTCTACGGCTGGGGTAGGAGATGAAGAATCAAATACTCCTGATGGTCTAAGCATGAAAATACAGTCTGATGTTCGCTAGAATTTAATGTATTTAACGTATTTAAAAATGCTTTCGAGCGTTTGGGATTTTTAAAGAGGTTCTTCCTTCACACCATCTGATCTTATATATATAAAAAAAAAAAAGGTTTCCCATTACATTCCATGAAGGAATCGGGGAGAGCTTCTCACAACCTGTGAGCTGTGCGCTTTCTAGATTTATTCTCACTGATTGGGACCTACAGTTTTACAACGGTATTTTGAGAAGCTTTTCCATGGCTAAATAATCGATAGTGTCGCCGTCACTATGCGAGGTGACCGCCGTCGAAAGAAATTTAAGGTGGTCAGAATAGGGATCGAACCCACGTCCTCATGCTCAAGAGCCGCGGACACTACCATTGCACCACAATATTTACATTACTTATATTCAGCAAAAGATGGAATATAAATTTCATTTTTGGGCCTGTGCTCCTAAATCCACCTTAGGGATTCTGGGTCGTGTTCAACGAAAGGGTAACGGAATAGCCAACTCTGTTATGTCCTGGGACCATTTTCGGAATGTGGGCTGCGTAACTTTGTTCTTTATATATTTCCATGGGAAGTGTTCCTCTAAGATACATGGCCGCATACCAGAGGTTAGGGTATTCAAATGCACGACCCGGTTGTCCGGAGATTCAAATCCACAGATTGTCACTTGGCCAGTGGTTAGGACGACACATTACATAGAGAATGCGTGTTTAAGCCGAATGGTGCTGGACTATTATGTCCCGTTACTTTTTCCTAGCAACAATACTATAATCTTTCACGACAGCATCAAATAAATTGTCGCACATCTAGTCGTCATTAGAGTTTTTGCCGCTCAGCCTGTTATGGAAGGGCTATTGTACACCACCAGTGCAGTATTTTGTCTTCTATCTGGTCTGGTCAAAATGTCTTAAAGCAATCGTTGAAAACAAGATCATGTGAGACGATTTTGCCAACTGGATTATTATATCTGCATGTTTCAGGAAAAAATCAACAATCACTATAGGCTCTTTATCCTACTCTTATCCCTATATCCTTGGGCTGAGTACTGCTCGAAACAATGATATTCGAAAATGCTGGTTCGCAGTTGTTCAAGAAATTTTAAACGATGGCTGCATGACCATAGTAAATCGTTTACGACATGTAGCAGACCGTCCATAAAATTGGTGTCAACATTTCTTTACAAGTGCTGGGAACATCATACAAGACTAGATGAGCGGCAATGTGGCCCATCTTGCCATTGTGGTTATAATAACCGCAAATGTTCATTTCTATGTGTTAATATACAAAAACACAAATGCGCTTGAAAATTCTATGGCTGATAAAATAAACTGGCAATTGTTGCCCAGTCTCTTTTCTCCCCTCTTTATATTTGCTCGTTACTATTATGTCTCGTTACTTTTACCCAGCAGCAAAACTAGAAACTTTCATTGAATTTGTTTCCAATCGAAATCGATTCACGACAGCATCAAATTAATTGTCGCCCATCTAGTCGTCATTAGAGTTTTATCAGGGCACACTCATGGCTTTTGTCCCTTACCTTGTCATGGAAGGACTTTTATACATCACCAGTAAAGTATTTTGTCTTCTATCTGATCGTGCACAACAATTTCCACTACAAAATCGTTGCGAATATTTCAGCAACACATGTCAAGTGTGACATATTCCAAAACGTCTTAAAGAAATCGTTGAAGGCAAGATCATGTGAGACGGTTTTGCCAACTAGGTAGTTATACTAGATCAGTGACCGTCAAACTTATACAATCGTAATTCTATCGGTAAATGGATGAATTGTACTAAGAGAAACCCGCAAAACATATGGGTTTACCGAAAAATATCGTCATACAACAAATATTTCCATTCTATTTGAACATTTCTCTCAGTGCAATGCAAACGACAAGCGACAATCAATCTTCTTAAGGCCGGTATTCAGTTCTTGCGAAATTTTCGTTAGAAATTTTGTCATTTATCTCTAAACGGTTATTTTTTTTCTTGCAGAGAAATTTACAGTTCACGAAATTTTCGATATTTTTTATACACGTACTTCTTATGGGAACGAAAATTTCATAAAAACTGAATACACGGCTTTAGTCGGATGATCAAATGACACTAAATGACTTCGTTTAATAGGTGAGCGAATGTCGAAGCACAAAAATGCACGTTTCTTGGCGTTTACATGAGACATTTTGCGGAGACAATAGCAATACATACTGACAAACTTTTTTACTTTGTATACCCTCGCCCGTAGGGATGGGGGTAAATATCATTTAATACGGAAAAAATCGAAGGCATAGAAGGAGCCTTATGAGACCCTTAGTATCTTTGGACGAAATTCGCTTTGGGACTTTTTAAGACGATTGAGCCATGTCCGTCTGTTTATCTGGCACGTTAACTGCCGTAAATCTTTAACTATCACAACGAAATGTTATCAGAGACCATCATTGGTCCAAGCTAAGTTTGGAATTGAAAATGGGCGTTTTGACCACGCCCATTCTGATGCCTCCCATACAAATCGACACATTTAGTAAAACATCATGTTGCTTCTAAAACTTTTTTTCTGGCAGATGGTGATTAGCTTCAACTCAAACATTGGTTAATAATCTGTAAATGACTATTTAACTTGACAAATTTGTGAGATTGCCACGCCCATTCTTGTACCTCCCGTACTAAAGCTCAAAAGCTTGGTGGTCGTCCGGGTTGTCAATGCCAGTCACCGATTACGACAAGGGTGATTTTTCCGCGCCCATTTTGGCACTTCCCATACAAAAGTTGTTCGGCCGGCTGGGTTTTCGGCAAAATAACTCCCGTATAATCAAAAATTAACTATTTGGCTATACAATGTTAATCTGCTATTGAATATGGTCTGCTGGGTGAATATAGGCGTTTTTTAACAGAAGTCGGATGCAATGGATGACCATGAAGAATGTGAAAGGAAGCGTCAGATGAGTCAAATCATAGAGTAACTCTTACAAGAGAGAATATTTGACTCATCTGATGTTTCCTTTCACACTCTTCGTGGTGCGGTCCATAGAATAATACATACCATAGAAGCTTTCATTCGCTCAATAAATTAAATGTCATTGGTACGATGGAAAGTAAACATTGGATCGGTTCAATAATACCAGAGGTTGGCTATAGTATACAGCGATCCACAAAGGAACAACCACCGAATTTCGTGTTTTTGTGGCAAACTAGTTGTGTTAAATACAATACAAATGTATACCAACGATAAAAGTCAACAAAAAAGTGCAAAATATATTTAAATTTTTTAGTTCTACACCAAAACGACAGAAAAAGGTTAAGTGAACATATTTTGTAACTCCACCTGGTGTAAGATAATTTTAAATTTAATTGCTCTCATTTCCACAAACCTACGATGAAGAGTGTGAAATGAAACGTCAGATGAGAGAATAAGTTTATCTACGTATGTATTATTCTATGGTGCGGTCGGTGTGATAGAGAGATGTTTGACGAAGAGTGACTTACACCAAGTGGAATGACAAGAACTTCTGACTTTAATTTGTCATGTCCTTTTGGTGAAATACTGTGAAATTTAAATGTGTTTTACACTTTTTTATTGACTGTTATTGTTAGCGTACATTTGTGTTGTATTTAACATAATAATTTTAACACACAAAACAAAATACCGTTGTTGTTATTTTGTTGGTTGTTTTGAACCATTACCTGTATCTGGTATTATTGAAGTAATTCCTTTCAACATCCGTGCCAAAAGTCTAGTATAATAATTTGTCTATGGTTAATTCTCTCTGTTAATGTGTGAGCTGCACTAAGAGAACAAGAAAAACATTTGGGTTGTCCGAAAATAAAATTCGGCATAACAAAAATCATATTTCTATTCTGTTTGAATCAAGGGGTATCGATTAGACAGCTGATCAAGTAAGTACTGGGAGAACTTATAGCAAAGATGCTTTCAAAGAAGAAACGGACTGGGTTGTGTTGTACGATTTTCATAATTTTTCAGTCGCGTGTCACGCCAAAAGTACAAAACACATCAACTGGGAGTACATTTTGACAATTAATTCGATTAAAAAATGGATATTCAGTGAAAAAATTAAAATGTAATGAAGTGTTAGAGTAAAATTATTTGTGTAGATCCCAATTAACACACAAATTTTTAGAATTAAAGATTTATCTAATTTCACTATCATTCTCTATATGTTTTCCACGTCTTTCACTGACTTTTTTCGAACATAAAACAGTTGTTGCAAACTCTTATTAATATTGCTCTGTAGTTTGAACATTTGTCTCAGTGCAATGTAAACAAATGTTTTGCGGAGAACAGATAGTACTTATATATTCGGCAAATGGTTTTGATTTGATTTAAGCGCCCAATTCGGTGAAGTTTTGTTGTAATTTGCGAAAATTGTTGAAAAATGTTTTGTTAATGCTGGAGTTAATGTCGACGTCGTCAAATGTCAAAAAAAAGTTGAATCGTATGAAATTGTATGAGAGCAGTTAAGGGCTAACTATAATGTGCATGTGTGGGCTTAAGCCAGCTTAAGCAACTATGGGAACACATATGTTTTGTATGCAGCAAACTATAATGTACTTAATAAAAAGTTTCGTCAAATGTCATTTGCTTAAGCAAAGTTCCAAACTGAACGCACATTCCGTACGTAAACAGCTGGTTGTAGTTATATGGTATACATAAAAAGCAAATTTGAAATGGAATTCAGCTATTTTTGTTAGTGTGTACATCCCTTCCAATGCAAATTTAATCAATTTAAGGGACTTTAAATATTTCAACTTCTTATCCATTTTGCACCAAATAAACACAACATATGAAGTTTCTCAATAAATTACACAAAAAGAAAAACGGGTGCAGTTTTGCATTCAAATTTTTGCAAAAATTATTAAACTAATGGTACACATTCATACTTATGGTATGATTTATATATAAATATTATGGTCATTCAAGTAGTTTTTGTGAAAAAATTTCATATATTTACGAAACATGAGAACCAATAAAATTTCTGCAAACCTACGAATATTACATTGATGTGCAACTGTGGCTTAATAGTTTCAACTTCATGTAAGATCGGCGTGAAGAAAACAGAAGAAAAAAGCAGAAGATTTCAATCGAGCAGAATTTCATTTCCATTCTGTTCCAGACTAAATTGTAACAAAATCAAATTAGAAACAAATGAAATGGCACAAAAACAGAAGATTTTTGATGGAATGAGAACAAAAAGCAGAAGATTTTACAAAATGTAAACAAACAAATTTGTTAGCAAAAGAAAAATATTTTCTAAAAATGTTTTCATCGCTAATATAAATTAACAAAAATAAAATGTGAAATGATTTGTTGATAATATGAATAAAATAAAGTATTTTATTGAAATTAAATAAAAAATTGTTTTGTTAAATGAATATGGGCAAACTTTAGTTTAATTATTTTGTTCTGCAACACGAAACGAAAGATTGTGTAGCCCTTCGGAATATTAGAATCCACTCCGGAGACACGTACAAATCGAGAGCTTTGTTGGTCATTGGCCAGAAAATTAAATTGTGTGAGCTATAGGGTGAGAAAGTGCAAAACATCTTCATAAGAGTGGCCAAAAAATGCACTTGCATTTCCGACCACCAGCAACGAACACCACATTGTGCGTTCACTCCCAGTATAAGGATCTCTTCGGGAGACATGTACAAATCGATTGGTATATGTATCATTATCCAGAAAATAAATTTGCGTGAGCTATAGGGTGAACAGTTTTGAAAAAGTGTGAAATATTTTCATATATGTGGCCAAAATACGCATTTACATTTTCGGTCACCAGAAGCAAACAAAAGATTGTGTACTAACTCCGAGTAAAGGGATCTCTTCCGGAGACATGTACAAATCGATTGGTATATGTCTCATTATCCAGAAAATAAAGTTGCGTGAGCTATAGGGTGAACAGTTTTGAAAAAGTGTGAAATATTTTCATATATGTGGCCAAAATACGAATTTACATTTTCGGTCACCAGAAGCAAACAAAAGATTGAGTACTAACTCCGAGTATAGGGATCTCTTCCGGAGACATGTTCAAATCGATTGGTATATGTCTCATTATCCAGAAAATAAAGTTGCGTGAGCTATAGGGTGAACAGTTTTGAAAAAGTGTGAAATATTTTCATATATGTGGCCAAAATACGAATTTACATTTTCGGTCACCAGAAGCAAACAAAAGATTGTGTACTAACTCCGAGTATAGGGATCTCTTCCGGAGACATGTACAAATCGATTGGTATACGTCTCATTATCCAGAAAATAAAGTTGCGTGAGCTATAGGGTGAACAGTTTTGAAAAAGTGTGAAATATTTTCATATATGTGGCCAAAATACGAATTTACATTTTCGGTCACCAGAAGCAAACAAAAGATTGTGTACTAACTCCGAGTATAGGGATCTCTTCCGGAGACATGTACAAATCGATTGGTATACGTCTCATTATCCAGAAAATAAAGTTGCGTGAGCTATAGGGTGAAAAGTTTTGAAAAAGTGTGAAATATTTTCATATATGTGGCCAAAATACGAATTTACATTTTCGGTCACCAGAAGCAAACAAAAGATTGTGTACTAACTCCGAGTATGAGGATCTCTTCCGGAGACATGTTCAAATCGATTGGTATATGTCTCATTATCCAGAAAATAAAGTTGCGTGAGCTATAGGGTGAACAGTTTTGAAAAAGTGTGAAATATTTTCATATATGTGGCTAAAATACGCATTTACATTTTCGGTCACCAGAAGCAAACAAAAGATTGTGTACTAACTCCGAGTATAAGGATCTCTTCCGGAGACATGTACAAATCGATTGGTGTATGTCTCATTATCCAGAAAATAAAGTTGCGTGAGCTATAGGGTGAACAGTTTTGAAAAAGTGTGAAATATTTTCATATATGTGGCCAAAATACGAATTTACATTTTCGGTCACCAGAAGCAAACAGAAGATTGTGTACTAACTCCGAGTATAGGGATCTCTTCCGGAGACATGTACAAATCGACTGGTATATGTCTCATTATCCAGAAAATAAAGTTGCGTGAGCTATAGGGTGAACAGTTTTGAAAAAGTGTGAAATATTTTCATATATGTGGCCAAAATACGAATTTACATTTTCGGTCACCAGAAGCAAACAAAAGATTGTGTACTAACTCCGAGTATAAGGATCTCTTCCGGAGACATGTACAAATCGATTGGTATATGTCTCATTATCCAGAAAATAAAGTTGCGTGAGCTATAGGGTGAACAGTTTTGAAAAAGTGTGAAATATTTTCATATATGTGGCCAAAATACGCATTTACATTTTCGGTCACCAGAAGCAAACAAAAGATTGTGTACTAACTCCGAGTATAAGGATCTCTTCCGGATACATGTACAAATCGATTGGTATATGTCTCATTATCCAGAAAATAAAGTTGTTCGAGCTACAGGCTGGACAGTTTTGGAAAAGTGTGAAATATTTTCATATGTGTGGCTAAAATACGCATTTACATTTTTGGTCACCAGAAGCAAACAAAAGATTGTGTACTAACTCCGAGTTTAGGGATCTCTTCCGGAGACATGTACAAATCGACTGGTATATGTCTCATTATCCAGAAAATAAAGTTGCGTGAGCTATAGGGTGAACAGTTTTGAAAAAGTGTGAAATATTTTCATATATGTGGCCAAAATACGAATTTACATTTTCGGTCACCAGAAGCAAACAAAAGATTGTGTACTAACTACGAGTATAAGGATCTCTTCCGGAGACATGTACAAATCGATTGGTATATGTCTCATTATCCAGAAAATAAAGTTGCGTGAGCTATAGGGTGAACAGTTTTGAAAAAGTGTGAAATATTTTCATATATGTGGCCAAAATACGCATTTACATTTTCGGTCACCAGAAGCAAACAAAAGATTGTGTACTAACTCCGAGTATAAGGATCTCTTCCGGATACATGTACAAAGCGATTGGTATATGTCTCATTATCCAGAAAATAAAGTTGTTCGAGCTACAGGCTGGACAGTTTTGGAAAAGTGTGAAATATTTTCATATGTGTGGCTAAAATACGCATTTACATTTTCGGTCACCAGAAGCAAACAAAAGATTGTGTACTAACTCCGAGTATAGGGATCTCTTCCGGAGACATGTACAAATCGACTGGTATATGTCTCATTATCCAGAAAATAAAGTTGCGTGAGCTATAGGGTGAACAGTTTTGAAAAAGTGTGAAATATTTTCATATATGTGGCCAAAATACGAATTTACATTTTCGGTCACCAGAAGCAAACAAAATATTGTGTACTAACTCCGAGTATGAGGATCTCTTCCGGAGACATGTACAAATCGATTGGTATATGTCTCATTATCCAGAAAATAAAGTTGCGTGAGCTATAGGGTGAACAGTTTTGAAAAAGTGTGAAATATTTTCATATATGTGGCCAAAATACGCATTTACATTTTCGGTCACCAGAAGCAAACAAAAGATTGTGTACTAGCTCCGAGTATAAGGATCTCTTCTGGAGGCATATACCAATCGATTTGTACATGTCTCCGGAAGAGATCCTTATACTCGGAGTTAGTACACAATCTTTTGTTTGCTTCTGGTGACCGAAAATGTAAATGCGTATTTTAGCCACATATATGAAAATATTTCACACTTTTTCAAAACTGTTCACCCTATAGCTCACGCAACTTTATTTTCTGGATAATGAGACATATACCAATTGATTTGTACATGTGTCTGGAAGAGATCCTCATACTCGGAGTTAGTACACAATCTTTTGTTTGCTTCTGGTGACCGAAAATGTAGATTCGTATTTTGGCCACATATATGAAAATATTTCACACTTTTTCAAAACTGTTCACCCTATAGCTCACGCAACTTTATTTTCTGGATAATGAGACATATACCAGTCGATTTGTACATGTCTCCGGAAGAGATCCTCATACTCGGAGTTAGTACACAATCTTTTATTTGCTTCTGGTGACCGAAAATGTAAATTCGTATTTTGGCCACATATATGAAAATATTTCACACTTTTTCAAAACTGTTCACCCTAAAGCTCACGCAACTTTATTTTCTGGATAATGAGACATATACCAATCGATTTGTATATGTCTCCGGAAGAGATCCTCATACTCGGAGTTAGTACACAATCTTTTGTTTGCTTCTGGTGACCGAAAATGTAAATTCGTATTTTGGCCACATATATGAAAATATTTCACACTTTTTCAAAACTGTTCACCCTATAGCTCACGCAACTTTATTTTCTGGATAATGAGACATATACCAATTGATTTGTACATGTCTCCGGAAGAGATCCTTATACTCGGAGTTAGTACACAATCTTTTGTTTGCTTCTGGTGACCGAAAATGTAAATGCGTATTTTAGCCACATATATGAAAATATTTCACACTTTTTCAAAACTGTTCACCCTATAGCTCACGCAAGATTATTTTCTGGATAATGAGACATATACCAATCGATTTGTACATGTCTCCGGAAGAGATCCCTATACTCGGAGTTAGTACACAATGTTTTGTTTGCTTCTGGTGAGCGAAAATGTAAATGCGTATTTTGGTCACATATATGAAAATATTTCACACTTTTTCAAAACTGTTCACCCTATAGCTCACGCAACTTTATTTTCTGGATAATGAGACATATACCAATCGATTTGTACATGTCTCCGGAAGAGATCCCTATACTCGGAGTTAGTACACAATCTTTTGTTTGCTTCTGGTGACCGAAAATGTAAATGCGTACTTTGGCCACATATATGAAAATATTTCACACTTTTTCAAAACTGTTCACCCTATAGCTCACGCAAATTTATTTTCTGGATAATGAGACATATACCGATCGATTTGTACATGTCTCCCGAAGAGATCCTTATACTAGGAGTGAACGCACAATGGGGTGTTCGCTGCTGGTGGTCGGAAATGCAAGTGCATTTTTTGGCCACTCTTATGAAGATGTATTGCACTTTCTCACCCTATACCTCACACAATTTAATTTTCTGGCTAATGACCAACAAAGCATATTATCAACAAATCATTTCACATTTTATTTTTGTTAATTTATATTACCGATGAAAACAATTTTACAAAATATTTTTCTTTTGCACACAAATTTGTTTGTTTACATTTTGTAAAATCTTCTGCTTTTTGTTCTCATTCCATCAAAAATCTTCTGTTTTTGTGCCATTTCATTTGTTTCTAATTTGATTTTGTTACAATTTAGTCTGGAACGGAATGGAAATGAAATTCTGCTGGTTGAAATCTTCTGTTTTTTTTCTTCTGTTTTCTTCACATGCGTTCATGTAAGTATATTATAGTCACCTAAAAGTCTTTTCTGAGTTAATTAAGCATTTGACAGGCTTTTCGTTCAGATTTGACAGTAGCTTAAGCCAACACATGCACATTATAGTTAGCCCTTTAATCTCAACGCCGTAAGAAATTCGACGCCGAAAAAGTTTAATCTGTTTCAACTTTTTCGGCGTCGTTACGGCGTTGCTCAGACAAAAACATATGCTGAGACGCCGTCAACGACTTCGACGTCGTCAAATGTCAAAAAAAAGTTGAATCGTATGAAATTGTATGAGAGCAGTTAATCTCAACGCCGTAAGAATGCAGTAGTACACAGCTGTGTTAACGTCGTCGACGGCGTTGACATTAACAGCAAAATTAAATTTTACGCCGAACATCACAATTTCAGCGTTGAGACGCCGTCAACGACATCGACATTAACTCCAGCATAATTGTAGATTTCGGTAAATGATATTGAATTCACACGAAGCGACACTGGTGGCTGTTGCTTAAGGCCGAGGCCACACTGGCGTTTGCTTGTCGCGCGTTTTCAAAAGCTTTCATAGAAGTATACACAATCAACGTATACAACTCAACGTTGAGCTTTTTTTTTGCGTTGGGGCTTTTGAAAACGAGCGACAAGAAAACGCCAGTGTGGCCCCGGCCTAAGACTGTATTGTCTTTATAATTTTCTGGATGCGTACGTTACACAAACATTTTTTCTCTCGTTTGACAACTAGTGCATATGGTCACTGTCTTGTCTCGTTCGTGTACACGCAGAGTTCGCCTGCCACTGTCTTAGATATTTATTGCAGGTAAGTTTAATGTCCCTATCTAATTGCAGAACCAATAACTTCAAAGAAAATCACTGTTTTGAGTTTTGCAATTTTTTCCAGTTAGAAGATGTTCAATAATTTTGAAATTGGTGAAATAAAGAACACCCTACGTATATGTAAATTACATGCACTTGTAGAAAGTATCATCGTCGTTCATGGTACAAGAACAAGCACCCTCAAATACAGGAAGTTCAAACTATTTTCCATTGAGAGAAAATTGGACTACGAGTAAAAATGTACGTACACTAGTGTTCTTTCACATGTAAATAAATAACTTGGATGTATTCGTACTAGAATGAATGTACATTTGTGCCTGTACTCAGGCACAAACATATATACATATTTGTGTACTTGAATTGTTGTGCAAATATGATGTAAAAGTACAAAGAATTTGCAACAATTACTTGGTATTCGGTATACACGACCTACTGGGCAAACCTTTGTCTGAGTGGACAACAGAAAAGTTGGTCATAATAATATACTTTCTTTAAGCTGTAGGAACAATGGTCTCTTAAGTGTCATTATCCTTGAAGGGATTAGACAAATAGTTGTGGCTATTTAGAAAAATAAAGAATATTGTGCAAATAATGGAATGCCAAAAAATAAATTTCAGCTATTATCTTATGGGATAGAGTTAGGACTGCAGGGGCATTCTTAATTGTCTACCACCAAACTATTTACCAAGAACTGTGATTAATGTTTTTTTTTCCTTTTTCTAGGAAGTGAATTAATCGAAGAGCTTAACAAATGATGGTATGTTGTGTCTTGTGGGAAGTAAAATACATTTTTCAAATAATTATAAATTGGCTGATTCATTCCCAACTATTGCATATTCGATATTGGAATTGATCAGTCAAATTTTTTACTACTTTTTCCAATAAATGTGACCAAATGGCGGCTTGAATATTGGCTTCCAATTCTTCAAGAGTTGCTGGTTTGTCGGCATAAATCAATGCCTTAACATAACCCCATAAAAAGTAATCCAGAGATGTTAAATCGCACGAACGAAGGCGCCAGTGAACAGGACCAGGGTTTTTTTGTGGCACAGCTGATCGAAAAGGTACTAGGGAAATGATTTAGAATGAGAGACCAAAGAAGACATACAGATTATAGACCATGCAGCAATCTAAGTTTGAATAGTGTTTGATCGATACTAATGACAACTAAATTATGTTTATGTTGTTTGCGTCGAACGAAAATACGCAATCCCTTTTATTTCTGTCCGTGTTATGTCCAGCTAAAGTCCGGTATTCAGTTTTTATGAAATTTTTGTTGCCATAAGAAATATGTGTATAAAAAATAACCTATGTAAATTTCATGAAACGAAAATTTCCCTCACTTTTAATTTGCTTGGTACTCAGCTCTTCGCGAAAATTTCGTAAGCAAAATCAAATACAGGGTTGTTAAGCTAAACTTTTTTCGTACGAAAACAATTGTTTGATAATTGTTTGGGACCGGAATTTTGACATTTCGATTATTTTAGTAAACAAAAGTAATACCACATGCATTAAAAATAAAATGGAGTGCAAATATGAATTATTAATGAAATATTTGCAAGGTAAATCAGGGATAGGTGGTAACTCTGCAGCAAAATTTTTCGTTTAGAGATAAATGATAGAGATAAATCGAAATGTCAAAATTCCGGTCCCAAACAATTATCAAACAATTGTTTTCATACGAAATAATTTTGTCGTAACAACCCTGTACTTGATTCTGCCTACCAAATTTTCGCAAAGAGCTGAGTACCAAGCAAATGAAACGTGAGCGAAATTTTCGGTTCATGAAATTTTCGTTATTTTTTATACTCGTACTTCTTATGGCAACGAAAATTTTATAAAAACTAAATACCGGGCTTTAAAGAGTAAATTGCAATAGCTACTCGAACTCGATGAAATGGCCTACCACCTCGTCGTCATCAAGAGAACTTGAAGAGAGGGATAGCTTCTCTTGTATATTTCTCTATGAGAGGACCATTCTGGAAATAAAGTTATCACCAAATTAATTTTGCAATAAATCGATTGTTAAGCGCGCTGTACAGCAAGTTGCGCCGTCGTGTTGGAACCAAATGACGTTGATGTTAAGCTAATTAATTTTTGAAAACAAAAATGCAGTCACCATGGCTAGATAGCGCTCGCCATTCAACGTAACAGCATTTCGAAAGAAATAAGGACCGATTATGCCGCCACCAAACCGTCAATTTTAATGGATGTAATGGTCATTCGTTAACGGCTTGAGGATTGCCTTCACTCCAAAAACGGCAATTTGATAAAAATGGTCTATGAAGTTCGCGAAATAGAATTCCGCAATTTGGAAGCGTTGTTGCAGCGTTAAATGATTCATAAGGACTTGCCAAACCTTACTGAACAGAAATGACAACACAGTTTGACAATCTCAGCTGTGATACCATAGTTATCGATATCGATAGTTTGCATGCATGCACAAAAAACACCCTTTACAAAGCACATCAATGTGGATCATGAAGTAATTAATCTGCTCTTCGTTACAATTCTTGAGGGCAATCCGAAAAAATGTTGTATTTTGCAAAAAGATAATAGGAATGTTTTTATTCCTTGCTATACAAATTTTTCGACCACTTTGTATGGAAAGCTAAGCGATTTTAAGCACCCATACAAATTCGTCGAAAAATTAGTTTAACGGGAATAAAAAAAAAAACACGCTTAATATTTTGCTTCAGATTTTTGACAAGTAATGCCACATTTTTTCTTTTGTGCAATATGGAGTTTTATCAATATATTTGCCTTTGGTCTAAATTAGTGTTCAAAAAACGGCAGTTTTAAAATCGACTGTTGGTGGAGAAATGGTTAGTGTCTCTTCTACATGAGAAGGTGGTTTCGATCCCTGCTTATACCACCTTACATTTCTTTCGACGGCCACCTCGCTTAGTGAGGGCGACACTATCGAGTACTTAGCCTTGAAATACCCTACGGAAAATGAGACCGATACAGAACCAGTCACGTGATATGTCCATTAGTGATAGTGACCGATCCCTGTATCGTCCCTTTTGTATGAAAAGAACCGGTAACTTGAACATGGCTTTGTCATTGGAGGCGGCAATAGACACTCGTTACATACCCTGTGATATATCAACGTACTGATCTAAAACAAATCATTTGAACACAATTGAACAAGTCTCAATTGAACCCGTCACAGAATAAGTCCCAATTGAACCCGTCACAGAAGAAGTCCCAATTGAACCCGTCACAGAATAAGTCTGAAATGCACCAGTCCCAGAGAAAGTTCCAATTAACCTCTTAAACAAACCTTCAAAATTGGTATGCACCTTGAGAACGATTGCGCTAGTCTAATAAAAGCGCTAGTATTAGTTAATTATGTATTTAAAATAAATCGATAACTCGCTACGTTATCCCAAGATTAAATATGAGAAAAAATCGATCACTTTTAAATTTTATAGAAAATCCCAATATAATTCCTAAAGATAATGACTTTAATTTGAGTGACTTGTTTCTAGGAGGACCCGTTTATATTCGATTCAGTGGGTCCGATCCATTTAGTCAATCTATTTCCTTTTTTTTTAATCCCGCCCTACCAACGGTACTAAAGCACAATTGATTCTTTTTTAACACTTTAGGACCAGTTTGGAGGCATATCCCATTTTCACCTATCTCAGGACAGGTTCTTTTAGACAACACCACATTTCCCGTAGGGTAGCTTATCAAATTACCGCTCGGAACCAGTATTAAACTGTAGGTCCAATTAGTGATTCTAAACCTAGAAAGCGCACAGCTCACTAATTGTGAGCAGCTCTCCCCAATCCCTCGATAGGATGTAATGGAAAACCAGTTTTTTTAACCGGTTTTCGGTTTGTAAAAAAATCAATTTTTCACGAAACCGGTTTTCGGTTTTTAAAATTGGATAAAACCAATTGAACCGGGTTTTTAATTCTTTTTAAAATTGAATTACACTGTTACACTTACAATTAGTTCATTTATCGACCGTTTCATATTTTTATTCGCATTTAAATTTCATAACTGCATTTATATTTGACCATCACGTTAAAATTTAAGATTAAAATTTAAATTATATTCCAATGCAGAATATGTGCTTAATATAAAAAGCTTTTTTTCAAATTCACATTAAACTTATGTCGCATTTGGACTGTAGTTTATCGCGGCCAGGTTAGCGATAACCTTGTTCTCTAATCTTTGCCGTTTACACCACCCAATTCGAGATTAAATTGGCATTTCAGGTGGCGTCTTTGTGATTAGACCAATTTAGAGCAACTCTGTGCCGAGACCAAATTATCGTAGACGGCGGTACAACGAAAAAATGAAATTGGCGGCTCTTGGTTTTGGCAGTGTTGTATAAATTTGGGATGTTTTTGAAATATATTAACCTTTAAAAAAATTGCCCAGTCGGTTAAATCGGCACACATTTTAAATCGATGAGAGCCAATCATGTCGGCGGCGGCGCGAGCTCCAAAAAAAAATTGGTGGCGTCGACGCGTCGAAAGTTGATATTTTGTGTATGTTTTTATTATTGTTGCTTTTTTAAGGTATTAGCGTCGTTGCATCAAATTTTACACAGGTTTAAAATGAGGTTAAAGATTAAACGTCAGTTTTTCCAGATTGAAATTGTATGAGTAATCGTCTGGTTTAGCAAGGAGTAACAGAGTTAACCTTCGAAAGACGCTAATCATGGTCTGTGTAAATGCCAGTTATTACACCCTCACTCTTAGGGATATGGGTATATGTCATTTAATACGGAAAAAAGTTTAACGCAAAGCAGGAGTCATATTAGACCCTTAGAATGTTTTCACGAAATTCGTTTTAGGATATTTTAAGACGATTGAGCTATCTCCGTCTGTCTGGCTAGCTGGCTGGTCAACACGATAATTGCCGTAAATCTTTAACGATCACAATGAAATGTTGCCAGTGACTATTATTTGTCCAAACTTAAATTGGTATTGAAAATGGGCGTGGTCAAAACCTTCCATACAATTCGACACATTTAGTACAATAATCTGTAAATGTTTACTTATCTAGAGAAAATGGGCTAGATTGCCACACCCATTCTGGTACCTCCCACACAAAAGCTTGGTAGTCGTCCGGGATTTCAATCCGATAAATCACGTGAAACACTTTCGAGCTCAATGAAATTAGGTATAAGACTTCACACCATCAAACGCCAATCTCCGATTTTGTCACCCCCATTTTGGTACAAAAGCTGATTGGCCGTCTGGTTATTCGGCACGAGAAGTACCGCAAATCGAATCAATCTTTATAAAATTTTGTTCAAGATAATATTTAGTCAATTTGCACTATCCTATGGAAAATTATCGGTTTTGCCACACCCATTATGGTGGATGACCGGTTGATCGATACGATAACTCTTGTAAATCACAACCGATCGTAATGAAATTCTGCACTAGGCAATATTTGGCAATATGTTTGCTACTGTGTTATTAATAATTGACTACTGTGCCACGCCCAGTTTCGTACCTCCCATACAAAAGTTGGTCGAAATTCCGGTTGGCCTACTTGATATCTCCAGTAAACCACAACCGATCCTAATAAAATTTGGTACTGATCAATATTTTGGCAAAAGCTACTGTGTAATAAAAAATTACTAACTTTGCCATGCCCATTTGCGTACCTCCCATGTAAATATTGGGCGCAAAATGGGTTGGTAGTCAGAAAAATTCCCCAAAACCACTTAGGATTCTAATTAAGTTGGGTCTTAAATAATATTTAGCGCAATGTCAGTATGTCATTGAATATGGTCACAATAGAGGCGTTTTTAGCAGAACTCGGAAGCACTGGATGACTTAGGGTGAGGGTATGTTTAAGTCGGTTCACCCGACTGAAATTTATGTACAGTTTTAATTCATTTTCTTAATTCAATTTCAATTCCTTAAGTTTGGATTACAGTTTCGATTTCAATCCACTTCCCAAAATTCGGATTACGCTACGAAACGGATGCGATCATTCGACCCCAGCACAGAGTCACAAAAACCCTCGAACACAATCTGAAGTAGAGTGCTAACGAAATATATTCCGCATGGATGGAAATTAGAGGTTTGTGCGTGGCACGAATTTGTCGAGTTACGCGTAAGTTTCACGTCACCGTGACTAACATTAAATTCAATCACATAATCGTAAGTGCCCATGATTCAAAATTGCAATTGCGGGCGTTATTGTGCGTGATTGAAATTTTTGGTATTAACGCCCACGAATAACACTCACGAATCACGGTTTCATCTATGATCACGTTATCAACAAAACCTACACAATTTTAGCTTTCTATCTCCAAAAATTCTTCCAGTGTGTTTTTTCGGATACACAGCCAAACGTATGCACCAGTTTTGTAACAAACGAAATAGTGTTTAACAATAAATATTAAATTCGTTTAAAAATTAATAAAAATAATAACGGAAATAACGTTTGGTATTAAAATGTCATGAGTGGTCGTGCGTGATATCATTTGCTTGTCTCGTGAGCGTGCGTAATCGTGAAAAGATGAAATATTGACGTGCGTGACAATTTTTGTGACCTCGTGAGCATGCGGGATCATGAGTGAGAACTCAGTCACGCACACACATCTAATGGAATTCACAAAACTTCTAATTTCAAACTGGTCAGGATACAATTCAAATGATAATAATTGAAATGCACACACTGCCTGTGAAATCGCGTGATTCGTAACTTCCTCCCAATGAACAGCTGACTTTAGTGCAACAGCAAATTGTTTGCGTGTACGAAATCACGAACCATGAAACTTCGATAGCAGCGTAAATTCAGCATACTGAAAACTTTTGTAACCATTGATTGGCACGGAAACAAACAAAACTTTACTCTTAAAGGAACACAAACATAAAAGGATAATTATTGCATGTTATCGGGATAATCTGAAATTTAAACGCATAACAAATATTCTCCTTCCAATGAAATACTCGATTAGACATTCATTCGCCTTAAATTAATATCAACACTAACAGCTGACAAGGCGAGTGAGTGCAAAGTTCAGCTGTTGTTGCCTTACCACATAAGGATACAAGAACGAACATACTTATGCATAATCTGACATTTGTCTATATATGGCCACAACAGAAACCCTCACACGTAGTACCTACCCTTGTACGTATGAACATACGATGTGGCAGCAATGATGTTATTATCTAATTTAAATGTTATTTAACAATTTACAAAGGCAACGAATACGACGAGTACAACCACATGTCAGCATTGGTTTATTAACTTGGTAACATAAGTCAAAATAGAAATATCCTAAACGTTGGCATTATTTTGCACACACTCACACCGCACATTCTTTCCATATGAGCAATTCCACATTAAAGGCCATCAGTCTAAATAGAACGGTTCGTGGAGAGAGAAATGGAATGATACTCTTTTCCATTTAAAAGAAACCGTACGATCATTCTGCTTTCGATTTACGCTATCAGTTTTAGAAAATTAAGAAGTAACACTGTGTGTAATTTTGTAAGTCATGGAAATATAACCATATACGGACACCACTACGTGATAAAAGACAAAAAAAAAGACCCATGTCTCCCAGTTTTTCCCAAAGTCAGGAACTTTTTTTTATTGGCCCCCAAAGATTTGAAGCCTCTGTGCCATTTATGGAAAAAAGTGAAAAACAGAATAAAAATTGTTAAGATATAAAATGAAAAAAACTTCATCTTCAAGATCAAAACAAAAAACTTTAAAAAGTTCGATTTTTTTACCTTTTTTACCCTGAAACAATCAACGACAAAAATGTACCTAAGATCTCAGTAAACAACTTTCTGGAACATATGAACTTCCTAGGAATGATTCTTAACACCGTTTAGGTAGCCGCAAAAGTGAAAAATTTCCCGAAAATTTTTTAATTTCACTGTGTGTAATTTTTTAACACATGGAAATATAACCTTATACGGACACCACTACGTGATAAAAGACCAAACAAAAAAGACCCGTGTCTCCCAGTTTTGCCCAAAGTCATACACTTTTTTTAATGGGCCCCAAAGATTTTTTTTGGGGCCTCGGTGTCATTTTTACAAAAAAGTGATCATTTTGTCAGGCTCATATCTTTCAATTCGTTCGGAATTTTGATTTACTCATACCCTTGTCATAGAGAATACAAATTCTCAACATATAAAATCAAAAAAACTTCATCTTCAAGATCAAAACAAAAAACTTTAAAAAATTTGATTTTTTACCTTTTTTCCCCTGTTCAGGTCCATAGCTAGCAAACCGTTCAAGATTCAAAGAAACAATCAACGACAAAAATGTACCTAAGATCTCAGTAAACAACTTTCTGGAACATCTGAACTTCCTAGAAATGATTCTTAATACCGCTTAGGTAGCCGCAAAAGTGAAAAATTTCCCGAAATTTTTTTAATTTCGCTGTGTGTAAATTTTTAGCACATGGAAATATAGCCTTATACGGACACCACTACGTGATAAAAGCCCAAAAAAAACCCGTGTCTCCTAGTTTTGCCCAAAGTCATGGACTTTTTTTATGGGTCCCCAAAGATTTGGGCCCTCGGTGTAATTTTTGCACAAAAATGATCATTTTGTCAGGCTCATATCTTGCAATTCGTTTGAAATTTTGATTTACTCTCTGAGGGAAAGTTGTAGCCCTTGTTATAGAGAATAAAAATAGTTAACAAATAGAATCAAAAACACTTCATCTTCAAGATCAAAACAAAAAACTTAAAAAAATTCGATTTTTTTACCTTTTTACCCCAGTTCAGGTCCATAGGTAGCAAACCGTTCAAGATTCAAGGAAACAATCAACTACAAAAATGTACCTAATTTTTTAACTCACGGAAATATAACCATATACGGACACCACTACGTGATAAAAGACCAAAGAAAAATGACACCGAGGCCCAAATCTTTGGAGGCCCATAAAAAAAAGTGCATGACTTTGGGAAAAACTGGGAGACACGGGTCTTTTTTTTTTCTTTTACCACGTAGTGGTGTCCGTATATGGTTATATTTCCATGACTTAAAAAAACCTAAAAAATAAAGGTGTGAACAACAATTAAGTATTTCAAAAAGAAACCCACCGAAATAAAAGTTTGTATTCTCGTTTTCCTTGCTTTAGTTCGTTTTTCATTCCAACTACTACCCTCAGCAATTAGTGAGTAAAATTTAAAAACACTGTGGAACACAAAAAAAAATAACAACGTTATACGGAGTAACGGAGTCCGATGAACATGGTGAACGATTTCATCAAACATGTGAACCTATTGAAGAACGCTATAAAGGACAGAGTATTCATTCTCTTATAGCTGCCATATGCTGGAAATTGTTTGATAACGACAGAGAATTACCTAAGCTAAATGAAAAATGTATTAAATAAATGTTTGCTTAAATACCCGAATTTATACTTATCTTTTATTTAAAGATATAATATCTTTTTGGTTTGGTGTTTTATAGTGAAATTAACGTAGTATATTTTTTCAGTACACACCAACCCCCTAAAATGCAGTTTTGTGTGTCATTTTAGCGCCAACCCGGAATAAGTACGAAATTAACCTTTAAATGGATTTTCAGTTTTGTGGCATTCAAATTGGGTTTTGATCTTTTGTGTTTTAAGCAACTTGTAGTAGAACTTTATGATAAATATTTTTTTAGTACATTTTAACCCGTACACCTCTGTTTTAGGGGTGTTTTTTTACCCTAACTACAACTTCATAAAATTTCTGAACACATCCTACACCTGCAATGTAAGGATACCATGGTTTCCTATGCCGATTCATCATAAGAATGTGTAAAAGAGGGGGAAAATTCACCTCTTCTTAAAATTCAGACGCAAAATTTCAAAACGCCGATACACGTATAGCATTTTTTACCCCCTCTACCAGAATCCTTTGTCAGAACGTTGTTATTTTCGAAAAAGTTTCATTTTGTTCCACAGTGAAATTAGGGAAATTTAACAAATCTGCCAAAATGGTTGTCCTCAATTTTACACAATTCCATTCACTCTCCGTAAATAAAAACTTTGGCAACTTTGGCCAATAAACACATCGGTTCCGAATCAGATCCGACTTCTCTGATTTGAATTCGAAATCGGGTCCATTGTCGATACGCAATCGGATACTCTAGCGGCCATAATTCCACTTTAGATTTCGATACAAGAATTGTGTCCGATCTCGAAATTAGTAATATTACCACAATATTACCACAGACAGGTTGAATAAAATAAATAAAGAACGGACCATGCACGGTTGCCAGAGTTGGTAATATCCAACCAAAATTGGTAACATTTAAACGGCTTGGTAACATGGTAACATTTTATTCCTTTTGGTAACCTTTTGAAATTAAATAATTAGTATACGAAAAAACATTTGATTTCAGACTTCTATTCGAAAATTTGACGAAATGTGATCTAAAATGGTACTTACAAACAGAAGAAAACATGAAACAGTGGCAACACTATTTGGGAGAATTGAATGGTTATGGCCGTAACCAAAATACGCGTTTGGCGTCGTTCGCACTAAATAACCAAATATATTGGTCCCTTTCGCACTAACGGACTCTTTGTGCTTTGATTGGTCTGATTATAAAAGTGTTAGGATACTTGTGCACTAAATAATTTTTCATTGCAATTGAAAGGCAATAAAGTGCAAGAAAAATTAAGATTATGTTTTGTTATAACATATTTCATGTCTAGTTTTTGGTTTTTTTTTAATCTTTATATAGATGTATGTATGTAATATGATTTTCTGTAATGAATTATTTTAAATAAACATTTACCGTCTTATTCATAAAAAGTTGTGAGATGTGTTAGAGACTTTATTTGTATGATAAACTGTCTCTCAAACCTCTCAGAACTTCTTATGAATAAGGCCGTTAATGTTTTAAATAAAAAAAATTTAAAATTTGGTAATTTTTGGTAACTTTTTTGAAAAATTCTGGTAATTAAAAAATTACCTCTGTGGAAACCGTGGGGCCATGTAAAATTTGGAATTTTAATTCCCCGTTTTAGCGAAACAGATGGCAAATTTGACATTTATGAAGTGACAGATTATTAGGTAAAGTTTAGAAATTTACGAAATGAGTCGCTTTACACTTGAAAAAATTTGGGATATATTAAAAACTTTCATCGGAAACTGTAGGAAATCTACGAAATAAATTCGATAGGAATAGAGCGACATCAACGCAGTTTGTGCATCAATTTGTGAAGCTAGTCCTGGTCCTTATTGAACAAAATAACTCGTGTACGTGCCTGTCCAGTGGAAAATATTTGCGCTGTAGCTGAATGTGTGAAGAAACAGCCATCAACATCAAATCGCCACCGTTCGCACAAAGCCGATGAAGATTTAGAGAACCAGAAGATGTGCGCAATTTGGCAACCCTGGTAAAAGAGAACCAACAAGTGCTGGAAATTCAATCAAACGCATTTCTCTCTCGCTTTATATCTTGATTATTTCATACTTTTTGCATAGTTTGTGTAATTTTACTTCAACATGGTTGGAATTTGTATAGTTATATACAATAACACTATCAAAAAGCTGCTTTTGTATTGAAATATTCAATGAAGAGAGTAAGAGAGAGGGCAGAGAATGGCTAGGGTTTCACTCATTTTGATTGTTGGCATTTGACTGAAGGTAAATTTTGAATGTCTACTTATACATAGTTTTTGGTTCGCAGAAATTGAAAATTTTTGCATAAAGTCCTCGGTACGAAATCGTAGCCTCGTGGCCTTCCGATGTGTTTCCACATTTTTTTTTACCGAAAAATAATCTTTTCCGATTTTCATTCTCATTTTCACCTCGTGGTTACGTTAACAAACAAAATTGTCGCATTTGGAGCTCAGAAAAGGCGATGCATCCACAACGAGTGACTGTTTAGTGCACGGTGGCATCATGGCCCCACTTTTCTTTGGAAATGAGCTTGGCGAGCGTTACCGTGCCATGTTCAACAAGTTTTTGTTCCAAAAAGTTGAAGAGGATGACATGGATGAGGTATGGTTTCAACAGAACGACGCTACGTATCACACAGCCAACGTTACAATCGATTTTTTGCACACTGTTTTTAAAAAGCCGCATAATCAGCCGAAACTCGGAAGTCCATTTACCACCTCGCAGCTGCGATTTGTCTCGTTAGACTGTTATCTCAGGAGCGCCGTGAAAGATAAGTGTTACGCACACAATCCACGAAATAGAGGCCCAAACAATCGACTATGTACTGGACCATTGGGTTGGTCGAATGAGATACTGTGTCTACTTATATATAAGTATTTTTTTACAGCGAAATTAAATTCCAAATTTTACATGGCCCACACTTTAGTTTCCGATCACATACCATGAAGGCATAGGCTTACACACTCTGATTGGGACCTGCAGTTTTACACCGGTTCAGAGCGGTATTTTGATAAGCTTTTTCATGCCTATCTACTCGGTATTCGATCTCAAAATTCAAAAAGACTGAATTAAAAATAAACGATGTTTATAAAAGGCATAGTTTACCATTTTGGCGTAAAAACCGAAACCGGCAAATAACCGGTTTCTACACCTCGGTTTAACCGAGACCCGGTTTCGACAAAATCGGAATATTCAAACAAACCGAAAAACAACTGCAGCCACCAGACGCTTTCTCTTCCATTTCGTTTCGAAGCTAGAGATTTTATCTTATCGACAATGGTAGCGTGTCTGTTTCTATTTGGACTCTAACGTGGAATTGCTCATATACTACATACATACATACATATGTATGTATGTTTGTATATACGTATCTGATACGTGCAACAGAATGCTGCTGCTTGTATATACGTATCTGATACGTGCAACAGAATGCTGCTGCTACGTAAAAACCAACATTCATTCTACTGCCATTCAATGTTGCCGTTGCGGTTGCGGCCAGAAGGAGACTTGCAAATTGCTAACTTGCACTATTCTCTTAAATGTTTCCGTGGGCTCTATCCATGGTGTTGGCAACAACTGTTTTATTCACAGATGCACATGCACCCAAATACAACCGTATCAACAGTGACAACCAAAACAGCTCAATGCTACAACATTTGAGTACTTCATTGCGAATACATGTGTAATAGGGTGTACTGAAAAACGGGGCTTTTGGAATTTTGGTCGCAAGCGCAGCGGAATGAAAGCTTAATTACGCAAAAGTTAATCTGTTTGTTTGTCAGGGCTACATTTTGCCAACCAAACAAATTGCATTCGTGGTCACATCAGGTTCAAACAATGTGTCAAGACCAGCATATAACGGGCAAAATATTTTTAAAATTTTGTCCAAGAATTGTTTTACAGTAGCATTTTGAAATATTTGATAACATTAAAAAATTAAAAATTCATCTCAAATCTCATATTCTTTCTAAATGTCCATAATTTGTGTAAATTTTACAAATTTTTTTTAAATTTACAAAAATTGTATTGAAACTATGATTGATTTGGATTTCTGGTCAATAAAAAAATATTTTCCCATTACATCCCATGAACGGACGGGGGAGAGATTCCCACAATCACTGATCTGTGCGCTTTCCAGTTTTCACTCACTGATTGGTAACTATAGTTTTACAACGATTCCGAACGGTTTTTTGAGAAGCTATTTCATGGCTTATTACTCGATAGTGTCCCGTCAGGTGGCCGTCGTCGAAAGAAGTTTAAGTTGGTCAGAGCAGGGATCGAACCCATATTGTCTCGCACAACGGCCGCGCACACTAACCGTTGCACCACCGACGGCCAATATTGTTATATGCTTTAGAGGCCCCTTCAGATCACAAAAAAAAACATAATTTTGTAAAATGTACCCTACACGTTAAAATTCTGTATTTTTGTCTTGTTTGGATGCAAATATAACATGTGTTTGAAGTTAGTGGCTAATACAGTATACTTGTGTCCAAACACATTGTGTTTACTATTCAATATTACTTGTTTGAGACACTATGATTAATATATTATAATATACGTGTTCGTGATCCAAATTCAGTTTTTTGTGATACAAAAACAGCTGTGTTTAGTTCACAGTTCCTTTTTTTGGCTTTGCTCTGTCGAGAGCAAAATAATAAATCAGGGACCAAGAGTGATTGTTCTCAGCCTAAGTTAATGTTGTTTCAAGGGTATACCTGTATTTCTGCATTATTCATTAAGTCATTGATTCAGAAATAGTTATTACTGTATTCAGTCGTCAATCGTTCGTTTGGGAGGAAACATACGAATGCCAATAAGTATATGTACGAATAAGTATATGTATGTTTCGGATGAAACACGCATATGGTTCCACGTAAAAGTATGCATCTTTGCAAATAAACATGTTAATGTTTGCTTTTAAATATTAGTGCGTTGCAAATATATGAATATTTGGAGTGTGTTCCAAACATATACATGGTTCCCCCAGAATGTGTCTGAGAGAATATGTTACAGAGACCGTTTTTTTATCAGCGTGTAGAAATGCCAACTTTAACCAGAGAGCACAATTCCCCGCTTGGTCTCATGGTTGATGTTATTGTTTTGTTTACGGCAGATCAGAGTTAAATATTTTCGAATTATTATTCTTTGTCAAATATGATCACAAATATCAATATACTCGTATCATTAATTCAATATATTTTATCTCAGATATTAAAAATGAACTCAAAACTGCCACAGAGTCGAATTCGTTGCGTTCTGAACAGTTGGGTTGATAGATTTAGGGGACTCTCAGATAAACTTTGTTACAAAAATACTGATTGCTGAAAGTAGAGCCTGGAAAATTTTAAATATGTAATTTTGCCTTAACTTTAAAGAAATGCGTTTCAGTGCACCCTAATATCTAATACTCATATGTGCACTTAAATGGGCAAACATGTCTATCAGTGCTACAAAGTAGTAACGTGTGAAATTCAATTGTAACATAAGGGCCATTGATCACTCTTATGAACTTTTAGAAAATTTGGTTTCGCGCAAGTTAACTGAGAATTATAGTGGGAAAGAGAAAGTAATGGAAATAACCTTGACTTTGTTCAAGGTAATGAAAAGAAGGGTGCATCTGGTCTCTTATTTCAAAATTTCATATTAAATTGAAAACAATATCTTTTCAGATGAGGAACATTACAATCTCCGCAGCAGTTTTGTCTACAAGCAAAACTACAGTTTAAGGAGGTTGGAAACCTCTGCTTTTCAAAGGATTTGGCATTTTCGGTCCATGTTTGGAAATAAATACATATCAACGGAATCCCGTTGACCACAGTGTAATGTGATTGCGGAGAGTTACCACCTATCTTTGATCTCTAGTTTCAGCAATAAGTATTTTTTGAACAAAATTTATCTGAGAGTCCCCTAAATTCCTCAACCCAACTGTTCAAATCGCAACGAATTCGACTCTGTGACAGTTTTGAGTTCATTTTAATACCTGAGATAAAGTATATTAGATCTTATTTGACAAAGATATATTTAACTCTGATATATTTAACTCTGATCTGCCATAAATAAAACAATAACATCAACCATGAGATCAAGCCGGGAATTGTGCTTGCTTTCAGTAGCTAAAGCTCCGTATTCAGTTCTCGCGAAATTTCTGTAATATTTCATTCGCACTGCAAAATATTTTCCTGATTTCGTATCAAATGCCCTAACAAAATCTGAAGTGTTCGCATTGGAATTTTTCCTGATTTGATTGAAAGTCAATGCATATTTACGAGGTGGTATTACTACAACAACAAACACACCAAGCCTACAACAATAGGCAGTTGGCTTTGTCTGGTATTTTTCCACAATCAAATTGAGCACACATGTGTTCCAGGAATAAAAGTAAACAAAAAAGTATAAAAATACATGTTTGAGAAACAATAAATACCTAAGAAATGAGAGTAGTAAATAAGTCGGTTATTCTAGTGGTACCACCACATCAATGCGCCGTGATTGAAATGGTTGATTGTGAGATAAAACAGCGTTGCATAAGCAAATCAAGCATTATTTCCCTGATTCCTAGACAAATAAGAAAAAATACCTGATTTGTCGTCTGTCAAAACGTATGGGAAATCAAGCAAATTCTATTGATTTCTTCTTGGAAAAATCAAGAAAATCGATGCCAGTGCGAATGCTGTATAAGAAATGTTGTCATTTATCTCTAAACGAAAAATTTTATTGCGGAGAGTTACCACCTTTCTTTGATTTCAAATTTTATTTATAATCCTTCAATGCACTTACAAAGTACTTTTCGTTGCTAAAACTATCGAAATGTCAAAATTCCGGTCCCAAATAATTGTTTCGGTACGAAATAACTTTCGCTTAACAACCCTGTAATTGATTTTGCTTACGAAATTTTCGCATAGAACTGAGTACCAAGCAAATGAAAAGTGAGCGAAATTTTCGTTATTTTTTATACACGTACTTCTTATGGCAAAAAAAATTTCGGAAGAACTGAATGCGGGCGTTATTAAGTTAGCACTTCAGGTATATAGCCCTCTCTCGAGAATCAAAATGCGGCTACATATACATATGTATATATGGCGACTACATCATGGTGGATGAGCACTTTGTTCATTGCCAAAGGCGAACGTTTCGTTTACTATTCGCCGGTGATCGGTTTTACCCCTATCAAGGTAATCGATGTGACCACAAGCATTCTAAAACAAACGGTCACCATGACCTTTTTGGCCGACAGACAAGTGTTGACCTTCTTTGTTGATACACGTCCACCACAGAAGTCCACTGTTTTGACTAACCTTAGGTTTCTCGTGAGCCGTTATGGAACCACATTACGTCCACGGTTACGAAACGGTGCGAAAAATATTTCGGGTTGCGGTTTAACATCGCCCAATACTCCTTTGAAATAGTCAGATGGTTGTACTTACGGTGGAGTGTGAGTAATCGCGGCACCCATCGCGCGGTTATCTTTTTCATGTCCAAATGTTCATATAAAATGTGAACCCGCTCAGTTTAGATGCATACAACCTCAGCAACTCACGCACTTTCATTCTCCTAACGTCGACTATTATTCCATGGATTTTATTGGCGATTTCTGGCGTAACGACCACATGTGCTGATATGACCACAACGGATTTCAGTAATCCAGTTTTTAACCATTGAAATGGATGGTGTCTGTCCCTGGTATCGGGGACGGTTTTTTACGCAACAAATACTGCTTAGTGACCACACAAAATTCACATTTTTTTCATTTTCCTCGAAATTCACGAGGTTGTCTTCTTTCAATGGCTGTCAAACACAAACTAACAGCCTGTTCCTCGCTCTCGAATAAATGTCGAAAGAAGGTTGTTTTGGGTTCCAAAATCTTTTTTCATCTTTCTCATTTCAAATCGAATGAAAACGTATAATTGTTAACAATTATTCAGTGCAAATTGTGGTTCCCTTGTTTCGAATATGCTGTAATTTAGGTGCAAACATAGAGTCGGTCGAAAATTTCGACTTAGACGACCCCATTTTGAGTCGACTGCGAATGGATGGCTTTTATTCGCTTAGCTTTGCTTTCGAGATCGGGGAACTGGCCATAAACGGCGTAGCTTGCTTAAAATTACACAGTAGTGTATTAACAGTGGATAGTTGCCAGGAGCAGTGTTGATTTTCAATCAATTACCAGGGAAGTTCAAAAATGCACAGAGCTTTACAAACGGCCTTAGACTATGGCGAATTCTATGCACAACTGAAACGAATGAACGAAATTAAAATGACTGTTGTTGCTGCTTACAACTATAACAACTTCTGCTGCTACCATGTATTTGTTGGCACAGGCTACAAAAGTGTTGCCGTATCGCATTTTTCACCCATTACAGCAAAAGTTGCCACATTGCGTAGTATTAAGTGTGAATCGTTTTATTTGGAAAGTCGTAAGTGGCAATAGCTTAGTGGAACAGCCTTAATATTAGCAGCCTGGCAATTACAAGTAATTTTCCAAACTTAGTTTGGTATTAAAAAAGGGTGTTTGGTACAAAATCATGTCAATCTTCTAAAACTTTTTTCTGGTATATGTGATTAGCTTCAACCTCGTTAAATGACGACGGCAGTATCGAGTACTTAGCCATGAAAATGCTTCTCAAAATACCGTTCGGAACCGGTGTAAAACTGTAGCCCCTAATCAGTGAGTCTGAAAACTAGAAAACGCACAGCTCACTGATTGGGAGAGGCTCTCCCCAATCCCTTCATGGGATGTACTCGGAAACTTTGTTTTGCTTTAGTCAAACTCCAGTCACCCATTAAAGTAAGAATGATTTTAGTACCTCCCATACAAAAGTTAGTTGTTAGCTAGTTGTGACAAGATAACTCCCGTAAAACCGAATCAATCTTTCTAAAATTTCGTATTAGACAATATTTAGTCAAATGACACTCTTCTATGGAAAATGAGGGGTTTGTCACTCCCATTCTAATACCTTCCAAAATATGGGCGGCTGTCCGGTTGATCGACACGATATCTCCCGTAAACCCGTAAGCCGATGGTAATGATATTTGGTACAGGGCAATATTTTCCCATAACCTTGTCATAAGCTTACTAATGAACAACTTCGCCATGCCCATTTGTGTACCTCCCATACAAATCTTGGGCAGACAATTGGCTGGTAGTCATCATAAATCTCTAGAAAGATTTAGGAGCCTAATTAAGTTCGGTATTAGATAATATTTTGCGCAATGTCACTCTGCCATTGAATATGGACACATTTCCCACGCCCATTCCCGTAAGGCCGAATATAAATAAACCTTTTTTAATGGAACTCGGGCCCAATGAATGACTTAGGGTGAGGGTATGTTAAAGTCGGTTCCCCCGATTGAAATTTCTGTACTCTTAGAGTAATGACGTATAGAGTAGCCAACTCTCTCAGTAAATTGATGACATTTGGTATGTTGTAGATGGGCGGTTGGATGTAGAAAAGTATTGCTTTAATAATACCAGACAGAGGCAATGGCTCAAACCATCCAACAATAAATCAGCAACGGCATTTCGATTTGTGCGTTACATTATTTGTGTAAATACACAAATACTAACAATAAAAATATAACAAAAAAGTCAAAAATAAGTTTAAATTTCACAGTTTTTCATCAAAACGACATGAAAACTTTAAGTCAACAATTTTTGTAATTCTACCTGGTGTAAGTCAATTTATGTCAAACAACAACTCTATCTCTACTCTCCACGAATAAGTGCGGAACACAATTGCGACGCATCGACGTACAACGTACGGTGTTCGGACGTAAAACGTCGTGAAAATACGTCCATACGTCCACCATGCACACAATAGCGGCGTACAACGTAGCAACGTATTATACATCAACATACATATATTTACATTTTATAATACATTTTATATGTCCTCAGCTCCTCGATAATCTTTTCACTTAAATTATTTCCGCTCATTTTTTTATCAGCAATTGTTTTATTTTATAAATAATTTCACCAAATTTGAATTTTATTTACAAACATCGCCGTACGTGGCGTAAAAAATAGAAATAGACATAATTGAACGTACGACGCAAACACGCCAATACGTTGTCGTCGTCAATTGTGGGCGAGATCATAGGAACATGTGTGTTTTATTTTTGACAGCGTATCATTTTTGACGCCGTACGTCGAAACGTCGCAATTGTGTTCCGCACTATAGTGTGAAAGGAAAAGTCAGATGAGAACAATGGCAACTCCATACGTCATTACTCTATGTCTATACTGGTTTTGTATTTATTTTATTATGGTTGTATTTTTTTGTTACTCTAGCAGTGTCACATCAATAATATCACAGATTTAAATTGTGGGATGCACAACTTATAAAGAGAGTCTCAGTAAGAATGCACTTTTTCATTTTAAAATAAAAACACGTATTTTTTTGAGATAGTTCTGATGTTTTTACAGGATTGTAAGGAAGATATGTATGTTCCCATTAAGTAAAAAAATGCTGTCCCATAACATCCCATGAAGGGATTGAGGAAAGCTTGTCACAATAAGTGAGATGTGCGCTTTCTAGTTTTTACACTCACTTCCGATTAAGTATTGAATAAAATATCCGTCAAATTGAATAAAATATTCCTCTTTTCATGAAATTTTCCATGACTTTTTCACACAGATGTGGCTGTGTCTCACCGATGACGCGTTAGATCTCTGATATGAGCTCAGGAATTGTTTCTGGTTTATTCGTATGACCTTGGAGGCCAGTTGACATCAGAATTTCTTGAGATAAGTTATTTTGGAAACATTGCTGTAATAAATCTATTATTGCATGCGTGGTGTGGCAGGTGGCGAAATGTCGTCCAGAGCCATGCCATCCAGTTGGGCCACTAAAACTCCGTTATCATGTTCCTGTAACGAATGCCGTTTACAGTCACTGCAATTTCGACCTCATCTTCAAAAAAAGTAAGGCCCAATCACGATGCCTGACCAAAATCCTTACCAGACTGTTGCTCGTTGTGGGTTCATTTGTTTCTCATGGATTGGATGAGGATTTTCTGAGCCCCAAATTCGACAATTTTTTGTATACACGAAGCCATTCAGATGGAAATGCGCTTCATCGGAAAAGATGACTTTTTTTTGGAAAAATTGGGATTGCCTTCATATTGCTCCATTACCCATTAAACGAATTGCCGGCGCTTTCCATGGTCTGCTGGTTTAAGCTCCTGAGTAAGCTGAATGTTCCACGCATGAAGGTGAAGGAGTTTTGTCAAAAGTTCACTGCGTAGTGCTACGTGAAATTTAAAGTTGTTGAGAACGATGCCGAATTGATGTTTTCGGGTTTTCGGCAACACTCTCGTTTACAGCTGCAATGTTTTCAAGAGACCGACCGGTAGGTTGACGCACAGGAGCCTTACTGTCCATAACCCATCCAGTTTCTTCAATTTTTTTGACCACTCTTCGCATGATTGACACATTAGGTGCCCGCATAACTTTCCAAATTTTTGTAATAAGTTTTCACAATTATAACCAGTTGTTCTTTCGTAAACCGCTCTAATTTTAATATTCGGGATAAACATGTGTGACAGCTGCCAAATTTCAGAGTTGCAATCTTACCGAGATACCAGGCGTGTTTTCGTTACAAGCTAGCGATTATCGCTTGCTTGCTAGTAATCAAAACGCCAAACTAGCGATAAATTATTTTAATATACAGGGTGTTCTTTTAAATTGAGACGATCACATATATCGAAAAATAGGCGAAATTCAATTTTTTCAATTTCTCCTTCTTAGAACACACGCATTCGATTGTGCAATACTTTTGAAATAAAAAACATCACGTAATCATTGGAAATACTCGAAATTCGTCATCAAAACAATTTATTAATGTAAATGGTGGTGAATACAATAATTTTAGCTTAAAATAAGTGTTCAAAATGATGGCCTGCGACTTCAATGCACTTATTAAATCTCAGTTGTACACAACTGAGAAGTGTGTCTTTCTTTATTCTTGCTGTACATAATTGTGGTTAAACAACAGGCAGCCTAGCATTAAGCTATAACTGTTTTGATGACGAATTTCGAGTATTTCCAATGATTAAATTGAATTTCGTCGATTACAACGCCATATATCATGAACCGAACAAAGTATTTCATTCAAATCATACGTACTTTTAGTCGTAGAATCCGTATCTGCAATAAAAAATATGGCTTCCTATCTTAGTTTAAAAATTACCCCCGCCCCACCTACAAAGCCGTGGGTGGGGGACTATTTTTTTTGCACTAATGTATTTCCCCCGCGGTATGATTAAATTTTGATTATGGACATTTTTTCCGTAGAGTGGCTATTTTTCGAGATATTTGATCGTCTCAGTTTAAAAGAAACACCTTGTCTGACCCGGCAGACGTTGTCCTGCATAATATTTCAAGCGATTTGTATGGGAGGTACCACGCCCCTTTGTCCAATTGGACCGAATAGTAAATCTAAACCACCCAGGGCGCCACCCAAACGCATACAAAAAAATTTATTCAAATCGGTCCAGAAGTTTAGGAGGAGTTCAGTCACAAACACACGTGCAGTAGAATTATATATAACAGTTGTTTCAATAAGAGCGCTACACAAGTTTTTTTAAATAAAACAAAACCGGTTTTAGATACCAATGAAATTCTTTATTCCTGTGAAAGTACGTTCGATGCCATTATGTATGGAACTCGATTTCTTTTCCATGGCCACCACGGGCACGCTTGCAGAAGTCCAGACGCTGAACTTAATTTTCGACGGTTTCCAAGCATAAATCGGCCGATACTGCTGCAATTTCACGTCCGATATTCGTACGAAGTTCATCAATCGTCGCTGGCTTGTTGGCATAGACCATAGACTTGACGTAGCCCCACAGGGAATAATCTAACGGCGTTAAATCGCACGACCGAGGCGGCCAATCGACTGGGCCATTTCGTGAGATAACACGTTCACCAAACTTGGTTTCCAATAATTTGATTGTGGCATTCGCTGTGTGGCTTGTGGCGCCGTCCTGTTGAAACCACATGTCCTCCAAGTCCATATTATTCAATTGGGGCCAAAAATATTCGGTTATCATTGAACGGTAGCGATTCGCATTCACAGTAATGTGCCGGTCTTGATCATCATGGAAGAAGTACGGCCCAATGACGCCGCCGGCCCATAAACCGCACCAAACCGTAATTTTTTCGGGATGCAATGATGACTCATGGATTACGTGTGGATTGCTGTCTGACCAATAACGCATATTTTGCTTATTGACGACGCCATTCAGCCAGAAATGAGCCTCATCGCTGAAGATGATTTTCCGATGAAAATCCGAATCATTTTCAAGTTGTTGCTCTGCCCAATTCACGAACATACGACGCTTATGGTGGTCAAGCGGCTTCAGTTCTTGCGTCAATATGATCTTGTAAGGATGTATGCCAAGATCTTTTCGCAAAATTCGCCACAACGACGCCACAGAGATGCCCAACACTTGAGAACGACGTGTGAGAGACACATTTGGGCTTTATTGAACTGAAGCCTCAGCGGCAGCAATATTCTCGACACTACGGGCACTTCTTTGTCTCACTGGCACGGGAACATTTTGTACTGTGCCTGTGGATTCAAATTTTTCCACTAGACGCTCAATTGTAGCGCTCTTAAAATTGAGCCCACTGACTCCAAATTTCGGTGGTAAATTTTAATAATTTCGACTCGTTGTTGGCTCGTATATCTTTCCATGATGAAATGGCAAACCTTACTGAAGAGAAATGTCAAAAGAGCGGGAAAAAATATGGCGTCGTTTGCTGTCCCTATCGATTTACTTTTGTAGCGTCTCTGTTGAAAACCTCTTTATAAAGATGTAGAATCGTCTTGTTCTAATGCATAGTTTGTAGTTATTCTTGCATATGTGTATTTTTCTCTCCTTGTCTTTGTCTCACAAGGACGATTTCCAACACTATTTTACTGATTTTTCATACTGGCAACTTTCTGCCCTATTCAACCGGAAATACATATACGTCTTACTCTAACGTATGGTTTGTAGTTATTCTTGCAAATGTTTATATTCTTCTGCTTAACTATAACGTTATCCAACACAGTTTTTCTGATTTTATCAGACTGGTAACTTTATGCCTGCTTCGAACTGAAATGGAAGCGGTAACTTCAAGTGCCGCCATATAAAATAAGTGAAAATCTAAGCATGTGGTGTAACCAAACAACGCCTACCCTTTATGCGGAAGGTAACAAAATGGGTGTGGAAAAATTACAATTTTCCAGTAGGTTTTTGCCAAACTATAGCTTAATTTTCAATTTTCATTAAGATCGCTAGCGTTTTACTGAAGTTATCGCGACGACCAACCGGCCGGCCACTCAGCCCAGTTTTTGTATGGGATGTACCAACAGGGGCGTGGCAAATTAGACATTTTTTGTTGGTAAGTAAACATTTACAGAATATTTATTAGCACCTGAGTCGAAGTTAATCACATACATGTATCGGAAGAGTTTTAGAAAAAGCTAAATGTTGCACTAGATTTTTCGTTATTTATGGGAGGTACCAGAAGAGGCATGGCCACAGATCCCAATTTCAATTCCAAACTATGCATTCGCATATGGTAATCGCTGGCAAATTTTGCATTCTGATTGACCCAAAGATACAAGGGATCTAAGTGACACTTTTTGCCGTATCACATGATACAAAATAAAAACATTCCCATGGATGAGGGTATACAAATGTGTATTTTAAGCATTTTAATAACAACTAAAATCCTCATTCTCCAGTTATGTCCTTCACCTTCAACTGAAGGTTTTCCTGTTTTTTGAGAATTTCTAAACGTTTAAATACATACTTTTGTTCTTCACTGTGCGTCCGTCTGTATCCTTTGTGATAGACGAGTATGCATAATACTTAAGCCGAGTGTTTATACACATCTTTATCATAATGTTTGCGTGCTCGTGTGTGTGTGTGTGTGTGTGTGTGTAGTTTTCGAAAGGATAATTATTATTGAAAATTAAATCTATTAAATCGGCTGCAATTAAAATACAACCATGCAATAAAGCATGGCCGAGAGATAGATAAACAGGCACTTACCTTTGAGGGTCGATCTATTTGGCCCAGGAAGAATGTTAGCAAGGATATAATGATGAAATTAACGCCACCAGCAAAATCCGTTAGTTTATCTAACTGCAGTATCGAATTGATGAGAAAGAAGAAGATCTGCATGCTAACGGTCACAATGGCACTGATGGCATAATGGTCATAATCCAAAACATTGATGGCCATTTCCAATGCGTTGCTGTGGTTGGGAGCGTGAGCGTGAAAGTTGGTGGTGATGTTGGGTGTTTGATGTGGGCTGATATGTCGACCTATGGTGTTGCCGTTACTGTTGCTGTTGTCGTATTGGTTGTTGTTGTTGTTGTTGTAGTTGATGTTGCTGTTATTATAGGGCAGTATTACACAATCGAGTGGTCATATAGGTGACAGCCGTGAAGTTGTTGTTACTTTTGTTGCCAGCCTTAAAAACGGTAAAGGATATTCAAGCGAATATCTGAAGGCGGCAGATAACAACTGTATAACTATCAACATCCAGTTGTTTACTACTACGATGTTAACGAGCAGTTGAGTAAAATTTTATAAAAATTTAAAATATAACAATATTGAGCAATTAATTGAACGTTTTTGTGGTTTTCTGTGGGTTGCATTTTATAGCGTTGTCTTTTTCCTTCGTCTTCGTCTTCTTATTGATTTTGTTGGGTTGGTTGGTTGTTGTGGTTGCGACAGTTGCTGCTACTGTTTCTGCTGTTGCTTTTCATTTATTTCATTTTTCAATATCCTGGCCATGTTATAAATAAACGAATAAATGAAAGAGAGAGGGGGAAAATACAAAAAAGGCAGGACATTAAAAACTTGTCGACATGTGTTCATACATTCATATTTTTAAAAGCATTGGCTTTCTTTATTGTGGCATAAAGTTGTTTAATAAATATTAATATTACATATGTATGTATGTATATATGTATGTACATGTGTATGTATTAACAGTGCGACGTCGTTTCATGCTATTGCAAAACCCAAGTGAAAAATGTCTTCAAGGCAACAGGCACAACATTTTTAGTGAGAATTCAAAGATATCAATTGATATTTCCACTTTAATAAAAAAAAAATATTAGAGCCATTTGCTCAATGTTCGGTTAAAGTATCTGCTTACTAATCGGTACTTTCATTTATCGGAGCAATATACTGCTTGTTAAGGTTTTTCAGTTGTAAAGTTTTTCAGATGTTTGACGCTGGCAACTCTAATGAAATGTATGACCATAGTTGTCAGCACTGTAAGATATCAGCTGTTTACGGTATTATCGTTTTTGTGCAAAGTGTGATTTATTCAAATTACGGGGGAAAACAATCAAAAAGACACTGTGGGAAGAAATCCTCAGTTGTCGAGGAACATATATAGTTGTCGAACTGGTGGCAGAACGCAAACCAAATACTTAAATCATAATCAAAACAGCAACAGTTGTCAGATCTGCCGGATAAATTTTAAGTATACATTAAGGCTGTTTTTTTTTCATTAAGCTATCGCCACTCACGACATTCCAAATATAACGATCCACACTTAATACTAAGAAATGTGGCAACATTTCGTGTAATGTGTGAAATAAACTGCGATATGGCAACACGTTTGTAGCCAGTGTCAACAAATACATGGTAGCAACAGATGTTGTTGTAGTTGTAAGCAGCAACAGCAGACATTTTATTTTCGATCATTCGCTTCACTTGTCAAACTCTAACCAAATATATACCAACAATACTAGAATACAAAAAAGTATAAAAACAAAATACATATAATTTTCACAAGTGTAGTGAAAAATGGCATGGAAAAAATGTCATCAAATGTTTAAAGGACTATACCTGATAGATAATTCAACCATGATCAATGTGTATAACATTTACCGCGCATTTTTGTGAACAATCTAGTTGCAATTTGTTTTCAATCGCAAATAAAAGCTATCCTTCAAATTTAGATACCCTGTAGGAAGTGTCTCCATGTCACCGCTTTTGTCAACTATTATGGTGACATTGTCGACAATTTGTCTACACATATTTGTCTGGCTTTGATGTGTAGAGAAATTTATGAAAAATTGACGTCAATGCTTCTTCTTTTCTATTGTTTCGCTTTGTTTGGTTGTGAAAACACGTGGTGTCGCGTACATTTAGTTGGAGATAATTTAAAAAGAAAAAGTGAGTTGTAAAAGACTGATAACATTTTTTTTAATGTAATTTAGATAATAAATATGATTTTAATTTTGAATTTTACGTCTTTTTATTTGGTAAAAAAATGTCAAATGTTGACAAAAATAGCGACAATGGACTACTGATTCACTGGTTCCAATATCTCCATATGGTTCCAAAAGTACCACCTAGTCAGTAGTTCTTGTGTCAGTAGTTCATTCTCAATGACAAGCACATGTTAAATGTCAATAGAATTTTACATTGCCTGGGGTATATTTGGTCAATAGTACTGGTGACACAGTCAATAGTAAGTCAGTACTGTTTCACTATAGACATTTCCTACAGGCTATATATACAAGTATACGTAGTCTTCCATTAAATAAAATAATTCGAACGACTTTACCATGTGTAAGCCATTTTACAGATATCTGTTTTTGAGTCCCACCTTAATAACATTTTCATTCGCAAGAAATGATAACAAAATTTATCTAAGATAACTTTTTGTTGCCATTTCTTGAAATTGAACATGTGGTAACATTGTCATTGCTCAAGTCGGAATTTAAGTGGGAAATTGAAATGCCACTTAATATCGCTTAGGTGTCCCGTACAAATTAAGCTATAATTAACATTAGCGGGGTAAAAAAACACAGTTATTGAATATATGAAATTCTGCTGCCGACGACATTAGAGAGCCGTGCGAAATTGCCCTGACTTGAAAGCAAAAAAGACTTCTAACAATATTTTTTTTAGTTTCTTTTCTGTTACTAAGTAAAATTCATTTTTTCATTTACATACATATGTTCTGACTAAATAAATTTCTAAAGAAAAAAATAAACTCCAAAAAGAAAAAATCATAGCCATTTCGCTAATTTTTTCATGTAGTGCCAAAAATTATGATTTTTTTAAATGTTTGTATGGGAAACCCCCCAGGGGGTTCCATGAGGTGTGCCACTGGCATGGGTGGGTCGGCCCTCCAAAGTTAGTGGGGGTCGGTCATACATTTGGACTCGATTGGGGCACTCAAAATGGCTCAAAGTGGGATTTTTTCAAAATTTCGGACAAATTTCGGAATTTTCAAAAGTCGGAACATCAGAATTCGTTTTAGAGGTATGGTTCCTCGGGCAACGTTTCTCATTTTGATCCCTAGAATACGCGTTTCCTTGTCACTTGGGTGATTTTTAAATCGACCCGCCCTAATGTACATGTAGAACAATAACGTAAAATTAGCTCAATTTTCTTCTGCTTGATACTCAGCTCTGTGCAAGTACCAAAAGCAAAAGCAATTACAGAGTTGTTATGCCAAAGTTATTTCGTAGGAAAACAATTATTTGGGACCATATTTGTGGCATTTCGATCATTTTAACACAAACAAAAGTAGCACCACTTGTATTAAAAACAAAAATAATTTGGCAACAAAAATTTCCGTTTAGAGATAAATGTCAACATTTCTTACGAAAATTTCCCAAGAACTTAGTACGGAACTTAATTACTCAATGCTATAGGCAAAGTGGCCGTCGGTGTGTGCGCGGCCTATGCGCATGAGAATTTGGGTTCGATCGCAGCTCTGACCACCTTACTTTTCTTTCGACGGCGGTCACCTCGCTTAGTGATGGCGACACTATCGAGTATTTGAAAAATGTACCGTGAAAATGTACCATGAAAAAGCTTCTCAAAATATCGTTCGGAACTGGTGTAAAACTGTAGGTCCCAATCAGTGAGTTTGAAACTAGAAGGCGTACAGCTCACTGGCAAATATTTTTTATAGGCAAAGTAATGTTGAACCTTTTACGGCGAACCTATATGCACTCGATCTTTCAGATCGATTCGACAATCGATAATCAACAAATTCCACTATGTATTGTCATGTGATTTCTCCAAAATTGTTTGTACCCAAGATCGGCTAAATTTACCTCGATAATGTGGCCGTCGGTGGTGCAATGGTAGTGTGCGCGCCTCTTGTACATGAGATCCTGGCTCCGATCCCTGCTCAGACCACCTTAACATTTCTTTCGACGGCGGTCACCTCCCATAGTGACGGCGACACTATCGAGTATTTAGCCATGAAAAAGCTGCTCAAAATACCGTTCGGAATCGGTGTAAAACTGTAGGTCCCAATCAGTGAGTGGAAACTGGTAAGCGCACAGCTCAGTGATTGTGTAAAGCTCTCCCCTTCATGGCATGTAATGGGAAACCATTTACTTTTTTTAATGTTATTATCAGGTCACATATCATTTCAAAACCAGAGTGGTATAAGCATTTTCAGTATGATACTGTGTGAACAGGAAATGGAAATGTAAACGAACTGCACTTCACTGAACACGTACATTAATGAAAACACATACAAACATGATTGATATCAGAGTTGTGTTATTTGAATAGCTGAATTTGCTTTCTTTATTTTCTAAATAATTAAAAAATTTAAGAAATTCTAAATAAATTCCACATTAAAATTCCGTTCATTGAATAAAAGGTTATTTTTACAAATTCAGAAAGAAATAAATAGAAAAAATTATTGTCTTTGACAGAATTGTATGATAATAATACATACAAATACAAAAATGTCAAAAATAAATCGAGAAAAAATGCGTGTGAACATCTTTTTGCCGTAGATTGATAATCACGACATTAGCTTAATGCTATGAACAGAATTGGTGCGTACTGCGTATTTTACGCAGCGTAAATTTACGCAGGTCAAGAAAACGCAGTGGAAATACGTCGTATGAAACACAATAACGCCGTAACGTACGACGTAAAACTAAACACAGCTGATAAAGTTGTTTACTATTTGTGAATGCGAACATTGCAAAAAATTAATAATGGAAAAAATTAATCAAAAGCATACAAATGTTATGAAAATTATTAAATTAATAAACATAATGTTTATTTTAAATAAATGTTTTGAATTTATGCGTAAGCGTTTACGGAAATAATTTATAATTACAAGTTTTCTTTTTGTCAACAACTGATAAGGTGACCATATGTAAAAAAAAGTACTTCACAAATGAAACATAAACAAAAACTCAACTAAAAAGCTTTTTTGTACTTAATTTTATTTATATATTATTATTTTAAATGTTAATAAGTAAAAATAAACAATTTCTTAAGTAAAAAGTAACTTTAATTACTGAAATACTTAAAATATTAAAACAATATGGTCACTCGGTACTGTTTTGTACGCCGTACGCTGGCGTATGAAATAGAAATAAATCTATTTTCAGCTGCTGCGTACTTGCGTATTTTACGACGCCGTCGTGATTCTGCTCATTTCCATATACACAAATGTGTTCTATTTTTGGCGACGTATTTACGCTGCGTAAAATACGCAGTACGCACCAATTCTGTTCACACCATAATTTGTACGGGCCGGCTAAGCGTAAGTTTAATTTCCCACTTAAGTTAAAAATAGAACGGAGTGCAAAGATGAATAATTAATGAAATATTTGCAATGTAAATCAGAGATATGTGGTAAATCTCTGTAATACAATTTTCCGCTTAGAGATAAATGACAAAATTTCTTATGAAAATTTCGCAACAACTGAATACGGGGCTTTAAAGTCCGACTTGATCAATGACAATGTTGCCACATGTTAAATTTCAAGAAATGGCAACAAACAGATAAATTTTGTTATCAATTCTTCTGAATGAAAATGTTGACAAGAAGGAGAGATGCAAACAGAAATTTAAAAAAAGGCTTACACAGCAAGTTCATTCAAATTATTTTATTTTATATAGCTCTAAACTTGAAGGATACATTTTTATTTACGATTGAAAACAAAACTGGAATTAAATTGTTCACCACAACGCGCGGTAAATCTTATACACCTTGATCATGGTAGAATTATCTATCAGGTATAGTCGATTAAACAGGTGATTTAGTTTTTCCGTGTAATTTTTCGTTTCACATGTCAAACTCATATGTATTTTGTTTTAATACTTTTTTGTATTCTTGTATTGTTGGTATATATTTGTGCAGAATTTGACAACTGAAATGAATGAACAAAAATAAAATGTCTGTTTGTTGCTGCCTACAACTGCAACAACATCTGCTGCTACTATTTGTTTGTTGGCACTGGCTCGTAGTATTAAGTGTGGATCGTTTTTTTTTTTGTGAAGTCATAAGTGTCAATAGCTTAAAACCGCAGTTACCCCTACCTAGATTATCGCTTTATCGGGATTACAAATGTCAAACTCTATAAGAAAAAAACGTCGATAATCCCGAATTGCGATAATTTTGGTAGGTGTAAATGCCGCTTAAATCAGAGAAGTTATGAAACTAAGATATATTATATTTGATAGCAGTTGACAAGAGGGCAATTTCTTTTAATTTGCATGACTCGAACTGTCAAGAAAGGAATATGGATGTTAAATTATTATAAAATTAAAAAACACAAAAAGTTACTATAGCTTAAAGCCATGTTAGACTATCAGTGTAAATATAACGATTTGCGGAGAGATAAACAGAAAGAATCAAATGATCATTCTCCTTACGATTTAGACCAACAGCTTAGAAGAATGAAAAAACATCTATCTGCAAAGTTATAAAGAGAATACAATAGATATAAAGTAAAAATATAATAGGGATAAAGAATATTGTGATCTTTTTTATTTTTATTTTTTTGTTTTTTTAGGAAAAATCAAAAAGTTATCATCTATTCGATTCTCTTTCAGCAAATGAAAATTTAGATATATACAACAATTTCTATAATAGTGTAACATAGCCTTTACTGTTGCGTTCATCGTATATTGGATCATGCGAGGTCTTACTGTATATCAATATGTGACTTTATTTTATATTTGTATGTACATACTATTATTTATCCGACCATACTGCTACATTTTTATAGGGAGTCATTTAACACATATGTGTATCAATATAAATTACTAAATATTGCACAGACATAGTCAAATAGAACTGTACATGAAATGTGAATTGAAAAGCCGACAAAGTTACAAAGTTAGAACCAAAATGTAGATAGTTTTATTAACCGATATATATAAGTATGTAAAGGGTTTTTCAACAGAGACGCTACAGAAGTAAATCGATAAGGACAGCAAACGACGCCATATTTTTTCCCGCTCTTTTGACATTTCTCTTCAGTAAGGTTTGTCATTTCATCATGGAAAGAAATACGAGCCAACAACGAGTCGAAACTATTAAAATTTACTACCGAAATTTGGAGTCAGTGGCCTCAACTTTAAGAGGCCTCAACAAAAAGCGATGAGGCTCATTTCTGGTTGAATGGCTTCGCCAGTAAGCAAAATATGCGTTATTTGTCAGACAGCAATCCACACGTAATCCATGAGTAATCATTGCATCCCGAAAAAATTACGGTTTGGTGCGGTTTATGGGCCGTCGACGTCATTGGGCCGTACTTCTTCCGTGATGATCAAGACCGGCACGTTACTGTGAATACGAATCGCTACCGTTCAATGATAACCGCATATTTTTGGCCCCAATTTGATAATATGGACTTGGAGGACATGTGGTTCCAACAGGACGGCGCCACAAGCCACACAGCGAATACCACAATCAATTTATTGGAAACCAAGTTTGGTGAACGTGTTATCTCACGAAATGGCCCAGTCGATTGGCCGCCTCGGTCGTGTGATTTGACGCCGTTAGATTATTTCCTGTGGGGCTACGTCAAGTCTATGGTCTATGCCAACAAGCCAGCGACGATTGATGAACTTCGTACGAATATCGAGCGTGAATTGCAGCAGTATCGGCCGATTTATGCTTGAAAACCGTCGAAAATTGGGTTCAGCGTCTGGACTTCTGCGTGCCCGTGGTAGCCATGCAAAAGAAATCGAGTTCCATACATAATGGCATCGAACGTACTTTCACAGGAATAAAGAATTTCATTGGTATCTAAAACCGGGTTTGTTTTATTAAAAAAAACTTTTGTAGCGCTCTTATTGAAAAACCCGTTATGTTAAACTTGATTTCCTATTACATCCCTTGAGAGAAGACCTTCGTAAAATCAGTGAACCATAAAATAAAATATTTTCCCATGAAAGGATAGGGGAGATTTTCCCGCAATTAGTGAGCTGTGGGCTTCATAGTTTTATGGCCTTATCATGTAAGTCACTTTCACATTCACGTCAATTTTCGTCCTCATTTCTTGACCAAATTAAGAACCTGAAGAATGATTTGTGATAAAATATGTACTGTTTCTGGTACATTTTACGTAAATATTAACGAATACCTTTCGGTAAACACTTAGTTTGTTTAGTATGCGATGTCTAAAATTGCATATGAAGTGAATGTGACTTGTCTGATAAGCCCGTTTTACACCGGTTCCGAACGGTGTTTTTGAGAATCTTTGTCATGACCAAATACTCGATAGTGTCGGCGTCACTAAAGCAAGTGGCCGCCGTCGGAAGAAGTGTAAGGCACACCGAACAGGAATCGAACCCACGTACTCATGTACAAAAGCTGCACACACTACCATTGCACCAACGTACGGCCAGGAATAAGGTAAATACTAAAATAGTTTGTACCGATATAATACTCGTATTAATGAGAGTACACTTCCATTCAAAAAAAATCAACGAGTGTTCGAACTCACGGGCGATGTGTTAACTAACACCTTATTGTTTCACGGTACCTGTTCGATTTCTATGAACACATTAGTACATGTAGCATTGGAAAATAAAACAAAAATCAAGCTCTTTTAAACATTAATAAATTCATTTAATAAGTATTGATAAAAGTTTATATGATGTCCAGAATGCAGTTACTTCCAAAAGTGATTATACGAAATGTACTTACTTCCATATACATATGTATATAAAAATTAATGTTTGTCTGTATGTCCTTTATAGAATCGTAAACTATGCATTTGATCATGTGATGATCTTTAGCAAAGTTTTCAAAGGTTTCTGAGTTGGTACGACCAATTTTCGACAGATGGCGCCACTGTCACTCCAATGAATTTCATATATTGCCCTGACAGTTCATGCTACTTTGAATTTAAACGAAAATCATACGGAACCAGACTTTCAGTGAAAATAAAATTTGAAGACAAAAGAACATTTGCCGGGTCAGCTAGTTATACGTAAAATTTAGTTTAAAATTGTTTTGTTGTGGTTTGAAATCGTTTTTTTTTGTACTGAAGGCTCTTTTGATATTGCACTTTCTTTAACATTAGATGTAATATTGTTAAAATAAATAAAGCAATATTTAGCTCAATGAAATAATTGTTTGTGTCATAAACACAGCGACGACAAAAAGTATTGAATAGTATAGAGAACTTATTGTACTCTTTTCCACTGTCATGTAGAGAGTCTGAGTAAAAGAGCATAAACGAGTCTTATTCTCTTTATACAATATTTCAATTCAAAAAGCATAAATGTTTCAAAAGGCGTCAATGTTTCACATCAAAATTGTGAATGGACCAAGTTATGACAAAAAGAGGGTAATACGTTTTGAATCATTCGCCAGAGCTTTTGAGTCATACAATTCGTTCCATGAGTTCTACATACTATTCAATACTCTTTGGCGACGATGACCTGCTACATCAATAACATCATCAATAAATTCCAGTGACAGTGCTTTCCTCAATGGTCTATTATTCCAACAAACCCCAAACATTTTTTGCTTAGTAAAGTAAAATTGCTCGTAGTATAAACTTCTCACACAATAACATATAAAAATACAGGTAGTTGCAAACATTTTTCGTTTGCCCAAAACGTGTTATAAGTTTGGTGGTACTATCTATATCTCTTTTGCGGAAAACGAATAAATGTTCGCTTGCCGCAATTATATTCCCAAAACGGACTTAATTTACCTGAGATTTTATTTTGGGGTAACGAAATTATTTTTCGTATCAAAGTTTGTATATCCTTATTGCTATTGAATACGGCAAAAAGTTTAATGCATAGCAGCAGTCATATTAGACCAGAGGTATCTTGGGATCAAATTTGTTTAGACCGTCTGATTGGAAGGCTGCTTGGTCATGCACATGTTTAGTTCCAACATTGCTTCGATAGGAAGACAATGTTGTTTCATTTAAAAACAAGAATGAATTAATATTTAAATTGTTTTCGTTTTGTTTATCTTTCATTAATATTAAGCATTTTCAATGCTTACCGAGTGATGCCGAGTATGAATCGTGGTTTGTGTGAATGCTACAAGTTAAACGAGTTCGACACTTTCATACTTTAAGCAATTCTTGTTTTTTGCTAACTCATTGCTTTTCACTGCATAGATTAATTTATTTATAGATTTGTTATCCGTCTCATCTGACGTTTCGCTTTGCGCTTCTTGAATTAGGAAACGAACTTCTGTCAGCTGTTTTTCTGTTCAATTACAAAAATTTGTGCGAACAACGTACAAAATTCTCAAGTTTTACTTTTTTTTTTGCATTCACGATGTTCATATATGTATTTACATATTTTGCACATTCACAGTAAAAATTTCAGCAGTGTTTGTCAAACCTCAGCGGCAGAACTGAACTCTACAAGTTCGCTTCCCTTCAATCATTAAACCGATGAGCAATACAGTTAGTCCAACGTTTCTCCAATTTTTGTATCCCTTCAAAAATATAGGATTTTCCGAGGTCCATAAAATATACATTTGTTTGATCAATAATTTCTTCGTTGGAGCTAAATCTCTTTCCACCGAGCCATGTCTTTAGGTTTGGAAATAGGAAATAGTCACAGGGGGCAAAATCCGGAGAATATGGCGGATGAGGTACCAATTCGTAGCCCAATTAAACAACTCCAAACAATCCTTTGAAATTGTCACACGATTACGTTTATGGTCAATTGAGAGCAAACGCGGCACCCATCTTGCAGACAGCTTTCTTAAACCCAACTGATCATTAAAAATCGAAACCAGACTGCTATATGAAATGGCTATGGCATCAACAATCTCACACACTCTTACTCTTCGATCGGCCAACACCATATCGTGGATTTTTTCGACATTTTCGGGTGTATTGACCTCAATTGGCCGTCCAGAACGTTCCGCGTCATTGTACTTGTGCGACCACAACGACAGTCAGTATAGCACTTTTTTACCATTGAATTCGATGCTGTAGAGTCCCCATAGTATTTATCAAGCTTTTCCTTGGTTTGATTGACGTGATTTTTTCTCAAAAAATATTGTTTAATGAGCACTCGAAATTCACTTTTTTCCATTTTAAAAAAAATGCACGAGGTTGTATATTTTGAACAGCTGTTAAACGCAATGGTATATTAACAGGTGGTAGTTGATTCTAAAAGGATGTACAAGTAGAGAAGAAAAAACTACCGAAATTTGGCAACCCTAGTAGAAGACAAGGCGACTTTCGAAAGTCCGATACGGGAGAAACTCTATGAAGCAATGTCTGAGCTTGGTATTTCTGCAAAACTCATACGCCTTTGCAGGATGACCTTGACGAACACAAAATCCGCAGTGAAAGTTGGTGAGGATCTTACCGAACCTTTCGAAACTAAGCGAGGCCTCGCGCAAGGCGACACACTATCGTGCGATCTCTTTAACATTTTAATGGAGATCATTATGAGAAAAGCTGCAGTCAACATGAATAAAATAGATATCATTGGGCGCACAATGCGAGAAGTTACTGCTGTTTTTTCGAGAATTGAGAAGGAGTCAGCAAAAGTGGGTCTGACGGTAAATGAGGACAAGACAAAATGAATGGTTTCAACGAACAGGGCCTCCACGCGATTAGACCAAAGCGTGAACGCTGATAACCGTTATAACTTCGAGGTAGTGGACGAATTTGTATATCTTGGATCTGCCGTAAACAAAAACAACAACGTCAGCCTTGAGATCAAGTGGAGAATTGTGCTTCCGAATAGATGTTATTTTGGGCTAAGCAAGCACTTTAGAGATAAAGCCCTCTCTAGAGTAACAAAAGTACAGCTGTACCAGACTCTCATTCAACCTGTCTTGCTTTATGGTGCAGAATCCTGGGTCCTATCGCAAGCAGATGAAACATCTGTAGGAGTCTTCGAGAGAAAAATACTCCGAAAAATTTATGGCCTTATAGTGCACACCGGCGAATATCGGCGACGCACGAATCATGAGCTGTATGAGCTTTATCCTGACATTGACATAGTTAAGCGGATCAAGATAACGCGATTGCGCTGGCTAGGCCATGTCAGTAGAATGGATGAAGACGAACCAGCACGAAGGGTTTTCGAAACCGAACTCGAAGGAAGACGAAAAATAGGAAGACCAAGACTCCGCTGGAGGGATCAGGTTGACGAATCCCTGCGTACACTTGATATTGCCAACTGGAGAAATAAAGCAAAAGATCGCACTGGTTAGCGAAATATGTTATCTTCGTTTTGGAAGGTCCCTGACCCACCGGGGTTGTCCGAGACCAGATAAGTAAGTAGTAGTAGAAAAGAACCAAAACAGTCGACGCGATTCACTCAAACGCATTTCATTCCCGCGTCATAACTTGATTATTTCATACTTTTTACACACTTTATGTAATTTTATTGAAATACATTTGGAATTTCTATAGTTAGATACAATAACATCATCAGCAAACTGCTCGTGTATTGAAATATTCAACGAAGAGAGTAAAAGAGAGAGAGCAGAGAAACGACGCGCTTCAATCGTTTTCTTTGTTGGCATTCTACTCCATGAGTAAATTTTCTTCTCTATACCATAGTTGTTTTATGCTTGATGGGAACAGTGTTGCATTTCATATAACTACGAGGGAAGTTCGAAAAGTCACGGACTTATTGATCCGACTCGTATAAGTATAAATTAATCTATGTTCCACTGAAAGTGAAGTGAATGAATATGCGTCATTACTTTTTGTGAGTGTCTCGTGGGTAGATTTTTTTTCTATTCACGAAGATGTCTAATTTCCAAGACATGAAATTAAAAACAATTTGCACAGTATTATTAGTGTCGTTGTCACTAGACAAGGTGAAAATCTGTAAAAGAAATGATAGGTGGCAAATGCGAAACTTGAACCCACGCTCTTATACCTAAATGTCGGACATACCAACGGTCTCAACTTACTGCTCGCTCACGTTACGTTACTCACTGCTCACGTTTTGTGCACAATATAGGCACTTGGGGATATAAAGTATTAAATTTGGTACCTTAAAATATTCATCGCAAACTTATAATGTTTATTAATATTCTAAATTTCAAGTCATTTTTGGAAATGGAAGACATGAACTAACTGTGGACAGAACGGGCGATAGAGCAAAGCTCAATCGATTTAGAAACTATATGGAGAATGTTGGTATGAATGATGGTGGTGAATTATTTATGTTATACAAATCTAAACTAGATCATAAAAATATATTTATACTGAAGCTCAAAATAAACATGACTTTGCTAATCACATTGTCCATTTTGTATAGACCCTGACTGTCTTTTAGACTACAACAATATATGTAGTTGTACTGAAGTTCTAAATAAACCTGACTTTATTAACCACATTGTTCATTATTTTCAGACCATAACTGTCTGTGAATTATATTGTATATATGGATAGATGTATATGCCTTCATATCCTTGCCCCTATGTGTATTTGTGTTTGAATGTATTTGTGTGTAGGACATCCCACAAATATATGAGTGTACGTGTGTACGTGAAATGTTCAATAAAGTTATTTTTTCCTTCTTCTTGAGTATTAATAAGTTTTTACGAAGTTATTTCTACACCGAACACAACAACCGAATTTTCCATCGCCAAGATATTAATATTCACTGGCTTCCATTTGTACATCTAGATATTGCGTAATTGAACATTCTACACGTGTTTAGATGAAGACTAATAGATGTAAATTGTTTAATAGGCATCGCTTCGATCCACATGATATTTTTGAGAAAAGGAAATTAATGATTTCGTTTTGTATTCTGAGTTGCGCGCAGTATGATTAATTTAATATTGTGTTTTCTTTTTTTTTGTTACTTTTGTTTGAGTTTCTTTTCATTCTTTTTTGCTCGAATTTAAATGTAACAAGCGAAATGTCTTTCAAAACTTGCAAGGAAGGATGTTAAATAGTCAATATTTGTCGAATCGGACGTAAAATGTTTGCCCAAAGCAAAATATGCAAATAGGCCTGTATAGAAATGTATTTGTGTTTCTCTACAGTTAAAAGTACCCGAGATATGACGGCAACAAAACATTAAAAATGTTGCTTAGTTTGAGTTTTATTTTGAGGAAGCCTAATATTGAGGCGAATATTTAAAGACAAAATTAATATAAACTTTGAATCGAGGATTTCAAAATAGGAACAACAACTTTTCATAACAACAACAAGATATTGATTTAGTATATTTGTCTAGGATTAGAAACGGCACAAAGGAACCAAAGGAACTTTTAAAATTGTCAAACATGTATGTATTTATAATAAGGCAAATGCAAAGAAAGAAACGTTTGGAGGTCGCAAACATTTTTCATTTGCTACGTTACTCAACGTTGACCGCCACAGTTGAAACGTTTCCCCCAAATAAAAATGTTTATTGTAAATGTAATTTCCACTGTTGTCAATAAACTTTCATTTACTTTCTTACTTATCCGGTCTCGAACAACCCCGAGCACTCAGGGACCTTACAAAATGAAGATAAAATATTTCGCCAACCAGTTCTATCTTTTACCTTATCTCTCCAGTTGGCAAGACCAAGTGTACGCAGGGATTCGTCAAACTGATCCCTCCAACGGAGTATTGGTCTTCCTATTTTTCGTCTTCCTTCGAGTTAGGTTTCGAAATCTACTTTGATCCGGTTAACTATGTCAATGTCGGAATAGTACTCATACAACTCATGGTTCATGCGTCGACGATACTCGCCATTGTGCCCTATAGGACCATAAAACTTTCGAAGTAGTTTTCTGTCGACGACTCCTAGAGATGTTTCGTCTGCTTGCGATAAGACCCAGGATTCTGCGCCATAAAGCAAGACAGGTTGTATGAGAGTCTGGTTCAGCTGGACTTTTGTTACTCGAAAGATTGCTTTATCTCTAAAGTGATTGCTTAGCCCAAAATAACATCTATTCGCAACGTTGTTGTTGACGTTGACTTTGTTGTTTTTTATTACACCAGGTCCCACGTATATAAATTCGTCAAACACCTCGAAATTATAAGGGTTATCAACGTTCACGCTTTGGTCAAATCGCGTGGAAGACTTGCTCGATGAAACCATTATTTTTGTCTTGTCCTGATTTACTGACTCCTTCTCAATTCCCGAAAATACCGCAATAACTTCTCTCATTGTGCGTCCAATGATATTTATATTATCAGAATACGCGAGCAGCATGTGGCTTTTGCTGCTGATGGTTTTATCCATGTTGATTCCAGCGTTGCTCATAATGATAACCATTAAGATGTTAAAGGCCTCCCTTAGTTTCAAAAGGTTCGGTAAGATCCTTACCAACTTTCACTGCGGATTTTGTGTTCGTCAAGGTCATCCTGCAAAGGCGTATGAGTGTTGCAGGAATACCGAGCTCAGACATTGCTTCGAAGAGTTTCTTCCGAATTGAGCTAGCGAAGACCTCCTTATAATCGACAAACAGATCAGATCATAGGTGTCGATTTGTCTTTCGTGGGTCTTCTCCAGGTTTTGGCGTAGCGTGAAAATATGGTCAGTTGTCGATTTTCCAGGAATAAAGCCACAATGATATGGTCCCATCAGGTCAGAGATAATTGGATTTAGTGTTTCGCACATTATACTTGATATGACTTTATATGCTATGGATAAAAGGGTTAGTCCACGGTAGTTGGTACAGAGATTCGGGTCACCGTTTTCAAATATGGGGCATAGTACACTGAGACTCCAATCACCGGGCATGCATTCATCTAACCAAATTTTGTTAATGAGCTGATACATGCACCTTAATAGCTCATCGCCGCCAGCCTTAAACAGCTCCACCGGTAATCCATCGGCTTCAGCGGCTTTGTTGTTCTTAAGCCGGACAATAGCTGTTCTGGTCTCGTCTTGGTTAGGAGGGGGCAATCGACGTAGTCATCCAAATTGTGATCAATTGTCTCATTGGCATTGTATATTGTATATCTTGTATATCTCAGGTACCAGTGGCGCTGATAAATGATCTCTCCATATTCCCAAAATGCTGTGCACATCTGCGATTAGATTTCCATCCTTGCATTTACAGAAGGGGGCATTGAACCTTGTCCATTAGTTCTGTTCTTGACTTCTTGGTATAATTTTCGGGCTTCGTTCTTCCTTCTGTATATCTCAATTTCCTCACTCTCGCGTTGTCTCCACTAACGATTCTTACGCCTAAAGAGACGGTTTACCTACTTTCTTTTACCTCTATACCGCTCAGTCGTAGCTCGCGGCGCAACTGACTGAAGCATTGCCATACGTGCAGCGTTCTTTTCATCATTTGCTATGCGACACTCTTCATCGTACCAAGGTTAGTTGCGAACCGGTTTTCCAAAACTAAATACGGTTGTTGCGGCAGTTAATATAGAGGCGGAAATAGGTTTCCACTGCGCTTCAGGATCATCCTCGGGAGGGGTGGGTTCTGTGCCAAACGTTGCGAGAGCTTCCTTGAGTGGCTGTGGCTACCTCTGGTAATTGCAGCTTTCCTATGTCCAGCTTCCTCTGCGTCTGGTTTCGTACGATTTTCGCTCTAGTTAATCTTGTGCGAACCTTTGCTGCTACCAGGTAGTGATCAGAAGCAATGTTAGCTCCTCTTATCACTCGTACGTCCATTACACTGAATGAGTGCCATCCATCAATTTCCACGTGATCAATTTGGTTCTTCGTTCTTTGATCAGGGGATACCCAAGTAGCCTTGTGTATGTCTTTAACGACCGTGTTTTTTGCAGCGGCAAAGTCAATCAGTCTCATACCGTTATCGGAACTGTCAGCAAGTAGACTGAAATTGCCAATAGTTGGATGAAACACATTCTCCCTTCCTACTTTGGCATTAAAATCTCCTAGTACAATCTTAATGTCATGGCCAGGGCAGCGGTCATATGTTTCCTCTAGGCGCTCATAGAATATGTCTTTGGTATCGTCATCTCTTCTCTTCTGTCGGGGTATGCACACAAATTAGAGAAATATAAAAATATTTCGGTTTTATGCGGATTGAGACTAGATGGCGCAGTCTTTTGCCAAATACAAATCCGCAACCAAATTCATGTGTTTTCTCATGGCAGCTGTAGTATACATATGTCGCAGTTTCTTTTCCTAGTGCAGCCATGTCGTGTCCATCGCATTTCCTGGATAGCGGTAATGTCATCCTTATAACTTTCAAGGACATCTGCCAATTGAATTCTTGCACCGGATCTATATAGAGTTCTCACATTTGATTTGATTGCAGCCGCCCATTATGAATCAGACGCTGACCATGATGCAATATGCCGAACCTGGATTTTCTACTTTTGGTTTCTAAGGACAAAATAATATGCCCGATATCTTGATGAGCTTCAGTGACAGGGTCACCTAATAAACCTGAGACGTATCGATAATCGCATAACCAATTAGGCTGCTCATTTGTTCCGGCTTCTCACTCTAGGATATACTGCGTGGAGGAAGTGAGCTATTTGGACTGCCCAATAAAGGAAACATTTCTTGCCACTCCCAAGAGAATAGTTATCAAAAACTTTCCACTCCCCATGTCCTCATGATTGACATCACCAGGCACATTACCTGGACGGCTCCAGGTAGGAGTGTCATTTGACATTTTCGTCCAGTAACCTACTGACTACGACTACCTTTGGTGCATTAATTCGAATTTCGAGAAAGTATTTTCCAATATTTATTCACTTCAGTAATTCATTTAATACTACTAAAAACTCAATTCGATTTCAATTGATTTTTCTTTATCTTTTTGAGTGTGTCCGTGCTCACTTATTCGTAGTGTCTAGGGCAACTCCCCGTGAGTTTGTTGGTCCACCATAAAGACAAGATGAACTTTTCTAATGGAATGTGTTGATTGACATTGATACGAGAATGTATTGGTAAGAAGAAGTATTTGGTAAATAAAGAAACGCATTGTTGATTGACACTGGTATTGAAATGTAAGATAAAGCTGAGGAAGTAAATATTTTCTCATTTCCTTTGAACTTTGATTAATCAAATATTTATTAGCTGAAGATAAATTTATAACTGATTATAAATAATATAATTTCATTGGATTTTTTCCTTCTGCATGCGTTAGCTAGTACCTGACACCATGGTAAGATCGTGTTTTTCAGGAAATTTGGCTGAATATAGTTAGGTTTATTATACAAAATTAACGCATTACTGGTACTTTTTCTTAAAGAAAAACCCCATTAAAAAATTCCGCCTGTGTCAAAATTTATAGACTTTTGGCCGGTATTTTTAAATGTGTAACACTGTGCGGCGTGTAGTTTTATGCCTGGAAAATCAACAACTGACCGTATTTTTACGCTACGCCAAATTCTGGAGAAGACAAACGAAAAACAAATCGATACCTATCATCTGTTTGTCGATTTCGATAGCCCGATACGGGAGAAAATCTACGAAGCAATGTCTGAGCTTGGTATTCCTGCAATTTAATACGACTTTGCAGGCTCTCCTTGACGAACACGAAAGTTGGTAAGGATCTTACAGAACCGTTCGAAACTAAGCGAGGCCTCATGCAAGGCGACACCCTATCGTGCGATCTCTTTAACATCTTAATGGGGATCATTATGATAAAAGCTGCAGTCAACGTGAATAAACCCACCAGCAGCAAAAGTCACATGCTGCTCGCGTATGCTGATGATATAGATATCATTGGGCGCACAATGCGAGAAGTTACTGCGGTGTTTTCGAGAATTGAGAAAGTCAGCAATACAGTAAAAGACGACATGATTACCATGATTACCGAAATTTTTCTTCCCCAATTGGATGAATTGGGACTGGAGAACATGTCCAACAGGACGGTGCAACGGAGCACATTGCCCGAGACACAACAGATATTCTGAAGGAAGCATTTCCAAGTCACTTAATCTCGCGTTTTGGTGATTTGCACTGGCCTGCCAGATCACCTGATGTAACCCTTCCAACTTCTTTTTATGGGGTTTTTGAAGTCGCGGGTTTACGTCAACAATCTTCAGACTCTGGAAGCCCTGAAGGAGAATATTGGACAAGAATGCGAGAAACTGTAGCCCAAAGATCTGGCAAGAGTGATGGAAAATGCCATAAAACGAGCCCGTATGGTCATCAACTCTGGCGGCCGATATCATTTTCTCAATTTGATTGAATAAATTCTAATGGATTAAGTAAACAAATTTTAAAAAAATTACAATAGAAGAATATTGGGTGATTACTTTTGCCCCACCTTGTATGTTATCTTCGTTTTGTAAGGTCCCTGAACCCACGGGGTTGTTAGAGACTGGATAAGTAAGTATGTTAGATATTTGACGCCGGCAACTCTGATGTAATGTATCACTATAGTTGATAAGATATCAGCTCTTACTTTATTATTGTTTTTGTGCCAAGTGTAATTTATTCAAATTTTGGCGAAAACAAACCAAAAGACACCGTGGGAATAATTTCTCAGAAAACTTAATACTTAAATCATAAAACAATAAAAACAAAACAGCTGTTGTTCACAGTTGTCAGCTAGCTGTTTGCATTTATCGTTCCGATAAACTACTAACCGGTATTAGACCCGGGGGTATCAATGACACAGCTGATCGGCTATGTAGTAGGAAAATAATAGAGAACAGAGAGGATGGGCGAGAGAACAATAAGCAACCAGAAGCAAACCATGCAGCAAACTAAGTTTAAATAGCGTTTAATTGATACTAATGACAGCTAAATTATGTTTTATGTTGTTTGCATCGAACGAAAACACACATTCCCTTTTATTTCTGTTCGTTTTATGTACAACCAAAGAGTAAAATTCAACAGCATCTCGAACTCGATGAAATGGCCTACTACCTCATTGCCATCGAGAGAACGTGAATAGACTCTTAGAGAGACAAGACTAGAGACTCTTGTCTATTGCTTTGTGATTAGACCTCCTGCAAAAACGATGTACTAAAGTAGACAGTCCAAATCTCTCTTCACTCGAATGCCAATAAACGAAACGACTGAAGCGTTAATCGTTCTCTGCTCTCTCTCTCGCTCACCCTCTTCATTGAATATTTCAATATACGAGCAGCTTTTTGATAGTGATATTGTTCATAACTATACAAATTAAAGGCCTGCAACGTTACATTAATTTTACTTGTACAAACAGATAAAACAAGTAAGAACCTGACATTATCGGTACAAATACAACAAAGAGTAGAACACAACATGTGCTCATGCGTTTTGGATTGAGAAGAGAGCGTATCATCTCTTTCTCTAGCTCTTATTGTAGTGGAAACTTTTTTTCTCTTTATCTGTTCCACTCAGTGAAGTAACTGTTATACCTCTTTTTTAAATGGATATATCCATTTAATATGGATATTCCAGATCGTATGCTTTGCGTTGGATGCTGTTCTCTTACTTTTGCCATTCTTTTTACAAAAAGTGATGGTGTACGTTTTATCTGTGGCAACTTTTAAGAAAAAAGAAAACAAAAATGTCTGATGTAAGTAAACACACGCTCTCCTCATATTCCAAGCACAGATAACAAGAATACCGATATATCTGTTTGTTGTGTATGTAATCATACAAGTATTATTGATACTTGGTACTTTCACTCGCTCATACCTATTCTATCGATATCTAAAAGAGAAACATTCCATACGCACTCAATCCAAAGAGAGCGAAACAGATACAAGCAGATATAAGAGAAATGAACAACAAACAACAAGTGTGTTTGGATGGTTCTTTGCAGACCTTTAATACAAATTCCAATCATGTTGAAGTAAAATAACATAACCTATGCTAAAAGTATAAAATAATCAAGATATGACGCGAGAGAGAAATGCGTTTGAGTGAATTGTGATCAGTTTTTGGTTCTCTTTTTCGAGGGTTGCCAAATTACGCACATCTTCTGGACGTCTACTTCTTGATCGTCTTTGCCTCCTTACAAGGAGAAACTGGGATCCTGCTAACCGGTACTTTATCGATACGATAAAATATAACCGGAGATTGAAAAAGTGGCCCTTAGTCTTTTAAGTTTCAATTTATGTTTTGCAAATTTCAATTGAGGTATAATACATTTTAAATATAAGTTTTAAATATTAACTGATGTATATCAACATTTTAATTAGAATTATAAAACTGCAATTAATATTTCTCAAAATTAAATTGATATTTTTTGAATTTCATTTGGAAGTGTTCTGGAGCGAACATAGAAACACTGCTTCTAGTTTAAAGTTACACTAGTTTAAAGTTTACCATAGTTTATCAAAATTAGTTATAAAATCGTAATGGACTGTGTATTGAATGCAGATAATTCCTTTTATCATTAGAAATGTCTTCAGTCCTAATTTCGAAATTTGTTTTTAATTTATCAACGAAATATATGCCTTCTTGGGTCCAAGTTTGCATAGCCTTTGGATGGAGTATTTATGCATATGATTGTATTTTGTAGTTCGACTTTTGTTGTTCTTGACGTCAGCTTTCTGTATACATATAAAAATTCAGTTGTAAAACAACTGTTCAAAGTCAAACAACTTTTTCCCAATTCTGTCATATCTGTCATTACAGAAATAATCATTGTCAAGGAGACCTCTAGTCAGAAACTCATATTTTGTGGGCGACACTGTACGTATTTCACTCCTGACCTTTGAAAATGTTTTACGTTCCATAAGAACTTCTCACAATGCATCTACATCTAGATCTCACTCAAGATAGCATCAAGTATGATTCTGTAATTATTTTCCATTCCATTTGGTTAATCAAATACTCGTATGCTATTTGGTATAATAGTGGGTTATTATTTTATTTCTTTCGTTCCCTCTTTGATGCTTTGAAACTTTTCACTTTGTGAGCCAAATTGTCGTGTTGAACTGAAAATGTATGTGGGCCCACAACCCAACCAATTAAGTACCTACCAATCATTCTATGAGATACGAGTACTCTAAGTATACTACAGTATTATATATGCACGTTGAATGCAATCTCTGTATATAAGAATACTAATTTCCGTTGCTCGCAGCATTTTTGATGGTACGATGCTCTTGCCGAGTAGTTTGTTGGCACAACTTTTGAGGGCTTCCATAACAAAAGTATTGTGGAACAATGTTTTTGTGTCATTACATTTTAAATTACAAATGTACTTATATTCAGGTTGCACTTGAGCGCTCAAAGTCGTAACCTATTAACACGGTTTTTTTTTTGCCTGGAAGAGCAACATTCTATTAGATAAAACGTTGGATATGTCAAAGTTTTCATTTGCGGAAAGCGAATGGGATAGTGTAAACTTAAGGAGAACGATTTGCAGAAAAAATTTTGACAGATCTCGAATTTTTGGAGTTGCCTCAAAATATAATGCGATCAGGGTTGCATTTGGCATGAAACGAACAAAAACAAAGAAACCAGGAATAACAACTTTTTTCAAATGCTTAATCCATGACACAAATACTAGGTAGTAGCATTAGCATTGTTGTATCTTTCGTACCCAGTTATTGTCAAAATCAGCTGATAGAAATGTTACACACACATGTACAATTGTGAACATAGATAGAAGAAATCCAAAGAAAACGAACTCACACAAACAACTGACATTTACTGGATACGATGAAATGTAAACAAAGGAAATCAGCTGGGCTGGCGCTACTACTTTGTATTTGTACCATGGCTTAGTCTTTGTTCGCACTTTTCTCTACTCTATTTTTATTTTATAATTGTTGTATTTTGTTAGTCTCTTCACAGGCAGATGTTTTTGTGTTCTCAAAAACTGATAGTGTAAATCAAGAGCTTAATGATTGTACGATTTCTTTCAAATGGATCCGAGCACGTTACGAGTCCGTAAAAGCAAAAAAAAAGAGTAGTTCGAGTTGTCGAACCCATTTCGAACTCGTCACTAGTCTGCAAAAGTATATAAAAGCGAATCAGTGAAATGCGAGCTAGAGGAAATAAATTTGAGACGATTTCTCCAACAGTCTAACACGGCCTTAAGTAAATATATTTTGGATAATAAAAGTTAGAAAAACGAGTCAATACAGTACGATTTACGTGAGGAAACACAAGTTATTCGATATCTTCTCACTAATCGTGCATTGTGTTTCCTATACGAGATTAATGTCAGGTATACCCATTTGTGGCTGTATTTTCAGGTCCACGCAGGGTCTAAGAAACAATCAAAACACCTAAACGAAAGAAATTTTTCACAAGATTCCAGTGTTTCTTTTTTGGGTTCTTGTTATAGGACGAATGTGTATTGGGCCCATTTTAAACCCGTATTCAGTTCTTGCGAAATTTTCGTTATAAATTTTGTCATTTATCACTAAACGGAAAATTTTGTTGGAGAGTGTTACCATCTAACTTTTATTTACCTTGCAAATATTTCATTAATAATTCCTCTTCGAACTCCATTTTATTTTTAACTCACGTGGTGTTACTTTTGTTTGGAAAAATATTCGAAATGTCAAAATTCCGGTCAAAAACAAGTATCAAACAATTGTTTTCGTACGAAATAACATTGGCGTAACAACCCTGTAATTGTTTTTGCTTACGAAATTTTCGCAAAGAAATGGGTACTAGGCAAATGCACAGAGGATGTACAAGTAGACAAGAAAACCGGCGCAATTTCGCAACCCTCTGCTCTCTCTTACTCTCTTCGTTGAATATTTCAATGCACGAGCAGTTTTCTGATGAAGTTATTGTATCTAACTATAGAAATTCCAACCATGTTTAAATAAAAGTACATAAAGTATGTAAAACGTATGAAATAATCAAGTTATGACGCGAGAGAAAAATGCGTTTAAGTGAATCGCGTCGACTTTTTGGTTCTCTTCGGTTTGCCGGTTTTCTTCTCTACTTGTACATCCTCTTTGGCAAATGAAATGTGAACGAAATTTTCCGTTCATGAAGTTCGCATTATTTTGTATACACGTACTTCTTATAGCAACGAAAATTTCATAAAAACTGAATAAAAGGCTCATAGAATAATACATACGTAGATAAACTTATTCTCTCATCTGACGTTTCATTTCACACTCTTCGTCGTAGGTTTGTGGAAATGAGAGCAATTAAATTTAAAATTACCTTACACCAGTTGGAGTTACATAATATGTTCACTTAACTTTTTCCTGTCGTTTTGGTGTAGAACTGAAAAATTTAAATATATTTTGAACTTTTTTGTTGACTTTTATCGTTGGTATACATTTGTATTGTATTTAACACAACTAGTTTGTCACAAAAACACGAAATTCGGTTGTTGTTCCTTTGTGGATCGCTGTATACTATTGCCACCAGCTGTTATTATTGAACACATATTTTCCACCATCCAATGATTACTTTCCATCGTACCTATGACGATTAATTTATTGAGCGAATAAAAGCTTCTACGGTATGTATTATTCTATGACCAGGCTTTAGCTGCTTCCAATACCGTCTTAAAGTTCCGTATATAGTTCTTGCGAAATTTTCGTAAGAAATTGTCATTTATCTCTAAATAGACGATTTTGTGACAGAGAGTTACCAGATATATCTGATTTACCTTGCAAATATTTCATTAATAATTCATCATTGAACTCCATTTTATTTCTAGCGCATGTGAAATTTTCGTAAGAAATATTAGGGCTGTTGTTTATTCCGATTATGACTTCTTAAAAAAAACTATCCACAATTAATACTACGAAATGTGGCAACATTTTCTGTAATGCTTTGTGTAATGGGTGAAAAAATATGCGATACGGCAACACGTTTGTAGCCAGTGCCAACAAACATATGGTAGCTGCTCGTGTTGTTGTAGTTGTAGGCAACAACAGTTCTTGTGAAACAGTTCTTTTTTAGATACTTTTATTTTCTTATCTGACGTTTCATTTCACTCTCTTCGTCGTAGGTTTGTGGAAATGAGAGCAATTAAATTTAAAATTAACTTACACCAGGTGGAGTTACAAAATATGTTCACTTAACTTTTTCATGTCGTTTTGGTGTAGAACTGACAAATTTTTTTTTTTTTTTCATTCTTATATTTATGTATTTACAATCTGTCGGTAAGACAATAAGTACATTCGTTATTAATTACAAAAATGAATTTGGTTATGATGTTTCAGTAAGCAACATAACATAAAACAAAATAGAATAAATTTACTTTAAAATTATACTTATTCTATGTTATTAACAATTTATTAACAAACTTATTATTATTAATTTATTATTTACAAACAAATAAAGTTAAGTTTACATTAAGACCGAAAAGGTAGGTCTAAAATGTGACATCGTTTCAGTCTTCTAGTTTCTTCTGTAGAGTCTAGCAGTGATATAGCTTTGGGATTGACATGGTTGCTAAGTCTTTGCAAGTATAGATCGCTGGCTTTCCTAATTTCCTCTTTAACAGATAATATTTTTAGATCTCGCCTTATGGCCTTATTAGAGATGAACCATGGTGCGTTCGTAATTGTTCTCAATGTCTTCGACTGGAATCTTTCAAGTATTTCTATATTGGAGTTACTTGCTGTACCCCACAGCTGGTTACCATATGTCCACACTGGCTTTAGTATGACTTTATAAATTGTGAGTTTGTTAGTCAGATTCAATTTAGATTTGGTTCCCAATAGCCACCAAAGTTTTTTCAATTTTAGCTTTAAATAATGCTGTTTATTTTTAATATGTGTTTTCCACGTTAGTCGCCGATCAAGAATTATTCCCAGATATTTCACCGTTTCACTTTTAGGAATTTCATTCGCATTTAGTCGAAGGGGAGGACAGTCATCACGTCTCAATGAAAATGTCATATGGATTGATTTTTCTGCATTTACTTTTATATTCCACTTTTGCAGCCATTCTCCCATGTCATCAAGCTGTTTCTGGGCAAGTGACGATGCTTCTGAAGGTGATTCACTTAACGCAAGAATTGCGGTATCGTCAGCATATGTCGCAACTGTAACATTACTTGCAGTTGGCATATCTGAAGTAAATATTGTGTACAACACCGGTCCCAGTACACTTCCTTGCGGTATCCCTGCTCTTACGGGTTTAATTTCAGAAGTTTCGTCGTTTATTTTCACGTAGAAGTGTCTTTCGCTAAGGTAGCTTCTGAGCACCTGGTAGTAGGGGGCAGGCAAATATATTTTTAACTTATAAAGAAGGCCTTGATGACACACTCGGTCGAAGGCTTGCTGTACATCCAGAAAGGTCGCAGAGCAGTATTTCTTGTTTTCAAATGCATCGGTTACAACTTTGACTACACGGTGTACTTGTTCTGGTGTTCCATTTTTCTCTGAATCCGAACTGATGGTCTGGAATAATTTTGCGATTTACGAGAATAGGAGATAATCTGCTCAAAAATATTTTCTCAAATATTTTGGAGAAAGTCGCCAATAAGCTGATTGGCCTATATGATGTAAGCAAATGTTCTGGTTTATTGGGTTTTGGTATCATCGTTATCTCAGCACATTTCCATTGCGTCGGAAAGTGATTGAGTCTCAATATTGCATTATATATATATGTGAGAAAAACAAGACATTTTTTGGTTAAGTGTTTCGTAATATTACCATTGATTCCGTCGTATTCCGGAGCTTTCTTTTTGTTAAGCTTTTTAATCTCGGTTTTTACTTCACTTTACTTAATGGGTAAATGGGTAATGGGTAAGTTCAAAAAATTTAAAATGTCCTCTTTTTGAGCGGCGGTATTAAAAGAGAATGGCTGAAAGGTGGTTTTCAGATGCTCGGCAAATGTTTCCGCTGTACTTTTATCTGTTCTGCAAAAGGTTCCATTTTTCTTTCTCATCAATATGTTTTTTTTAGCTGGTCTTTTCGGTCCCTTTTTCTGACCACCTTACATTTCTTTTGACAACGGTCACCTCGCTTAGTGATGGCGACATTATGGAGTATTTAGTCATGAAAAAGCTACTTAAAATCCCGTTCGGAACCGGTGGAAAACTTTAGGTCTCAATCAGCGAGTGTAAAACTAGAAAGCGCACAGCTCACTGGTTGAAAGAAGCTCTCCCCAATTCCTTCATGAAATGTAATGGGTAACCATATATGTAATTATCATGGTCCTGTAACGAATATCACTCAGTCACTCATTTCCGGTTTCAATTTCAAAGAAGTAAAACCCAATCATTTTTCAAACATAAAACAGCTGTTGTAAACTCTTCTTAATATTACTCTGTGATTTTGTGTTTCTCTTTTACCGAAGTTACAGTTAAGTTTCTGTTTTTACCGCAGTTACACAGATTTTCTTGGGGTAAGTTTCGGTAAAGTGCCAAACAATCAGCTGTTCGAAACGTCAACATACAAACATATGTTTGGTTTGTGAAACAAATAACACATGTGAACAAATTTATTGAGTTTAAAATATTATTTATTTCAAAAGTGATTGCTTTCAGCGTGTTTTTATCATAGACGAATACATACATAGATACATTTATTCTCTCAATCAATTAAACGTCATAGGTACGGTGGAAAGTAAACATTGGATGGTAGAAAACATGGGTTCAATAATACCAGATATGGTAATAATAAACAACGTCCAACGAAGGAACGACAACCGCATTTCGTGTTATTGTACCAAACTAGTTGTGTTAAATACAATACAAATGTATACCAACGATAAAAGTCAACAAAAAAGTGCTAAATACATTCAAATTGTTCAGTTCTACACCAAAACGACATGAAAAAGTTAAGTGAATATATTTTGTAACTCCACCCATAGAATAATACATACGTAGATAAACTTATTCTCTCATCTGACGTTTCATTTCACACTCTTCATCGTAGGTTTGTGGAAATGAGAGCAATTAAATTTAAAATTACCTTACACCAGTTGGAGTTACATAATATGTTCACTTAACTTTTTCCTGTCGTTTTGGTGTAGAACTGAAAAATTTAAATATATTTTGAACTTTTTTGTTGACTTTTATCGTTGGTATACATTTGTATTGTATTTAACACAACTATTTTGCCACGAAAACACGAAATTCGGTTGTTGTTCCTTTGTTGGACGTTGTTTACTATTGCCTCTATCTGGTATTATTGAACCCATGTTTCCACAATCCAATGTTTACTTTCCACCCTACCTACGACGTTTAATTTATTGAGAGAATAAATGTATCTATACCTATATTCGTCTATAAATGTGTATAATAATATATATCGCGCGTTGTTGTGGACAATGTAATTCCAATTTTAATTTCAATCAGAAATAAAAATATATCCTTCCAATTTAGAGATATACATACGTAGTTTTCCATTAATTAAAATAAATTAAATAAAATTACAAGGTTTAAGCCATTTTGCAAATTTACGTTTTTGAGTATCTCCTTCTTGAAAACGTTTTCATTCACAAGAAATGATAACAAAATGTATCTAAGATAAGTTTTTGCTGCCATTTTTGAAAAATGTAACAGACAATAAATAGGGAACCAGATTTTGTGATTCATTTCACGTAAAATTACAAATTTAATAAAAAAGTAATTTTTAGAGGGAAAAAATCTTATTGAAAATTGCGTCTAATCTACACAAATTCAGATATCGTAATGAAATTTTGGATATATGCAAGAAAATATTTTTGCAATTTTCCCCAACAAAACAGTCAAATTCCCAAAGCGGGGAAAATATGTTCCAAAATTGGGGATTTTTTTGTAAAATGGTCGCCATGATTTTATTTACCGCAGAAATGTGATAATATTTTTTGCGTACGAACTCAACATATGGGGTTAATAAAATATGGTTTACATTTTCAAATCGTTGCTTTGTCATTTGAGAATTTTTAGAAATAAACTTTTTTTTCGTAGTAGCCAATTTTGGCAGGACCTACCGGGAAGGCCCGTTAACCAAAATGACTCAAAGAGAGCACTAAACGCATCTACATTATGTTTTCTTTTTGAAACATAAGAAAATTTGCACCTGCAGGAAAACCCAAAATTAAAAAAACAATAAAAATATGACTTTTTGGAAGTTTTTACTTTAGAAGTGTCTAACCTTTGTTTCAAGTAATATATTTGCACCAATCTTTCCACTAGTTTATTTAGAAATTTATAAGCACTCCAACAATATACATATATCATTTGTGAATCGGGCTAACAATGACATCGCACCGTTAAAAACACGAAACCAACCTCGCCAAGGAATATGCAATTTTTTTTCCAATAACTTAGATACCTACCAACCTATTTCAGTTAAACCACACATGTAGGCATATTTTTTGTAGGTCCCTGCAGGCAAAGTAACTAGTTTGTAGACAGAAACATACTAGGTGCTCCGAGCACCATACTAGTTGCACATCTGTCCATTCTTAATAGGACGAACTATCGATTTTTACATGGGGATGTCACAGGCGTGTTATTAGTTGCTTTATATATAGTTATATACCAGTTAAAATACTAGTTGCTTTCAATAGTTATATCTTTTGTTAAACTAGTTGGAGATTTGTTGTTTCAGTACTGTTTTCATACTAGTTGTTTACAGTAGTATCTATTCTAGTTCGTTAGTTTCTTACTGTAGACTATTAAATTTTATACTATTTGTATAGTAGTTAGCTAGTTTCTTGCTTTATATATATATATATATATTATAAATTATTTTATATACATATGTATATATTATGTATATTATTAAAGGGTGTTTTTTCAAGACCGACAGAACTTCAAAAAGTAAAAAAATAACACAAAAAAGTTAATTTTAATAAAGTTTTTTTTTATTCGAAAGATCAATACGTGGCATTAACACTTGAAAATGATTTCGGGCATATGGGCACCGCGGCTGTTCTTGACGAAGCGCATTCTGGACTTCCAATTTTTGGCCACTTTTTCGAGCACTGCTGGCCGTATGCCACGAAGAACACGAACAATGTTGGCCTCCAAGGCGTCAATTGTTGCTAGTTTATCAGCATAAACCAGTGCCTTCACGTAGCTCCACAGGAAATAATCGAGAGGTGTCAAATCGCACGACCTTGGAGGCCAATTGACTGGTCCATTTCTCGAAATCAAAATTTTGATTTCAATAAGTCGATGGTTGCGATCGCCGAATGGCACGTAGCGCCATCCTGTTGAAACCACATCTCATCTGGTTCAATGTCATCCATATTTTCAAACAGAAAATCATTGATCATGGTGCGGTAACGATCTCCATTGACCGTAACGCGAGCTCCGGCCTCATTTTTAAAGAAATAAGGTCCGATGATGCCACCAGCGTGTAAGCCGCACCAAACGGTGAATTTTTCTGGATGTAATGGAGCCTGGAGGGTCTCTTGTGGATTGGTCTCACTCCATATATGGCAATTTTGCCTATTAACAAACCCGTTATGCCAAAAATGAGCCTCATCGCTGAACACAATTTGGCGATAAAACAACGGGTCAGTTTCCAACTGAGTTTCAAAGTAAATTTGGATAATTTGGCAGCGTTGTTCAAGCGTGAGTCTATTCATGATGATTTGCCAGAGTATACTGAAACAAATAATAGAAATTTTTTTATTAAAATTTAATTTTTTGTGTTATTTTTTACAATTTGAAGTTCTATCGATCTTGAAAAAACACCCTTTATTATATATATTAAGGTGGATCGAAAAATTTTTTTTTTGTCCAAACGGGACTAAAAAGTTTGGTTTTGAGGTAAAAAAGAATATGCTTCAAGATGGGGCCCAAACGATGACTTTAACCCGGAGCGCAAGGGCAAAAGAAAATTTTGGCCGATTTCCTTGAATGTTACCCTATATATCACAGCGAAGTAAACCGAACTCCTGTATATGAGGTTCTAACGAAAGTTCATACTGACCTGAAAGTTTACCAGCGATAATGCGCCCAACAATGGGCATACTCCACTTGTGGGAGTCATCTGAAGCCATTTTGTATCATATTTTATACTGCAGCGATGTATTTTTTCGAGCTTGCTGTGCTGGCATGTATTTGCAGGCCCCCAGAATTGTGCGGTAGCGGTGCCCAGGGTCCCTTCTCAAACCCGATCTGTTAAAATTCCACATCAAGAGCTTCCCATTCCCCATACAAGATTTCGCATAACGGTAATTTTTTAATTTTGTCCTATATTGTAACAACTCGTAAAAAACACCCGTAAAGCGGGGCAGGGCGGTGATGAAATCTTCTACAAAACTGTTAGCCATCAAATTTTACTATATGTGTCAGAACACACCAAAGCCAAAAACTTAACACAAACACCATTAATTTATATAAAAATATTATATTATATATTAATTATATGAGAAACAGCATTATTTAAGAAAAAGAGAACAAGAAAATAATTCAGATACTGTGCATTTTATAATCCTTTTTAGACTCAAATTTTTTTAGTCTTTTACGAGATGCAATGGTGGCTAAAATTAGACCTTCACGACTAGATTCTCCACACACCGTTTGTGCTGCCTCGGTCACATTTTTGACAGCTCGCTCTACGCTTTGCGTGTGGCTCGGGAAATCGAGAGTTTCCTGCACCAACTGGTTTTCTCTTGTATCTATAAAATCTTGTAACTCTTTGTCTGAGATATGATCGACTGACGGAGGAGAAACAAAGGAGTAAACATCCCAGTCGATGAGGTTATAATTATAATTATAATAATTATAATCTGAAATAAGACTGGTATGAATTAATTAATTTTTTGACTTTTATTTCCAGTCCTACTATTATTGTGATTATTTCAATAAATAACACTGTGACGGTTTTACATATCTTCGCTCACTTATAAAGCTGTAACTTAGACAGTTATTAACTAATTTCTAGTTTCTTCCAAGATTTAGAAAGAAAACAGTTTGGCCTTTCGAGTAATGTATATTTCATTTAAGGAAACTTAAGAAAACTGTGAGTAATTGTCGAGAAAACTCAAAAATTTTTAAATTTTTTGTTACACTTTCAACTTTGGCGATTTTTAAATGCACTATTTTGTAAGAAAGGTCTACCAGGTGTTCCTTTACTAAAAAAGCCCGTTTAGTGTAGAGTAAAACGCATTTTCGTTATTAAAAATCTGTAAGTAATTGACGAAGTTATTAAACTTTTCATAACAAATTTTTTGTTTAAATTGAACAATTTTCCTTTTGCCCGTGCGGCGCGGGTTAAACTCATCGGTTGGGCCCCATCTTGAAGCATATTCTTTCTTACCTGAAAACCAAACTTTTTAGTCCCGTTTGGACCCCAAAAAATAAAAAAAAATGATTTTCGATCCACCTTAATATATATATTATGATTGCTCGATTGTTTTTATTGTAAGCAGAGTAAACAACGCATGAGAGGGAGAGCGATGATTGCGTCTAAAGCAGAGCAGTCGATCGTTTTTTATTTTGTCTATTCTTGTTCTTATTCAACTAACTTCAACCAATCGATTTTGTTACAGTTCTTGTAATAACTAGTAATATGACTGTTCCAAAATGTTACTAGTTGGTAATTTGCCTGCAGGGTACTTACTAGCACTATCACCAGGCAAAATATCTTTGCAAACAGCTCATAATTGTTCTTTTGACACTCAATTAATATTTTGCCATGGTGAATGTGGCAAACTTTAGAGGGTTGCCCAGTAACCCCCAGACCCACTATGTGTCCAAAATCTGGAAAATACCTCTGCTCTAAGCATGTGAAATTTCATCACGATATCTTATTCCGTTCAAAACATACAGAATTAATTCGAAAAACCCGATTTTGAACCACTGTGTGACATAGGTCTAACACAGGCTTCGCGTCGTCCAAATAGCTTTTCTTCTTTATATAAATGCACAAAAATGGGTCAATCTCTGATTTTCATTGGACAGCTATGACACTATATACTTATAGTTTCCTTTTCTCCGTATATATCTTCCTCTTCACCGGTTCACATCTTTCTCCTGCCTTTAACAATCGTGTGCTATAGAGTTTGTTCTTCGCATACCTCCAGATTTCCCTAATCGTGATTCATACATATGTACATATGTAATTTAAATCCTTCGATTTTGTTATTTCTTCAATTGATAATTTTATATCCTTGATTTTAATTGAAATTATGATTTCTCATACATTCATCCTTTATCCACTTTGTGGACACTTGGGGATGCATTCAATGAAAATTGCAATCACGTTTTCACATGGTTGGACATGAAGTCATTTTGAACATGAAATTTCACTTTTGGAATTTAATTCATGCATCCATCTATCCATGCTTTCATACTATGTCCATGCACACACATGCATACATACATATATAGAATATTCAAACAGATGTTTGTGTCCACGTCACCATATGTCCAAACATGTTGCAGCACTATCCCAACGGCGGAAGTTATGACCTGGAAGACCTGAAATCATGACCAAACAGGCCTTCTTTAAAATACGAAAGGCCTTCCCTACACATTACCTCCTCCTTTCTTTTTAACATTGCGTGAGGTTGGGAGGCAAGGCCTTCCTTGCCCATTGCCTAAAGAAGGCCTACAGAAGGCATGTAAAGAGGAAGGCCTTAGAAGGCATTTATTTTAATTTATTTTTGTTAAACAAAAATAAAATTAAAATTATTTATTTGAATTTGAATTTTATTTATTGTTAGTTTTTGGTTAATGTATGAGAAATTCATACTACAAGCTTACAAGTCAGGAACATTTTACTAATTGAAAAATGGTTAGTTTTTGTTGGTAATAATGGACAATTCAGTTCAACACACACTCACTGGCATGACTAGTTTCGAACTCTGTGACAAGTTCATCATCAGATGCCTAACTACTGTGCCTGCATTGATACCATCGGTTGATCATCAATCATATATGGATCTACAAACTCAATTCAGCAATTCACATGTGCGAATTAGTATCGATCGAAGATCGAAAGGCCTATAGTACCAACAACAAGAACAGACAGAATTTTTCCACCATGATTTTTACAATTTTGAGAAATTTCTTTTCCCATTCATTTTAACCGTAATTTAATTGGAAAGACAGACAGAATTTTCCACCATGTTCTTCTTTTCCTCATGCGATCTCGCATTGTTGCAGTGCTTTGAGGTGAGTTTTTTATTCTATATCACAGAGTTGTATTTTTCCGTGGTATATCATTTTTGAAGACCGTGCTAGTGTCAGTTACTGCACCTGCAACAATGCGAGAACGCATGAGGAAAAGAAGAACATGGTGGAAAATTCTGTCTGTCTTTCCAATTAAATTACGGTTAAAACGAATGGGAAAAGAAATTTCTCAAAATTGTAAAAATCTTCTTCTTGGTTATAACTGATGAAAAAATGCATGTATTCCGCAGGCCTTATTTTAGGAAGACAAAACAAAAAAACCATTCCGCACGCTTTATTTGTGGAAGGCCTTGCGACTTCTGCCGCTGGGATGGTGCTCATATACACCGATGTGTTCATACTTTACATGGCCTGTATATGTATATATGTATCGTATGTTTGTTGCTGTAAATACAAACACTGATAGGTCACATACTTATGAACATATGTATGTATGTATGCATCTCTCTCTAGGTTTGTGTTAACGTGTCTGTCCATCATCATTCTGTCACTGCGATGTTCGACTTTTTCAACTTTTTTCACTGTAACTGTTTGAAAACAACAATAAAAACAACATCAAAATAACATAAAAAGAAATAAGAAGAAGAAAAAACAATTCATATACAAAAATCGCTATCAAAAGGACTGTGCGAGTAAAGGAGACCTTTTTAAAAGATTAAAATGTTTGCAAAAGTCAAAGTCATTCCATAAAAATATATATGTAAATATACTCATCTGAATATACCATACAGTAAGTATACGTAGAGGTAACATTCACCTCATCTGAAGTTTCATTTCACACTATTCGTGGTGAATCCCGGAATTCAGATTTTATGATATTTTCTTTGCCATAAGAAGTACGTGTATAAAAAATATAGAAAATTTCATGAACCGACAATTTCGCTCACTTGTTATTTGCTTGGTACTCAGCCCTTTGCGAAAATGTCGTAGGCAAAATCAATTACAGGATTGTTACGCCAAAGTTATTTCATACGAAAACAATTGCTTGATAATTGTTTGGGCTCGAAATTTTGACATATCGATAATTTAAACAACCAAAAGTAACACCACATGTGTTAAAAGTAAAATGGAGTGCGTAGAAGAATAATAAATGCAATATTTACAAGGTAAATCAAATAAAGGTGGTAACTCTCCGCAACTAAATTGTCCGGTTAGAGATAAATGAAAAATTTCTTACGAAAATTTCGCAAGAGCGATACAACATGAGGAGAACATGCTTATCCAATCGGCTCAATCTTCAGCCGATTCGGAACTGAATATTGGGCTTGAGGTCGGTGCGATAGAGAGATGTTCGACGTAAATTGACTTACACCAGGTAGAGTTACACGATCTCCGGACTTAAATTTGTCATGTTGTTTTTGTAGAGAACTTTTTTGTTATCTTTTATTGTTTTGTGATGACATTTGACATTTGTGTTGTATTTAACGCAACAATTTTAATACACAAACAGGAAATGCCGTGGTTGTTTTCTTATTGATTTGTTTTTGATTTTGAACTAGAACTGCAAGTTCCCGGCTTAAGAACAACAAAAGTTGGCGGCTGTGTGTTGGAAAGGTGCATGCATCAGCTCATATGCAAAATCTGGCTAAACGAAAAATAAACCACAGAGTTTGGCTACACATTAACAAATAATTTACATCAAAATTATGAACAATTTACAGAAAATTGATGACAAACTTACATCAAGTGGATGAAAAAGTTAGATCTAATTGACGATAAATGTACGGAAACTTTATGAACAATTTACATCAAAATGGTGAAAAATTTACTTCAACTTGATGCGAAACTTACATCAACTTGATGACAAGTTTACATTAACCTGATGTAACGTTGTCATTGAAACAACATAAACTATTGATGAAATATGGATAAAGGATTGATGAAATGTTCTTCATCAATTCAATGAAATGTGTCGTAGGTTGGAGAATGAGGAAATGTTTCATCAAATTGATGAAGGAATTCATAGATTTGATGAAGCCTTTTCTTTCAGTTTAGAACGCGCTCCGCCCACTGGTTGTGAGAAGCTCTCCCCAATCGTTTCATAGGATGTATTTGGAAACCATTTTTTTTATACCAGCTTATCTCGAGCGTAATGTGTGAAAGACTTAAGCCGTTTATACCAGACATGATCGGGCCTTATCAATTTGGCTGCAGGAGGAAATCCACGAAAAATAAATATGCACCTGCCATCTATCTCTGCAGATTATAAGGCTGCCTTCGATAGTCGGAAACGAGAAATCTGTACCAAACTATGTGGGAGCTTATTATTCCTGCTAAGCTGACACACCTTTGTAAAATGATTGGTAAAGATCTCACCGTACCAATTAGTAAGAGGCGAGGCCTCAGGCAGGGAGACACCCTATCATTCGATCTTTTCAATATATTAATTGTGATCATCGTGAGAAACGCTGCAGTCAACACGAACAAAACTATCAGCAGCAAAAGGCACATGCTGCTTGCCTATACTGATGATTTAGACATCATTGGCCGAAATCTGCGCGAAGTTACTACAGAATTTTCGAGAATTGAGAAGGACTCAGCAAAAGTGGGGTTGGCAGTAAACAAGAACAAGAAAGGTATTCGAAGACGTAATAGGGCGTACATCGAAAAATAGGACAACCAAGACTTCGCTGACAAGGCCAGGTGGAAGTTTTCCTGTGTGAGCTTGGTGTTATCAATTGGAAGAGAAAAGCTGAAGAGTGAGCCGGTTGGAGAAACATGTTCTCCTCATTTTGTTCGCCCTTGACTAGTGTATTCAAAACCGAAACCGTTTAACCGAACTCCGGTCGGTTAACCGTACGTCGGTTTTCTACCAATTCCTATTTTCGAAGAACCGGTTTCGCCGGCTATTTCAAGTTGATTAACCGGTTTTTTCGGTTTTTACACAACTGATATAACACCGCAGAATTACACACCTAAAGCCTTTTTCATGGCTCATTATGATTACTGGCCCCATCAGACAGCCATAAAAGGCTGAATTGGTTGTGCAATGGCATTAGGAGTTATATCTGCCAACTCCGATTTAGATCTAAGTTCTGGATCTAATGTCAACACAGGTGGTATGTTAGCTGAAATGCATAAAAAACAGTATTCACACTCAAAAAAGAAGTACAAAATGTCCAAAGGAATAATTGAACAACGATGATTTTGCTTAATTGGGTAAATCAAATGTGTATGAGAAGGGCTGGGACATGTAAAATTTGGAACTTGAACCGCCCGATATTTCGAAGCAGATGACCCATTTCAAATCCATGAAGTGACAGATTATTTGTTAACGGCTAGACATTTTCAAAATGGGTCGCTTTACGCTCTAAAAGATATTGGGAAATATTAAAAATTTTCTTCCAAAGTTCTGAGTCTTCAACTCAAACTGCCAGAAATAATAAATTCTACTGAAATAGAATGCAGTCAACGCATCAACAAAATTACTCGTGAACTTGCTCGTCCCGTGCGTTCAGTGGAAATTATTGCCGCTTTAGGTGGAAGTGTGTTTGAACAGCCGTCAACACCAACTCGCCACAGTTCGCAGAACTAAACATTTCTCGCACTTCTTCTCGCAAAATTGGGAGCGTTTTACAGAAAAATCATGTTTCCCAATGAAGCTCATTTTCACCTCAGGGATTACGTTACCAAACTAAATTGTCGCATTTGGGGCTCGGAAAATCCACATGTCGTCGAGGAGAATCCGATGCATCCACGGTTTTTGGCCAGGCGGCATCATAGGCCCAATTTTCTTAGAAAATGAGCAAGGAGCCGCTATAACCGTCAATGACGAGCGTTATCGTACTATGCTCAAAGATTTTTTGTTCCCAAAAATTGAAAACAGGGCGACTGTGTTCGCAAACCGCATAATCAGCCGACACCTGGAAGTCCATTGGCGATTTGAACCCGTTAGACTATTATCTCTGGAGCGCCGTAAAATATTAGTGTTACGCAAACAATCCCGAGTCCTTTATGGCATTAAAACTTGAAACAAATTGAATAGATAACCAATAAAATCTTAATTTTGAACAAATGTCTATCAGTAGTTTTTTTAAAGCGAAACTAAATTTCAAATTTAGTTTCTCATGACATCCCATGAAGGAATAGGCTCACACACTTTGATTGGGACCTGCAGTCTTACACCGGTTCTGAACGGTATCTTGTCAAGCAATTTCATGGCTATGTACTCGACAGTCGATATCAAAATTCAAAGAGACGAATTAAAAATAAACGATGTTTATAAAACGCGTAGTTGACCATTTTGTTACAAAAACCGCAACCGGTTATTAACCGGTTTATACACCTTGGTTTAACCGAAACCCGGTTTCGCCAAAATATTTGAAGAAACCGAAAAATTACATTTTTGAAAAACCGGACCCATCTGGGTTGTGTGAGGCCACCTAAGTAAGTAAGTTTTGAACTAATGCCTGTATCTTCTATTATTAAAGCAATACTTTTCAACATCCAACGTTCATATGCAACTAAGCCTAATGTTATAAATTTGCTGAGACAAATGATACCTCTAGGTATATTTACTCTATGGAATATAAACATGCATATGCATGTGTATTCGTATGATATCTTATACACATGTGTGATTGTGAATGCGAATGTGTTGGTTGTCTTCCGCAATTTTGATAGTTTTTATAATACGACATGATATGATGGTAAATCTGTGTTGATGATTTTTCTTTACTGACATTTAACATTGTTCTTCTTTTTGAGTATTTTAAGCATTTGAGCATTTTAAGACGTCAAAATGTCTGTTCGTGTTCACTTGTTCGTACAGGGTTTAGGGTAACCCCATTCAAAGACTTAACCGTAGTACGGCACTGAACCTGAATATCAGGTTGAGAATCTATTTCATTTAAATATATCTACACTGAAAAATAAATGTGTAGAAAAATGTATTTGGAGTAGTAAGCTTGTTGCATGTAACTGTATTGCAAAACAATATATATCACTCATTTGTTTAATTCACTGCACACACAATGAATATTTATATATTTGATGTTCTTTGCAAATGTCACAAATTCCTTGACCTAACAATTTTCAGAACATTAATTTAGGTTTAAGGTAGTGGAAACAACAACCCTGTGATAGACAGAAAATATCATAAATTTCATTTGCAAAAAAAAAAAAAACCAAAATTCTGTGAACCGGAAATTTCACTCACATTTCATTTGCATGGTACTCAGTTTTATGCGAAAATTTCGTAAACAAATCAATTACAGGGTTGTTATGACAATGTATGTACGCGGTTTAAGCCCAGTACGGAGCTGAACCTGAATTTAAGGTTGAGAAATTTTCATTTATAATAAATGTGTAGATACCATAGAGTAAAATTCATACCTAGAGTAGCGACTTCTCTCAGTAAACTTATGAAGTTTGGCGTGGTTGTATATGAACGTTGCATGTTGAAAAGTATTTCTTTAATAATAGCAGATAGAGGCATTAGTTCAAATCAACCGACAAGATAACAGCAACGGCATTTCGTTTGTGTGTTAACATTTTTCATACCTATACTTTGCCGTGGTTGTTTTCTTGTTGGTTGATTTGAACGATTACCTCTATCTGGTATTATTAAAGCAATTCTATCCAACGTTCATATCACACCAGACCAAATGTCAGAAATTTGCTGAGCGAAATTTTAAGTTTATATATATATGTATTAGTCTATGGTAACTATGGTCCAAATATTATTTATGAGAACTTTTTCTAATTTACAGCACACTATTAATAAAATGCACGCAATAAAATGTTACAAATTCCTAGACCGAACAATTCCCCCCGTGTGCCATATGAATCCGTTTGGAATTCGAGATGGACTCGCTTCTTCGTACAATTTGCCCGTAACATAAATCAGTTACGGAAACATAACTAATCCGTTTGCGTATGAAATTCATGTCGAAAAATCCTATCTTTGCGGATCTGTCTCAAACTTGAATCGGGTCGGGTTTTGTAAATAAAACCGATTCGAAACGGATTTAGTTTTATAAATTTTTGAGGTATCGAAACGGGTTCGTAAAAATTTTCGTTGTCAGCTAATTTCTGTTTCAGTTTTTGTATTTTAGCAACTGAGATATGAATCTGCAGCATTAAATTGTTTAGTCTAAAATATCTGTCGCCAATAGGATAGGGGCGGAGGGCGCGTGGATCGGGGATTCCTTGACTGAAATATTAGCTTGGATTCCCCACGAGATGTTTGAAATTTCAAATTTGCTTCCCCTAACTCGCATTTCGCTTTTTCATATTTTTTACAGACTCGTAAAGGTTTCGAAACGGATCCGCACAAGTAACAATTTCACTGAATCGAATTTTTATGTTTCAACAGACACGTAACTGGATTCGAGAAATCTCAATTTCGCTGATTCGCTTGTTATGTTTTTACGGACTCGTAACGGATTCGAAACTGATCCGCCAAGTCGCAATTTCACTAATTCACTTGTCTATGTTCTTACGAACTCGCAACGAGTTCGAAACGGATTTGCCAACTTGCAATTTCACTGATGTTTTACATATTTACGGACTCGTAATGGGTTCGATCGGTAGCAAAATTGTGAACATTTATTGACGAGAAACTCCAAAATCGGTTATTCTCTATGAAGTGACTACAAATGGTCATTTTGACGAAAATTGAAAAACTACGCATGTTTGAAGGCGTGTATGTTTTGAACCGATTTTAGAGTTTTTGGCCAATTAATGTTCAAAAAATCATAAGACCCGTACATGGAGAAATTTAAAAAACATATTTTTATGGTTGAATTCTTGGAAATCGTAAAATAAGCCAAATCGTCCCTTCTTCCAAAAATTGACTTAGCGTTGAAATCGACACCAAAACTATAAATACTAGTCGATCAACCTCTTCTTTGCCTCCAATACTTATGTTTGGGTACTGAACAAGCTCAAACTTTAAAAATTTCGAATAAGTTGATTCGTTAATTTTTAGGGTTTTTTGAAATCAACTCCAAAATAGGTGTGGAGCGACCACAAAATTTTTTAAATATTTTTTCCTTATTTTGTCCTTATAATTTTCAAATTTAAAAAAAACCTATATTTTCACTCCACCCTACTGTAGGCATCTCAACTGAGCGGGTACATCACATTTTACATGAATATTCAAATATGAAAAATTAATAGCTGCCGCGATTACTCACACTCGACGATAAGCGCAACCGTGTGACTACTTGAAAAAAGTGTTTGGCGATGTTCAACCGCAATTCAAAGCACATTTTGTGCCGTTTCGTAACCGTGGACATAACGTGGATCTATCGCAGTACATCAAAGATTAAAGGAACAGTCATAGCAGTGTAAAGGGTGGTCCAAATACAAGTATCTTTATAAAAATTAATAAAAATGAACTAATCCTAAATTCTTTTGGTGCACGCTTAAAAATAACAGCCCCAGCAACATATTACAGGAAACATGTACATATTTGCAAGCATTTTTTTCATGATTTAAAGATCTGCTGCCGTTTTATTTCTGTCTGTCTCGATTTTGTTTTTAGCGGTTTTCAGCAAACAAAGCCACATTTGGTTCACAAATACATATTTTATAACCTATTAATCATTGTGTCCCAAACATGTTATATTGAATGGCAAACACAAGGTGTTTTTGGCGTAAGTATACTATATTTGCGACAAGCTGCGAACACGTTATATTTGCATCCAAACAACAACAAAAATACATATTTTTCAGCGTGTCTATTATGGCTTTATTAGAATTTAAAAATGTTCCCATTATTTATGGAACACGATTTCATTCATATTCCTGTTGCTCATGGTGTCAGTCCAATCTTCAAACAATTTGTTGAAGGTTTTTGGTTGGGTCCCACAATATTAGCCTTAAGGGTGGGGATCGTTTCTGGATTGTTTGCATGGCATCGGTATTTAACGGCATCCCATAAGAAAAAGTCTAAAGGGATCAAAGGATCTAAAGGGATCAATTGACATTGCCAAGACGGCTGATAACATGATTACCAAACTTAGTTCGCAAAAGATCTTTTACTTCATGAGCCGTGTGACTTGGTGCGCCATCTTACTGAAACCAAAGATTATCCAAGTTCATATCTTCCACATCAGTCCATAAAAAGTCTGTAATCCTGGATCTGTAGCACTCGCCGTTCACTGAAATGGCGTTTCCAGCAGCATTTTCGAAATATGCACCAATGATGTCACCACTCCAAAATTCACACTAAACTCTCACTCTCTGTGGATGCATTGGCTTCTCGAGTATGACGTTAACCGGTTTTCCGATCCCCAAATGTGGCAATTTTGTTTGTTGACATAGCCGCCGAGATAAAAAGAGCTCCTTGGTAGAAAATATGATTTTTCGGCCAAATTTGATGTCCGATTGGAGATTGCAATAGTTGCAATATTTCCCAACGTTGTTCAAGCGTAAAGCGACACTCAGGTATTATACTAACTGATAGTCAATATTTCGAGCAGCAAAAATTTATCAGTGTCAAACTATCATATTTTTAAAAAGATAAATGTATTTGGACCACCCGTTATTTCTCCGGATGAACATGTACCAAAGAAGGTGGGTCTGTAGGCCAACAAATCCATGTCGACAGTGTTTTTTGGAACGAAGTCCCTTATCGCACGTTGCGGGATGTAGACTAAATGATAAAATATTAAACAACTTTGTTTAACACTATTATGCTATAACCATAAAGTAACTATGGTATAGAGAAGAAAATTTACTCATGGAGTGGAATGCCAACAAAGACACCGAGTGAAGCGCGTTGTTTCTCTGTTCTCTCTCTCTCTCTCTTACTCTCGTCGTTGAATATTTCAATACACGAGCAGTTTTCTGATGATTTTATTGTATCTAACTATAGAAATTCCAACCATATCTAAATAAAATTACATAAATATTGTAAAAAGTATAAATTAATCAAGTTATGACGCGGGAAACAAATGCGTTTGAATGAATCGCGTCGACTTTTTGGGTTCTCTTTTACTAGGGTTGCCAGATTGCTGTAGTTTTTTCGTCTCTACTTGTACATCCTTTTTGCTATAACCCAGTATTATCAACCATAGATAACTGAACTTTGTTCACTAGGTGCTGTCCTGTACTACTGTCAGTTTCACTGAAGTTTCCCATAATTCTCATTGACGTTTATTCAAAATTGTGGGAAATTTTTGTGAAAGTAATTCAAACAATGGAAAATGTGACAAAATTTATGATTTTACATAATAGCATTTGTTTCTTATATAAAAACCTATTGCAAAGCCATTAGGTTCAATAGGAGAAAACCCGTAAGACCGCCCAAAGATGAACATCCAGGAACGCCATTTTAATCTAAAAACATCCCCGCCAAAAGCTGTAGCAACTTCTGTGGTCGCAGATGCCAAAACCGTTAGAGTGTCTGAGGACTCTCAACAAGGAATGGTAGCTGAACCGGAGGAAGAACCAATTTATTAGGACGTAGACGGTGGTGACATTGCTTTGCAATTCGATGGCCATCAGATATTCTACTTTAATTAACGTGTTGTATTCTTGTATTCTTAATATTTTTGTTGAAAATTTTTTTTTTCTTTCAATATGAAATTTTAGATATTTATTGTCATATTTTTTGATTTTTTTTTTGGCAACAAAAAAATCCCATTTATTGCTTTCAACGACATCTAGAAAATTATCCCATACACTAAAATTTCCCTACACTTGTGCTTCATCTATTTGTTTACTTTATCTATGTTATCAACTATAATGAGTACTTTTGCTTTGGTTTGTGTCTAGACTAACATATGTTGGGAAATTTCTTCTTTAATGGGATGTTTTCTAGGTGGAGACTGTAACCAATATTTAGTATGTATATGCACAGATGATAGAAATACCATAGATGACTCAATCGGTTATTTATCATTTTCACCAGAGGGCACAATCAGTTTCCGTACGACCTTTTTCCACTCGGATGTTACGAAAAAGCACTCAAAAATCATTTCTATTTCGATTCTGTTCTTTGAATTTAAAAATAGAATATAGACAACAGAAAAGCACATAGCTTTCGATTTTTTTTTTGACAATACAAAACGCAAAAAAGCATGGTTATATAGTTGTTTCAATAGTTTTTGTTTCCAGGGAAATTTGCCTATTTCCAACATTGCTGCGCCATCTAGAAAATTTCCCTTGACTTTCAAATCCACCACTTATATTTCACCATCTATGGTATTTCTATCATCTTTGGTATATATTGTAGTTTTAAACCCAATAAAAAGTAAATTTAGAAAAGCCAAAGTGAAAAAAGTTACAAAAAGAAAATTTTCTTAATAAGTGCTTTTTCTTAAAAAAAGTAAATTTTCTAAAAAAAGATACCTATTCATATTCTTAAACAAGACGTACCTTCAAGACGTACCTTTGCTTAAAAAAATTAAATTTTCATACATAAAGTACATTTTCTTACAAAAAGTAATTTTTTTTAAATAACTACATTTTCTTAAAAAAGAAAACTTTCTTATAACAAATTGTCTTTTCTTAAAAAAACTACCCTTTCTTTACAGTGTACATTTTTTGTGAAACAAAATACCTTTTCTTGAGATAAGTACCTACTAGTGTATTCAAAAAAACGGGTTTTCAAAAATTTCGGTTTTCGGTTTCTTCGAATATTCCGACTTTGGCGAAACCGGTTTTCTGGTCAACTGAGGTGTAGAAACCGGTTAATAACCGGTTTCGGTTTTTATGACAAAATGGACAACTATGCGTTTTATAAACACCGTTTATTTTTAATTCGTCTCTTTGAATTTTGATATCGACTGTCGAGTACATAGCCATGAAATTGATTGACAAGATATCGTTCAGAACCTGTGTAAAACTGCAGGTCCCAATCGAAGTGTGTGAGCCTATTCCTTCATGGGATGTAATGGGAAACTAAATTTGGAATTTAATTTCGCTTTAAAAAAATACTAATATACATTTTTTTTCAAAATTTTGATTTTATTGGTTATCTACTCAATTTGTATCGTGTTTTAAGGCCTCAAAGGACTCGGGATTGTTTGTGTAACACTAATATTTTACGGCGGTCCAGAGATAATAGTCTAACGGGTTCAAATCGTCAATGGACTTCCAGGTTTCGGCTGATTATGTGGTTTGCGAACACAGTCGCCCTGTTTTCAATTTTTGGGAACAAAAAATCTTTGAGCATAGTACGATAACGCTCGTCATTGACGGTTATAGCGGCTCCTTGCTCATTTTCTAAGAAAATTGGGCCTATGATGCCGCCTGGCCACAAACCGTGGATGCATCGGATTCTCCTCGACGACATGTGGATTTTCCGAGCCCCAAATGCGACAATTTAGTTTGGTAACGTAATCCCTGAGGTGAAAATGAGCTTCATTGGGAAACATGATTTTTCTGTAAAACGCTCAAAATTTTGCGAAAAGAAGTGCGAGAAATGTTCAGTTCTGCGAACAGTGCCAAGATGATGTTGACGGCTGGTCAAACACACTTTCACCTAAAGCAGCAATAATTTCCACTGAACGCACGGGACAGGCACGTACACGAGTAATTTTGTTGATGCATTGATTGCTCTCTATTTCAGTCGAATTTATTTCGTAGATTTCTGACAGTTTGAGTTGAAAACTCAGATCTTTGGAAGAAAGTTTTTAATATCTCCCAATATATTTTAAAGCGTAAAGCGACCCATTTTGAAAATGTCTAGCCCATAGACTAATACATACATAGATACATTTATTCTTTCATCAAACGTTTCATTTCACACTCTTCGTCGTAGGTTTGTGGAAATGAGAGAAATTAAATTTAAAATTAACTTACACCCGGTGAAGTTACAAAATATGTTCACTTAACTTTTTCATGTCGTTTTGGTGTAGAACTGAATAATTCAAATATATTTTGCACTTTGGTGTTGACTTTTATCGTTGTTATACATTTGTATTGTATTTAACACAACTAGTTTGCCACAAAAACACGAAATTCGGTTGTTGTTCCTTTGTTGGACGTTGTTTACTATTGCCTCTATCTGCTATTATTGAATGTTGTTTTACTTTCCACCGTACCTATGACGTTTAATTTATTGAGAGAATAAAAGTATCTAACGGGTTTTTCAACAAGAGCGCTACAAAAGTTTTTTTTTAAATAACACAAAACCGGTTTTAGATACAAATGAAATTCTTTATTCCTGTGAAAGTACGTTCGATGCCATTATGTATGGAACTCGATTTCTTTTGAATGGCCACCACGGGCACGCTCATAGAAGTCCAAACGCTGAACCCAATTTTCGACGGTTTTCAAGCATAAATCGGCCGATACTGCTGCAATTTCACGTTCGATATTCGTACAAAGTTCATCAATCGTCGCTGGCTTGTTGGCATAAACCATAGACTTGACGTAGCCCCACAGGAAATAATCTAACGGCGTCAAATCGCACGACCGAGGCGGCCAATCGACTAGGCCATTTCGTGAGATAACACGTTCACCAAACTTGGTTTCCAATAAATTGATTGTGGCATTCGCTGTGTGGCTTGTGGCGCCGTCCTGTTGGAACCACATGTCCTCCAAGTCCATATTATCCAATTGGGGTCAAAAATATTCGGTTATCATTGAACGGTAGCGATTCGCATTCACAGTAGCGTGCCGGTCTTGATCATCACAGAAGAAGTACGGCCCAATGACGCCGCCGGCCCATAAACCGCACCAACCCGTAATTTTTTCGGGATGCAATGATGACCCATGGAGTACGTGTGGATTGCTGTCTGACCAATAATGCATATTTTGCTTATTGACGAAGCCATTCAGCCAGAAATTATGACGACCATAAATTGGACGTAGCGCTCTTAAAGTTGAGTCCACTGACTCCAAATTTCGGAAGTAAATTTTAATAATTTCGACTCGTTGTTGGCTCGTATATCTTTCCATGATGAAATGGCAAACCTTACTGAAGAGAAATGTCAAATGAGCGGGAAAAAATATGGCGTCGTTTGCTGTCCATATCGATTTACTTTTGTAGCGTCTCTGTTGAAAAACCCTTTATGTATGTATTAGGTTATGGTCTAGCCTTTAACAAATAATCTGTCACTTCATAGATTTGAAATGGGCCATCTGCTTCGAAATACCGGGAGGTCCAAGTTCCAAATTTTGTATGTTCCACCCCTTATTTATTTATTTATTTATTTTACTCAACCTATCTCTTCTCATACAAATTTGATTTGCCCAATTAGGCAAAATCATCGTTGAGCATATATTCCTCTGGACGTTTTGTACTGCTTTTTTGAGTGTGAATACTGTTTTTTTATGCATTTCAGCTGGTGGTATACCTGTGTTGTCATTAGATCCAGAACTTAGAACTAAATCGGAGTTGGCAAACATGACTCCTAGTGCCATTCAATGACTCCTAGTGCCATTCAATTATCGGCGAAATAATTCGTTAGCAAAGTCATTTGTGTCTGTCTGATGGGGCCAGCAATCATACTCAGGCTTTAGGTGTGTAATTCTTCGGGGATATATCAGTTGTGTAAAAACCGAAAAAATCGGTTAATCAACTTGAAATAACCGGTGAAACCGGTTCTTCGAAAATTGGAATTTTTAGAAAACCGGCATACGGTTAACCGACCGGAATTCGGTTGACCGGTTTCGGTTTTGAATACACTAGTACCTACTCTTAAAATTGTACCTATTCTTGAAAAAATTACCAATTCTTAAAAAATTTACCATTTTTTAATAAAAAACATTTTCTTCAAAAAAATACCTTCTCTTAAAAAAACACATTTTTCTTACAAAAATTCCTTTTCTTAAAAGTACATTTTCTTGAAAATAAAATAATACCTATTCTTTTCTTTTCTTAAAATAAGTAAGTAAATTTTCTTAAAAAAATAACCATTTCCTAAAAAGAGTATCACTTCTTTAAATTACCTCTTCTTAAAAAAGTACTTCTTTCTACAAAAATCCATACTCTTATGGTTCTTTCTTACAGAAAGTACTATTCCTAAAAAATAGTACCATTTCTTAAAAAAAACATTAGCTTTTAATAAAAGAAGTACCGCACTTTAAAAAAGGAACTTTTCGGGAAAATAAAATACATATTCTTACTAAAAGGACCTAAACATATCCTTTTTTTTTAAAAAATACATTTTATAAAAAAAAAATTTTCTTAAAAAAAGTTTATCATTTTACAAAAAGTATCTTTTCTTGAAGATCCATTTAAGTTACCGTTTTCAACAGGCGCCCTACGCGTGTTAGAACTAACTACATAATATATAGCGAAAGGAACTGCGTTCTAACAGGGTGTCCCCTGACCGCATGTAATTTTTTTTTGATGCAGCGCTGTCATCTACATCGACTACCTTGTAAAGGGTAAAACTGTTCCCGGCGAATAATATTCACAGCTGTTGGACGAATTGGCACCTCATCCATCTTATTCTCAGGGTTTATGCCTTAATGACTGCTTTCTATTTTCAACCCTTATTTAATGGCTCGACTGGAAGAGCTTTGGATCGAATCATAGATAAATAAGAAACCATAGATGGTGAAAGATAAATGGTGAATTTGAAAGTAAAGGGAAATTTTCTAGATGGCGCCGGAGTGGTGGATATGGTTATATTTCCCTAGAAACAAAAACCATTGAAAAAACTATATAACCATGCTCTTTTGCCTTTTGTATTGTCAACTACTATCAAAAGCGATATGCTTTTCTATTATTTATTTTCTATTTTCAAATTTAAACAACAGAATCGAAATAAAAATGGTGTTTGAGTGCTTTTTCGTCACATCCGAGTGAAAAGTTATCGTACGGAAACAGCATGTGCTCTCTGGTGAAAATGGTGATTAAGCAAATGGGTCATCTATGGTTTTTATTTATCTATGATCGAATGAAACAAGCGCCTATATTGAGGACTTTGAGAAACCTTGGAAGAAATACAAAAATTTAAAACACGATGGACTAAATATATCCAGCTAAAAGGAGACTATGCTGTGAAATATACAGTGTTTTTTGGCAAAAAAAAAATGTTAGTCAAAAAGTTAGGGACTTGTCAAACTGCCCTCGTATGGGGCTATATGCGTGAGTTTATTGCGCCACTACAATGACGAGATGAATTTTTCTAATGGAAATTGTTGATTGACACTGATGTGGGAATGTGTTGGAAAGTGGAAGTATTTAGTAAATAAAGGAAAACACTGTTGATTGACACTGATATTGAAATGTAAGATAAAGCTGAGGAAGTAAATATTTTTTCATTTCCTTTGAACTTCGATTAATAACTTTCCCATATTTTTATTAACTTAAGATTATTTTTCAACTGTTGTCTGTTCCTTTCATCTGCACGTGACACCAAGGTAAGATTGGTTTGTATACAATTAAATCATTCGATTTGATGGGCAACAGATTAAGGCGAAAACTCATATTTAGTGTCCTTAGGCAGGGGATATGGATATATATATACTTTATATATAAGGGTATGTACCTGGAATGTGCGAACACTATACAGGACGGATGACACTTCCCAACTGGCGGAGTCCTCGTAAAATATAAAGCTGACATCATAGCTATCCAGGAAATGCGATGGACAGGATATGGTTGCACCAGAAGGAAGAACTGCAATATTTACTACAGATGACATGGACGAAAGCACGAATTCGGGGGCGAATTTATCGTTAGCAAGAGACTGCGACACAGTCAGTGAACGCATAGGTACAATCCACATCAAAGCGAAATATTTCCATAACTCGTTAATTTGTGTGTACGCACCGACAGAGGATATAGACGACAAGGGCAAAGAATAATTTTATGAGCATCTGGGGGGAAGTATACGAACGCCGCCCTGACCACGACATTAAGATTATTCTAGGCGATATTAATGCCATATTGGGAAAGTAAAGTGTCTTTCGACCAATCATCGGTCATCACAGTCTACATGACACCACCTCCGATAATGGAATAAGACTGATAGACTTCGCCGCTGCAAAGAACATGGTAGTTAGTAGTAAACGATTTCAGCATAAGGACACACATAAGGTGACCTGGATATTTCCTGATCAGAGGACGAATAACCAGATTAATCGCTTGTCAATAGATGGCAGGCACTTTTCTAGTGTAATGGATGTACTTGTGATTCAAGGTGCCAATATCAACTCGGATCATTACTTGCTGGCTGCGAAAGTTCGCACGAGACTTAGCAGGGCGAAAAACGTACGAAGCTGAACACGGGAAAAACTAAATATTGGCAAGCTGCAAATACCGGAAATATCAAAGACTCTCCAACAAAAGCTTACTCTCCAGCTAGAGCAGAATAGGACCAGAAGCGCTGTGGAAGCACATCTCCCATTCTTTGGAAACCGCTGCAAGGACTGAACTTGGCTATCAAAAACCGCAGAAGAATAAGCCATGGTACGACGAAGAATACCCCATAACAACTAATGAAAACGACGCTGCACATATGGTAACGAAACAGTCAGTTACAACTCGTGCTGTGAATAAGCGGTACAAGAGGCTGTGAAGGGAGGAAAACCAATTCTTTAGGAGGAAAATATGACAGTAGAAGCAGACGGAGAGTGAAAAGACCGAATTGTGCAGGATGAATCATTAATCCCGAAAATTTTTCCAGAGGGTAAGAAGATCGAATAACGGACCTAATAATGGACTGCTCTCCTGCACGGACGAGAATGGGAATCTGGTGACAGATAAGCAGTGTGTGCTTAAAATATGGCGGGATCACTTTTCAGCTCCACTCCACTCAGATTCTTCCACAGAATATCAGGAGGTATTGATTGTGGAAGATAGTGTAGATTGATAAGAACGCCTATCTCCCGGCTTAAGAATAATAAAGCCGCTGGTGTGGGTGGACTATCCGTTGAGCTTTTTCAGGCCGGTGGCAAAGGACTGCTAGCCTACATGCATCTTATATTCATTATATGGTTGGGGGAATCTATGCCCGACGATTGGAGTCTCAGTGTATTATGTCTTGTATTCCGTGTGTATGTTTCAACTATCGCGTTATCAGTCTTTCATCCATCACATATAAGGTCTTGTCGAGCGTATTATGTGAAACACTAAAGCCAATTGTTGAAAACCTGATTGGGCCTTATCAGTGTGGTTTTAGATCAGGCAAGTCCACGACTGAACAAATATTCACACTACGCCAAATCCTGGAAAAGACCCATGAAAAGCAAATCGATACATACCATCTTTTTGTCGATTACAAAGCTGCTTTCGATAGCCCCATACGGGGAAAACTGTACGAAGCTGAGTCTGAACTTGGGATTCCAGGAAAACTAATCCGCCTCTGTAGAATGACGCTGACCAACAACAAATCAGCAGTGAAAGTAGGGAAAGTAGGGAAAGACCTCACCAAAACATTCTGGATCAAGCGTGAACTGTGACAAGGCGACACACTTTCGTGCAATCTCTTCAACATCTTAATGGAGATAATAATGAGAAAATTATTGGGAGAAATTTGCGAGAGGTTACTGGATGGAGTATTTTCAAGAATCGAAAAAGAATCAGCTGTGAATGAAGGCAAGATAAAATTGATGGTCTACACCGACCCCTCGACTTAGTCTGCACTTGAACGTCGACAACTGATTTAATTTTGAAGTGGTAGATGAATTTGTCTTCCTTGGATCCGCCTTGAACATGGACAGCAACGTCAGCCTGGAGATAAATAGGAGAATTGTGCTTACAAATAGATATTATTTGGGGCTCAGCAACCCATGTCCCAACAGACAAAAGTCCAGCTATACCAGACTCTCATTTTACCTGTCCTAACATAGGGCTTCGAAACTTGAGTCATATCGCAAGCGGATGAAAAACACCTGGGAGTATTCGAGAGAAAAATTCTCCATAAAATATATGGTCCTATTAAAAAACACGGCGAGTACCGACGTCGGTGGAACCAAGAGCTATATCATCTGTATTTTGACGTGGACATAGCTAGGCGAATCAAATTAGGCCAATTACGTTGGCTAGGCCATATTATTAGTATGGATCAAGATGAGCCAACGCGAAAGGTTTTCGACAACGTACTCGATGGATGCAAGAAAAGAGGGCAACCAAGACTCCGCTGGATAGGGTAGGCCGAATAATCCTTCCGTATCTTTGGTGTTACCAACTGGGGAGAAAAGGCGAGGGATAGAACTAGTTGGAGAAATATGTTACAATTTGTTTCATTTGTTTATTTGCTTGTTTAATTAATATGTGTACGACATCTGACCTCATGAGGTGGTAAATAGACAATCACAAACATCAGCGCATAGTCATAGTCCCGCGATAATGCTGAGTTTAGTTAACATATTGGAAGTTTATTTATTGTTTCGTTCTTACCTTGTGATGAAACAATCCGAAAAACATATTTAGAATACCATTACACAGATAATTAACTGGTCACCATATGTTTCAAAGACAACTGTGTAGTACATCAAACCGTTGGAGCACAATTTGCTAAATTATTCAACTTTCAAGCAAAATTTGTAATCATCAAAAACTAAATCATCGAAAAATTAAGGAAAAATATTAAACAAAATACTTAAAAATCTCGAAACATTTTTCGACAATAGAGTATTCTCTAACAGAGAATTTAAGGCATCAAGGGAGAAAATTCGTTTACAAATGTAAATGTTATTCTCATTTTAACGAATATAAATACATAGTAGCAACATTGGCATTTTATTCATTTTCATATAAAATGTTATTGTCTATAGAAGTTGTGCCCCAGTGCGTATACGTAATATTTGTATTTATATGAACTAAGGTGAACCTCAGTACGTATACGTAACGCTCGGTTTTATATGGGAAATATGAATGAATTGGTATGGTTGTTATATCCGTTAAAATTACATTATTTGGACATGAAAACGCTATCTGCGAGATGGCTGCCGCGATTATTCACACTCGACCATAAGCGCAACAATGTCACGATGTTTAACTGTAATCCGATGGAGTTTTCGTGCCGTTTCGTAACTGTTGACGAAATATGGTTCCATCACAACCCACTAGAGATTAAATAAACATTCAAAATAGTGGACGTCTCCGGATGAACGTGTGACAAAAAGGTCATGACGACAGTTTTTTGGGATGTATGCGGTATCACGCACATCGCTTACCTTGAAAAGGGTAAAACTACGAGGGTTGCTATTTATATTTCGTGAACTGACAATACTAGTGTTTCCAGATGCAAACTGGAACTTCCATTGGAAAGTTTGACATTTTTTTTGCATAAACGTACACAGAACGTTTTCAATTCGTCTCGGTCAAAAAATGGAATCAACCCGTGAAAATGTTCGAGCGATGATTTTTTACGATTTTCCCTTGGATTATCGAGACAAGAATGTTTCAATTAACTTGTTTCGAGTTTTTGGTGCTTTATCTGGTGCTTTAACTGGTCTGTAAATCGCTGGTACCAAGAGTTCATTCTCGGACGCCGTTCGGTCCAGGATGAATTTCGTAAAGGTCGTCCAACTTCGGTCGTCTTGCCGGAAGATGAGCTAAATCCAACAAAAGTTGTTCGTGGCAAAAGCACAGCGAAGCAAATGGTCGCAAGTTTCTTCGGCCGAATGGGTCATGTGGCCACTGTTGCGCTTGAGCAACGTATGACGGTGAATTCTTCGGAGGAATTCGTAAAACCAACCGCCAATGATGAATCATTATCCATCATGACAATGCGAGCTCTCACACATCTCGTCAAACAGGTAAATTTTTGAGTAGTCAAAACATCGAATTGATGATTCATCCTCCGTACAGTCCTGATTTCGCACCCAATGACTTCTTCTTGTTCCCGCAAATCAAAGGTAAACTGCGTGCTCAACGATTTACGAGCGCCGAAGAAGCAAATGAAGCGTTCAAAACCCATTTTTTGGAGGTGTCTCAAGAGGAATGGAAAAACTGCAATGACAAATGGTTTGAATGGAATGCAAAAGTGTGTTGATCAGCAAGGGCAATATTTTGAAAAACAATAAAGCCATTTTAATTTAAAAATGTATGTTACTATTTGCTATTCCCGAAACTTAAATAGCAACCCTCGTATCAACCGCGAATATTATATAAATTTATACCAATTTAATATAAATTCTACAAATATTTCTTGACTAATTGTTGCAGCTTAAGGTCCCTTTAGTTTTCTTGAAAATTTTCTGTTATTTTCTTTTGCAATATTTCGATTTCCTTTGGAAATCGTCTTCAGGAAAGTTTTTATATTAATTTTAACAAACAAAATTAAAATACAAATTAAAATTAAAATTTTTGAAAAATTGTGGAAAGTAATACTATTTATACATTTTATACTTCCCAATTTGATTATTTATTGAAGGATTTGAATATTCATCAAAAACATTAAAAATATTGTTGGTGAAATTTTTTAAAAATTCCTTCATTTCGGCATTTGATTAGAAATATAATTGTTACCTTGCATCTTATAATTTTATTCGGTACAATTTTGAATCTGTTGATTAAATTCGTATTCCCAACGTATTCTTGAATAACGTATCTCAATAAATACTCAAGTTGGGAAGTATTTATTTTATTTATTTTGCTATCAATAATTCATAGTAATAGTTTATTATTTACAATGTTTTGAGTTATTATCTGTAAGATACTACAACAAATAATACAATTGTTAGAAAAAGCTAAACATTTAAAAACTAGATCGAAGTATAGGAAAAAGATAGTAAAAAACCTATATTAATATCACAAAAGTGGGGGAGGGATAAATTACAAAGAAACTTTAAAAGCCATGGCTTCTACATTTTACTCTATAATAAAGTGAAGAAGACATTTCTAAACCAAGTTTCTCAGGTGGGCATAATTAGACCTTATGCACTTTTCCTCAAAAGTCAGTGTCAGATCATTTACTAATTCGTCAATGGTTTTCTGTTTGTATCTGCTGTGTAAAGTTCTGGTAGAAAATCTCCAAGGTAGGTTAAATATAATCTTAAGATTTTTATTTTGAATTATCTGTAATTGTTTTCTGTGAGTTTTCGCACAATTTTTCCAGATCTGACAGCCATACGTTAAGATTGGACGAATACAGAGTTTATAGATTAAGAGTTTATTCTTTTTGTTAAGCTGTGACTTCCGATTCAGCAAAGGATATAATGCTCTGCCACAGCGTATTGCCCTAATAGACACGTCGTTCAAGTGTTCTCTGAATGTAAGCTTTTGATCAAGCGTAATTCCAAGATATTTGATTGTTCTAGAAAGTGCGATATCGTGACCTTGAAAGGAAAGTACACGTGAGGGATTTCTTCTCGGAGACTTATTGAATGGAAAAAGAATTGCCTGCGTTTTATCCTTGTTTATTTTAATCTTCCATTTCAAAAAATATTCTTCGGCAGAACTTAAAGCAATTTGCATTCGTTTAATAATCGAGTTTGAAACTTTACCACTACAAATAAATGCACTATCGTCGGCATAAAAGGCTACATCGTAGTTGGCTCGTAGTTCAAAGTCTGACGTATATAGGGAATATAGAAGCGGAGATAGAACAGAGCCCTGGGGAACTCCAGCTGGTATGTCCTTAGAAGCCGACTGCTCGCCTTCAATTTCAACGACAAAGGATCTGTTATTGAGAAAGCTTTTGATCAGTTTAATTAAGTATGAAGGGCATTTCATTTTATGGAGCTTAAAGATAAGACCATTATGCCAGACTGAATCGAATGCTTTCTCAATATCAAGAAATATAATACCTGTGGAATACCGACGATTTTTATTACTTCTGATTATTTTCAGAACTCTTCTAATCTGATGAGTTGTGGAATGTTCCAATCTAAATCCGAACTGACAACTATTAATTACTTCATTTTCGGTTACAAATGAATTTAGTCTTTGGAGAATTATTTTCTCGAATATTTTGTCAATAGAACTCAGTAGGCTTATTGGACGGTAGCCTGAAGCTGACCTCAAATCGTTTCCTTTTTTGGGACTGGTATTATCTTTGCTCTCTTAAAACTGGCTGGAAAATAGGAATATGGAATGCAAAAATTAAAAGTTCGGACCAAAAATTTATATACTTGAGCTGGTATTTTCTTTAAAACCGTGTTGCTAATTTTATCAAGTCCTGGCGATTTTCCGTTTTTAAGTCCTTTAACAATATGCTGTATTTCCTCAATGCTGGTTAATGTTGAAGTGTCACTATTAATTATATCATCGCGTTCGACAGACCTTACAACAGAGTTCACTTTTCGTTCCATACAACAAAATGTGTTGGTTGTAGTGAGATGAGCTTTAGCAAAGTAATCAGTAATAACGTTCGCTTTTTCTGAATTTTCACTTATAACACGCTGATCAACAATAAGGCTTGGCATCTTTTTGGAAGTTGGGAAGTATAAAATGTATAAATAGTATTACTTTTCACAATTTGTCAAAAATTTTCATTTTAATATGTATTGCATTTTTTGATGGAAACGGTGCGTCCAATCGCAAAAATAATGAATTTTTTACCTCTATAAGAGACTTTAACCAATGAATGTCTTTAATACGACATCAGATATAGCCATTTTTTATTTCAGCAATTTTCATATTTTGATGATGGAACACTTTATGAAAAATCCATAGAAACTCGTAAAAAATAGTTTTCTTTTCGATTGGACGCACCGTTTCCGAGATATAGCCATTTTTTTATTTTAGCGATTTTCATATTTTGACGATTTTTAAAAAAAAATTATTTCACGCGAATTGAAACACTTTGTGAGAAACCCTTAGGATGCCGTAAAAAATTGTTAGTCTTTCGATTGGACGCTTCGTATTCCAGATACAGACAGTTTTTCTAAATTTTTCATATTTTCGACCAAAAATGGGGATGGTTTACCACCCTGGGTATCATATCCAGAATAATAGTTCCTCCAGCCAAGTGACCACAATTGTTTGCATGTTTTTGTGGAGGCGTCAATAGTGGCGTCAGATTCAACGATTGTGTTTAAAAGTCTCACTTCACCTCAATTTATGACAATATGTATTCTTCGCTGGCTGATATCTATACACTTTATTCTTTTTTCACAACTTTGTTTATCACTTTCTGTTTAAAATATTAGTTGTTCTGTAAAGTCCTCGTGTAACATTCCAATATATGTAGTTTCTCTGGGTTGGGTACAAAATTCTGTTCGACGAAAATTCTGCTTTACAAAATTCTGTTTTACAAAATTCTGTTTTTCAAAATTCTGTTTCACCAAATTCTGGTTCACAAAATTCTGTTTCACAAAATTCTGGTTCACAAAATTCTGTTTGTAATTGCATTTTCAGTTAAATAAAAAATTATTTGAAACAAATCGCGCGATTTTTTTCAAATAATTTTTTATTTAACTGAAAATGCAATTACAAACACATACATAAAAATAAAACAATTAAGAAATCACTTTGCCCTAACTTTCCCTTACATTTAAAAAAAAAAATACTGTTTAAAAAAACACTGTGTGTTTGGTCAAAAATTATGTTCCAGCATTTTATTTAAAATTAGTCGCAATTGTGTTGTTTAATGTGTCGTGTTTAAAAAAATAAAAATGAATAAAGTGCAATTAATAAAAACCAATAAAAATAAAGAAATGTTGTGTCTCAACGGATATTTGTATTATTTGGAAATGAAAAGACAAAAAGGAACCTTTAATTGGACGTGCTCGAGAAGAATTCCAGATAAGTGTTCCTCTCGAATAATATCAGCAATGGAAAATAACGAGCATGTTTTAATAAGATATCCAAAAAAGCATACCCACGAACCTATTGCTAGTGCAGTGGAAATATGCAGAACAAATACTTTTGTAAAATATGCCGCTATAAACAAACCCCTTAATCCAAGTCAAATAGTGCAACAATCGGTGGTAATTACAAACCAAAAATGTTGCGATTACCTTCCCTCGAAGTACACGCAAAAGCGAAAAATAGGATACACTCGGAATGAAATGGGAGTTTTCAGAGAGCCGCAAGAAATAGAATAGAGATTACGTTTTGGATAACGAATTATTTATATTGGCAGAAGAGAAAGTGGGAGCTGAATATATGGTTATATTCGGCACAAAATCATCAATTCACCTTCTACAAAAAAGCGATTGTTGGCTCGTTGACGGCACTTTTGATGTTGTGCCCACAATAATGCGCCAACTCTTTTCCGTTCATGGAAGGATTGAACGAGAGGTCGTCCCACTCCTATTCTGCCTAATGTCCAAAAAATCTGCAGTACTCTATGAAGCATTTTTTAAACGCGTAATTCAAATTGCTTTGGAATATGGAGTTTTTTTTTTAAGCCTAATCGTATCTGACTTCGAAGTTGGTCTCGTGTCAGCAGCTAGAAAATGCTTTCCAGATTCGCAGATACGAGGGTGCTTTTTCCATTTTCCCCAGATATTGTGGCGCCGTATTCAAAAAGAACGGTAAGAATTTTTAATAAGTTTTATAATTTATAGTAATGAACTTGTAATATGTACAACATTATCATTTCTCATTGGTTACTAAGTACGGAAATGACGAAAATTTCTCACTGCAAGTAAGGTGTTTAAAAGCGCTTGCGTATGTTCGTCCAGAAAAGGTAGCCAAATATTATTCGAAGCTCCGAAGAACATTTGAAGACGAAGATATTATTAAATTGGCCACCTGGTTCGAGGCCAATTATGTCTATAACGCTCGTAAATACCCACCTGAATTTTGGACGATATTTGATTGCGAGTATTCTGAAAAATACCCGAAAACTACAAACAATGTCGAGTCATGGCACCGACGTTTGAGTGTTGTAGTTGGACGAAAAAAAAGCAGACTCTACAAAATTGTAGAACATTTAAAAGGAGAATTAATCTATTCTCAAAATATTGTCTCAAAGATTGAGAATGGAGAAAAATTAAAAAAAAAATAAAAGAAATGTAAAAAAAAAATATTTCACGAATTGTAAAAAAATTTAATCGTTTAAGAAAACTACAATATTTAAAAAGAATAGAAAAAAACTTAGTTTATAATTAATTAAATATTGTTATCAGTTAAATTGAATTGCTATGATTTTTTATCATTTTTAACTTTGTCTTAATTTAATTGATTTTTAACTAATTTGTGTTTTTATTTAATGTTTGTTATTTTTTTTTCTTTTAAATTAATATGTTTTTCAATGATATGAATTTTTTTAGATCGATTTTGAAAATCCATTAATCTGTTTAATTATTTATTACATATTTCATAATTTGTTTCCAACGAATAAATATCTAACCATACACATACGTTTTATATGTAACATTTCTTATTCATATTAAACTGGCTTTAATTCTTAATAAATAATTTAACGGCATTTTATTGTTTCTTTCTCATAATGAAAGGGGAATAACATATTTCAAAAACCAGAATTTTAATAGACAGAATTTTATTAAAAACAGAATTTTGTAAAACAGAATTTTAGTCAGACAGAATTTTTTTTGGAAAAAAACAGAATTTTTGTAAGACAAAATTTTGTGGCTATCCCAGTTTCTCTTTAACAACAAATTCTCTTGTAAAAAATCGAATACATAACTTTGTATCAAGTGTTTTTGTAACAGAAACTAAATTATGATTACAGTAACTAATATTTGAACACGAATTTTAATATTCTACTTTTTATTAGTTGTATCTTCCATTTCAGATGAATGAGGTTTTATAAATACTCAAATTGGTTAATACGGGTTGAATTTTATGTTTCGGGATTTGGCAACCCTAGTGTTGCAATCTGGCAACTGACAGCTCAATCGTAAAGTTGGACATTTTTGAGGTTATGCGTACTCAGAACGTTTGTGTTGTATACAGTAAAGATTCATCTCGGCCCAATTATTTCATCTCGGCGATTATTTTTTATAACTTTCGACGTGGATTAACTCAGCAACAGTGCATGGATGAACTTAATTAAATTTTTGGCGATGAAGCTCCATCAAGGACCAGTGTTTATCGATGGTATGGTGAATTCAATCGTGGTCGTAGTTCACTCCAAGATGAATTTCGTGAAGGTCCTCCAAAATCAGCTGATGATTGATGCTGTGCGCGAACTGATTTTGCAAGATCATCATGTGACCTATCGTGAGATTGAGACAACCTTAGGCATTAGTGGGACCAGCATACATTCAATATTACATAAACATTTGACTGTCAACAAAATTTGTTCGCGTTGGATCCCACACAATTTGTCAATCGCTCCAAAAAAAGGCACGTGTCGATTGGTCGAAAGAAATGCTCCAAAAATACGATCGCGGTGCTTCGAAACACGTCTATGACATCGTGACAGGTGATGAATCCTGGATTTACGCGTATGAGCCCGAAAGTAAACAGCAGTCAACTGTATGGGTGTTTCAAGATGAGCCAAATCCAACAAAAGTTGTTCGTGCCCGAAGCACTTCCAAGCAAATGGTCGCCTGTTTTTTTTTTTTGGAAAAACTGGACATGTCTCAACCGTACCACTAGAACAACGCAGAACAGTGAATTCTGAGTGGTACACGACCATTTGTTTGCCAGTTGTCTTCCACGAAATCAGGAAAACCAACCGCCGAAGACGGATCACTCTTCACCACGACAATCAATGCGAGCTCTCACACATCGGCTGAAACTACTGCATTTTTGAGCTCCCAAAACATCGCCGTATAGTCCTGACTTGGCACCGAATGACTTCTTTTTATTCCCGTACGTAAAAAACAATCTGAGAGGTCAACGTTTTTCGACACCTTAAGAATCGGTTGCTGCATTCAGAATGCATGTCTTGGAGATACCTCAATCAGAGTGGAAAAAGTGTTTCGACAATTGGTTGAAACGCATGCAAAAGTGTATAAATATTCATGGGGAATATTTTGAAAAATAATAAAGTGATTTTCGATGATTAATATTTGTTTTTGTTCTCTAATCCCGAAACATAAAATTCAACTCTCTACAACTAAAATTCGGTAGTAGCAACCGATTTTTAATCTATCAATAACATCGACAAATAATTCTGATGTTTGACAATTACGAATTCTGATCAAAATATAGACTTTAACATGAAATATCCAATGCCTGAATTGATTTCCAACTAATCTTTTCCCTGTGTGTAATAAGGTGTAAAAATATATTAACCGAAACAATTGGTGAACAAATTATTATTTGTGAATATTTTGAGATTTCATGAAAACGCTATACTTGGAGTCAGAGTCGTCCAAAGTTTACGACTCCAACTCCGAGTCCTACTCCAGGCAAATATCCCAGACTCCGACTACACAGCACTGGTTAATATGGGGTTCAAACGACAATCGTGTTTCTAAAATTATGTTGGTGACCTTGAGTATTCCACTATGGACATCTTCATTTCATATGCTAAAATACGTGTATTAAAGGGCACTCAAAAGTTTTGTACTCCATTTCGAGAGCGGAATGAGCAGATAAAACATTTTCCAAATTGAATAAAGTGGAACGTGATACATTAAAATGCGCAAATATTGTACAAATGAAATGACATTTTAATACATGGCTAGCCCATTTTAGGCTATACGAGAATTAAACAAAATACATTGCTATCAGCCATGTAGATCAAAATCAATTGAGATACGAAATTGCCACATTATCTACATACTTTTCCCCATACTAAGGTCAAACGCCAAACAGAGATTCCTATTGTAACTTCAAGTATAAATCGTTTGCTAAATAAAATGAAACTCATTAATTTCCCTTGCACAAAGCTTTTCCAGTGTCCATGTACATATGTACCATAATGATCTTTGTTGTCGTACTACTATTGTCTACTGTGTGCATTTGCCCAAAAAGCAAGCGGAGAGAGAATCTCTTCGTAATATATTAGTACGTATACGTAGCGTAGTGCACAACGATGGACGATACACGACGTAGCTTATACGTCAAGTTGTTTACTTGTGCTCGCATGTTTTATACAATAACAACGTACGTAGTTGTGTACATACACACGTGCATATGTGTGTATCTACGAAACTACATACATACAAACATAGGTAGGTACGTATGTACTCAGTCGGATGGTGTGAACGCCGTCTGTCACTGATAAATATATGCACAAAAACAACACAAGAAACGACAGGCGACACAAGTTAAAATGCCCACCAAATCAAACCTGCTGATGCTGATGGTTGTCAGTTTGGTTGGTTGGTTGGTTTGACATTCTGCAAACACCACACAAAGAATGTTTATATGTCCATACACATACATCCATACATATCATAATATTACCTCCGTCCGTCCGTCTTTAGTTAGTACAGTAAATAGAGTTTAATGTTACAGCATACACAAGCACGGATGGTTGGATGGATGGATGTATGTATTGCAGTTTGTTGTTGTGATAAACTTTTTGGTACATAAGATGTTTACGTACAACGTATGATACCTTCATTCCAAGGCACGAGTATAAATGTTTGGAGGTAAAATGTTGGATGTGCAAGTTTTTACGAGTTTTGCGAGTTGTGCTGCTCGTTGAATCTAAATTAGTAGATGAACTTGACAAATTTTGCACAAACCAAGAAACCTAAAGAAAACAAACGAACCATGATGAGTGTTGCGTGGTGCGTGGGTGTGTATTGGTATACACAACGTGTGTGTTTGCGAGAGAATTTCACATAGTAATGACATCTCGTTTGTGTGTGTGTATGAACATAAAATGCACTTGCTACATGCTGCGTTGTAGTGTTGTGGGGTGTGTGAGTGTGTGTCATGCGATAGATACTACTATGGCATTCGCATGTTATCCTTTTAACCAACTTTACTAAGTAACACCATTTATGTAGGTATTCTTCCTGCCATCAACAACATCGCCGAGCACTAAAGTGGCAGGGGGTATGTTGCGATTTTTTTTATATACATACAATATAAATGTACTTGTGCATACATATATACATACATACATCTATTGGCTAAATGTTTATACATATATTTTCCGTTGGGTTTTGTTTTTCTTTTTTGCACAACATTTTCAAGGTTTCATGGCATGTTTTCTTCACTGTGTACATTTTTTAACACTTTTTTCATTCTATCCTGCCATTAGAAATTTCTTGGTAGTATTTCCTTGAATTTTTCCCAACATTTTTTTTTTTTAATTCAAATTTCCTTACTATGATTCAAAGGCATAATAACCCTGTACACACTTTTCTTTTGAAATCTTCTTCAACACCAGATTTGTATATTTTTGTTTTTTTTTTGGTTAATAATTTTTGGCCAGCCACCATGCGTGTCGTCGTCAATGATGCTCATATTATTTTCTTCTTGATTTCCCGCAAAATTTACACAGACAATCTTCTCTAACAAAGTCTAATAGAAAGCATTTTTAAAATATTTTGCGAACGCGATTGAAGCTGCGGCTACGTATATCAATGTTATATGTCTGGAGCTAAACTGTTGGCCACAACGCGTTTGTTTGGCCAAACAAGGTACAAATGACAGCAAAAGAGACACAGCATATGATTTAAGAGAATTGCAGTGAGAGTGGTACATGCGCCTACATACTATAGGTATTAACCCGTTGAGGTGCAAGTATTGGAATGAAGTTCCTTATCGCACGTTGCGGGATGGGGGCTAAATGAAAAAAAATTAAACAACTTTTTGGAGGAAATTTCTTTTAGCAGCAAAATTGGATTTTTCTCGATTTTTTGCCTCGTAGAGCATTAAATGTGGATTTAAAAAAAAAAGTTTGCGGAAGTCTATATTTTCCGAAATATAGGTCTCCAAAGGTTGAATGTATAATCGCACATAACTCTGCCATTTATTATCCGATCCTGATGAAATAAATTTCATAAATCGTTAAATTCAAATTCCCTCTGTACCTTAAGTCGATGGGTGACAAAATCAGAAAAATCGCGCGAGTTTTAGAAATAATTTTTTTTATTATGGTGTGTAAAAACTACAATAAAGGACAACAGAAATAAAAGACAACAACTACAACGACAAAAGACAAGAACAACAAGTTGATTAAACCAACAAAGTGAGGTTAAAAAACAGTTTTTAAATGAGCCCTCAATGGATTAATAAAACGAAATATATTTATATACAGAGTTATAGAGTTTTATAAAGGCTTTGTAAAGGCTTTTTTTATTTTCCAACTCAGCGCAAAATCCATTACCGTTGGTGAAATTTTGGTGCAGATCTGATTTTGCTGCTAAAATAGTTTTATGTCAACTTTTTTTTAACACTATTATGCTACAACTAGAGTGTCCAAAATACTGATTTATAAGTTTTTTGGAAAATATACTATGCATAAAAAAACACATTCATCCTTAATTAAAATACGACTAGAGTGTCAAAAGTGACGGTTTATCGGTATTAATCAAATATATATAGATCAAAATAGAAAATTATATTCTGTTTATTATATATATAAAAGTATATTTACGATAAAAACCGATAAACGAGTATTTTTGGACATTCTAGTTACAACCCACTAATATCAACTACATATATTGGGTACTTTTGCTTTGGTTTGTATCTAGACTAACATATGTTGGGAAATTTCTTGTTTAATGGGAAGTTTTCTAGATGGAGCCTGTAACCAATATTTAGTATATACTTTAGTAAAAGTAAATTTAGAAAAGCCAAAGTGAGAGAAGTTTAAAAAGGGAAATGTTCTTAATTAAGTGCCTTTTCTTAAAAAAAAGTAAATTTTCTCAAAAAAAATACCTATTTATATTCTTCAACAAAGTACCTTTTCATAAAAAAAACTACCTTAAAGAAGTACCTTTGCTTAAAAAAGTACATTTTCTAACAAAAAGTACATTTTCTTAATAAAATTAATTTTTTTTTTAAATATGTACCTTTTCTTAAAAAAAGTAAATTTTCTTGCAACTAACTGTATTTTCTTAAAAAACTACATTTTCTTTAAAAAGTACCTTTTTCGTGAAACAAAATAACTTTTCTTGAAATAAGTACCTATTCTTAAAAATGTACCCATTCTTGAAAAAAGGACCAATTCTAAAAAAAATCACATTTCTTAAAAAAACCCCTTTTCTTCAAAAAAAATACCTTGTCTTAAAAATATACCGTTTCTTACGAAAATTCCTTTTCTTAAAAGTACCTTTTCTTAAAAATAAAAAAATACCTTTTATTTTCTATTCTTGGGATAAGTAGTCTTAAGTACATTTCCTTATAATAATATCCTTTTCCTAAAAAGAGTACCACTTCTTTAAAAAGTACCTGTTCTTAAAAAAAATACTTTTTGTAAATAAATTCATACAGAAAGTACTTCTACTACTTTTCTTACAGAAAGTACTTCTTCTTAAAAATAGTAACATTTCTTAAAAAACCATTAGCTTTTAATAAAAGAAGTACTTCTCTTTAAAAAAATTACCTTTTCGGGAAAATATAATACATATTATTAGAAAAAGTACCTAAAAATATACTTTTTAAAAATTCTATAACAAAACTTGCTTTCTTAAAAAAAGCTTATCATTTTACTAAATGGATCTTTTCTTAAAGATGTATTTGAATTATCGTATTTTTCAACGGGCGCCTTAAGCGTGTTGGAACTAACTAGTACAGAATAAGCCTGGCTTTTTATTACCTGCTAAACTTATTTTTCGACCACTTTGTATGGGAAACTAGGCGAAATTAAGTGTCTTCCCATACAAATTCATCGAAATATTAGTTTAGTGGGAAATAAAAATCACGCTTAATATACTTATATAGCGAAAATAACTTCGTTCCAACCGGCCGTCCCACAGAGGGATTTTGCCGGCAAAAATACCCTTTTTCGAGTGTCATATATCAAAAATGTAATGATGCAGTTTTGTAGAGAATTGTTTAATTAAGAGAAATAAATCATTAGTTTTTTTCAACAAATTGAAACTCTGCAGTAACCTGCCTCAGATTTTCATGCATTTCAATGGGCTGGAAACATAACTTCTTTTTGTCGTATCGATTTGGAATATGTATATTTGAAAAATATGGTATTTCTACATTAAGTTTTAAGAAAAAATAATTGAATAACAATAACAGATTAAAATATATTCATGCTTTTATGATGACACTCAAAAAACTAAGTGTTTTTAGTTTTCCTTGGACTAAAAAAAGGTGGTAAAAAAAAGGTTGCTAAAATGTGAAAGGTGGGAGTGTATTCTTTTGATTTCATAAATAAAATTCCCATAATATTTCATACTGTTGAACAAAGTTATAAAATTTATAAAAAAAAGTGCCACGAAATTTCATTACAAAAATGGATGAAAACACCATATAAAATGGTGTATACTTTTAGGCATATGTGTTTTAATGCTGTCGATAATAGAAACGTTAGTTAAAGTTTTTTTACAGCGGTTGTGTTTCATATATCACATCCCTTAAAGTATGCACTGAGAAATGCTGAAAAATTAATAAATTTCGGTAATTTTATAGTACAAAGTTGACTTTTATTTGTAATGATTGGTTAATTAAAAAAAAACGGTAAACTATAGCCCCCTAATTTTTTTTGCAAATATTCAGCTAACATATTAGGCTTTAGTTATTTATATAGATGTAAGTGCTGATTTACATCTATCACAAACTACAAAGAATTATATCTGTTTTCGAAAATTTTGAAAAATGAAAATTTGTATATGGGCGTTGGGCGTGGCACTTAAATTTTTAATATAATTAAGGACTCAAATGCAAGCACTGGCAGTAATTTTTATTGACATAGATATGAAAATGAGGAAAATACAACGATTTTTTATTTTACGTTATATGGGAGGTAGGCGTGGTTGTGGGCGGATTTGAACAAAAACTTGTTTTTTTCTAATTTAGCAATATGAGAGATGTGTGCGAAATTGCAAAGCCCTAGCTCGATTCCTTATAATTTTTGCCGCGGCTTGTATGAAGAAATCCCACTGTGCGTCCCCTGACACCTCATGTAATTGTTTTCTTTTACTTCTTAACAGTAAATTAATTCGAACAACTTTTTAAATCACTAAAAAATCAATATCACGCAATGAGCAAATTGAGTTAAATTCCCTTTCTTACTTATCCGGTCTCGAACAACCTCGGGGGGGTCAGAGACCTTACAAAACGAAGATAACATATTGCATCCAACCAGTTGGATCTTTTGCCTTATCTCTCCAGTTGGCAATACCAAGTGTACGCAGGGATTTGTCAACCTGATCCCTCCAGCGGAGTTTTGGTCTTCCTATTTTTCGTCTTCCTTCGCATTCGGGTTCGAAACCCCTTCCAGCTGGTTCGTCTTCATCCATTCTACTGACATGGCCTAGCCATCGCAATCGCGTTATTTTGATCCGCTTAACTATGCCAATGTCGGGATATAACTCATACAATTCATGGTTCATGTGTCTCCGGTACTCGCCGTTGTGCACTATAGGGCCATACAATTTTCGGAGTATTTATCTCTCGAAGACTCCTAGAGATGTTTCGTCTGCTTCCGATAAAACCCAGAATTCTGCGCCATAAAGCAAGACATGTTATATTGTATGAGAGTCTAGTACAGCTGGACTTTTGTAACTCTAACGTGCTTGATGAGCCCAAAAAAACATCTATTCGCAAGCCCAATCCCCAGCTTGATCTCAAGGCCAACGTTGTTGTTTTTGTTTACAGAAGACCCGGGGTATACACATAAATTCGTCAACCACCTCCAATCGCCGGGCATGCATTCATCTAACCAAATTTTGCTAATGAGCTGATGCATGCACCTTATCAGCTCATCGCCGCACAGCCTTAAACAGCTCCGCCTGTAATCCATCGGCTCCTGCGGCTTTGTAGTTATTAAGCCGTGCAATAGCTGTTCTGACCTCATCTCGGTTAGGAGTGGGCAATCAACGTCGCCGTGCAAATTGTGATCGATCGTCTCATCGTCATTGGATATCTCAGGTGCCAGTAGCCCGGAGAAATGATCTCTCCATATTCGCAACATGATCTGCACAATTGCGATGAGATTTCCGCCCTTGTCTTTTTCTGTATGTAATGTTTTAGATTTTGCGTCTTCAGCCTGCGTTAATCGTTAAATTCTCCTTTGAACACCCTTAGTAAATCACGACCATTTACACTCTGCGGTCCATCCATGGGTTCTTTATCATCTAATCGGCTGTTCTGCTTCGTACTTATATTCGTAATAATTAATTTTTCAAACAAATATGTCTGATTTTCATGTTGCTGATATTTATTAATCAAAGTCTCCGCGAATTCTTGTATCTACGCATTTTATTTAATATTTTTCGATTTATTCCTATTCATATTATACAAACAATCAGAAAGTAATATACGCAAACGATCTTCTCCCTTCAAAAGTAGAAAGAGTGTGAAACAACATGGCAGAAATACGAAAGAGAGTAAAGAGAAACTTCAAAAATCCTCTCAAATTTTCGTCTCGTGCATGATAAAATTATCTATCGGTTAAACGCGTCAGCCCAGCTGATTTGTGGTTTTTTCATCTTTTCCGTATGTAAGCTGTCAAATTCGATTTTGTTTCTTTTTGTTTGTTAATAAAATTTAAAGAATTTCAATCAAAATGCAATTTAATAGCATATACTTTGTATCAAGTAAGACAAGCTTATAAAATTTTTCACATTTTGTGTTCATAGTGTTTTTCATTATTCAGCTAATTTTGACAGCTTAACAACGGAATTGCTAATGTGACTACCTAATAGATAATTCTACCATGGTCTCGTGCGTGATTGTTTACCCCTCTTGCTTCTTTCCACCTCTTGCTACCCGAACTCGATAGTCACGGGTGAAACCCATAATCTAATAGGTGTCTATGTCTCACTCTCGCGCGTTCTCCACTGCCATTTCTTACGTGGCGTTTACACGGGATAGTTTTGCTACGACCATAGATTAATACTTATAGTAGATCTACTAGTTCTCCCACCAAAGTTATGACATTTGGACTGGTGTGATATTTACGTTTGATGTTGAAAAGAATTGCTTTACTAATACCAGATAGTGGCAATGGTTCAAAACGACAAACAAAATAACAACAACGGCATTTCGTTTTGTGTGTTAAAATTATTGTGTTAAAGACAACACAAATGTATGCTAACAATAACAGTCAATAAAAAAGTTTAAAACACATTTAAATTTCACAGTTTTTCACCAAAATGGCATGAAAAATTAAAGCAAGAAGTTATTGTAATTCCACCTGGTGTATGTCACTTTTCGTCAAACATCTCTCTATCACACCGACCGCATCACGAAGAGTGTGAAAGGAAACGTCAGATGAGCCAAATATTCTCTCTAGTCTGAGATTACTCTATGCTCTCACTTGCCTCGCCACTGTCTCTGATTTTTCAACGAAAGTAACTTCGGCAAGAGATTTGACATAAGCGTCCAGATCTTGGCTGAACTAGTAAAGGTTGACACAATAGAACAACTGATTTTGCTTCTATATGACTCCATCCGTTAAATTCAGTGTATTTTGTTGTAGTACTTTTTTGTTTACTGTGTTTGTTCATATGGATCTGCGTTGAATTTGGCGGTTAGAGTCATGAAACAAAAACTAAATGCCTGTTGTTGGTTCACACAATTACAACAAATCCTACTGCGTCAACGTCTACTAGTTCAGCCATCGGCCATATTGGTGACAATTCGTAGTAATTTGAGAAAAAAGCAAAACATCGCAAACGAATTTGCAAATTGGGAAATATATTATAAATATATTTTGCTAATTTTTATTGAAATATTGTTTAACAATACAAACATATAAACATGAATACATGTCTAATTTTGCAGAGTACATCAGTTCAGTTGTAGTTGGAGAAGTAAGACAAAACACAATGGCAAAAGAGCGAAGAAACAAAAAATCAGAGCACGAAATTTAACGAAACGACACTGTCGGCCATGGTACAATAATATCTTCATGGTAATAGCAGCGCGCGTTGTTGTTGTTGTAGGCAGCAACAACAGACATTTTGTTTTTGTTCTATTCGCTTCAGCCGTCAAACTCTACACAAATACATACCAACAACACAAGAATGCAAAAGAGTACAAAAACAAAATATATGCGAGTGTGACAGCCGAAGCGAAGAACCTCATGAAAAAAATTAAAACAGCTGTTCTTACGACTTTACCATGAACATATTATTATACCATGCTGTCGGCGGTTGCTTAAAACTGTACTGTCTTTAAAACTGGGTGGACGCGTACGTCACACAAACAATTTTTGTCTTTGTGACAAGTAATACATATTCTCAACTATCTTGTCTCAAACTGTCCCGTGTAAACGCACCGTTACGCCTAAAGAGACGGTTTACCTCCTTTCCCGTCTCCACATACCTCTCTCAGACATCGTAAAATAGGTTCATTCGTGCAATATCATCGAGTGCAAACTCCTTCTCGTGCGAAATTTCTCGAAGTACTTATCGAAACTAACGAAATCCTATTTGGGTTTTACTAGTTTAACTGCTGTTCGTATCTTAATTTTTCCGAAGAACATTCAATTTTTCTAACGGCTATATCTCCAATTGGAATTTTATTTTCCTGTCTTCGGCACAATTGTACATAGACTAGAAGAAACAAATCTAACACAAACCAACCGCAGAAAAACTGCGTCTAGTACCTCAAAATTGCAAAAATATTGACAAATTTTAATTTTTTTTATCTTTTTTCAACCAAAAAAAGTTCGAACACTCATAACTCACGGGCGATGTGTTAACACCTTTTTGTAACGCGGTATATGTTCGATTTCTATGAACAAATTAGTAAATGTTACATTAGAAAATAAAAAAAATGCAAGCTCTTTTAAACATTAATAAATGCATTTAATAAGTATTGATCAAGGTTTATATGATGCCAAGGATGCACTCAAGTCCAAAAAATATTATACGAAATGTACTTACTTCCATTATACATAAAATTAAGTTTAAAATTATTTTGTTGTGGTTTGAAATCGTTTTTTTTTCTGAATGCTCTTTTGTTATTGCCCTTTCTTTTTCCTTACATCTGCTTTAACATTAAATGTAATATTGTTAAAATAAACAAAGCAATATTTAGCTCACTGAAATAATTATTTTTGTTTTGTCATAAACATGGCCACGACATAAAGTATTGAATAGTATAGAGAACTTATTGCACTCTCTTTCCGCTCTCATGTAGCGAGTCTGAGAAAAGAGCATAAACGAGTCTTATTCTCTTTATGGAATATTTCAATATAAATGCACCATTTCGAGAAGGTTATTACGTAAAACAATACAAAAAGCATAAATGTTTCAAAAGGCATCAATGTTTCACAGTAAAATTATGAATGGACCAAGTTATGACAAAAAGAGAGTAATACGTTTTTCTTGATTTTGCCACTTCTGTTGATTTTAAGCAGAAATCAAGAAAATCTGCTTGATTTACCATATATTTTGACAAACGACAAATCGGGTATTGTTTCTTATTTGTTTGAGAATCAGGAAATAAATGCTTGAATAAATGGCAATACGGAAAGCATAAATGTTTCAAAAGGCATCAATGTTTCACATCAAAATTATGAATGGACCAAGTTATGACAAGAAGAGAGTAATACATTTTTCTTGATTTTGCTACTTTTATTGATTTTAAGCACAAATCAAGAAAATCTGCTTGATTTACCGTACATTTTGACAAACGACAAATCGGGTATTGTTTCTTATCTGTTTGATTTGCTTTTATGCAACGCTGTTTTATCTCATACTACGCATGAATAGTATGTTTGGCTACAACCATTTCATAACCGACTTATTTATTTAGAGTGACCAAAACCGGTTTTTCGCTCTTAACCGTGTGCCGGTTTTTTAAAAAACGTAATTTTCGAACAAACCGGAAACCGGTTATTTAACGTCGGTTAACCGGGTTTTACTTAATTTGTGTTCATATCCTTAAACAAATTAATAATTGATACATGTGTAATTTAATTTAAAGTAAAAAAATCGATAAAATCCGGTACCACCGTTTAAAAAACCCGAAAACTTCAATCTTCGAACGAACCGAAACCCGGTTTCCCAAAAAATACTCTAGTCAGAATACATATTTTTTATACATCTATTTATTACATAGATAAACTTATTCTCTCATCTGACGTTTCATTTCACACTCTTCATCGTAGGTTTGTGGAAATGAGAGAAATTAAATTTAAAATTACCTTACACCAGGTGGAGGTACAAAATATGTTCACTTAACTTTTTCCTGTCGTTTTGGTGTAGAACTGAAAAATTTAATTATATTTAGCACTTTTTTGTTGATTTTTATCGTTGGTATACATTTGTATTGTATTTAACACAACTAGTTTGCCACAAAAACACGAAATTCGGTTGTTGTTCCTTTGTTGATCGTTGTATACTATTGCCACTATCTGGTATTATTGAACCCATATTTTCCACCATCCAATGTTTACTTTCCATCGTACCTATGACGTGTAATTTATTGAGCGAATATTATTCTATGACATTTATTTATTTATTTATTTATTTATTTATTCACACTTGTAATTTTAAGCCTCTCGGCCAATTCAAATAAATTACAAAAGAACTACTCCATTTATAACACACATATGTTTTCATTAAATAAGAAATTACATAACAATTATATCCTTTAATTAAGTAGCAAGATCAAAAAACTAGTTGATAACAAAGTTAAATTAGAGATTATATTATTCATGACTAATAATAATTCAGAGTTCCCAAAGGTGTTTTCAAAAAGAAAACTACAAACACAAGCTCTATTGAAAATAGTGTATACATTATTTAATCAGTTGAATGAATCAAAAATTTCCAAAGGCAATAATAAAATATAAAAAAAAAAATCAAAGGAACATTGTAAAAAAACAAAAACCAAAAAGAAACATTGTCAACTACTGCGTTATTTCTCCAAAGTGTTGAAGAAGCTTTCTGCGATACGTAGCGCTAGTGAAGTTAAATACTCGTAGTGTAGAAGGAAGCAAGTTGAACAATCTGGCTATTCTCACCTGAAAGGACCTATTCATATAACCCCTCGCTCTAGGAATTATTAATTGATTCGTACGTGATGAACGGCCAAATTTAAACAAATTCGTGAGAAAGGTAGGAAATTGATTTTTGAACATTTTGTAAAACAACAACAGAGATCGGAAATGTACAAAATTTGAGAAACTACAACCCAAGAATCGGTTAACAGAGGGAGTTACGTGGTCAAAAAGTCTGATTGAGTATAAATTTACTGAATTTGATTGTGGAATAATATCAGACAAAGCAAAATGCCTATTGTTGTAGGCTTGATGTATTTGTTGTAACACTACCGTGTCAATGCATCTTGCCTTTTAATCAAATCCGGAGAAAAAACCCAATGCGAACACTTCAAATTTTGTTCGGATATTTGATACGAAATCAAGAAAATATTTTCCAGTGCGAATGAGCTTTAAGATTTCGAAATTTCAACCCACCAAATCTGCGAAATCGTGGTACAACTGAACATGGCTTAAATATTTCCCAAATTTTCTAAATATGGCTATTCTCTTTGCGAGCCTGGCAACTCGTATGTTATCAACATCTGTTTTTGTGTCAATTCTTATATTGACATTTTTGTTTTCTTGTTTTGTTCTTTTATTGAGTATATTTTTACCGGATTTGTGTAACATTACAAGAAAAGTGCCGACGTATATTTCGGTTACGATCTTTGTGCCCTTTTTCAATACCTGGAACGAGCGTTGTACTGGCCTGGTACAATGACATTGGCACTGCGTTTGACCCGATTACCGGCTGTCAGTGTGCGCCAGGAAAGGCTTTTCCAACACACCAGTTTAGGTAATGCACTGCGGCGGCACTACGTAACGTCGAGGTAAGAAAATAGGTGTGCAATTTCTTGTAGTTTATATTTTATCAGCTCCTCAAGAAGATTTGTAAAAATTTTTCCAACCGCTTAACATTACAGCGATCCTCAAACCAAAAAGAAACCTACTCCCTTGCCAACAACTACCACAGACTTTTCAACTAATAAAGAATCCCCCGAACAATTAAAAAGTGTCACTACCGACTCAACGGCATGTACGAAGTCACCGACGAAACCTTTATCAGAGAGTATCATAAAGCTACAACAGGCATCGGCGGCCTTAAAGGATGGAACCATGCAGAAAGCTGTCGCTAGAGCAAAAGTCTCTCCCCAGCAAGTGCGAGAAAATGTCCGAAGCTATGTATTCACACGATTCTTTGACCATGTCAAGAATTACGATAAAGTTCTAGAGAAGAACTTTCCATCTGCCATGAAGGTGTATCGTGTGTTCTTCGATGGCGTGAAAGAGTTCTTTGCTGATATGAAACGATTTTTGAAAGTTGCACGCATTGTGCATGCATCTTCGATAGGCTTGAAGTCATTGAATAGGAAAGAATTGGAATTGTATATGCAAATGCCAAGGGATATGGTAAAGGTTGCCCCAGCGTTAATATTTTCATCATTGCCTATGGTCGGCTATGCTATATTTCCATTGGCGTAAGTATAAATAAATCAATTGGAACAGGGTGTTCTTGGCGTGTATGAAGAATATTGTCTGGTTAAAAGTGATGTCAAACACAGATATTTCGTTCTAACTCGAAAACAATCTGTATTTTAAAAATAAATGCTTTAAAATTCAATTTTTGAATATTTGCCCAGCAGTTAAGCTTCTTTATTTTAAGAAAATTTTTCAGTTTTCCATGAGAATTCCTTTTGTGTCAAATATACCACATACATATGTTGTTCAATTTTATTATATCCCCTTTACATTTCCTTTCTACAGCGTCATGTATCCACGTAGCTTTTTAACCTCACACTTCTGGACGCTACAACAACGGGCGGAGTTTAAGGAATTCTATTTTCACGAACGTTTAACCTACAATCGTGCTGTATTTCGTTGCCTACAATCTAAATTAAAGACTACCAAGAAACATCCAAAACATGAAGCGTACTCCCAGCTGCTGGGACAATTAGGTAGCGGCACACATCCTAGTGTAGAGCAAATAATAGACATTAAAGACATTTTCGCAGATGCTCCCTATAGTTTAGTGACATTACCCGGCAAACATATCGTGAGTATATATTTACAGTCAATTCCTTTAACTCAGTTGAAAGAATATTATTTGATTATCGTTTAAGCCCCGTATTCAGTTCTTGCGAATTTTTGGTAAGAAATTTTGTCATTTATATCTAAAGCCCGGTATTCAGTTTTTATGGAATTTTCGTTGCCATAAGAAGAACGTGTATAAAAAATAACGAAAATTTCATGAAGCGGAAATTTCGCTCACTTTTCATTTGCTTGGTACTCAGCTCTTTGCGAAAATTTCGTAGACAAAATCAAGTACAGGGTTGTTACGCTAACATTAATTCGTACGAAACAACTGTTTGATAATTGTTTGGGACCGGAGTTTTGGCATTTCGATAATTATAACAACTAGAAGTAACAATACTTGTGTTAAAAATAAAATGGAGTGCGTAGAGGAATTTCTTACGCAAATTTCACAACAACTGAATACGGGGCTTTAATGAAAAAACTTCATACGAAAATTTCGCAAGAACTGAATGCGGGGCTTAAACGGAAAATTTTGCTGCGGAGTGTTACCACATACCTCTGTTTTACCTTGCAACTATTTCATTAATAATTCATCTTCCCAAACAATTGTTTGCGTACGGAATAACTGGCGTAACAGCCCCGTAATTCATTTTGCTTACGAAATTTTCGCAGAGAGCTGAGTCCAATCAAATGAAAGGTAATCGAAATTCTGGATTTTTTTTTATATACGAAATTCTTATGGGTTTTAAGTCCCGTATTCAGTTCTTGCGAAATTTTCGTAAGAAATTTTGTCATTTATCTCTAAACGGAAAATTTTGTTACAGAGAGTTACTGCATATCTCTATTTTACCTTTACCTTGCAAATATTTCGATAATAATTCATCTTTGCATTCTATTTTGTTTGTAACGCATGTGGTGTTATTTTTGTTTGCTAAAATAATCGAAATGTCAAAATTGCGGTCCCAAACAATTGTTTTCATACGAAATAAATTTAGCGTAACCACCCTGTACTTGATTTTGCCTACGAAATGAAAAGTGATCGACATTTTCGGTTCACAAAATTTGTGTTTATTTTATACACGTACTTCTTATGGGAATGAAAATTGCATAAAAACTGAATACAGGGCTTTAGCAATCGATCGAAAGCGTTCGTTTGAGTTAGAGGAATTGGCTGTTTATAATCTATAAAAGTATTATAAATTATTTTCAGAATAACCGTTACTTTATTTCCAGAAATTGCTCAATAAAATGCATGGCATCCGTCGGGGTTATTTCAAACGTCATCGTCTGTACGAACACGCTTTCCTGGTGCACTATATGGATCTTGCGATTGGGCGTGAGGGTGGCGTCCACAATATGCCTTTGGAATCTTTACGCAATGCATGTTATATACGTGGCCTGAATCCAATTAACCTAAGCAATGAGGATATGATAAATTGGCTACGTGACTGGATTAAGGTATCTATCGCTATTCAAGAAGAGCATATTACGCTGTTTTTGCATTTGCCAATATTTATGGGCTACAATCATCCTAACAATTGGCAACTAATATACGGCAAAGATAAGAGCAAACAGCAACAGCCACTACCGGAATAGTTTAAAGTGATACTGATCGAAATATAATGGGAAATTATTTGTTAATTGTAAGACAAGAGACGTAGTTAGTTCATCTTGATTAATTTACAAACATATATTTTCTGTTGGTTTTCCTTTTGTTTTGGTTGTTTTTTTTTTAAGTTGTATTAAAGTCTTTAAAATAAATCAGAAGAAGAAAATTATGTGAATTTTAATGTGCTAAAGAATTGAGTCAATAAGAAATGTGTTGGCTTTTAAGATGGAATCGTAAAGAGGAAGGTAATTTCAGTAACGAGTACTTTTCATGTTAAACATCATGAATTGCGATAAACTAATATAATTCGAGAGAAATTTAACATTTGAATTACGCACTATAAAGTTATGGGTCGATGGCAACCAAACTTCAGTTGCGTTGTCAACTGACAACACCAATGAAATACAAATTGGTATTATGTATGGCAACTTTTGCCAGTTGCCGTAGGTAACAGTGTTTTGCCGTAGATAACAAAGTTTTGTCACTTCGCCAACAGTAAATATTGTAAACAAACAAGACATAAAATCAAATGTCCTTATTTATAAAAATTATGAGAGGTTTGAGAGACGCTTTATCATACAAAAAACGTCTCTCAAATCTCTCACAACTTTTTATGAATAAGGGGGAAAGTGTTTCAAGAAAAAAATGTTTAATAACAAAGATGATGAGATCAGTGGAATTATTTATTATTAGAAGAATAGAATATTAGAAGCCACTTAAGAGACAACTCTAGGAACAAATGTAGTTTAGGTCAACCGTCCAAAACAAAATATTTTTTTTTGCCGATAGATCATATCATTTTATTTAAAAAAAAAGAAAAAAAATCGGCGGCGACTCCTATTTCTGGAGTTATGGATTTCCAAAGTTTAAGCGTGCTGGAGGGCGTTACATTTGTGGAACCAGCTAAAGGTAATGTCTGTTTCTAGTCGAAATAAGCCGAAATAAAGGCCCAAAATAAAAACTGGATTTACTCGAAGTTTCCTGTTGTTGTCGGATGTATGGATGGGGCCCACAAATCATGGGCCGAAGGAAGAAGTTCGACATTTATACATAAACAGGAAAGGCTACTTTAGTTTGAAGTTATACTAATAAAACAATTATTTTCATAATAATGATCTAATTGTAGATGTGCAATTACCAAATTCGAGCAGGTATCTTGACGCCAGACATCCTGACTCTACTCACGATGCCTTCAATTGGAACAACAGCCCATTGAAGCAACAGGCTGCTGATTTCAGGACAAATCCATGGCTACTAGGGCTGAATTGTCGGAGTTCGGGCGCAGCTCAAAGGCTACTCAAATGAAAGGTATTTTTATCATAAATTTAATGGTGTCTTTAATTTTATGGCGCGTCATCTGTGCCTTGAGAATCGAATAATATTAAAAACTAACCGCCTTATTTATAAAAAGTTGTGAGAGGTTTGAGAGACGTTTTTTGTATGATAAACTGTCTCTCAAACCTCTCGTAACTTTTTATGAATAAGGCCGTAGTGTGGGTACTCAAATTAAAAGGAATGATGATCCCACTAATCATTTCACGCTACGCCAAATCCTGCAAAAGACCCATAAAAAGCAAATCGATGCATACCATCTTTTTGTCGATTACAAAATTGTACGAAGCTTTGTCTGAACTTGTGATTCCGGCGAAACTGATCCGCCTCTGTAGAATGACGCTGACCAACACCAAATCAGCAGAGAAGGTGGAGAAAGACCTCACCGAAACATTCTGGACCAAGCGTGAACTGTGACAAGGCTACACACTTTCGTGCAATCTCTTCAACATCTTAATGGAGATAATAATGAGAAAAGCTGCAGTAAATACGAATAAGACCATTAACAGGAAAAGCCATATATTGCTGACGAATGCTGACGACAGAGACATCATTGGGCGAATTTTGCGAGAGGTTACTGCAGTATTTTCAAGAATCGAAAAAGAATCAGCGAAGGTGGGTCTTGCTATTAATGACGGCAATACAAACTTGATGGTGTACAACGACCCCTCGACTTGGTCTGCACTTGAACGTCGACAACCGATTTAATTTTGAAGTGGTAGACGAATTTGTCTACCTTGGATCCGCCTTGAACAACGACAGCAACGTCAGCCTGGAGATAAATAGGAGAATTGATCTTGCAAATAGATGCTTTTTTGGTCTCAGCAAGCAATTTAGGAATACAGCCCTCTCTCGCAAGACAAAAGTTCAGCTATACCAGACTCTCATATTACCTACCCTGACATAGGGCTTCGAAACTTGGGTCATAACGCAAGCAGATGAAAAAAACCTGGGAGTATTCGAGATAAATATTCTCCGTAAAATATATGGTCCTGTTAAAGAAAACGGTGAGAACCGACGTCGCTGGAACGAAGAGCTATATGATTTATATTCTGACGTGGACATAGCTAGGCGAATCAAAATTATGCCAATTGCGTTGTCAGGGCTATGTTATCAGAATGGACGAAGATGAGCCAGCGTGAAAGGTTTTCGATTACCTCCCGATGGCAGCAGGAAACGAGGACGACCAATACTCCGCTGGAAAGACCAGGCAGAAGAATCCCTGCGTATTCTTGATGTTACCAATTGGCGAGAAAAGGCGAACGATAGAACCAGTTGGAGGAATATGTTGAAATTTGTTTTATTTGTGTGTTTAATTAATATGTGTACAACATCTGGCCTCCTCAGGTTGTAAAATAGTCAATAAAAGTAAAGTAAGTCATTTTGAATTTGTCAAGCAAACTGTTCCAGACTTTAAACTATAATCGCACGATTTTTTTCCAAAACAAAAATTATTTTTCTTTAGTCAGAAAGTTTTATTTAATGTCTGAAAATTTTTCTTGAAAGTTTCTAAAATGACTAGCAATAGCTCTGTCTGCGTACACATATTTTGCATCATTTTGTGCAAAATCGTGCAAAATGCTGTCTGCGTACTCCAAATCTCTTGCAGCGAGAGAGCCAAAATGAGAATTTTTTGACAGTTTGAAGTTAGAGAACTTGCAAATGTTGCTGGAGAAATTTCTGCTTGCAAGATTTTGCAACTAGTTTGAACAGCTGTTTTTATTTACTGTTTGAATGAAATAATTTTTGTGAAATGAAAATTAAAATTGAAATTTAACAATGGTAGAGGTAAGTAGTTAGAATTGTGTTGATTTTTAACGTTTATAATAAACAAAACATTTTACTTCATGCTAGAAACGTGCAAAAATACTGTGCGACCGTGCGACACATATGCTAAAATTCTTTTGCTTTGTTAATTCAATTGTTTGCACGCCGATCAGCTGTTTTCTTGCAAGATTTCACTGGATGCTGTCTACGTACTTTTTGAGATATTTTCGACCGAGAAAGTAAAATTGTTCTTACTCTCCCAAAAAAAGTTACTGAGTATTTGCTACTGGAAAAGTACGCAGACAGACCTAATGAAGCAGAATCATCATGCCCTTTCATTTGAGAGCCCACATTAAGTGTTTGTAGTTTTCCAATTCTCAAGACCCACTATAATGTGGTAAATTAGTGTTATCTAGGTCCACAGATACCGCTCCACAAAAATAAAGAGACTATTAATGGGTGGATTGTGGATGGCAACTAAATTTCAGTTGTTCTGTCTACTGACAGCACCACTGAAATAAAAATTGGTATTATTTTTGGCAACTCTTGCCAGTAGCCGTAGCTAACAGTGTTTTGCCGTCGGTAACCGAATTTTGTCACTTCGCCAACTGTAAATATTGTAAACAAACAATAAATCTAAAGTTAGTTGTAACGTGACGTCATGATCCGTCCGTACATAATTACAAACACTCATCGCCATTCCAACCGCATACGTCCATGGTCTACCCGTCACCTAAGCATACACAATATCCATCAGTCGCCTCCGAGCGAACAACCAGACAAGATTATAGCATTTTGCCTGGGGCTCTAGTTCTGCAAAGGACAGGAGCAAATTTTGGGATCCGTTCTTTAGTAAAGACTGTTCCTACACAGGGGCTTCGGCTCACTGTTCCTACACAGGGGCTTCGGCTCACTGTTCCTACACAGGGGCTTCGGCTCACTGTTCCTACGCAGGGGCTTCGGCTCACTGTTCCTACACAGGGGCTTCGGCTCACTGTTCCTACACAGGGGCTTCGGCTCACTGTTCCTACACAGGAGCTTCGGCTCACTGTTCCTACGCAGGGGCTTCGGCTCACTGTTCCTACACAGGGGCTTCGGCTCACTGTTCCTACACAGGAGCTTCGGCTCACTATTCCTACACAGGGGCTTCGGCTCACTGTTCCTACACAGGGGCTTTGGCTCACTGTTCCTACACAGGAGCTTCAGCTCACTGTTCCTACGCAGGGGCTTCGGCTCACTTTTCCTACACAGGGGCTTCGGCTTACTGTTCCTACGCAGGGGCTTCGGCTCACTGTTCCTACACAGGGGCTTCCGCTCACTCTTCCCATGTAAACCAGCCAATGATAACCGATACCGAACCGTTCTAACCGGACATGTAAAGCACATACCGATACCGATCACCTTAGAATCTACCAGTCTGCAAGCTGCCCCTGACGATTTCTCAAGCCAATGCTAGTATTCCCGGAACGGTGTTGTCAAGCCGAGACAAGTGCCCCCAGAAGAGTGTTGTCAACCAAGACTAGTGTTCTCAAGCTAAGAGGAGTGTTCTCACCGAGGGAAGCAGTTGATGTTATTCCTGTAAATCAAATTACTTTGTAAATTAAATATCAATAAAGAAACTGAATTCGAACCCCCCAAAAAGGGTAAACTATTCTGTTCTTATTTCGAAAGGTTTGGTGGATCCTAACGAAAGACTCGACATGGCTGAGCTTACCTCAGCCCTAGACAAAACCACGTTACATAGTTTGAGGATTAAAAGTGTCTTAAAGAAAAACCTTTATTTTTTTGATGAGGAAGACAAAGTACATGACGTGGCATCTATTAGAAGACACTTTTATATTTTTTTTTATTTTTTGTTTACAATTCCTTTAGAATTGCCGTTTAAAAAATAAAAAATAAATGGTTTCCCATTACATCCCATAAAGGGACAGGGGAGAGCTTCTCCCAATCACTGAGCTGTGCGCTCTCCAGTTTCCAATCACTGATTGGGACCTACAGTTTTACACCGATTCCGAACGGTATTTTGAGAAGCTTTTTCATGGCCAAATACTCGATAGTGTCGCCGTCACTATGCGAGGTGACCGCCGCAGAAACAAATTTTATTTTTTTTAAGGTGGTCAGAGCAGGGATCGAACCCAGGATCTCATGTACAAGATGTACCCATTGCACCACCGACGTATTGCCGTTTACACTGAGTAAATGGTAATGCTGACAATAATTGTTAATAAATTGTTAACAAACAATTTCCCTATTTTAGGTTTAAGGCATATTTTGGTCTTCCAAAAGATGGAATATATTATTTATTTAATGTCGGAACATGACTTTAAACGAAGCCATTGGGCGACAGCAATACCTCCGCTCTTAAAAGTTTGTGCAGCTTCAAAATTTTTTTGCCAACGGAAGTTTCCAAAAGTCGCATGGCAACGACTTCAACCTTGGCATGGCTCAACCTACATTGTCGGTTGTTTTGAAGGAAGTTGTGCATCTAATTGAAAGAAACATTTGTAAGATGTGGATTATTTCAAAATGATGGAGGAAGAAAAGACCCACAAAAAGCCGGTTTTACTCGAAAACGAAGTTTCCTAATGTATATTCATAACAATGATCTAATTGCAGATGTGCGACTACGAAATGCGAATCAGGTATTTTGACGCCAGATATCCTGATTCTACTCACGATGCCCTCATTTGGAACAACAGTCCACAGAAGCAACAGGTTGCTGAATTCAGGGTAAACAAATGGCTACTAGGACTAAATTGCACAAATAATGGATTTTTAATTTGTGATATGTATGGGAGGTACAACGCCTCTTTGTCCACTCCCGCCCATATTTTGACAGTTCATTTTTGTCGTCGCCATTAGTTTGCCTGTGAAGTTTCAGCTCGATTGGATCCCGGGAAAAAGGTTAAAAATAAATCCAAAGTTTCTTCGGTGCGGTGCATACAGAGAGGTGAAGTTAATATGAAGAATTTAAAAATTAGGATTTCTTTACAATCACAGCTTTTGATTCCTTATCGTTCAGCTGAACGTTTTGTTTTGTTTTAAAAACTATACAGCAACCAACAATTCGTGGTTGCCTATATATGTAACCACTATCAAGCAACTGCAGTTACCAGCTATCATTTGCCATATGTAATAACTTTTCTGCAACTGAGGTTCGGTTGCTATCGATAATCGACCCTTTAGTTTCGAGAAACACAGCATTTAAGTTTAGAAGTGAAAGTGGATTATAGAGCATCATTGACACTGAGTAACTTAGCAACAGATTGAGATAGCGAAATTCTGAAGACAGCGTTCGAAAGAGCAACATTTCAAAGCTTTGTTTCTAATCTTAGCTTAAAAAAAGTGAAATTCGCATATGGAGCTTTATAGTACTCAGCTGACGATATGTAATAACTTTTCGGCAACTGGCAACGCACGCAACTGAGGTTCGGTTGCTATCGATAATCGACCCATAAAAGTTTTCTATTATTTTTATTACATCAGCAACTTGTTTAGAACAATTTACTATAAAAATAAAATGGTTTAGGAAAAGTTTAACATTTCAATCCGTCTTTGTTGTATTAGGTTTGTTTCTTTACTTTTTGTGTAAAGTTTGGGTAAATGAGAGTAAAAGCAAAATTCGCTGTCATATACTCAAATTTACTCTCATTTACCCAAAAGTAAAGAAACGCAAAAAGCCACTTTTCTTACACGAAAACAAATGTCAAAACACAAAACATATGGTTGACATTTGTTTATGTTGAACATTCATCGCAAAATTGTGTGAAGTGATATTTTGTGTTATATACAAATGGATGGAAATGAACTGAAACTGAATCAAAAACAATTTTAACTTCACAAACTAATTACAACACGATTAACAACACGATCAAATTACAAAACACTTTTAACACTTTTACGTCACAAACAAAATTGAATTTTTTTATTTTGACGTTTCGAACAGCTGATTGTTCACTACTTTACACAAACTTACCCGAAGAAAAAGTCTGTGTAAATTTGGGTAAAAGAGAAACGCATTTTGACGTTAAGAGAAAACAAAAATCTCTCTCATTTACACAATTTTGGAGTAAAGAAACGCTTTTGTGTAAGTTTGTGTAAAATTGTGCAAGTAAAGAAACAGACCTATTGTGTCAAGTAAGTTTTTGTTCAATCGCCATTCGTTTTGATGGTTTGTTTGTACTAGGTGATTTTGGAAATGATCGAAAAAACTGGTGTTGCCGTAGTACAACCATTAAAAAATTGGTGAGATTCGAGAAATATGTTCATTCCAGCAAAATATCGAAAAATCAGAGGTAGCATTCACTTTTTTGGAATGAAGTTGGTAAATGAAATGAAGTAACAGTGGAAGCTGGCACATTGTCGCCCAATACGAAACGAATGCGGTAGTTTGACCCATTCTTTCAAGAACTCTTCTCGCTTGTTCGCTGTAAAACGAAACATGAATTTAAATTATTCTACAGCCATAAAATAGTTCGTAATTCCTCAATATATATTTCTATACAAAAAAAAACCCAAAATCGAGTAAAATATGCGAACTACAAAAACGTAAAAAGATGTTAACGATCGGACCCCTGCGTCCCCTAGGGTCCAAAAACAGGTGCAACGCGCGATTTTTCAAAAAAAAATTTTTTTTTTAAATATCCAAACTTTTCCCTTTGTGTAGACCCGTAATCGGGGAAATTTTTCGAACAAATTTATATTATTTTGTATTTCTTATTTATTTTATTTTATTTCTTCATTTACATAACCGAGCCTCGAGGCCTTATATGGTTACAAAATTTCTACAATAATTTCTGTAAACAAAAAAAAACCTAAAACTAATTATAATTGTTTCTCCACTATATTTTTAAGATAAATTTGTTTGAATTAATTAGAAAAAATAAAAAAGAAAAGTTTAAATAATAACATTATATAAATTGAATTATGGGTAACAGTTTCAACTACTAATCTAGTTTGCAATAAAAAAAAAAGTTAAAAGAATCCATTATTCAAAAAATTCAAACTTGCAGGCTGAGGGCCACCTGCATATTAAAGAGCTATTTATAAATTGTTTTAAAATTAAATATATAGAATAAATTGAGACAAAAAAATATATATATATATATTGGTAACAGATTTGTTTAACCACAATCGTAACAACATGAAAAAAAATATATAAATGTTAAGTAATCATATTTCAACCAAAAAGAAGTATAAATATTTTGTGGTAATTAAGAAATTGCTATTATTATAGCTATATTATATTATTATATTCTATATGTTGCTATAGAAAACGGATCATAAATCAACATACAACACTACTAGGACAATTGAAATTTGTAATATTAAATGCTTTATTTTATAAATCATTTACTTGGACATGTTGCAAAATCTTCTTCTTGTATGTCTCTTTCGAAAATTGAAACGATTTAAGAGGTCCAGGAAGTTTATTATATATACGTTTATTATATATAAAAGAATGCTCTAAAAAAGATGACATTCGGGGTATAATAAGTTTACTATTCCTTGTTGATCTACCAAAATTAAACAAGTTAAGTAGGAACACTGGTATTCGCGTTTTGATTGTATTATAAAAATATATCAGAACTCTAAACTTCATAAAGTTTAAAAATGAACAACCTAAAAAATTGGTGACATAATTTAAAACGTGGTCATATCTTCTTAATGAGTAGACATATCTAATTACTCGATGAAAAAGCGTAATTAATTTTTTTAACACGTAACCTAGAGTGCCACTGTATAGTTCCAAGCCATATAAAACAATCGGAATTATAATAGAATGAACTACTTGCTTCTTAATATTCAGTGGAAGACATAAATTAAAACTATATAATTTTCTAAGCACAACATTTACCTTCTTGGTCACAGAACTTATATGTAACTCAAACCTAAGCTTATTGTCAAGCAGAACACCAAGACATTCCATACTATCTACAACATCAATAGAACGACCACAAATACGAACTGAAATATCATCATTCTGAATGCTACCAAAAAACATTGCCTTTGTTTTACAAGTATTAATCGTAAGTCCATTATTGGTCATCCAATCGGCAATAATACTGCTCGAGAAATTAATGCCGTTTTGAAGAACATCTAAAAATACTAAATCGCCTTTAAACACAAGTTGAATATCATCAGCAAACGCAAAACAAAGACAATTATTGGTTACAATGGACTTGAAAAGATCGTTCATAAACAAAATAAAAAGTAAAGGTCCCAAAACCGATCCTTGGGGTACACCACTTTTAACTAGACAAACACTCGACAATTTACCATTGTTGCTTACATATTGCTTCCTGTCTAACAAATACGAGTACATCAACTTACACCCAGTCGTAGAAAAGTCATACAAACAATTAAGCTTCTCAATAAGTAACGCATGATCAATTTTATCAAAAGCCTTTTCCAGGTCGAGAGATAACAGCACACTACAGCCACCATCACCAAGCTTTCCTCTGATAGCATCAGTCAGGCCTAAAAGAAGGGAAGTGGTGCTTCGGTTGCATCTAAACCCTGACTGGCAGGCAATCATTCAAGAATGAGTGGCTTTCTAAGTGACCAACTATCTGTAACTTCATCAAATGCTCCACCATTTTGGAAAGTATCGGCATAATTGAAATTGGTGTGAAATTGTCAGTTGAATCCTGATTACCCTTTTTCTTCAAAGGTATAACTTTCCACTCCAGGGGGAAGACTGATGTGGTGAATATTGTATTCACAATATGCAATATGTAGCCCCCTACAAAAGGTAACACCATTTTCAAAAACTTAAGTTTTAACTCATCATGCCCCACTGCTATAGATCTGATTTTACAGAATGCTTCAACTACTTCTTCATAGCTGACTGCTCTAAAAGAAAATCCATTATAATTATCCTCAGGTGTTATAGGCTGCCTGCTACAATGATTTTGATTTGCAGCAAAAGCACTACTGAGATCATCAACGTCTACATTATTTACTTCCCCCTCAACGCTACTTATGCCATTGTCATTCACTATGGACCAAATTTGCTTTGTAGTTTTGTCCATAAATTTTTAAATTTTTCGAATGGCTCTGTTTCGACACCTGCAAAATGATCTCCAATTTGACATAGATTTATCGCGAAGGTATGCTTGCAACGCCAAGTCTCTGAGAGACAAATTGTACTGGATTTCTGGGCAGTTAAACCAGTCTTCTAGTCGGGACTTTATTTCGCATTTCTTTATCGGAACAATTGCATTAATTTTCCGAAGGTTACATGATAGTCTTTTCAACTGCTCATCAACATCAATAGTGCCATATATGTAGTCAAAATTACATTCAAGCAATATTTCCTGAATAGCATCTTGACTAACTGCATCATAATCCATGTAGGGTAAGTGTGCCAGTAGTCGGCAGTTTAATTTTTGACGTAGAATACGTCTTACCTTACGGTATGAGGAGTCATGTCAGGTTTTTATTGTTGTAATCTTTATTTTATTGAATTTGAGGAAACGGCTAGATGAATATTTTTAAAATTTTTTTTGTAGGTAAATGAAGATGTTATCTTTCGATTGATATACATTTCATATTGGTTGATATCTTCCTAATATTTAAATTTCTCAAATGAAAATTGTTTAAACACATACACTCAAACATATGTGTGGTGTTTGGTTGAGTGTTTTTGGTTGCTCAACATTGCTTAGGAACATGTATCTAGTAAAAAGTGAAACGAACAGCAAGCTAATGTTGCTTGGCAACATGTATCTAGTAAAAAGTGAAACAAACAGTAAGCTAACGTAATAAAGCTTTTTTGCGAAAGCTTCAATAAAGCTGTTGTAACATTAATTTTGAATTGTAAAGCGTAAAGCTTTCACACAACGCTCGAATGCTAATGCGAAGACTCGATAAGGTAAACCTTTTTTAATATTAGGGCGGCCCTCTCAACATTCGCAGAACTTATTTCAATAAAAATATTAATTAAAATACATAAATTAAATTAAGTTTAAAAAAATTGAACATAATATTTTTTTTTTAAACGGACTTGAATCAAATGCCGTTGGTAAATATAAAAATTACAGCAGACAGTCCCTGCAGGCTGTGTCAGAGACACGGCCATTAAGTTTAACGTAGAATACGCTATCCGATAAGATAGAAAACATATATAACAATAAATGATAAATAATATAAGCAAATGAATTTATTGTTATATATGTTTTCTGTCTTATCGGATAGCGTATTCTACGTTAAACTTAATGGCCGTGTCTCTGACACAGCCTGCAGGGACAGTCCGTGGCCGAAGGCCTCGGACAACTGTCTGCTGTAATTTTTTTTTTTAAAACTTGTATCCTTACGTATGTGAACATGATATTGGGATGACAACTGTATATTCTACATCGACAAGGGCTATAGATTCGAATGCAATTAACTGTTTTCAAACAATTAATTATTTAATTATATTAATTTGAAGTTTTTTAAAAAAACAGCGTTTTTGCCAGTAGTCGGCACACATTTCCCAATATTCGGCATCTTTTGATCCTAAAGTCGGCATAGTAATTTGGTTAATGAAAAACTGCAAAATTATCAACAAAAACTCAAATTTTTATTCATTTTATTGAAATTTGTTTACATTCTTACATACTATATACATTTATATATATGAGATCTTTAATATTTCACTTCATTTTCAAAAAAATAAAAAAAACTATTAAAAAAAATTTATACTTAGAAGGAACTCAGTCTGTTATAGGAATTCAGTTTCATATAAAATCACATTAATTGTAGGTAGGTACAAAGTAACAATTTTTATAAAATATATAAAAATTCTATATAGGTGGGTAGGTATTAGGAACTTTTCTCTAGTCGTAGAAGTCAGTGCATGTTTTACAAACAAAAGCCATGTCAATAATTTCGTCGTACATTTGGTTTCTTAAATCAGTGCATTTGAGATGGAACCATTGGGGACAGGAATCACATCCCACGTTTTTTAAACCATCATCCTCAGCATCTGTGTCCAAATCTTTATCACAAGATCCGCATACTTGTTTTTGGTTTCTTTTTTTAGTTTTTAATTGTTTAGAGTATTTTTTTTTTTTTTTTGACGTTCTAATTTTCGTTTTTGTATTTATATTTGGAGCGCATATGCTCTCTCCAAGCTAGAGGGGATATAGCACTAGGGGGCTTGATTTTTGACTTAGATTGTGCAGAAGTCGATGCTTTAGGAAAGTACAGATGCTTCTCGAAAGTTGGGGACATAAGAGTTGTACTATTCTTACCTGGAACTGGAGATGAACTGCTAATCGGTTTAAAGAAACCGAGAACTTTGCCTGTTTTAGGACACAATGAAAAACTGGTATCATCTCCATTAAATATACGGGATGGATCCTCCAAAATGTCACTAGCATTGTTCGATAAGAAATTTTTTTAGTTCGTCGAACCATTTTCATATATATTCTTCCGTTATTACTGCTCGACCTTTAGATATACCTTCAGCTTCTCTAAGAGCTAAGTTAGGATGTCGTTTTAGGAATACCACTTTCTACCTGGCCGACCATTAAGAAATGGTGTATCTCGAGAATCTTCCTTAATAATTCCTTGAACAGTGTTCAGCAAGTCATCAGCTTTTAATGGAAATCCACATTTCGAAAGGTAATGACACCACTTCACCAAACGGGTTTCTTCGGCACTTGTTAGAATTGTTGGCGGTCCCATTTTTCTAGGGCCATATGCAACGCGTCCATGAATTCTATCCTGTATAGTTGAGCGTGGGACACCATATTTTTTGCTGGCTCCTAATATAGAGATTGAAGCTTCCCTAACTTCATGTAACGCGCTCTTTAGGGATTCTTCGGAATATTGGTGCATTGGTCTTTTTCCTTTCGTAGTCATAGTTTGTATTAATAAAAAGCCTGAAATGTTAAGAAATTCTAATTATCTCTATCGATTTCAAAATGCTATCACATTTCTGGAAATCTAGTAGACTAAATTTAACAAAAATTAAGAACAAAATCTACTGCCGACTTTAGGAAATGTATTGTCCTATAATCGGCAGGCCATGAAATGCTTGATAAAGACTATGCCGACTATTGGGTATATTCAATTTTTACTCATTTTTTCGTAACCATGTAGAAGAGGAATACAAAATTAACCATTTTATGAAATTTGAGTGAAATCAGAAAAAAACTCGAATTTGTGGAAATTATGAAAAAATTGTGGCCGTAATGTCGGCACCGATTAAAATAAGAAAAATATTTAATTTTTAATTAATTTTTCACATTTAACATATTATTTTAACAAAAATCTACCCTCAGAAACACTTTTTGTTTAAATATCTTTTAAATTAATGTTGTTACTTACCTTCTTAAAATGGTCAATGCACTAAAATATCACTAAGAAAAAAACACATCCGCACGTGTTGAAAAACTGTAACTGAATGAGATAAAAATGACGCTAAAGTAAACAGCTCAGTACAAAATAAACTTTAGAAAGAGAGAGATGAATATATTTGCAATGCAAACTAAATCATTTTTAAATATTTAACGGTCGTTATTCTTATTTATTTACATTTTAATGAAAAACATGCCGACTACTGGGACATGCCGAACTTAGGAACGTTTACCCTACTCATAGTATTTCCGTACATTATTGGTGGAAAATGCAAGTGATATAAACACCATGATGTGACATACCCGGGCATAAAAACTGATCCGACAATTTTACATATTCAGGATTGGATACTACAAAATAATCCAGCAGAGATGTAGAACTATGGGCAATGTCATAAAGAGTGGGCTTCATATTATGCCTAATTGAAAAATCTAATCTCCTGCAAAACCCTCTGACTAACTCAGACTTGCCAATATCAAATAGATTATTGTTGAAATCACCCATAACTGCAACATTGGAATACTGAACAGTAATGTCAGTTATTTGTTCCTCTAATGTGGCAATATCACCATAGGGCAAATAAACAGTTGCCACTAAAACTTTAACTCCATTAACATTACCATCTTAAAATAGGGCTATCTCGGTCCACAGACGCCGCACAGCCGAAATATATATTCGATCAAATTTCCGAGATTACCTTTTATTTGAGTACCCGCACTTGCCGTTTTTTGGAACTTGAGGGCCCCATGGGTCCGATTCGTTACAAAATTTGTTGGTTTCTGAAATTGCCATATTTCACTGATTTTCGCTTTTTTTTTTGAGCCGGCCCGGCAAGGTGCATTTATGCCCTATACTTCAATTCCTTTCCTAATATGTGACTGCTTCGCATTTTGCTTCGATTCTAATAACAAAAACCTTGGCAAATGTATTCACACCAGACTTCATCACCCAAACAAAAGAAAAACGTGTACTATGTAATTTTCTTAGAAAATAGCTCCACCATTCTTGAATTTGTTTAAACTTTTATTATTTTTTCTTCTCAATTTTTTTAATGTTTCTACAGAAACACAACTAAACAACTATTTAGAAAAATTTAAAGAAGTATTTACTTCTTGGCAGCGACCTTCTTGACACCCTTCTTCTTCAATTCACGAAGGCGTTCGCGCTTGTCGTTCTTAAGCTTGCGGGTGGTACCGTCTTCCTTGGTACGCTTCTTCAAGGTATTGAAGGCGATGGTAAGCAACTTGTTGCGTTGACGCTTGGCATAACGCAATTTGAAGCGATCGAAATCATTCAATTGGGAGCGCTACAAAGATAATTATAAAGGTAGACGAACTGATTATTATATGACACTTTTAACTATAGTGAATACAAATATGAAGATTATTTTTCTACTTCAGTTAAAGAAAAAAATTAGCTTCATATGTGTATCAGCCGGCAATTCGTATCAAGAACTTTCATTATCATCATGTTAGAAAGTTGCTTATATTACGTTGTCGTTTAAATGGATACAATGCTTACCTTGCATATGTTTTGTGCCCTAGTGGACCATGGGCTAACCTTCCATTGGGCCTTCAAGTTGCTGTCTGTCCAGGCTTTGCGTACAATGCGTGTGGGAGCAGTGAAGGGGAACTTGATGCGATGCTTGGTCAAGTGAAGGTTGTTCAACCTATAAGCTTGGCGGGGTACACCGGTCAAGGGACCATCGACAAGAACCTATAAAAAGAAAAACATACATTATTACACGTGCATCCATATATTATTCCGAATTGAACGTATTCCTACACATCATGCTTGCTTGTTGTGTTTCTCTCAGTGAGTGTTAGATAGCTACATTTATGTATCAGTTGGCACTTCCTATCAAGAAGACATTATCATCATAATCACACATCAAACAAACAAGACGCCATCGTCCACCATCATGTTACGTTTCTTAGGCGCTGATGTTCTCGATTACTTACCCTGGTTTGATCAATCACGTCGACAATGGTGACGAGACGTCCCTTCAAGGGACCAGCCGAGCATTTCGCAATGCGACCAGTTTGTACAAATCTTTGGAAGGGCTACAATTACAAACAACCTACAATTACTATTGTTATTCTTTCAAAACTCAGGAAATTTTTTTTGTTCACATTTTCGAAATTGGGTGAGATTTGCCTTCAAGTCTTCTGAATATGAAAATACACGCTCAAACACGTTCTTCCATTTATGCTCTACATCTTGAGACACATGTTCAGCTGTGAATTTCAAAGAAAGCACCCAAACGCCCGCCGTAAAACAATGGACAATTATCCACTACTGTTCCATGAAATTGGCACACGATTCCATCAAATATTAAAATTTACACTGTGAAGTTTAGTTTTAACTCAATTCGCGAGGACTTGAAACATTTTCTCACACATTTTCTTGAAAATTCGAACGAAGAAGAAATTGAAAACATTTCTTACCATGACTGCTAACCGGAAAGAAAGAAATGTAAAAGAGCGAGTGTAGTGCTTTGGATTCCAACATGGCGTCTCTGCTTGAATCTGCTATAACTTTGACAGTTGACACAAGGGGATGGCATGCCAACGAGCACAACCAGAACTCGTGCCAATGCAGGCATGAAAGTAATAAAACTAGTTGCAAAATAGTTTATAAACATACAATTAACTCAATAAATTTAATATGAAATAAAGTAAGTACATTCTTTATTAATGTACAGATTTCCTCTTTCAATTCACAGGACTTGTTTATTAAAAAAAAATCCAACAAATTGGCAACCAATATTTGTAATAGAATAAAGACTGAAAGCTACTAAAGCAAAGTTCACATTACCATTTTTCAGTCAAAATGCCGAATTTGAGAAAATTGATTGATTTGATTATTGAAATGATTTCGAGCAAGTTTTCTAATTTCGCGCAAATTAAATAAAATGTACCATACAATATGAACATTTAAAATTGGTTTAGTACACTGATTTTCGCATTGAAATTTATACGAAAAATTAATTACTAGACACCCTGTGTCTCAATACATCTGTTTATACAGATTTAGCACTGGCATCGATTTTCATTGATTTTGCCCCTATTGTTGATTTCAATCAGAAATCAAGAAAATTTGCGTTTTGACAGGCGACAAATCGGGAATTTCTTCCTATTTGTCTAGGAATCAGGAAAAAATTCTTGACTTGCTTTATGCAACGCTGTTTTATCTCACACTACGAACGAATAGTACGTTTGTTTACAACCATTTCAATCACGGCGCATCGAAGTGGTGTTACCGCAAGAACATCCGACTTAGTTACTTATCGCAGTTCTTAGGTATAATTTATTTTCTCAAACACATCTTTTTGTACTTTTTGTTTACTTTTATTCCTGGAATACACTTGTGCTGAATTTGATTGTGGAAAAATACCAGACAAAGCAAAATGCCTATTGTTGTCGGCTTGGTGTGTTTGTTGTCGTAGTAACACTACCTCGTCAATACGCCTTGACTTTCAATAAAATCAGGAAAACCCCCAATGCGAGCACTTCAGATTTTGTTAGGATATTTGATACGAAAGCAGGAAAATATTTTGCAGTGAGAATGAGCTATTAATCCCAGTACTCAGATAATAGCGCGTTTACATGCACTCTTTTATTATGTCAATGTAGTGATTATCATTCTACAGCAAAAAAGGTGTTTACATGCATTTTTAATCGATTTAGTTTTGACATTTTTGAATTTAATGATTGCATTATGGGGAATTATACCAGGTCTTGGCAGGAGGATTTGTTTATTAGAATCCTAAAATTCTGTCAGTCAGTCATTTTTTCTGATTCTTTATTTTTGGTTAATGTATGATAATGTATACTACAAGCTTACAGCAAGTCATGAACATTTTTCGAATTGAAAAATTGTTGGTTTTTGTTGGAAATAATAGACAATTCAGTTCAACACACACTCACTGGCATGACTAGTTTCGAACTCCGTGAAAAGTTCATCATCAGATGCCTAACTACTGTGCCTGAATTGATACCATCGGTTGATCATCAATTGTATATATACAAACTCAATTCTGCAATTCACATGTGCGAATTAGTATCGATCGAAGATCCCTAAGTATCAACATCACTGAAAGGCCTATAATTCCTACAACAAGAACAGACAGAATTTTTCCACCATGTTCTTCTTTTTCCTCATGCATTCTCGCAGTGCCTTTGAGGTGAGTTTTTTAATCAATATCACAGAGTTGTATTTTTCCGTGGTATAGCATTTTTTTGAAGACCGTGCTAGTGTCAGTTACATTTATTTGAATTTGAATTTTGTTGACCGATTTTGTTAGTTTTGGTTAATGTATGAGAAATTCATACTACAAGCTTACAAGTCATGAACATTTTTCGAATTGAAAATAGTTGGTTTTTGTTGGAAATAATAGACAATTGAGTTTCAACACACACTCACTGGCATGACTAGTTTCGAACTCTGTGACAAGTTCATCATCAGATGCCTAACTACTGTGCCTGAATTGATACCATCGGTATCACTTTGCGCAAACTAATATTTTCACTATTACTTTCCATAATGAACACAAGTTTTCATATTCTTCTATGAAATCGGCCCAAAAAATGTTATCTTCCGCCATTGTTTTGCTCTTACTTTATTGAAAACTTTTCACAACTGACAGAGAGTTTGCGCAAAATCCCCACACTTTACACAAAGCGTTTGCGCAAAACGCACAAAAATCAAAACGATTTGATTTTTACACAAAATCTGTCCAAAACCAGCACAACCAGTACCACACACAGCACAACGGCTTGCGCAGTGTGTTTGGCGCAGGGATTTTGAGTCGTGTATTTTGCCTATTAAGGGGCCCTTAGACCTGTGGATAAGTTGCAGCGACTTCAAGTTGACATCAACTTATCCATGGTGTAAGGTGAAGTTGGTGGTTTGTACAAACTAGTTGATGTAAAATCAAAGCCATTTTGATTTTTTGAAGTTGATATCAACTTATCCACCAGTGTAAGGGGAAGTTGCATCAACTTTCATACGCATTTCGGTGAGAAACGTTCATGAGGCAACATTATCGGCAAAATGTAAGTAAATCAACCAAAAAATAATTAAATTAAACATTATCGGAAAAATATAAACTAAATAAATATGATTTGTAGTGTTATTTATAATTATTTAAAGAAAATAAAAATGGCGTTTTTTCGTAAAATTTGTGATATTTTCGCAGTGCGCTCACCACCTTTCATTTCGACATCTGACAAGAAAATGAAGTTGCCTCAACTAGTTTGAGAGTGTAATGGCAAAATCGAAGTTGATGTCTAGTTATCGAAGTTGATGTCAACTTGAAGTCGAGCAACTTATCCACAGTTCTAAGGGCCCCTTTAGTACTCTTTTTTGCACATATGCAAGAGAACGAAGCCGACAGAAAATTTTCTGGTGTGCCGCCGTTGCAAATATTTTGCTGAAGTTCACGCCGCCGTCTTTAAAGCATGCTTCGACTTAAAATGTTAGCCGATATTATCAATTAAGCTTCTTTTAAAGGTGAGCCTAAAGTAACGTCTGCCGAAAAATTACATTTAATAAAAACACAGTTGCCGCCGTCGATTAATTTTGTTTGTTGCTCCAACGCCGTCGATAATTATGGGTCGGCTTCGTTCACCGAACACGTCCTTACTAAAATTACAACAAAAAACAAAACAATTGTATACCGCCTCATTCATCAGATTGAAATTTTAAGTTTACATCGACATAGAGTAGTGAAAATAAACTATAAGCCGTGGTGAATCAGTGATTCGTGTTAAAGTTCACGTACCATTCATTTATTTTATTGTTTTCATTAATTTCCTAGCAAAATTTTGGTTATTGTGTCCAGGCACTAAATATTTACCATAGATAAAGGAATTAACTAGATATCGCACATGCCTTGGGAAATTTCTTGTTCAATGGGATATTTTCTAGATGGAGCTGAATGCAATAATTACAACGTATGATCCCAAACAAAACATACCTTGCAAGATGTATATAGAACAGGTGCTAACAATAGGTGTGGTAGGCAACATCAACAAGGATTTTGTTTTTCTTTTGTTGTCCGTTGCTCTCAAATCCAACACAAACGAACACCAACAATAACAGTAAACAAAAAGATGCAATCAAAGTAAAAAAAATTTAACTTGAAGTGGGGAACACAACGACACGAAAAAAACTAAATTAGTTGTTTGAATAGCACAACCTGGAAAATGATTCTATTTTTGTATTGAAAAATTGTCCCACATTGTTGAATAAACGTCAGTGAATGTTATGAGAAACGTCAATGAAAGTTACAAAACCACAACACATATCTACTTATTTCCTTTATCTATGATATCATAGAATAACACATACGTAGATAAACTTATTCTCTCATCTGACGTTTCATTTCACACTCTTCATCGTAGGTTTGTGGAAATGAGAGCAATTAAATTTAAAATTGCCTTACACCAGGTGGAGTTACAAAATGTGTTCACTTAACTTTTTCATGTCGTTTTGGTGTAGAACTGAAAAATTTAAATATATTTTGCACTTTTTGTTGACTTTTATCGTTGGTATACATTTGTATTGTATTTAACACAACTAGTTTGTCACAAAAACACGAAATTCGGTTGTTGTTCCTTTGTGGATCGCTGTATACTATTGCCACCATCTGGTATTATTGAACCCATATTTTCTACCATCCAATGTTTACTTTCCATCGTACCTATGACGTTTAATTTATTGAGCGAATAAAAGCTTCTACGGTATGTATTATTCTATGTATGATATTTACTAATGGCAATATTTGTAAACAAACAGTTGTCATTTTTCAACGAAATTGCTCAAAACCAGTGTGAACGATTTCAATTTCGTTCGACAATTTCAATCCGAAATTGGCAATTTCGAGGCAGCGTGAACAAGGAATTAACATTTTTCGTGTGGACGTGTTGAAACAAATTTAAAATTGAGTAGTCCGTGGAGAGACATGGCATAAGTTTTGCCTTCGACGAATTCTGTAATGTGCTCAATTTCAAATTTGTTGGTAATTTACCGGTGGCGGTGAGTTAGACACCGGCAAATTTAAATTTAACTTGTTTGGAATTCCGTACATCTGTTTTCGAATTCAAACGGAATGGAATAACTCTAGACAATAAATTATATTTAAAATATTTGGCTTTGCTTTAGAAGCAATCACTCCCAATTTTTATACATCATATTTTTCCGAATAAAACTAATCAAATTGAACTCAACCTTTGCTAAATTAATTTTTCGACCAATTTGTATGGGATCCTAAGCCATTTTGCCCGGAACTATATGGAAGACTTAGTTAAGCGCATTATAAAAAATACGCCGGTTGTTAAAAATGTAGCTGGGGATAAAACACACTCCTAGTTTTATTTACTCTGCTAAATCAATTTGTCCGATCTGCTTGTATGAGAGTCGCTAAAATCGCTGACGTCCCCATTATACGGAGATTCCATACAACAGCACCTTTTAATCCCGATATTGCGATAGTCTAATTGTGCGTAAAAGACGTATTAGGGTGTTCGAAACAAACCCCACTTAACCAGGTTTAATACTAAAGCAACTTTCAGGTATACCGAGATTTCGAATTTTTCGACATTTTAACCCAGAAACATTTGTTTTGAGGTAGAGAAATCAGTTGTGTATTATAATGAAATCACGAACCCTGTGAAATCTCGCTATACCTGAACATAGCTTAATACGGCTTTTGCATCTACCAAGATTATCGCATTTTCGGGATTATCGATGTCTTTTTCTTATGAAGTTTGGCATTTATAATCCCGAAAAGCGACAATCTTGGTAGGTGTAACTGCAGTTTTAGATTCACTCATATCGAGTTATGTGATAAGACTCTAAATATTAATGAAAATAGTGTAAAATCTCAGATTAATAGCGATGTGTTTCCTGAACATTACGGGTCTTGTCACACAACGCACCAGCGGTGAAAAATGTATCACATGAGTTTGTTTACATTGCAATGAGTGACATTTTCGTGCATGGACACAATAACCAAAATGTTGATAGGAAATGAAAGAATAAAATAAAATAAATGCAGAATGCACGAAACTTAACAGAAAGCACGTTTCTTTCACAGTCTACATTTTCTTCTCAATAATCCATGCCGATGAAAAATTTAAATTTTAATTTGATGAATGAGGCGGTACACAATTGTTGCGTTATTATTTGTTGTCATTTTAGTAACAACGTGCTCAGTAACCGAAGACGACCACTAATTATCGCTGGAGGCGGAGGCTACGGAGCTTTTATTAAATGTGATTTTTCGGCAGACTTTACTTTTAGGCGCATATCATTGATTGAATACAAAAATTGGATCTTTTTCAGCAACTCGGATCTTTAAAATTGGCTTAGCAGACAATATCGGCTAAAGTTTAAGCTGATGCCAGCCTTAAATGGCGGCGACGTGGACCTCAAAAAATTATCTACGACGGTGCTGCACCGACAAATTGTCTGTCGGCTTCTCTCTCGTGCATATTTGCAAAAAAAGTACAAAGTTAATTTTGTGGAGTACAAATTTCAAGTCAATTTTAACAAAATTGTCATAAATATCTCAATTTCGTAGATGTCAAAATGTATGCGAATTTAGTAATTTCAACTCAATTTCAGATTGAGACCGATTTAAATTTCGTGTCACCGTAAACAAGGCATAATTATTATTTTTACGGGCAAAGCGAAAACACTGCCAGTCACCTCAAAGCACTGCAACAATGCGAGAACGCATCAGGAAAAAGAAGAAAATGGTGGAAAAATTCTGTCTGGTCTTGTTGTTAGAGTTATAGGCCTCTCAGTGATGTTGATACTTAGGGATCTTCGATCGATACTAATTCGCACATGTGAATTGCAGAATTGAGTTTGTATATACACGATTGATGATCAACCGATGGTATCAATTCAGGCACAGTAGTTATGCATCTGATGATGAACTTGCCACGGAATTCGAAACTAGTCATGGCAGTGAGTGTGTGTTGAACTGAACTGTCTATTACTTCCAACAAAAACTAACCACTTTTCAATTAGAAAAATGTTCATGACTTGTAAGCTTGTAGTATGAATTTCTCATACATTATTCAAAAAATATTTTTTTAAAATTATAATAATGTAATGGTGGTGGCCGTCGGTGGTGCAATGGTTAGTGTGCGCGGCTCTTGTGCATGAGATCCTGGGTTCGAACCCGGCTCTGACCACCTTCAAATTTTCTTTCGGCGGCGGTCACCTCTCATAGTGACGGCGACACTATCGAGTATCTAGTCATGAAAAAGCTTCTCAAATTACCGTTCGGAATCGGTGTAAAACTGTAGGTCCCAATCAGTGAGTGAAAACTGGAAAGCACACAGCTCAGTGATTGTGAGAAGTTCTCCCCAGTCCCTTCATAGGATGTAATGGGAACCATTTATTTATTTATTTTAATGGTTCGATCCCTGCTCTGACCACCTTAAAATTTCTTTCGACGGCGGTCACCTCGCTTAGTGACGGCGACACTATCGAGTATTTAGCCATGAAAAAGCTTCTCAAAATACCGTTCGGAACCGGTGTAAAACTGTAGGTCCCAACCAATGAGTGTAAAACTAGAAAGCGAACAGCTCACTGGTTGTGAGAAGCTCTCCCTAATCCCTCCATGGGATGTAACGGGAAACCATTTATTTATTTTAAATAATTTTTCGCAACAAAAGCGTAGAAAGCTTATATAAGCCGGTGTTGGACATACCCCAGAGGAAAAAATCCATAATACCGGCCGCGATATAACACTGAAGAAGTGGCGAAGACGGTGTTGAACATACCCCAGAGGAGAAAATACACAGAAATCATTATAACACAAAAATACCGTCACTAACCTCTCACATATCCGAACTTTGGGGGCCCTTAACTCCGAAACTATGCATTTGCGGTGACTCTTATTTTACTTTTTTTTTGGCTTAAAATGAGGTGTTGTATAGAGTGTAGACAACTAGCCGATTGAAATGATTTTTGACATGATAATAACATCATCGAGGCACATTTACTCGACCTTGGCTACAAAACTGTGAGAGAAATCACATGATAATAGTGTGATTTGTCGATTATCGAGTCGATTGGCAAGATCGAGTGCATGTAAACACCCTATTATCATATATTTCTCATACATTTTTTGTACCCAAGACCGAGTAAATTTACCTCGATAATGCTATTATCAATGCACAAATCATTTCAATCGTAGAGTCGTATTCGCACGTTCAGTATGATACTGTATGGATAGGAAATGGTAATGTAAATGCAAAGGAAATGTACTTCACTGAACATGACAATGACAAGCCCATGGTACAATAATATGTTCATGGTAAAGTCGTAAGAACAGCTGTTTTCATTTTTTTCATGAGGTTCTTCGCTTCGGCTGTCACACTCCCATGTATTTTGTTTTTGTACTCTTTTGCATTCTTGTGTTGTTGGTATGTATTTGTGTAGAGTTTGACAGCTGAAGCGAATAGAACGAAAACAAAATGCCTGTTGTTGCTGCCTACAACAACAACAACGCGCGCTGCTATTACCATGAAGATATTGTTGTACCATGGACAAGCCATACAAACATAATTGATATAAGAGGTAGTGTTATAAGAACATCTGATTTTACTTTATTTTACAATTTTGATTAAGGCTGTGTGTTCATTGAAAATATTTCGGGCGTGGTAAATTGGGTTGAATTTATTTTTGTGTGGTGAAGGATACAGTTTCGAGGTTGTTGTGTGAAATAAAAAATCAAAATTTTGGCAGCTGAAACGTTATGTATGTATGTGATATATCAAATGGAGAGTAGAAGACGTGAGGTATGCTCTTATTTTTTATATTTTCTAAGAATATTTTAACAAAAGTGTTGGGTTTTATAGCTATTCGCACTATAAAATATTTTCCCGATTTCGTATCAACTGTCCTAACAAAATTCGAAGTGTTCACATGGGGATTTTTCCTGATTTGATTGAAAGTCAAGGCGCATTGACGAGGTAGTATTACTACGACAACAAACACACCAAGCCGACAACAATAGGCATTTTGCTTTATCTGGTATTTTTCTACTATCAAATTCAGCACAAATGCATTCCAGGAATAAAAGTAAACAAAAAAGTATAAAAAATATGTTTGAGAAACAATAAATACCTAAGAAATGCCATAAATAAATGGTTGCAAACAAACGTACTATTCGTTCGTAGTGGGAGATAAAACAGCGTTGTATAAAGCAAATCAAGCATTTTTTCCTGATTCCTATACAAATAAAAAAAACATACCCGATTTGTCGTCTGTCAAAACGTATGGGAAATCAAGCAAATTTTCCTGATCTCTGCTTGAAATCAACAAAAGTGCCAAAATCAAGAAAATCGATGTCAGAGCGAATGCTGTATTAGAGACTTTATTTGCTATTTGTCATCTTTCTTGTATATAATTAATCTAATTCAATGCGTTTTTCCACAAGCATTTCCATGCATTTTAAAATGATATCATATTAAGTTAAGTAACATGTTTCTTGAAACCGTATTTTTTTTGGTTTAGCTTTTCATTGCTGATTTCATTGCTCATTTCATTTTCATTGTTTACTGTTTCGCGAACTTCTAAGCAATTGGTGCATAAAAACTAAATGTCAAAATTTAGACTACTCGTTACAATCTTGAGCAGCCCTGGGACTATTGAAAATTTTGACAATAAATATTCGCCACGCTAATGTCAAAATTTTGGTTATTGCTATTTTAGCCATGATTGCAATTTTAGCCATACACTCAACAATCATATACTCAATATTGCGAAACTAAGTCCCCTTTTCCACTAGCAAATATTTCTTTGCAAATTCTTGAGTTTGTAGGCGAGAAAAGAGAAACAAATCTTTGTCAGTTCGGTATTTGCTGTTCTCCCAAAGTCTGCTTTATTCTTTTCGCTGAAACAAATTTATTTGACATATCGTTTTTAACCCATTCGTTTTTACTGACACAGACGGTTTTTGTTTACAAACCTGTTGGTTGTAGTGATTGTTTGAAGTAAACAAATGAAATTTAATTTATAAATTACCATTTTTAAACCGATTTTAAATTATTTATACACTTCTTAGGAAAATTCTTTAAAATGTAAACAGTTTTGACGTTTCTTTCGTTCTTTGGTATTTTGATTCGCAAAATTTGGCAAAGAAAAATTTGTGAGTGGAAAAGCATTCGAAAATACCAAAAGAGAAAAGAAAAAATTTGGCAAAGAAATATTTGCCAGTGGAAAAGGGTACTAACAAAAATATAAACTAATGCCTTGTTCACGCTGCCTCGAAATTGACAATTTCGGATTGAAATTGTCGAACGAAATTGAAATCGTTCACACTGGCATTTGAGCAATTTCGTTGAAAAATTACAGCTGTTTGTTTACAAACATTACCATTTGTAAATATTTAGTGCCAGGACACAATAACCAAAATTTTGCTAGGAAATTAATGAAAACAATAAAATAAATGAATGGTACGTGAACTTTAATATGTAACACTGATTCACCACGGCTTATAGTTTATTTTCACTACTCTATGTCGATGAAAACTTAACATTTCAGTTTGATGAATGAGGCAGCATACAATTGTTTTGTTTTTTGTTGAAATTTTAGTAACCACGTGTTCGGTGAACGAAGCCGACCCAGAATTATTGATGGCGTTGGAGCAACAAAAAAAATTAATCGACGGCGGCAACTGAGGTTTTATTAAATGTGATTTTTCTGCAGACGTTACTTTTAGGCTCATCTCGTTGGTTGTGCAAAAAAATTAGATATATTTTAATAATTCGGGTCTTTTAATGCGGCTTAGGCGATAATATTGGCCAAGATTTTAAGTCGAAGCGTGCCCTCATGACGGCGGCGTGAACTTCAGAAAATTATCTACGACGGGGGCACACCAGAAAAGTTTCTGTCGGCTTCGTTCTCCTGCCTATATGCAAAAAAGAGTACTAAGTTCATTTTGTTGAGTAGAAACAGCGTTGTATACGACAATTTCAAGTTAATTTCAACGAAATTGTTTTAAATATCTCAATTTCGTAGTTGTCAAAATATATGCGAAATTGGGCAATTTCAACTCAATTTCAGCCCAAATTGCGAAATACTTCAAATTCTCGGCAGCGTGAACAAGGCATAACTGACCAAACTAACAAGAACCAAATATCAAGGTATTCTCGTGTGTTGTCCATTTCATAAACACATACTTATATTAGGAACAAAATCTATAAATGTGTGTGGGTCGCTGTACACAATTCAGTGAAATGCAAACTTGTAAAACCGATTCAAATGATTGTCAAAGTTTAACACTCTGCCAAATGTATGAGTAACCCTGGGGCTAGTGAAAAATTTGACAAGAAAACTCACCACGCAAATGTTAAAATTGTACTCTGAATTTTTTGAGCGATAAGACACAGAGCATTAGACGATAAACTTGTCCACCCATACATTTTTCATGCTAGCAAAGCATATCAAAATTCGCGTTTTGTTTCGAAACATGTTCGTAAGTACTTTTTTCGAACATGCTTTGCAAATACAACACTGCGTTTTGGGTGGTTATTGGAAAAAATATCGTCTAACGTCAAAAGGTGCTACATGATAGAATTATCAAACAGGTAAATGCGTGGTTGATTGTGGTTTTTTCACCTTTTTCGTGGGTAAGCTGTCAAATTTTATTTCGTTTCTTTTTGTTTGTAATAGCCCAGGAACACCAAATTGCTTCTATACAAAGTTGCAATTCGTCCTATCCTGACATATGGCTTCCCTATCTGGTTCGCTATATCTCCGACAGTGGCTAAGGAGTTGGAGATCCATGAAAGGAAGATACTTCGTAAATGTATAAACAAACATTACGTAAACCCGACAAAACGTTTTTCGAATAAATACATTTATGAAGAATCCAGTGTAGTTCCATTCTGCAAATATGCTATGTCACTCCAGGACAAATTTGTGCGAAATCTTGGCGACCATGAAAACAGTCTCATGATTGAAGTTCTGCGAAGAGAAGAAAATATTAGTTGGTCAAGCTCTCCCTACCTGTCTCCAATAGGAATACTCACATATATTGAACCTGGCAGCGTTGAAGACCCACATGCAGTACCCAGCTTCCACGTATTGGTCACTCAGGGTGCCCACAGAGGCTAAATTGATAGAAAAATCTTTAAATGCTATTGACTTGTACGCATTTATGTCTACATATAAACTCTGTACATATTTTCCTAATCTATTTTATATATTTATAAATACATACCTTATATTTACATATCTATATACACATTAATCTACAATTGATTATTTTATTATATACTTACCGTCCTTACAGCTTAGGATATTGACTGTCGAGTTTAACTCACTTATTCTGTGATATTTATTCATACTTCCATATGTAACCAGAGTCTTGTTTATTGACATTCAGTTCGTTGTTTATATTGAAAACCAATATGCATGTACGTATGTATGTATATACATACCAGCGTGTTCGTTTTGTTTACATCACATCATGTTAGTCTTTCATTCACATTGACTTATATCTATGTTAGCTAAAATTTTAACAGAACTTGTTATTTAGTATTTATTGTTGTTTATTTATAAGGTCGTTAACAGACATACGCTCTGTACGCTAAAGTAAAAGGTATGAGCAAACCTTGCTCTCACATATTAATTTGTACTCTTGTACATACACAGTATCATGTGAATTAGAATGTAATCAATATAGTTCTAAGAACACTCTGTTTATTATTGTTAGCCCCAAACAACTCTGTATTAATCGAAAAGTCTCAATAAAGTATACTTACTTACTTACTTGTTTGTAATAGCTCATTCGCACTCAAATAAGTAAGGTAAACTCGTTAGAACAGCTGATTTGAAAATTTTTCTGGCTTAGGTGTTTCTCTTATGTCAAATTCACATGTATTTTGTTTTTGTACCTTTTTGTTTAGTTTTACAGTAGATACACACATGTAGAAAATTTGACACATTATGGACACCAAACAAAAACAAAATGCCTGTTTTTGTTGTAACAATTTCTACTGCGATTACCTTACTTATTTTACCATGTTGGCACTGGAAAATATTTTCCTGATTGCGTATCAAATGTCCTAACAAAATCTGAAGCGTTCGTATTGGGGGTTTTCCTGATTTGATTGAAACTCAAGGGGCATTGACGCAGTAGTATTACTACGATAACAAACACACCAAGCCTACAACAATAGGTATTTTGCTTTGTCTGGTGTTTTCCGACAATCAAATGCAGCACAAATGTATTCCAAGTATAAAAGTAAACAAAAAGTATAAAAATATATGTTTGAGAAACAAGAAATGCGTAAGAAACTACAAAAAATAAATAAATCGGCTATTCTAGTGGTACTACCACGTCAATGCACCGTGATGGTTGTAAACAAACGTACTAATCGTGCGTAGTGTGAGATAAAACAGCGTTGCATAAAGCAAATCAAGCATTTTTTCCTACATTTCAGAGAAATATGAAAAACTTCCCGATTTGTCGTCTGTCAAAACGTATGCAAGCAATTTTTCGTTATTTGAAATCAATTTGAAAATCAACAAAAGTTACAAAATCAAGAAAATCGATGCCAGTGCGAATTTTTCACTAGAAATATTTAAAGTATTTCAATGATGATGAAATTGATAGCATAGACTTTGTATCAAGTAATACATGCTTATTATATTTTTCACACTTTGCGTACATAGTGTTTTCCATTATTCAGCTAATTATAATTCTACCATCTACTAGACGACGACACTATTAAGTATTTATCCATGAAAAATCTCCACAAAGTACCGTTCGGAGGCAGTGTAAAATTGTAGGTCCCAATCAGTGAGTAGAAATCTAGGAAGCGCACAGATCGCTGGTTGTAAGAAGCTCTCCCCAATCCTTTCATGGGTTGTAACGGGTAACCATTTTTTTGAATAGATAATTCTACCATGAAGTGGCATTTCAATGCAAAAAATAAACAATTCTTTGGCGGTCACTGTCTCGTTTTATCAAATGTAAAAGGAAAATGATTTTTAAATATATTAGTTCTGACAGAACATGAGCAGATGGCAAAACAGATTTTAAGGAAACGAAAATATAGTTCAAGCTGGAGGAAAGTATTTTGTGCCATAGATAAAGGAAATAATAGATATAGCGCGACCATTGTCAACTTTGTTCACTAGGTGCTGTCCTATACTACTGTCCCTTTCACTGAAGTTTCCCATAATTCTCATCGACGTTAATTCTAAATTGTGGGAAAATTTTATGAAAGTAATTTAAACAATGGAAAATGTGACAAAATGTATGTGATTTTTACATATTAACCTTTGTTTCTTTTATAAAAAAAACTATTTCAAAGCCATCACGCCGGTGTTGGGATATCAATAGGAGAAAACTCGTAAGACCGCCCAAAGATGAACATCCCGGAACGCTGTTTTAATCTAAAAACTGTAGCAACTTCTGTGGTCGCAGATGCCAAACCGTTAGAGTGTCTGAGGACTCTCAACAAGGATTGGTAGTTGAACCGGAGGAAGAACCAATTTATTATAGACGATGGTGACATCGCTTTGCAATTCGATGGCCACCAGATATTCTACTTTAAGCAACATGTTGTATTCTTGATATTTTTGTTGAAAATTATTTTTTTTGATATGAAATTTTAGATTTTTATTGTCATAGTTTTTGGCTTTTTTTTGGGATCAAAAAAATCCTATTTATTGCTTTTAACGACATCAAGGAAATTACCATTACACTAAAATTTTCCCAGCACTTGTGCTTCATCTATTTGTTTACTTTATCTATGTTTTGTGCAACATTTGGCCCAAACAATAATAGTGGTCCTCATGCAAACTCGAAAGAGCCTCGTAAACGCGTAAACCTCGCAAACTTACGCGGCAAACGTCAAAAAAAAGAAATTTCCCATACAAAGCGACTTGCACAAAAGTGGAAAGTCTTCAAGTCAGATTTGCTGCGCAAACGTGGGATGGAGAAACGTGTAAACTTTTCACATTTCGTTGTCATCTGACTAGGATGGATAAATAAGGTGATAGCACTAGAACAGTAGAACAAGTACACATACATAATACATGCAATTGCTACTGCTACCACCTTATGTATCATCTTGGTCAGCTGATATGGTTTTGAGCACAAAAACACTGAGCAACTTTACTTGGGCCTCATGCAACGGTGCGAGGGAAACTTGCGCTGAGCAAAAGTTCTCGGCTTTCACGTTTGCATGAATGCCGCTAATATATTCCAACAATATAGTCGGTATTCTGAGGAAGTCCCCAACGCATAGAAACCTATTAAAACACTTTTCAAAGGATATTGATATACTTTTTTTGTAAACCCCACAGAATAATCACAATAGGGAGTGGTCCGAAAGTTATTCTTGATAACTTCAACCCCGCTTAGTAGGCAGCCATGGAATCGTGATGATAGTTCCTAAAAGTTATTTGTTGTAAATACTGTGCAACCGTTTCTTACAAATTGCCAACTCCTAGCAGTTACATAAAGTTAATGTTCCATTCCAGAAGATAGAAATTGTATCTTTTAATCTGCCTCCATCTCATTCTTCGCTGGCGTAATTTACATCACATATGAACCTGTCAAATTAACTTTGAAATTCGAAACTCCAAAACACTTCAACATTAGTTGAGCAAAGCAAGTGTTTTTGCCGGTAATGGAAATGTGCTATTAGTTTTTGTTTAACACAAAAAAAATCTCTTTTTTGATTAATAGAAAGAGTGTTGTCAACACTTTGACATGTCAACACGAAAATGAAAACATTAAATGAGAAAGAAGAAGAGCCACATTTGCACGTGTGATCAGCCGTATAAGTTACAAAAATACGATAAAAAATTGTATAAATAAATAAATATTTAAGAAACTGTTCCCAAAATGCCAGAAGATGAAGGAGAAGATAAGAGGAAATCTCATCGGGCTCGCCAATCCGGTGTAAAAGCCGATAAAAAGAAATTAAAGGCGAAAAAAGATTCCAATCAAAAGGAACCCATACTAACTGCACGCCAGAGGAATCCCAAAGCCTTTGCCATTAATTCTGCTGTGAGAGCTGAAAGAAATTTCCGACGTAAAGAGGATATAACTGCAAAGAAGCAGCACATACCTGTGGTAGATCAAACGCCCGATGTGCCGCCTCCGGTGCTAATTGCAATTGTGGGCCCACCCAAGGTGGGTAAAACCACGTTAATAAATAATCTTATTAAGACTTTCACAAAGACAAATGTGAACGACATTAAGGGTCCCATAACGATAGTAACATCGAAGAAACGTCGCATTACTCTGCTGGAGTGCAACAATGACATCAACTCCATGATTGATGTGGCCAAATGCGCCGACTTGGTGCTGCTTATGTGTGACGCCAGTTACGGTTTCGAAATGGAAATCTTTGAATTCCTGAATATATGTCAGGTACATGGAATGCCAAAGATTATGGGAGTCCTAACACATCTGGATATGATTAAAAATACCAAGCAACTGAGGAAGAGGAAGAAGGAGTTGAAACACAGATTTTGGACTGAGGTATACGATGGTGCGAAACTGTTCTACTTGTCTGGCCTGTTGCATGGTGAATATCTAAGAAATGAGGTCAAGAATTTGGGTCGTTTCATTTCGGTCATGAAATTCCGTCCATTGACGTGGCGTGGAGCTCACAGCTACGTGTTGGTTGATCGTGTAGAGGACATTACAAATACAGATACCATCCGTCGAAATCCCAAGTGTGATCGCGATGTGGTTCTGTATGGATATGTGCGTGGTGTTCCATTGAAACAGGAACATATGGTGCATATTGCGGGTTTGGGAGATGCCCGCATTGACGAACTGAGTGTTATATCAGACCCATGCCCCTTGCCTGGCACGGAAAAGAAACGTACTTTATTAGAAAAAGAACGTTTACTCTATGCTCCTATGTCCGGGGTGGGTGGAATTGTCTACGATAAGGATGCTGTGTATATCGAGCTACAAGGTTCTCATAGCCACAAGGAGAAAACAACTGAAGCTACAGAGCATGATGAGCTAATGGGGAAACTTATAGAGAAGAAACAAACGGTAGACGAACAAATCGACGAGCAGGAGTTCCGTTTGTTTTCAGATGGTCAAGCTATAAAATCTAAAGATTATGTGGAAGACAACGAAAATGAGAGTGATGACGACGAGTCAGATAAATCTGAAGAGGAGGTAAGTCGGAAAATTTATGTTTAATTTTTTCTCCAGTTGCTTATGTTTTTTTTGTGTATTTAGGATGATTCTGGCGTGGATGGCGATGGGGATAATGACAGCGCTGGTGAGGAAGAGGAGGAGTTTGACGGCAACGATTGGCGTACTGAAGATTCTCAGGCAGAAACAAAAAATTCAGGATCAGAAGGCGAATCTTCAGATGATGACGATGAGTATCAAGATTTAGAAAAAATGGTGAAAAACAACAAATCTGCTCAGGACAGCGGTGACGACGAAGATGAAGAAAGCGACGAGGAAGCTATCATAACCAACAGCATGAGTTGGAAAGATAATTTAGCCGAGAAAGCAAGAGATGCTTTTCTGCAGCGCCATTCGGAATCTAAGAATCTAATGCGTTTGGTTTATGGCTGTTATCTGCATAGCGAACGTAAAAAGAATTCGGAGGAAGGTGGTGCTGACAATTCTGAAGACTCCGAAGATGAAGACGAAATAGGAGGGCTGTTTAAAGTGGCTGCTAAGAAGCAAACCCAGTTGCAAAAGGATAAGGATTTGAGAGATAAGCAGGAGACTTGTTTCTTTGTGGACAACTTTGGTAAGTTTTCGGAACAAAACTTTCATATACGATCAGTAAACAGGGCAGGCAAACACGTCTCCTTGAGAAAGGAGATACAAACAACATTTTAATAGGAAAATGGGACGGAAAGTTGAAAATGTGTTAATTTATATATGTATTTTCTTGGAAGAGTTACATATTTTTCCCTGGGCAAATGAATAAGATTTCATAAATAATTCTAATTTCGTGTTTTTTTCTGTTTAGAATCTACCAGAAACTGGCTGGATGAGAGCAACAAGGACTTAATTAAAAACTGCTTTGTTACTGGCAAATGGAAAGCTTCAGAAGATGCTGAGAATCTTTTGCGTTTGGATGATATGAGTGATGCCGAGAGTGAAGTTTATGGTGACTTTGAAGATTTAGAAACTGGAGAAAAACAAACTGGTAAGCCAGAAGAAGCAAACGAAGCCGTTGAGGAATCCAAAGATTCCCTGAAACGTAAAATGACCCGCATAGAAGAAGAAAATCTTACCAAAGCCGAAATAATGGCAAAGAAATTAAAACTAAAAGCGAAATTTGATTCTGAGTACGATAACACAGGAGAAAAGGAAGATGATGGCCGTATAACAGGCGACCACGATTACTATGAGGGTCTTAAGGCAGAAGCGCAAAAACAATCCCAACTTAACAAAAGTGAATTTGAAAATTTGGATAATGATTTGCGCATACAAATCGAAGGCTACCGTGCTGGCTTATATGTCCGCTTGGGCTTTAAAAATTTGCCAGCTGAATTTATAGAAAATTTTGATGCCAAATACCCGGTCTTAATAGGGGGTCTTAATATGACCGAGGAAAACATTGGCTATGTCAATTGTAAAGTCAAAAAACATAGATGGTACAAGAAAATTCTAAAGTCGACAGATCCCATCATAATATCTATGGGTTGGAGACGTTTCCAAACAGTAGCTGTGTACGCAAAAGTTGAGGATAATTTCCGCCATCGTTATCTCAAATACACTCCCGAGCATGTGACATGTAGCATGACGTTTTGGGGCCCAGTAACTCCGCAAAATACTGGATTTTTGGCTCTGCAAACTGTACGGCATGATCAAGAGGAATTAAAGAGAATAGGCTTCCGTATAGCCGCTACAGGATGTGTTACGGAATTGGATAAATCTTGTCAAATTATGAAAAAACTAAAACTTGTTGGCCATCCATTCAAGACTTACCAGAAGTCCGCCTTTGTCAAGGGCATGTTTAACACCAGCTTAGAGGTGGCGAAATTCGAAGGAGCCAAAATTAAAACCGTTTCCGGTATACGTGGGCAAATCAAAAAGTCTCATCACACTCCTGATGGTTCATTTAGGGCCACATTTGAGGATAAAATATTGCTGAGTGATATCGTATTCTGTAGGACTTGGTTCCGTGTAGATGTCCATCGTTTCTATGCTCCTGTTACTACACTCTTGTTACCACCGGAACAGAAATTACATTGGCAGGGCATGAAAACGTTGGGCCAGCTGAAACGTGAGAAACAAATCAAAAACGACGCTCAGCCTGATAGTATGTATTCGGATATAAAGAGAACAAAGAAGATATTCCGTCCTTTGACTATACCCAAGGCATTGCAACGAGCTTTGCCTTACAAGGACAAACCGAAGATGGGTCCTTTGACTACCGCCGAAAAGGCGGAACGTGTTGCAGTGATACGTTCTCCACACGAGCAAAAGGTGGCCAAACTCATGAATATGATTGAAACCAATTATCAAGAGAAACGCAATAAAGATCGACACGAGACAAAAATACGTGTCAAGAAATTCAAACTACAAAAACGTGGCGAGGAGCTGTCCAAGCTGAAGCGTCAAAAGGAATTACGTAAGAAGGTTTCAAGGGCTTTAAGTAAAATGAAGGGCAAACAGAAAACATGAATTCCGCCTTATTGCTCCATAGTGTAAACTTTAAAACGTAAGTTAAGCTTTTTGTTTCTTTTTTAAGATAAATTATATTTGATGAATGTATAATATTTTGTTATTAAAAATCTTGAAAGAAATGTAAATCCTCGTATATTGTCTTGATTTAATCCTGGCTCTTGTTGTCATCGATTGCTTTAAGAGCTGCCAAAAGCTTATTCTTGCGACTACTGGGTACTGAGTGTTCGACGGCAATACTATTACGTTTCTTGGGTGTATCTTCCTTTAGGGCCCCACCGGTGGCTTGGCGACAAAACGTATCTAAAAATGCTTCGCGCTCATTGTAGTCATCGGAAATTTGTTTGCGTATACTGGAGATTTCCTCTTTCATGCGTATTTTTTTGCCAGCCTTGGGAAGCTAAAAGAAAATGTATATAAAATTAAATTAAAAAACCATTTTGTTACTAATCAATAATCCAAATTATTCAGTTTTGCCTTTATTTTCGATATTTCGCTGCATCATTGGGTAGTATCATCAGGAAATATGAACACAAATTTGTTAATTTGGATTATTTAGTATTAAATAAAAAGTTTACACTAGTTAATAAATTTGAAAACGGTTGAAATTGAAGAAAACGTTAAAATAATCGTGTAGATTAATATTGAAAGAATTATCTGTCATATCTCTTAGCCAAATCAATTCCGAGACAACAATTCATGGACTATACAGTTGTAAATTGGAATACTAAGAGGTAAAAGTATCGTATCACTAATGGGTACTTAAATCTTTAACCAATTATTCAGATTTCTTTCTAAAAAGTTTGAATATTTTGATGTGAAAGGTTTTGATTTTAAATTAAGCAATACCCAACGAATAACCTACATCAAACATTGAACATCCTGCATTGAACATTGTTTAAAACTGTGATTGAAATCCATGTTACCTCATTTTTCGTTGTCTCTTTATAGTAATCTATGTTTTCCTCGTATAATTCCTTCTCCACAGTGATGCTATCAATGTTACTTATAAAACTACCAACTTCTCCCAAAACATCTTGATTTTCGTCAGCCACCCCATCATCTTCAGAGTCTTGAGCATCATCCTCCTGATATTCATCATCGTCGTCCTCATTTTCATAATCATCATCATACTCGGTGGAGGGTGGATTTTCAGATTTACGTTTTTCTAAAGAAGGCAAAGGGGTTGAATGATTTTGTTGTATCATTGATACTTTACCAGCATCACCATCTCCCTGGTCAATACGACGCAGTACAGCTATAGATTTATTTGAACCAGAAAGTTTCGATGACGGGTGAATAACTGCTCTTGGTGAATGACGATCGTTAATAGTTGAATGATTCATAATTTTTATAGCACGATTGGAACGCTGAGTAACTGTGTGATTACTGTGATTGGATCGTTGACTATTTATTGCATCGGTCTCATCAGCATTTGCATCGGCTTCTGCTGTAGCGTACGCTGTATTAATCTTTCCGATATCTTTATCATCTTTGTTGTCATCAGAAATTGAAGGCTTATGACGTCTTACATTCAAATTGAATTTATCCTGTAACTATTATAAAGAATTTCAAAATATTGTTTTTCAGTATAGAAATATCATTATTACATGCAGTTCTTCTAGTTTGCGAAATCCTGATAACTCTAAACGAGCCTTTTCTAATTTCATAAGAACTTCCTTGGTTTTTCTTTGTTCCATTTGAAATTGCTGTTTAGCTTGTTTGGATTCCAGCTGCATTTTTCGTGCCATCATTTTGATATCATTTTCTTTTTCCTGGAGACGAGTCTCCAAGGACTGCAATTTCTCAGTGAGTTTTTGGCGATCGTCGAGATTTCTATGGGAAAGGGAAGTAAAAATTCAGAAATGTTTCCAAAAAAATGTATTCGAGTATATATTTTTGCATTGCAGTTAAGTTTTTGTTCCAAGTTACTAATCGTATTATAATTTTCAATAAAATTATAAAGGCCGTTAACGTAAACTACTAAAAACAAAAAGGCTTTGAGTTACAAAATATGAATAATCAATATTCTCCGAGCTTGAGGTCAGATTGTTATTTTGTTTTAATTGTTAAATATTGTTTATATCTCCTGATTATGATGCTACACAATGGAGAAGCGAAATATCGAGGAAAATAAATACAAGAAAAGCAAATCTGACCTCAAGCTCGGAGAATATTGATTATTTATTGGTAAAGAAAAGGTCGAACAACAGAATACAACTGTTACAAAATATGTTGAAATATAAATTGGTAATTCATGGCCTGTTCCCTGATCTCGAAAGAAAAGCTAGGCGAATGAAAATCGGTCACTCACATTCGACTCAAATTGGGTTCCTCCAAGTCGAAATTTTCGTTCGCCTGAATATGTATGTTCCTATTCGAAATAGAAAAACAAAACTTTGTACTGAACATTTTTTAAAAATTTTATATAATCATCGACTTGAAGCGACAAAATTGTGGACCCCAAATCAACTTTCTTCCGTCTAGAACACGAACGAAACCTTTCGTTCGAGATAGAGAAACAGGCTGTCAGAATCTAAACCGTCATTATATTTCCTTACGACAAGAGTACGATAGTCGATGATCCTCAATCGGATAACTGTTTTTGTAGAATACCAGTGTGTCATACGAATCCATTACGAATTCGAGACGGATCCATTTCTTAGTACATTTTGCCCGAAACGGACTCCGTTATGGACTCAACGAATCCGTTTTCGTATAAAATTCCTCTTGAAAAAGCGGACAGATTTTTCTAATTTTTCGGGTCCGTCTCGTACTGGCAACGAACTTCATATTCGCATCCGATTCGGGTTCGTTTTTTTTTTGTAAATAAAACGGTTTCGACATGGAGCTACTTTTACACATTTTCGCGGATTCGAAACGGATTCCTTCTGATATTTAAAAAAAAAATTAAAATTAAAATATGTAATGAACTATATTTTCTACCTTCAATCCACTGAAGTTTTCACTTACATTGTATATTAATTTTTACAATTAAAAAAATTCGTTGTCAGCTAAATTTAAATCGTTTTAAGCGGTGGCCGTCGGTGGTGCAATGGTTAGTGTGCGCGGCTATTGTGCATGAGATCCTGGGTTCGAACCCTGCTCTGACCACCTTAAAATTTCTTTCGGCGGCTGTCACCTCGCATAGTGACGGCGACACTATCGAGTATATAGCCATGAAAAAGAAGTCCCTGTCCCTTCATGGGATGTAATGGGAAACCATTTATTTTTATTTTTTTAAGCGAACCACATACGAGTACTTGTCAATCGTGAACATGAATATCAGCTATCGTTAATGTTTATTGTCGGTTTATCTATCTTCTAGATACCAAACAAGAACGCAATCGAAGTTGTTAGCATCACTACCATGTTCACAAATTTTTTTGGTAATACCTTTTCAAATTCATCAGTCAGAAGAAGTCTGTGGTTCGCTTTAGTATATTTCTGAAGGTTTTTTGTTTTATCAATCTGCGACGTTAAATATTGTACTGATTCGCTTTTTATGTTTTTACGGACTCGTATCGGGATCGAAACGAATCCGCTAAATCACAATTTCTCTGATTCACTTTTGTATGTTTTTGCGGACTCGTAACGCGTTCGAGACGAAACCGCAAAATCGCACTTTCACTTATTCGCCTTTTTATGTTTTTACGGACTCGCAACGGGTTCGATAACTCACATTTTGCTTTTATATGATTTTACAGACCCGTAACGGGTTCGAAACGGATCCGCATACGTTTTTGTGCACATTGGGATACCTTAAGCGAACCAAAGACTTGTCATTCATGAGCATGAACATCAGCTATCGTTGATGTTTATTGTCGGCTTACCGCCCTTCTTGATACCAAATAAAAATTTAATCGAAGTTGTTCGCATCAAAATCATGTTTACAAAATTTGTTGGTAATGTTTTTTAATTCATCAGCCAGATTAAAATTTACCGGCCAAGCTCACGCTCATGAATGACATGTCTGTGGTTCGCTTTAATATAAGCCGATCAAATTAAATAAAAGTTATCGATAACTCGAGAAGTTATCGATATTCTGGAGTTAGAGTTTTAAAAAATCTAACTTTTTTACGATTTTAATGGAAAAGATATTTTTTTGGGTAAATCCCAAAATAAGCGTAAAAACTAAATAAAAAACGGTGAAAACGATAAAAATCTGGTTTACATTTTGTTTAAATATAAAATAAACTACAGATTTTTATCGTTAAACAGTAACAGAATTCCGTTGCAGTGGTTGTAGTTTTAAATATCAACAAATTTTTGTGAGATGATATTCACCCTTATTACGGTGGGCGTCGTCGACACAAAACAACGTCGTCTTGTGGCGACAGTGGAAAGTCGATATTTGTGCAGTCGTTATCGATCACTAACGACGACTGTCGTCACATATTTTGTATTTTGGAACTAAAATTGACGTCGACATTAAATTCAAACGACTATTTCTGTCAACACAGATTTTCGAAGAAAACTCGCAATTTTTTGTAATTACATCAATTTCCAGTTTTATTTTTCATAGATTAACAAATTAAAATTTTTAGTTCGCAACTTTTAATGGCGGGCAGCAATCACCAAGGAGGGTATGCAGAAGTGTTCCAGGGCGTTGTTTTCCAGAATATATTGGCCTTTTTTTTTTTTAATAATTTTAACTTATACAATGAAAAATAATATTGGGTATTTGATTGACATCGTTTATAGCTACCTCCAACGTCCCTATTGTTGTAATGATTTTCCGAGTTGTTAACACGGCCTCTGCGCTGAATCAAATTTAGCTGCTGGAATTGAGTTCCTTCAGGGATCACTTAGAACTAAAGGCTTCGGTATCTTCAGTGTCAAGTGTCCACCAGTAGATGCGTTGCCTTGAAAATGGTTGTTTTCTTGTGACACATACGCCTACTCTGGTCGCCTTCAGTCGCAATTGATGTCTTTTCATTTTAGTCTGATACCTTGCAAATAAGCGGCCGCTAACGAAACGTATAGTTCAAATCCTTTAAGATAACCATAGTGAATTTGATGAGATAATTTCTTGCTCTCCATTTCGTCCTTCTGTACAATACATGCAGCTCTGGGGCCAGTAAAGGCAGCACGTGCCTCCATGGAGAGTTCGTCTTAATTCGCCGCTTCTATTCACCTAACGTGGTGGTATAGGTCGTATACATCCAATAATTTCCAAATCGGAGTCCATATGGTTACGAAAATTAACCACTTTTTAGCAACTTGAATAACTTTTTCCAAATTAGATGCAATAATAAAATGTTCTTCCTGATTTCATTCACATAAGTTTTTAATAAGTTATTGATAAACAGTCGGCGTCGTCTCAAGCCAGTTACAGAATACCAAACTAGTATTGATGTGACGACGATGTTGACACGAAGTGATGTTGGCATAAAAACGACAACGACTTCGACGACGACAACCGTAATAAAGGGGATCGCTTGACCAAATAATCCTTTAACCGTCGGTGATATTAAGGAGATATTACTACTGATTTCGAGTAATAAATTAATCGAATAATTTATATCGAAAACTATAAACTAATATAATATTATAACAAAAGTGCTCCTACATTTATAAACGAGCAGGTCCCACAATAACTCTACTTATTAACACTTCGGATACTCCCGCATGTGTTGAAAATCGATCGAGTCAAAATCGAATACAATTTGACTATTTGATGCATTTTATTGACATAATTCTTAATATTGGGGAACCAATATTTTATATATGTATACTTTATTTAACGGCATGAAAAGAGAAGTAAATTAATTAATATCCATTATTTGAAAAAATAAACAACATTATTATGTCAAATCGTATCCCATTTAAATCGATCGGTTTCCATCACATACCGGACCGTGTCAAAATTCTAATGTGTGAAACAACAATCATATCCTGTGAAAATACAAACCACAAGTGAAAAGGGTAATCAAATGTTGTATTGGCAGTCCAAAACATGTGAGAGTCTATTAGGCAAGGATTGGTTGTATTTTCCTTTAAAGAACATTTAACATTCAGCAGCAGTTTTTTCCCACTAGAATGGAAAGTGTTATGAAATGGGATGAATTGTTGTTCTCAGTACTACTGAATTATTTGGTGCTTTAGGAGCTTCGAAAAGAGTAAAGTAATTTTGTCTTTTTAACATGCTTAAGCACGTTCTCATGGGAACGAATTGTTTGGAAGTGCTTTGATAAATATAGTTTAGGACGCAAGGATGATCTTGTTGCTTAAATACAACAAATAATAGAAGGCAATGGTCGTTTTTCAATTACCGTGAACGGACATATCCCAATTCAAATGTGGTAAGAAGTATTTGATTTCTTGTCATACTATTGAGCAACTTTAGCTAATAATTGTGATGACAAACTAATAATTATAATGTTAAATCCGATACGATCTTAGTGAATTTTTGCACATTCGTGTATTTAATGGAAATTTAAATCGAATAGGATTTGACATAATATACCGGCATGTGATGAAGATCGATCGAGTCAAAATCGAATACGATTTGACTATTGGAGGATTTTTATTGACATAATAAATAAATGAAATGAAATGAAATAATTTCTTATATTGGTGAACCAATATTTTATTTGTGGATTATTTAGTCGCATAAAAAGAGTAATAAATTAATTGATATCCATTATGTGTAAAAATAAACTTAATTATTATGTCAAATCGTATTCGATTTAAATCGATCGATTTCTATCACATACCGGAATGATGTTCTTTTGTTCCAATAATGGATTTCAAAAAATGTATTCCTCTTTTTCTGCCATTAAACAATGTACATATAAATTATATTTTTCCCCCAATATAGGGAATTATGCCAATAAAATTCGTTGAAATGTCAAATCGTATTCGGTTTTGACTTGATCGTACCCGATTATCTTGCTCCAGACAAGATCTAAACATGAACATTTAAGGAGAAAAGTTTATCACTTCATATCGTTTAATGAATTCATATTAATTGTTAAAGTAGTTAATGATTTTTCTATTAATAAAATGTTGTTGTACCTGCTTTAAATTCTCACTTTCCTACAAAACCGATCAATTTCAGAAGAGGAAAATTTCACGAATAACTCGAGTTATACAAAATCTATACTCGGTAGTTCGAGTAAAACAAAAAACTTGTTTTCGAGGTACTCGATTACTCGAATAAAGAAAAAAACCCGAATAAGATACCCTAGCGTGGACGTTTTTCGGTCGGGCTTAAGTATTTTCTAATCTAGGTTAGATTCGACAAAGGAATTGGAGTATGCAGCTTTCTGCTCTTGAGTATTATAAAAAACATAAGACTTCTTGTAAATTTCAATCCTGATATCTCAGTGACTAAACGAGATACATTTTATTAAATGTTTGTCTTATTTCACGGTGCGGAATTGGCACGGCTTTGGTGTTATAAAGCTTTTTGCTCTTGAGTATTATAAAAAAACACAAGATCTTGTAAATTTCAATCCCGATACCTCAGTGACTAAACGAGATATATTTTATTAAATTTTTCTGTCTTTTTTCCTGGTGCGTTATCGAAAAATATTATCGGATCGAGGGACCAAGGATATCGTACTCTCCCATTCCTTACAAACACAAAGAGATGTTCTTACAAAATTGTCTTATTAACTGTCATGGACTGATGTCAAATCACCATCCATACCGGGCATAACCAATTTAAAAAATATCGTGAAATGAATCATTCATTCAACAACAAAAAATCTATGCCGAGTTTAAAGAAGTTTAGGGCACATTAGTGCAGTGTTTATAATTCAATTGTTTATAATTCAATTAATAAACCTAATCAGACACTAATTTAAAATCTTCAATATGATATAATTTTGTAGCTCGTTATCTACTCACTTGTCTCTATTCAACTGTATATAGTATTTATTTTGATCACTGAGTGACAGAATAATTGACTCCTTTTGCTTTAGTTTCTGTTCCAGCTCCTTATTGGCGGCTTGCAAATTACGATATTTTGTTTGCCACACTCGTAGCTCTTCGGCGTGAGAATGTAACAGCTGTGGCAATTCGGCGTTAGTAGATTCATACTTTGATAAAGCTGAATCCTGACGCTTATGCAATGTTCGCAAAATACGATTCTCGTGGGCCAATTCCTAAAAAGGTAACACAATTTTAAAAAATAACTCCCCTCTGAAAATATACATCTTCACTTACTGCAATAGTTTGTTGGGCATTAGCCAATTGGTTTTGATAAGTTTTCATACGTAATCTCCTTGCCGATAACACCCGCTGGCGGACTTCATTGGTGGCTGGTATAAGTGCCGGTTGACGCAGGGAACCGCTTTTATTATCCATGCCAGAGGGAAGTTTGCGTCTATATACCATATTAGCTGATCCTTTAGAACTGTTCGAATATAGACTTTCACAGCTTTTAGCAGGTCTTCTACAAAAATAAAATATATAAGAGATGAAGTGAATATGCATTTTTGTCGAGCTTACGCATTCATATTTGTCTGACCTATGGAGGATATATTACTTAATACAGATGTGGATTTTCGCGGTGACACCATCTGTGGCTAAGGGCAGTCAACAAAAGTCCCTATCGCTGTAGGACACTAAAAGATATAGGAAATAATGAAATTCTTAAAAAATACACAATTCTAAAATATTGAATTTTTCTCTGTTTATTGTTGGAGTTATACTTTTCAAGTTTGATGTGACTACAAATGAAAACATGATGGTATTAAAAAGTGATTTGACGCTTGATTGCATCTTGTTTATCCACCTGGTGTTAAGTCACCATAGTGACCCAATACAAAATACGAAGACGGTTTTGCATTTCTATGACGTCAATAATAATAATAGCGTTAACAATAACAATGCAACTGTAGCTCTTCGGCAAAACAAACAAATGCAGTAGAAACAAACGACTCTTGGAAGTGGTTAATATCGCAACTATAAACCTGAATACTATCTGGGCAAAAAGGTCAATTAAATGCATATAAGTTGACAATAAAAAGCCGTTCGGAATCTGTGAAAAACTGTAGGTCCAGATCAGAAAGTCTTAACAATGGAAAGAACACGGTCCACTGAGTTTGGGAAGATCTCCCCAAACCGTAAAGGGAAGGGAAGGGGGGTCTACGTTTTTTAAAACAAAATATTGATGCTATTTTGAGAAATATGTATGTAAATTCCTAGTTAGAACAGCAGACTCCCAGATTTGCCAATAGATAGAAATTCAGTAGAAAAACATATCGTTAGAAATTCAGTCGCACAGCGATTGTTTAAGAAGATAATCCCAAATATTAAGCTGAATACAATATACTAAACCATTTGAACTGGTGCCGTATTGAGAAATTAAATGAATTGGAATCAGACTTAGCAGTTAGCCGAAGAAATTCATTGAGTTATAAACACTTCATCTACCTTATGTCCAATTTCGATACGAAACAGATTTTTGAATATATCCCAGGCACTTTATAGATAAGTACACGTTTAAAACAGTTCCCTTCTAAAAATGTGTAGATGCGTTTGGATCTTAGCAGACTCAATTAAATCTGATTAGATTCGAAAAATGTGTCTTCGCGGACTTAATTATCTAACATAAGATCCGGAAAATGGTTATATGTATTAGAATCAAATCTGATCAGAACTGATCTATAACTGTCTAAATATGTCTAATTAAATCTAATTCGATTACAAAGTTGTAAATAACTGGGTTTGGCGAGATATAAGGTTATATCTATGTGTAGATATAGCACGATAGTGTGTTAAACATAATCAGACATTTGGCTAGATAACGGGTTTTCAATAAGAGCGCTACAAAAGTTTTTTTTAAATAAAACAAAACCGGTTTTAGATACCAATTAAATTCTTTATTCCTGTGAAAGTACGTTCGATGCCATTATGTATGGAACTCGATTTCTTTTGCATGGCCACCACGGGCACGCTTGCAGAAGTCCAGACGCTGAACCCAATTTTCGACAGTTTTCAAGCATAAATCGGCCGATACTGCTGCAATTTCACGTTCGATATTCGTACGAAGTTCATCAATCGTCGCTGGCTTGTTGGCATAGACTTGACGTAGCCCCACAGGAAATAATCTAACAGCGTCAAATCGCACGATCGAGGCGGCCAATCGACTGGGCCATTTCGTGAGATAACACGTTCACCAAACTTGGTTTCCAATAAATTGATTGTGGCATTCGCTGTGTGGCTTGTGGCCCCGTCCTGTTGGAACCACATATCCTCCAAGTCCATATTGTCCAATTGGGGCCACAAATATTCGATTATCATTGAACGGTAGCGATTCGCATTCACAGTAATGTGCCGGTCTTGATCATCACGGAAGAAGTACGGCCCAATGACGCCGCCGGCCCATAAACGGCACCAAAACGTAATTTTTTTCGGGATGCAATGATGACTCATGGATTACGTGTGGATTGCTGTCTGACCAATAACGCATATTTTGCTTATTGACGAAGCCATTCAGCCAGAAAATAAATAACCTCATCGCTGAGTGTTGAGGCCTCTTAAAGTTCAAATTTCGGTAGTAAATTTTAATAATTTCGACTCGTTGTTGGCTCGTATATATTTCCTTGATGAAATGGCAAACCTTACTGAAGAGAAATGTCAAAAGAGTATAACTCTGAAACAGTAACAGCAAATTCAAAATTGTTTTTTACAAAATTGCTTGGAATATATCCGTCTTTTAGAGTGCGTCATTAGTTATTTAAATTTTCATAGCAATTATAAAAGATATAAAGCGTTATTTACAAGCTTACCCAAAATTTACGAAAAAAATTAGTAAGTACGTGGTACCTTATTGCGGAAAATCATTGCCAAAACTGGTGGTTACAGTCTGAACGTTTAGCATCAAAAATGTTGACTTACAAACTAAGAAAATCGTTGTTATTGACCAAGTTTTAAGTAAAATTAAAAAAACATCAGACAATAGTCCGAGGCCTTCGGCCACGGACTGTCCCTGCAGGCTGTGTCAGAGACACGGCCATTAAGTTTAACGTAGAATACGCCATCCGATAAGACAGAAAACATATAGTATAACAATAAATGATAAATAACATAAGCAAATGAATTTATTTATTTGATATTTACTTTTGATAATATACATAAGTTTAAAATTAAATAAAATAAATTTAAATAAAGCTTATTTATTTTTAATTTAACATAAAAATGTATGAATTAATTTTTTCATATATTTTTTATAATTATATATCCATGTTAAATTCAAATTCACACTTGACATTTTGTTTCACTTAAATACATAAGTAAATATACGAAATTTCAATATTTCATCAATCAAAACAACAGCCGAAGGTTTGTGTCCACACTGAAACAGCAGCATAGTTTGTGTTCACGCTACAAACTCAAAGACTCAACCAAACACCACACATATGTTTGAGTGTATGTGTTTAAACAATTTTCATTTGAGAAATTTAAATATTAGGAAGATATCAACCAATATGAAATGTATATCAAACGAAAGATAACATCTTCATTTACCTACAAAAAATTTTTAAAAAAAGTTATCTCGCCGTTTCCTCATAATCAATGAAATAAAGATTACAACAATAATAATCTGACATGATTCCCTATACCGTAAGGTAAGACGTATTCTACGCCAAAAAACCCCTGGAATACCCGATTTTTGGGTGGAAATTGGACTTGTGCGACCTCTAAACCACTACCGAAAAATCTGAAAAAATTCTCAAAAATACTGCATTGCTCAAAATATTATCTAAATCCCAATTTAATTAAGATATGAAGATTTCTATGGTGCTTTATCTATGCTACCAGCCAATTGTGCCCTCAACATTTGTATCGGATGTGTGAAAAGGGGCGTGGCAAAGTTCTTAATTTTTGTTACAGACTAGCTTTTAACAAAATATTGCCTAGTACCAAATTTCATTAAGATCGATTTTGGTTTACGGGACAATGTTGCGTCGACCAACGGGAAACCCGCCTAACTACTGTGTGGGAGATAACAAAATGGGCGTGGCAAATTTGTAAATTTTTAGCTACGAAGTAGCTTTTGACAAAACATTGGTCGGTACCAAAATTACTTAATATAGGTTGTAGGTTACAGGAGATATGGATGTAGCGAAGTTGTCCAGTTTTAATTACAAAATAGCTTTTGACAAATTATGTATGTATGTATGGAGCTATCGAACAGTTTTATCTGTCAGTTTGTACACTGAAAGAAAAACCTTCATACCATTAATGAATTCTTACATTGCATCAATGAAAAGTGTCATTGTTTTTGAGTCAATGTCGGGCTTCATTAATGCTACGAACAATGTTACATTAAACGAAAAATGTTTCATAGACCTGAAATTAATGTAAACACACGATTCTAAGTAAAAAATGTTAAATGGAAAAGTTAGAGGGAATCCCTATTTCAGGAGTTATGGGTCTCCAAAGTTCGGGCTTTTTGTGGCACAATTTTTTCGACGATTATTAGGTTTTCTGGGACGGGGCCAGGGAGAGGAATATCTCTGTTTCAAATTTGGGATTTCCGAATTTTTTGATTTTTGGAAATTTTTTGGACCTGTGGGTTCCAATAGGTCCGGCCGACAAAAAAATTTTGGGTTTTTGAAATCCCCTTATTTTGCTCGATTTTCGTTTTTTTTTAAATGGCGCGGGATTCTGCATTTCAGCCTTTTATTTCTTCCTTATCTCATACTGGCACTCATATCTTGTGTCACAGCTACTGTACATAAATACATAAATACATACATTTATACAAATCGTACCTACTACATATGTACATATTATCCTTTAACCAAATTAATGAATCGTTCAAAATTAATGAAATGGTACATTATATTAAAGAAAGATGTTTCATTATTGCTTTTTTAGAAAAAATATTTTAAAATTCAATAAAATGAGTGTAATGTAAGGAATGGCCTATTTAATAGATTCTACTTTACAATGTCGATAAAAAGTCTGCAATTTTTCTCTATAGTTTCCCATATTTACATGAAAAACATATTTCATTCCATCAATGTAAAAGGTTTCTTAGCATTAATGACGGTCCACAAATTCAAAAACTGCAGCAATGAAGGAGTTCATTGAAGTAATGTAACATTTCATAGCATCAAAGAAACTTTTCATTGCATCAATGTAAACCCCATTAATGTAAGTGCCTTTCTTTCAGTGTATGGAATGTGAAATTTTTAACTGGCAGTAACTCTTTTTTTGATGAAATTTGATAATGAAATGAAAACAAATTGGGCGAAAAAAAATTTCAGGTAATATTGCCTAAAATTATTGTATAATTTCACCTAAGTGCTGAGGCAACATATGGTTTGCTATGTTCTACGGCAATACGAACAAACAGCTTAGCCATTTTTTATGTTCGAAATTTCACGTAAAATTTTAGGTATTTTTAATTTTTTATTTTGTAAATTGAACTACGCTAATAAGTAATTATAGAAATATATTTTGGTAAATTTATCGTACATTATAGTTATATTTTCTAATAAATTAACTGTTCTGCATTTGAATAACTAGACCCTCCCAATAGTTAAATGGACAATTACACAATAAATTTTATTTAAAAATCTTTATTCATGAAACATATTTAAAAGGAAGTATAATACTGCTGAAGTAGGTTACATAATCCACTGCGCTTTGATTGGTGTAACGAGCTGATTGATTATGATCAGGGAAAAGTGTTAAGGCAGAACCGTACATCCAAAATTATAGTGAACAATGTGTGTAGTAGTAACTGCAGCTATAATATTTATCTTGTTCAAAACCATCTCTGTTTCTTCTTCCAATGCGTCAGTGTAATCATGAAAGCCGTAAGGCCCAATTTTCTTTCAATCATCTTTGATCAACGATCAAACATTATTTAATCACTGAATTCCTTTTTTAGGTTAATAGTTGATTGCTGTTTAAACAGCCAAAATTGGGCATTTAAACTATGATCAAGTGACCATATGATTTTGACAGAAAACAACAAGAACAAACACAAAGCTTCTTTAATTGGTAATGTGAACAATTATAATCACCATCCTAGTTAAAATAACAATAAAATGTATCATTTAACTCGTAGTGCAGTTAGAACTTTTTTTTTGCTGCTTAAATATTCTCCAGTTTCATTAAATATTTTGTATTTTATCACTTCACTTTTGTATTGCAAATGGCGTAATGTTTGATGCATCGTAACGATTAGCCGAGAAATGTATGAATACCGGTTATTTTTCGTAGCATTTGCCCCATGGTAGTAAGATTATTTGACAAAGCACTGAAAAACTCTTCGTATTTAAAGTCAGATCAAACATAAATCAACTTATTACCAATTTAAATAACCAGTCATCAATTGGAGAGATAAACTTCCTCGAATTTCAAGAAAAAATGGGGCTATAATGATAGAATTAATAAACATTACTAAATTATTAGTTAAATTTTTTTGGAATGAAATAAATTCTGTTCTGAATTGTTTTTCAGAATATTTTTATATTTTGGCATTCGAAATCAAATAAATTTTGAAAAGAGTTACCTATTTTCAAATGTAAATTTTACAAAGCCAATACGAATGGGGATTGCCTAATAGCATAGGTAATAAATCGAAGTGTTTTAGTTTTATACAAAAAATGTTTACCTATGTCAACCAAGGCAACACAATTTCGAGGAATTTTTTCTGTGTGGTTACTAAATTTCTCCAATAATTTCTATAACTGTTTCTTCCCTATTTTTTATACAAAACTATAGTATAAATCATAGATGTGCAGCTAGTACTCTTTTGAGTCATCGTGTTTTCACACCGATAGTAGCTTGATCGTTTTTTCACACCAACATGTCCGAAAGCTTGCTGCTTGTTTACCGATTCAAAGTCAGTTGCTGTTCTGCATTCACACTACACTTAACTTTTAATTGCCATGGACGAATATAAACAAATTTTTATGTTTGTAAATGGCAAAAATCATAAATGGAAATAATCATTGGAGATGTTGATATTTGATTTTTTTTTAAGATTTAGTTTTAATTTTTAATTTTTTTAATTTTAATTTTTTACTCAGTGTACTACTTTTGTTTTCTCTGCTTTTGTTCTGCTTGCTCCGTTCAACTTAACACAGTCGCAAAATTCGTATAACTGATTTGAAATGCGTTTGTGTCAGTTTGCACATGTCTGGTATAAATGAATATGAAAAAATAAAAAAAAAATTAAATATCATTATCCGGTATGTGATGAAACAGTGTTGTTGTTTTTGGCATGAAATTTTTGTATCTACGATCTAGTAAATTGCATCGGTTAGAGGCAAGTCTACTGAGTTGATCGGTGCCCATGTAATGCCTGTAGAACGTCAAATTTTTGAAAAAAAATCGATTTTTACCAATTCTCAGATCGTCCTGCACTTTTTTGAAAAAAAAAAAAATTTTTTTCCACTTTTTTCAGCATAACTTTAAGGGACTCCAAATTTTTCTCTCACAATATTTAGCAAAATTGTAGCCATGGTAAAGCTGTACAACTTTTGTGAACATATTAATACAATCTAAACGTGTCTAGTCACCCTAGGTTAGGTTTAGGACACGTGACAATAAGAGACGGTATACAACTTATTGTCACTACATTCGGAGATCGGTTGACCCATTGTGATTGCCCATATATATGAGGAGATCACCCTAAATAGCACATAAAGACCACTTTATATCTTAAAAATGGTAATTTGTATGAAGATGCCATCATTACTCGAGAACGACGTTTCCGATTTTGTCCGAATAAATTGAGAACAATTTAGAATTACAATAACTTTAACTACTCCTATAATATTTTTCAATGTAATCAATGTGTGTTATAAAATAGAATAGTAAAAAAATATTTTTTGCTTAACAAATTCAAATTTTTTGTTATTAAAAACACAAGAAATGGCAAAAGAAAGTAAAGTTTTATTAGTTTATTGTAATCTATGGACGCGTTTCGCTCTAATTCACAATTTAGTAAAAGTATCACTTTTTTTTGTTTGAGTTGCATATGATGAGTAATACAATTCTTGACAAAATGAGATACCTTCACTAAAATGTGAATAAGAACGAAACGCGTCCTGTTTTTTTTTTAAACCTTTGTTCTACAGTCATTTCATGGATACCGATCAATTCAGTAGACTTGCCTCTAACCGATAAAATTTACTAGAATGTTGATAAATTTTTTGACTACAACAGTGAAATCGATCGATTTACATCGAATACAATTTTACATAATAATGATGTTTTTTGTGCAAATCATGGAGTAATCTCATACTAGAGAATATTTGTCTCATCTGACGTTTCCTTTCACACTCTTCTTGATGCGGTCGGTGTGATAGAGAGATGTTTGACGAAAAGTGACATGCACCAGGTGGAATTACAAGAACTTCTTGCTTTAATTTTTCATGTCGTTTTGGTCCAAAACTGTGAAATTTTTTTATTACACTTTTTACACTTTTTTTATTGACTGTTATTGTTAGCGTACATTTGTATTGTATTTAACACAATAATTTTAACACACAAAACGAAATGCCGTTGTTGTTATTTTGTTCGTTGTTTTGAACCATTGCCTCTATCTGGTATTAGTAAAGCAATTATTTTCAACAACATCGAACATCGAATTCTTTTCAATATCACACCAGGCCAAATGTCATAAATTTGGGGAGACAACTATTAGGTCTACTATAAGTATTAGTCTATGGTGCAAATACTGGATAGTATCAATTAATTTATTCCACTTTGTCTGCCATTAAATAATGTATATATAAGAATTAGGAATTATGCCAAATCGTCTTCGATTTAGATTCGATCGATTTTCATCACATGCCGGTAAAGGAATTACGAGCAAACAACGTTTCAACTTCTTATTTAGTTCGTAATGTAATATATTACAAATTAAAATATTGAAAAATTGATTTGTTTTATCAATTGGTCTTATTTGAAATATTTTGATTTCCAAATTGGTATTTTGAGCAACGGTCATTTTGTTTTGATTTAGTTTTTGTTTAGGGGTGTCCAATTTTTTTTTAACTTTGGAAAATTGTAAACATTTGAGTATTAGATAAAACTACTGTACTGCGTCTTATACATCTAATTATATTGTACCTTCCTTATTAACTCTGGGCATTATCTGACATTTCTTTTTTAGGAATTTTCATAACAAATCTAATAATTGACATTGGGTCTACCCATTCACAACATCCAAAAGATGGAAGCACAAGATAATTCAAGTAAACAAACGCGATTCGCCGCAAAGCAAAAACAGCAGCAGCAGCAAGCAACCGAGTCATCACGCTCTCCCATCCGGCAGTGGCAGTGTGACGGAATTTCTTATAAGTTCCAATGTTCAGTCTCTGTGCTCATGCGACGCGTATACAACACGTTCACGGGAGAAACGATAACCGAATACCAACGGTGGCTGGCGATGCGACGTGTTGAATGTAGTAGTTGAAAGAAATAGTATAATGATGGTTGGATGCATGAAGAAGAAAACGCAAAAGGAAAATTAAGAAAGAAAACTCAAATGGTTTCCCTCATCCAAATACACACACTTGCCGTACAAGACGAACTACACATTTTGTGAATGACGAAAAAACCCCAAAATACGAAAAATTCGGAAAAGCATAAGTGCGTTTAGTATAATTTATTGATAATAAAATAAAAATAAGCTGTGATTTTAGAGTCAAAAAAAAAAGAAAACTGAAATTCCAGTTGTGAAAAATTACCACACCGAAAAAATCTAAAGGGAGTTGTTGCAACCACTGCGAAAATCCCACGCGTTTTCGAGTTAAAACAGGAAATAAAATCATATTACTACAGCTGGAGAATACAAGTAACGAAAGGAAAAATATAAACGGCATTTAAGTGAAAAATCGATCTGCATGTGATAAAACGAAAAACAATGATTAAAAATCTGAAATTTATAAAAAAAACTGTTAACAATTCGTACATTTGGTAGTAACACTCACACTTTTTGCAATATTCCGTCATATTTTATCGTGTAACCAGCTGTGTTAAGGTATAAATAATGCACGGAATAAATTTGCACCTTTAGATGTAGCTAAAAATCACGCCCTCATCTGTTTAATGAATCGGTTTGAAAAAAAAAATTAACTATATGGTAGTGATTAGACAATGACAAAATCTATGATTTAACATTGGCCTTAGATGGGTTAACTTAAGAACGAGAACCCAAACAATACTGTGTGTGTGTATTAGATTTTGTTTAGATTTCGACTTTGTGATACCCTACTTTATTCTTAAATACATAATATTTCGAACAGGGTGGGAGTATCTACCAGATAACCGCATTATAAATTCCGTGTTTAAGTTGTCACTTTTTCAATTGTAATTCAGAAAATATCAATTGAAATTCGGGAATTCCAATTAAACTAAACAATGATCAAGTTAACTCCAGAATTTCCAATTGAAATTCTGAATTTCTATTTGTAAATCAGAAAATGTCAATTGAATTTCGACAAATATCAATTGAATTTCGAAATATATGAATTGAAATTCGGAAAACATAAATTGAAATTCACCAAAATTCTTATAAAGATTTCACTGCATGTTTCATCTCCTAAATACTTATACATTTGTCATAATTTCAATTGATATTTTCTGAATATCATTTGTTGTTTTCTGAGTTTCAATTGACATTTACTGAATTTTAGTAGATGTTTTCTGGACTTAACTTCCCAATTTCAGAATTACAATTCATGTTTTCTGAATTTCAATTTATATTTTATATTTTTCAATTTTCTGAATTTCAATTTATATTTTCAATTGATGATTTGTGAATTTTAATTGATAGTAATTTTAAAGTGCAAATTCTTAATTTTAATTGGCCATTTCTGAGTTTGAATTGAAACATCTTAAACTAAATTGATCTTTTCCGAATTTCAATTGATATTTTCTGAATTACAATTGGAAAAGATGTTGTGAATAGTATGAACTATTTCCAGTTTCACCGCTTCTGAACTACACCATTTCCAACTCAAAAACAGCAATTTCATTTAAAAATATATCAATTAAAATTTGAAAATTCTATTTGAAATTTAAAAATATTTATTGAAATTTTAAAATATCAATTGAAATTTAAAACACACCAATTGATATTTAAAAGACATCAATTGCAATTTAGGAAACATCATTTGAAAAATAAACGACATAAATTGAAATGTAAAAGGCTTCAATTGAAATTTGAAGTTCGTCAGATGATATTCAAAAACCTTTAACCGATTTTATATATTAGGGTTTCACCTTTCAATTGATGTATTTTAAATTTCAATTGATGTCTTTTACAATTCTACTGATGTATTTTAAATATCAATTTATGCGTTTAAATTTTCGGCTTAAGTCAAGTTTAAGGGCCACTCTCCTATCGCGTCCAAATTAGCATCACTCCATAGACTTTATCATCCAGAGTAAAACCGTATTTTTTTTCTAGGGAAACCCATACTTTCCGGATTACGGGCCTCCAAAGTTTGAACATATATCCCCCCATATATTCCATATATATTGACGGACTGTGACAATGTGGATATCATTGGAAAGCTTATCAAAATACCTTCCAAAATCCATCAAACATTTTCGGATTTATTAACCCATTGCGAGCCTATATCCAATATTCGACTTTTTGAGGAAAAAGCCTATTATCTCAGAATAGTACGTTAACAACATATATACATGTTTGCATAGTTTAGACATTAAGCTACAAAATAAGATATCATTTATTGCTTTAACCCATTAATGACCGAAGATATCAAGGGTGAAAGTGCACGAAACAAAAAATAAAAAATTATTTTAAAAAAATCGCGCGATATTTTTCCGACAAAAAAAAATAATTTTAAAAAAATCGCGCAATATTTTTTCGATAAAAAAATAATTTTAAAAAAATCGCGCGATATTTTTCCCACAAAAAAAAAATAATTTTAAAAAAATGGCGCGAAATTTGGGGGCCCATAACTCCGAAAATATGGGTTTCCCAGAATTTTTTATTTTGCTTAAAACGTGTTTTATTCCCCCCCAAAAAATGGACATGGAATGGAGTTGACTTGTTCCATAATTTTTAAATTTCAATTGATGTATTTTAAATTTCAAATTGAATTTTTCAATTTCAAATCAAATCAATTGATTTTATTTAAACTCCAATTGGAAATGGTCTAGTGAAAAGTGTGAACTATTTTCGGATTCACAGTGTGGAGTATTTTCAATTGAAATTCAAACAAAAGTAATTTGAACTTCTCAAACTCTACTGGAAATTTGAAATACATCAATTGAAATTTAAAAATATCAATTGGAAAATAAAATACATCATCAATTGATATTTAAAAACCATCAATCGAAATTTAATACATATCAAATAAAATTTTAAAGACATCAATTGAAATCTAAAAGACATTAATTGAAATTTTAAAATCATAAAATGAATTTTAAAATATATCAATTGAAATTTAAAATATATCAATTAATATTTCTAAGACAGCAATTTAAATTTATTACACATAAATTGACATTGAAAAGACAGCAATTGTAGTTTATAAAACATCAATTGAAATTTAAAAGTCGTCAGTTGATACTCAAACATCATTAACCGGTTTTATCTATTCAACTTTAAACTTTTCAAATTTCAACTGATACCTTTTTAATTTCTATTGATATCTTCTAAACTTCAATTTATGTCATTTCAATATCAATTGATATGTTAAAATTTGAAATTTAAAACACATCAATGAAATTTATAGATATGAACTGAAATTTAAAATACATCAATTGAAATCTAAAAGACATCAATTGAGTTCCAACTTCTGATCCCGTAACACTTGAATTTAGACTTGTGTCGAACTCGTTCACTAGTTCTCGAACTCGTTCATTTAAGGTGCCCCGTCGTAACAATAACGAACACACTCGCCGTATCGAACATCTGCATTATGTTCATGAGGGTGATGTCTGGTCACTCTAAATGAACTAGGTAGTTCATGAACTACCCAACTCTACTTGAATTCACACTTTAAATTTGTTTTCAACATATTAGGCGGCGTGTTTTGGTTACACCGCTTGCTTAGATTATCACTTATTTTGTATTAAGCGGCAGTTGAAGTTACCGCTTCCATTTCAGTTCTAAGAGGCCATAAAGTTACCAGTCTGAAGAAATTCAGAAAATCAGTGCTGGATATAGTTATTGTCAGCTCAAAGATAAGGGGAATAATATAAACATTTGCAAGAACAATTACAAACCATGCGTTAGAGTACGACGAATATATATGCTTACGGTTTACACAGGCACGAAGTTGACAGTATGACAAAAAATCAGAAAAACAGTGTTGAATAGCGTTATTGTGATTTCAAAAACAAGGAGAAGAATACACACGTATTCAAGAATAACTACAAACCATACGTAAGACAAGTCGGTTATATATATTAGAAGAAATTATCGGTAGTTTGGAGTTTTAGTTACTAGCAAGCAAGCGATTATCGCTAGCTTGTAACGAAAACACGCCTATTGTTCACTTTTTTAGGTAATTCCTTCACATTGTTCGCTTCTTTCATAAATTAACAAAAAGTTATATTCACTGCAAGAAACAGCCACAAAAGTGTATGTTCAGTGTAAAACTAAATACAAATCTTGGGTCGGGAGCCGTGATCCAAACAAGTCGATTGACTGTACAACATTTGAGTTGGTACGATTGTGTTCTTGATCACGATTCTCGTGATTGGGCCCCTGATTTTATATATGTATTATGTTTTAAAATTTCAATTGATGTCTTTCAAAACTTATTTGATGGCTTTCAAATTTCAATTGATATTACTTATATACATATATGTATATAAGTATGATTCGATCTGAAATTATTTGTTACACGAATATTTTTCCATTTACTACGAGCTACACAGATCAGGGGTTTATATCTTGCAATTAGAAAAAATTTAAATAGTCGGCACCAGGATTTGAACTCGCGTTGACGGACGATCGTTTCGAAGTTTGTGATTCGTCTCATCAGCGCCTTAGCGTTCTAGTCCAGTGACATTCCAGTTGTCGTCGGGGTTTCTCTCCTCTTTTTATCTCTTGTGTGAACGGTTGAAATATTTTGATACATCTTGAATTTCTTCTTCCGGCTTTCCTGCTTCAGCTATAGCTTCTTCTTGAATTGCTACTTCTTTAGATTCTGCTGCTAATTTGCGTTGTTTAATAAACTTCTGTCTTTCAAATTCCAATTGATGTCTTTTAGATTTCAAATGATGTCTTCTATATCTTTTTTGATGTTTTTTAAATTGTAATCGATGTCTTTTAGATTTAAAATCATGTCTTTTAAATTTTAATTGATGTTTTTAAATTTCAATAGATGTCTTTTAGATTTCAAATGATGTCTTCTAAATTTAGATTAATTTTTTTGATGTGTTAACATCTATAGGCACGAGTAGGGCAATCTATCAAAAGTGAACACATGCAAACAACACACAGCGTTAGCATCACATACGTGGTTGTTGTACAACAATAGTCTCTGGCTGAAAATAAGTATGATGGTATGGATGTAGCGGCAGCGAACAAACAAGCAGGACTTCGACACCAAAGAGTATTGAATAGTATAGAGAATTCATGGAACGAATTGTTTGCAAAAGCACTGGCGAGATCTGGCGAATTATTCAAAACATATTACTCTCGTTTTGTCATAACTTGGTAAAATTCATAATTTTGATGTGTAACATTGATGCCTTTTGAAACATTTATGCTTTTTGTATTGTTTTATGTAATAATAGTGTCGAAATGGTGCATTTATATTGAAATATTCTATAAAGAGAATAAGACTCGTTTATGCTCTTTTACTCAGCCTCTCTACGTGAGAGCGGAAAAAGTGCGCAATAAGTTCTCTATACTATTCAGTACTTTTTGTCGTCGCTCTGTTTATGACAACATAAAAACAATTATTTCAGTGAACTAAATATTATACTAAAAATCAGTGAGTGAAAACTGGAAAGCGCACAGCTCAGTGATTGTGAGAAGTTCTCCCCAGTCCCTTCATGGGATGTAATGGGAAACCATTTATTTTTAAATATTGCTTTATTTATTTTAACAATATTACATCTATTGTTAAAGCAGATGTAAGAAAAATTAATGTGCAATAGCAAAAGAACCTGCAGCGCAAAAACTATTCTTTTTTCCTAATGTAACATTTACTAATGTGTTCATAGAAATCCAACAGGTACTGTGTAACAAAAAGGTGTTAACACATCGCCCGTGAGTTCGAACACTCGTTGATTTTTTTTTAAATTTCAATTGATGTCTGGATTTATACGGCAATAGTCAGACCAATACTTCTCTATGGCTCCGTATTTTGGTCGAGGTCCCTCCAAAAGAAATATATTCTGAATTCATTGATGAAAATTCAAAGATCAGCACTGATTAGTGTTAGTGGGGCAATGGGCACGACGTCAGGCACTGCACTTAGTGCTATTCTGAACATCTGTACTCCTGATATCATGGCCGAATCGGCAGCCGCTACATCCCTGGTGAGAATCAGAGATTGTGGAGTTTTGATATCGGGGCATTCCGGACACGCTGAATTACTACACCGGATCAACTCTATTCCCGTAAAAACGTACTACTGTATCCCCTACCTTCTAAGGACTTCTATTCCGAACAGGAATACCTGGGAAAAGTCACTGGAAGGGGACACCAGTAGTATCAGATTTTTCACGGACGGATCAAAGTTGGACGAGCAAGTAGGCTATGGGGTCCATTCACCGGACCTAAGTGTAAATATCTCCTTCAAGCTGCCTGATCACTGTAGTGTATTTCAGGCGGAAATTACCGCCATACTGGAGATTGCTGAACTACTGAAAAGTAGTGTCAGAACCCTCCGGAGAATATGTACCTACACAGACAGCCAGGCTGCCATAAAATCCCTGGAAGCCATGTTTGCTACGTCCGTGACGGTGAAAGAATGCCACTCATCACTTAGGGTGATGGCAGAGTATTTTGACATCAGGCTCATCTGGGTACCGGGACACAGCAACATTCCAGGCAATTGCGTAGCGGATGCGTTAGCTGGACAGGGTACTATGGCACAGGTTCATCCGGCAAAAGAAGGTGTTAGTATGCCAATCTCTACCTGCCGTTTGCAGATCAGGCAGTGGGCCGATAATATGTTCAAGGACTAGTGGAGACTTACTTCAACTTGCAAACAAGCCAGGGTCGTCTGGCCACAGGTGGACAGGAAGAGGACTAGGTAACTACTTAACTTGCCGAGAGGCAGGTTATCCACAATGATAGGAACACTTAGGGGACATTGCCGTGTAGGAAAACACGCCCTAAGATTGGGACATAGAACCTCCACTCTCTGTAGATGCTGCATGGAAGAGGACGAGGGAATGACGAAACACCTTCTCTTGGATTGCCCTGCTCCGGCAGGACTGAGAAGTTGGATATTCGGAACACATTTTGTTAGCACCGTAGCCCTACAAGATATTCCTGCAGGTATCACAATGGGCTTCTATAGCCTAAATGTGCTAGACAGCGTGCTGTCTTGCAGCCTTTTTGACCAACCAATTGATGTCTTTTAAATTTCAATTGGAATTTTTGAATTTAAATTAGTATATTTTGAATTTCAAATTATGTCTTCTAAATTTTAATTGATGTTTTTTAAATTTCAATTGCAAATAGTGCAGCAAAAATGGCAAAGCTGTTTAAAAATCCATATTACTCTAGACCAGACTGTAGGGTATCCAAATACAAAAAACAAATAGGGAAATAAAAAATAAAAACGCTAGCGTGATTAGTCATCCATAAATATCGTAAGCTACATACATACGAGTACAAGTTGTTAAATTCAGAGTAGTACACACAAGCACTCGCACAAATGAACTTATACACTGATGATGACGTTGGGTATCTCCAAGATACTTGTACGTAACGCAGTGTTTCATTAAATACTGACACAGCTGGCTCTACTGGGCGCTCCAAACGCAAATATGTGTTAAAAATAATAATAAAAATCAATTAAATTTAAAATTTGTTCTTTTTTGTTTTGTTTGAAAATCAACACTGATAAACAATTTGTAAATAAATTCAATATTTTTTCAACTTTTCTGTGTTGCAGCTACCGTCTAAATATAAATAAAAAAAAAATGAAAACAAATTAAACAAAATTTTAAATTTTTGCATATGGAATACATGTATAATTACGCTGCGCGCTCAATCCGTACAATAGAATTAGAATAGTAGAAGTAGAAAAAAAACACATTAGAAGAGTAAAGTAAGAGATACCCAACACTAGATACTCTCTACTACTCTATAAACGTCGATTATCATATTCCAACCTACGACAGACGAGTACATTCATCCATCTATTTGTTGTGTTGTTTTGTTGGATACTACAAAGAACAAGTAAAACCTGTTGGCGTTGGTGTTATGTGACCTCCACTCACTCACTGGCTTACTCGCTGCTCACAGTTGATGCCAAAAAAGGCCCGCAAAGTGGTGATAGAGCAACAAAGCAGAAACGCCGTACCAAGAATTTGTTTCGTTTTTAACAAATTCGATTCCTTAACTGCGGCGAAAAAGACAGACATCTAACACGGCGGCGGCGGCGACGTTGGTGGTTGGTAGTAGTTGTATTACGGCATCCCAAGTGATTGCATCGGTTTAAGCGGCTGTTTGTGCTCCAACAGTAAAAAAGAAAAAGACCACAACTCTCGTCGCTGTTTTCCTCGAAAACTCAACAACCCCTTTCGTTTGGGTTCATTGTAGTAGCGGTCGGTCGCATTAGTGTAAACATCATCATATCCACCACTATCACCACCACCACCATCATCACGGACGTATCAACATCAACATCATCATGACACGCCTTACGGAAGAAATGGTCATTGCGAGATCAAAGCAATCGGATTTAAGCTCTATTAAAAAACTTAATTGCTGGTAAGTTCACACACACACATGTATACATAGTTAGCATTTAGTTTGTTTATATTTATTGTCTCTTTTGTTGTGTCTTTTATTTAATGTAAACAATTACAATTCCGTCGATGTTGTCTGTCTGATTCCACTCTGTTTCAGAATATGCAACAAACCCAGTATTTCTTGTTGTTGCTGCTATTGTTTTATTATGTATTTTGTCTTTACTTTTGTTATCAGTTTCATTGTTGTTGCAATGTCGAAGAGCCTTGCGCGTTCCTCACCCCACCATAATGATTCCACACGATTACAATAATGATGATGATCTTTGCCCATTATACTCCTCGGTGCAATTTGTCGTAACGCACTGTTGCATCTTGCATATATGTAAGTGCATTCGTTGAAAATAATATTGTTGTTATTGTTTTGTTGTTTATGTTTTAATTATTTAAAACCGATAACAATATAATGCGGCGGTTGTAAGGTAAAATATTCAACATTCGTTTTTTTTTGTGGCCTATGGAGGGGATACACAACCAAAATAAATGCAATCTTATATTATGGGTATTCACGCTATATTGCATATAGTATGTATGTAGCGCAGTAATAATGTACATTCTTAAATTGTTGTAGTTTATTAGCCTATTTTATCCACATGACCCCAGAGTAGACTTGGTCTGTTTTTTAAGGAACACGCAATGAAATTGGATTTATCCTATATTGGATTAATTAAACCTATGTCTCATAAGGATCTCATAAGCTGCAGTTCAATCAGCTCACTACTTCCACCCAGTATGTCCTGGCCAATAGCTTTATCGGAAATCTCCATTAGCTAGCTGAAGTGAGAAGGCGAAACGAATGAGCAGCCTGTCTGGTTATGCGATCACTGATACGTCTCAGGCTAATTAGGTGACCCTGTCACTGAAGCTCTTCGAACTAGTGGACATATATTCCTATCCTTTGTAGAAGGATGAGCCAACACTAACGGCTGATCAAAACTGAAGAAACCTAAATCCAGTTTCGACTCACTCCATTCTGGTCAGCGTCTGATCTATAATGGGCGGCTGGAACATAATCATCCTGGCAGTAGGTAAAATGTTTGCCTCCTGCCGCCGTTATACAGGGTGGAGCGCGGTAATTTGCTTTTTTGCACTGCAGGCTGTGGCGGCGGGAGATGTGACGGGAGATTTGTATTCGTCTGCCTTTCAGTTGCCATCAAGCATTGGACACATGAGGAGAGGTCATTCTGTGTTGAAGCGTATTTTTCAAATACGCACTCGATCATTGCAGTGCAGCGTGCTTTTCATTTAAGATTCGCTGTTCCCCCACGCGGAAGTGTTAAATTGTAAATTGGGTAACTTCATTGAGAACAGCAGGGAATGTGTCATGTGTACGAAGGGGACCTGAGAGAAGGATTATATATATATATATATTAGGGCGGGTCAAATTGTATGGATCGATTTTTTTTTGATGAAGCGTATAGCAAAAACGTAATCTATATGTGATTCTGAGAAATTTTGCTCAAGTGACCATAGCTCTAAGTCGGATTTGGAGCCCCCCTAAAGGTATTTTTATCACCTTTATAAAATAGTGTTTTTTTGTTGAAACCTTGAAAATGTTGATTTTTCCATATCGATTTTCCTACAAAAAGGAGTTCGAAAACAAAAAAATTATCGTAATAAAAGTTGTTGGAAATTATCTGAACTTTCATAATCTGCAAAAAAATCTCGAAAAAACTCGAAGGAAATTCAGAATTTATTAGTTAAAAGTTAATTTTAGGCTATTTTTCGACAAAAAATTCCTAATATCTCTACTAAAAATAAAAAAATATCAATACAGATTCTGAAAGGTAATAAAAATACCTTTCAAACAAGCCCACATTGAGAAATCTACTATAATTCTATCCGATTTTATGACGAATTTAATTAAATTATCCTATGGTTATATGGAAAAATATCTATTTTGAAATTTTGGGGGCTCCAAATCCGACTTAGGGATATGGTCTCTTGAGCAAAATTTCTCAAAATCACCTATAGATTACGTTTTTGCTATACGCTTCATCAAAAAAAAAAAAAAATTAACCCGCCCTAATATATATATAGTATATATGTCCTTTAATCATTTAAACAAAATACTATACAATTAAAATACAATATTTAAATAAAAGGTTCACGAAGAACATAGGGTTTCTGTTTCTGTTCTGTTTCTAGCAAGTGATTTAATTTGATTCCAGGATATTCGAGTCTGGTTGTATTCCATTTCCAGGCACCGCTTCCATGTATTTGGTGGTCGTCCTGGCCTTCGATACCCCTGGGAGTTCCATTCTACTGCCGCTCTAGTAATATGCGATGTTGGACGCCTAACAGACATCATCAGAAGTACTGCATCTTTAAAAGCGATGGATGGTACGAGTATAATATCACCAGGCCAACAAGTGGAAGGATGGCGCGAGTACTTTACGGCACAGTCTAGTCCTTCCAAATGATGAAGACCACAGTACCACTTCGGCAACATACTCACGTCGCAACCCAAGAGGGGATATTCCAACGGAACCCCCGACGCGAACGGAAGTGGAGGCCGTTCTGGGTAAACTGAAGAATTACAAATCTTCTGGCCCAGATAACATTCCAGCGGAGTTGTTGAAATATGGTGTATCAGTTTTAGCAGATGTCATTACGCCGGTCATCAGAAGTGCATGGATAGACGGTGTAATCCCTACGGAGTGGAAAGAGGGAGTGGTTATCACTATCCCAGAAAGGGGTGACCTAACGCTGTGCAAGAACTGGAGGGGTATCACATTGCTCAATGTAATTGGCAAAGTAATTGCGACCCTAATACTACAGCGGATCTCACCAGTGGTGGAGCAAATTCCGCGCAAGGTGCACGCGGGTTTCAGGCCTGGTTGTTCGTGTGCCGACCACGTTAATACTCTCCGGATGATCATTGCACAATCGGTTGAATTGCACTCGCCTCTGTATCTACTTTTCGTTGATTTTGGACGAGCATTCGATGGTATACACCGTGATTCAATGTTGTCCACCCTGGCCAAGAAAGGGATATCGGACAAGATAGTCTCCATGCTTCGGGAACTATACATGGATGCTGCGTATAAAGTACGTTTTAATGGAAAGGAAAGCCAGCATTTCACCACATCTGCGGGGGTTAGACAAGGATGCGTATTGTCCCCCACGTTATTCCTTCTGCTTATGGACGAGGTAATGGAGCCAACCAATGCAGAAGCGCCGTCCGGCATTCAGTGGAATACATGATATAGACTACGTAGATGACGTATGTCCACAAATTTTACGACATCAAGGCCAAGCTACACAAACTCGGAAAATGCGGAAAAAGTAGGATTGAGGATAAATATTAAGAAGACGAATTTCATGCGTATTCGCGCAGAACGTGATACCCCACTAACAGTTGATGGTTCGTTGATTGAAGACGTGGAGTCGTTCAACTATTTAGGATGCAAAATTACCAACGACGGAGGCTCCGCAATGGATATAGATGACCCTTCACAAAATCCGGCGTAATAAGAAGATCTCGCAAAGGACGAAATTGCGAATATTTAATTGCAGCGTAAAGTCTGTACTATTATACGGTTGTACTACTTGAAGCTTGACGGAGATCCTTATGAAGAAGGTCCAAACGTTTATCAATCGTTGTCTGCGGCAAATACTACGTATTTACTGGCCGAATGTAGTTTCTAATGAAGACCTCTGGCAACGTACAAATAACAGCCCTATTGAATTCGATATACGTAGAGAGAAGGATTACAACACCACAAAACATCGAGAGAGTTAGAGCAGCAGTACTGCAATCTCCGAAACGCTCTGCTCGGAAGCAATCACTTGATCTTGGCATTTCCAGACGTTCTCTCCACCGAATTCTTCATAAAGAACTGCATTTTCAGCCGTATAACAATTGTCAGCACGGGACTATTTGACACGGCGGGCCTCTTGTGAAGACATTCTTGCAACTATACCCCGTTACGCAATTGTGTTCTTTTCTGATGAGGCACATTTTCACCTCAGTGGGTGTGTAAACAAACAAAATATGTGGTACTGGAATGAAACAAACTCCAGAGAACTTCACCAAAGACCTCTGCATTCGGACCGCGTCACTGTGTGGTGCGCCATATCACGAGTAGGCATCATTGGCTCTTACTTTTTCCAGGATAACCATTTTTTTTATCAAACCAACACTCAGGGGATGCACCCTATAAATGCAGTGCATTGTGTTGGCTAAGGAAAATTGAGGAAGTGGAGGGTGGAAAGAGGGAGTAGTGTCTGTTGACATTTGCCTTGAATCTTTGTATGTCACAATTGGTGGGAAATACACTGGCCGGAAATATATTCTACATACGGACTGTACGGCTGAAGAACGAATTTTCTCTATAGTGTGTAGTGCGGTCAACCGGCCACTCGATAAAAAACGGATGAGAGTGGAAAGGCGCGTGCTTCGGTTAAATATCCTCACGTCTCGCATAAGTTGACGGATGTCCGAGGAACACATACCGTGGAAATATCGATAGAACAGCGACACACAACCCACATTTCGACGATTTTTTCAGCCGGCTCTTGAGGCAATGCAATTAGAGGATACATGGTTCCAATAGGATGGTGCCACTGCACACACAGCGAGGGTTACCATGAATTGTTTGAGGCAAATGTTTCCTGGACGGCTTATCTCTTTGAGGGGTTATGTGAACTGGACGGCACGCTCACCAGACTTAGCCCCATGTGATTTATTCCTTTGGGGTTACCTGAAGTCGAAGGTGTATATCAACCGTCCCAACATCTTGGAAGACCTAATTTAGAATAATGAGGCTGAAATTGGCAGAATACCAGTCGACATGCTTGTTAGAGTTTATGAAAACTTCAGAAAACGTATGCAGCAGTGTGTGGATAGCGAAGGTCGACATTTGCCAGATACACTATTTAAAACCATGTAATTTAAAAATTCCCTTACTGTCCAATATAATTAAAATATAAAATAAATTGTTCTAAGGTTCATAATTTTTTTATTTCATACCCAAATAAGCAAATTACCGAGCTCCACCCTGTATATGCAATGAAAATACACAAAAATTACAATAAACGAAGAAACCCCCTAACTGTTGACGACCCTAGCAAACATTATAAAGACCGCGATCTAAGGATATGTACCTGGAACGTCAGAAAACTATGCAGGACGGGTGCCACTTTCTAACTGACGAATGCCCTCGAAAAATATAAAGCTGCCATCATAGCTATCCAGGAAATCCGATGGAAAGATATAGTTTCGCCATAAAGTCAAACTGCAAAATTTACTACAGCTGCCATGAGCGAAGCACGAATTCGGTTGGGGATTTGTAGAGAGAGAGACTGCGACTCCTAGTTTCAAGGCTCAATCCTGTGAGTGAACGTAAAGCCACAATCCGCATGAAAGCGAAATATTTTTATATTTCCTTAATTTGTGTGCTTGCCCCGACAAAAGAGAAATATGATGATGCCAAAGCCATTCTATGAGCGCCTAGAGGAATCGTATGACCCCTGCCCCGGATTGTACTAGTAGATTTTAATGCTAAAGTAGGCAGGGAGAATGTGTTTCATCCAACTATTGGCAATTTCAGTCTAAATGCTGACAGTTCCGGAAACGGTATGAGACATCATTGACTTTGCCGCGGCAAAAAAAAAGGTCAAGGCAAGGCAACTTGGGTATCCCCTGATCAAAGAACGAAGAACCATATTGATCACGCTGTAATTGATAGAAGGCACTCATCCAGTGTAATGGACGTACGAGTGATCAGAGGAGCTAACATTGATTCTGATCACTATCTGGTAGCAGTAAAGGTTCGCACAAGATTAAGTAGAGCGAAAATCGTACGAACCCAGACGCAGAGGAAGCTGGACATCGGAAAGCTGCAATTACCAGAGGTAGCCACAGCCTACTCAAGGAAGCTCTCGCAATTTTTGTCATTTAACCCACCCCCTCCCGATGACGATGCTAAATCGCAGTGGAAACCCATTTCCGACACTATAAAAACTGCCGCAACAACCCTACTTGGTTTTGAAAAACCGATTCGCAAAAAACCTTGACGATGAGTGTCGCATAGCAAATTATGAAAAGAACGCCGCATGTATGGCAATGCTTCACTCAATTGCAACGCGAACTGTGACTGAGCGGTATAGGGGTAAAAGAAATGAGGTAAACCGTTTATATAGGCGTAAGAAACGGCAGTGGAGAAAGCGCGAGAGGGAAAAAATTGAGCCATATAGAAGGAAGAACGAAGCCCGAAAATTCTACCAAAAAGTCAAAAACGGAACTAATGGACATGGTTCAGGGACCTGTAAAGCCAAGGATGGAAATCTCATCGGAGATGTGCAGTGCATGCAGCTGAGATATCCAATGACGATGAGACAATCGATCACAATTTGAACGACGACGTCGATTGCCCCCACTCCTAACCAAGACGAGATCAGAAGAGCTATTGCCCGGCTTATGAACAACAAAGCCGCAGGAACAGATGGATTACCGGCAGAGCTGTTTAAGGCTGACGGCGATGAGCTGATAAGGTTCATGCATAAACTCATTACCAAAATTTGGTTAGACAAATGTATGCCCGCGTGGAATAAGCCTTTTATCCATGGCATATAAGGTCCTATCAAGTATAATGTGTGAAAGACTAACACCAATTATCGCTGGCCTGATTGAACCATACCAGTGTGGCTTTCACGATCCACGAAAACAAATCGACACCTATCATCTATTTGGCGATTATAAGGCGGCCTTGGATAGCCCGATACGGAAGAAACTCTACGAAGCAATGTCTGAGCTTGATATTCTTGCAAAACTCTTACGCCTTTGCAGGATGACCTTGACGACCACCAAATCCGCAGTGGAAGCTGGTAAGGATCTTACGGCACCTTTCGAAACTGAGCGAGGCCTCAGGTAAGGCCACAGCCTATCGTGCGATCTCTTTAACATCTTAATGGAGATGGTTAGTATGCGCGCCTCTTGTACATGAGATCGTGGGTTCGATCCCTGCTCCGACCACCTTCAATTTCTTTCGGCGGCGGTCACCTCGCATAGTGGCGGCGACACTATCGAGTATTTAGCCATGAAAAAGCTTCTCAAAAATACCTTTCGGAATCGGTGTAAAAACTGTAGGTCCCAATCAGTGAGTATAAAACCGGGAAACGCACAGCTCACTGGTTGTGAGAAGCTCTTTTCCAATTCCTTCATGGAATGTAATGAGAAACCATTTATTTGTTTTAAAGTTGGGGGATTATGTCGAAAGACCGTGTATTGGTTGTATACGGGTCGGGTGGAACGAAATTCTTAGTAAGGTTTAACACGCTGCGTCGAGGTGTGTCAGTGGGGCGAGGAGGACTACTCCGCAGGTGGCGTTGGACGTCATCCTGAATCTTACTACTCTTGATGTTTATGCGAGGCTGTATGCTGCTAGAAGTGTCCTTCGCTTCAGAGAATTGGGTCTCTGGAAACATGCCCCTAGGGTACATGCCAACGTTCTTCATGAGTTGATTGAGAATCACCAGAACGATTGTTTGAGTCAGGCAACTGTGCCCAGAGATAATGATACTAGATAGAAGTGACTGGGTGGGTGGTTATCAAATCACTATGTCACTCTCTGGTTATCAAATCTTTACTGACGGATCCAAAATGGTCAAAATGCTTTGTATTTAGGGTTATATGGTCTGATGAGACTAAAACCAATCGATTTGAGTCTGATGGCCGTGCTTTGTACTGGACCAGAGATCCAAATACTACTACCCCGAATGCAGTAACACAAACCATGAAACATGGTGGTGGATCCATAATGGTGTGGGGTTGTATTTCGAAGAATGAAGAAGGTCCGCTGGTTTAAATTGAACGTGTTATGGAAAAAGAACAATTTCTTTCAATTCTGCAAAATCATTTACTATATAAAACACGGGCCTTGCTACTGAAAGAGTGGCTTTTCAGTATGAGAACGACCCAATACATTCTATCAACATCGTTAAAAATTGGCTAAACAGCCAACAATTTACAACAATGAAATGGCAAGCGCAGTCCCCAGACTTAAACCGGATCTAAACTTTTGGAGTTACACAAAAATCTAAGCTCTCCAAGTACCCAGATGCTCCAAAAGACGCAAACGATGTGTGGAATAGAGTAAAAGATACTTGGGATGCTATTCCAGCGGAAATGACGGCAACATTTTCCAACAACATGACTCGCCGTATACAAGCACTTAACAAAGTCAAAGGCTACGGTAAAAAATATAGTTGAATTGGTCTTTAAAGATTTTTAGATTGCAATGAAATTAAAGAAGAAAAATATGTTGAATCAGAAACTAAATTAATTAACATAAATCCAAAGTGCAAAATTGTAACATTTGCACCAATTAATTCAATTGCACCAATTAATATTTCATTATTCGTGTACTGGAAATTACAAAGTTCTTAGTTTAATAGACTATATAAAATTTTATAGAAAATTCTTTGGAAATTTTCTTAATATTACACGCTAAAAAATCTGTCGATTTTTGTTGTTTGGATGCAAATACAACATGTGTTTGAAGCTTGTCGCAAATATAATATATTTGTGCCCAAACGCATCGTGTTTGCTATTCAATATTACATGTTTGAGACACAACGATTAATATGTTATAACATATGTGTTTGCGACCCAAATATATCTGTGTTTGTGATACAAATACAGCCGCGTTTGTTGCACTGTTATGGTTTCTCGAGAGCAAGGGAATAAAAGAAGGGCAACAAGTGTGTATCTGCATTATTCTCTCAGTGAGTGATTCATAAATATTCCTGAATGTCCATATAAATTGTAGATGAAGTCAGTGTTTCTTATTTTGGCTGATGTATTGTGTTTTAATTTCATGTATTCAGTCGTTAATGGTTAATGGTAAAATAAATAAGTAAAATAAAAAATGTCAATAACAATGTGAGACTATACTTTTTACACAGATGTGTGCCCAAAAGCACTTGATCAGTGAAAAAATAATAAACAAACGCTCGGACGGTTAAATGGTTTATTATGTTGCTTTGATTTTTGTGTATGTGTGTCGCAAATATTTATGTGTGCTACCAAAGTGAGAAACGATTTTGAGGAAAGAAACTGGAAACTAGGTAGCTGTCTTTATGACAAGAGCTTCAACTTTTCCTCAGAGAGTAAATCAAAATTCCGAACGGTTTGGAAGATATGAGCCTGACAAAATTATCACTTTTTTTGCAAAAATGACATCGAGGCTCCAAATCTTTGGGGCCCAAAAAAAGTGCATGACTTTGGGCAAAACTGGGAGATACGGTTTTTTTTTGGTCTTTTATCACGTAGTGGTGTCCGTATATGGTTATATTTTTTCGTGTTGCACTGTGTTATATACCAAAATATTTGTGAAAAAGGCAGTTGATGAGATGTCTTTGTGGTATCTTTGTCTTTGATTATGCATGAAATAGAAAACTTATACAAAATGTTGATTAATTTCATTACGCATGTAATTGAAATAAAGTGTTAAATGTTGATTAGCCTCGTATTCAAATTGTTAACGTACAGAAAAGTATCAGAAATTAAATGAACACTATCTGCCTTATTCGTAACAATTTATGAGAGGTTTGAGAGACGTTTTTGCATGATAAATCGTCTCTCAAACCTCTCACAACTTTTATGAATAAGATCCTAACAAAAAACAAAAAAGTGAAAAAATTTAAAAATCTGTAAACTTTGACCTCTTTCATGGGGAACGTTTTTGTCAAAAAATTAACCAAGAACACTTTCTTCTTCTTATTTTAGTTTCTTTCTTCTTATTAGTATTTTGAATTGAAAAATGTTGAAAAAGTCCCTAATGAACATATCTGCTTTTGCCAGACGCAACGCTGATAGTCATGATTGTTGTTAGTAAAATGACGGCTGTTCGTCAAAAGTTAGTGTGTATTTCGCTTCGTAGCCACTTGTTAGACAGAGTTTAGTAGTAGTGTTATGAATCGTTAGTCAGATAACAGCAACTGGCTAACTTCTCGTTATAAATACGGGGGTAGGATATTTACTATTTTTGAATTATCAGTATGAAGCATTTTTTGGAACGATTCATTATCGCACGTTGTAGAAATAAGTAAGTAGATATCGCACAGGCGTTGCCAAATACTGCCACTAGGTGCTGTGTTGTCGTTTTGTAACTCTCATTGACGTTTCTCATAACATTCACTGACGTTTATTCAACAGTATGGAACATTTTTTCAATAAAAAAATAGAATAATTTTCCAGCTTGTGCTATTCGAACAAATAATTTAGATTTTTCATGTCGTTGTGTTCCCACTTTCAAATTCAAATGTATTTTGGTTCTGTGCAGTGTTATTTTTGGTATTCGTTTGTGTTGACTTGTACATCATCGGCCCACTAAACAAAACAATTTGTTTTCTCAAAAAATACCTATTCATATTCTTAAATAGAGTACCTTTACTTAACAAAATACCTTATCTTAAAGAAGTACCTTTGCTTAGAAAAGTAAATTTTCTTACAAAAAGTACCTTTTCTTAAAAAAGAGTAATTTTTTAAATAAGTACCTTTTCTTAAAAAACTACCTTTTCTTTAAAGAGTACGGTTTTTGTAAAACAAACTAACTTTTCATGAGATAAGTACCTACTCTTAAAATTGTACCTGTTCTTTCGTAAAAAAAAGTTTTTCTTAAAAAAAAAAATACCTTCCCTTACAAAATATATTACCTTTTCTTACAAAAATTCCTTTTCTAAAAAGTACACTCTCTTAAAAATAAAATAATACCTTTTCTTTTCTTTTCTTGAGATAAGTAGCCTTCCTGAAAATAAGTAAATTTTCTTAAAAAAATAACCTTTTCCTAAAAAGAGTACCACTTCTTTAAAAAGTACATGTTCTTAAAAAAGTACTTCTTTGTAAAAAAATTTTGTTTTTTCTTACCAAAAAACATTAGCTTTTAATAAAAGAAGTACCTCTCTTTAAATATTGACCTTCTCGGGATAATATAATACATATTCTTACAAGAGAGACCTAAAAATAAACTTTTTTTTTTTAAAAAATACATTCAATAAATAAAAAATTTCATCATTTTACAAAAAGTATCATTTTTTAAAGATCCATTTAAATTACAGTATTTTTCAACAGGCGCCTTAGGCGTGTTGGAACTAACTAGTACATAATATAGAGCGAAAGGAACTTCGTTCCAACCGGGTGTCGCCTGACACCTCATGTAATTTTTTTTAAATTTATATAATTATATTTGTTTACACAGTTGCATTCGGGTATATCGACTCAAACGTTTTTATACTTTAACATTTTCTCATTTCATTTATAATAAATAATTCACTAAAAACTCCGTGTAGCCCCGTAACACCCCATGAAGCGATTGGGGGAGAAAGTACTGTGTATTGCATACAATACGATATTTTCATGGTTCTCCGACAAGTCTGCTGCCACTTAACCTCCTCGTTTCTCTGCATGACAGCGGAACATAGACTGTACAAAAGCTCCAAATAACCAACTAAATGTTAAAGTTGAAAAGTCAAAGACCAAACTCTATGCTGTATAATGAATATTACAAACATAGAAATGTATCTTCTTCGCCAGCGAACGAACGAACGGCCTGGCCTGATTCCATTGCATGAAAGGCAATACACAGACCTTTCTCTACTTTTGTATGTTACAGTGGAATCTAGAACATCTTCGTACAACATTTACATGATGATGATGATTGTGGTAAACAACAACAAATAGTTATGTTTCCCCTCACCTTTTTGTTGTAGTACATGAAATTAAGCATATTGACTTAACCCGTATTATACCACAAATTGTACCCGTATTCTACCACTATTTCTACCACAAAAATAAGAATAATTTTGTTATGTTTTTTGGCTTCTACTCTTGGCTGCTATTGTTTGGATTTTAAAGATGTAAACAATAGAAACTAAAAGATATTTTAATTAAACGTTATAGTTAATTATTTTCTTGTTTGTTTTTTGTTTCCTTTCTTTACAGGGGAAGTGATCTCAGCGATGTATCAATTATAAAACGCATGCGTGGCGTCGAAGTGTTGGCGTTAAGGTAAGACAAAGTGCCGGATTTGTGTGCGAATCCGTCGTATTAATTAAGATAAACATCAGAATTTCTAAAAACAGCGAAACATATCAACCTTGGACAGATAGGGTCATAGCAAAAATTTGACGTTATCGTATTTTTTCGACTTAAAAGTTTTAATTGAGAGTTCATGGTTTTGTTATAAAATAAGAGCAAATTTCAATTTTAACCATTTGACGGACATACATATGTACATTTTCGGGCGAAGCGATTTAAATATTTTTTTTTTACTATTTTCGTGATCGTTGGCCAAATACCCAAATAACAACAACGACGCAAAAAATGGGACCAACAAATGTTATTGGTACATTTTATTCTAGCAAAAAGACATCAAAACATAAAGCAACTATTGTATAGAGAAGAATTTTTACTCATGGAGTGGAATGCCAACAAAAACTCGAGTGAAGAGTGTAGTTTCTCTGCCTGCTCTCTTACTCTCTTCGTTGAATATTTCAATACACAAGCAGTTATCTGATGATGTTATTCTATCTAACTATAGAAATTCCAACCATATTTAAATAGAATTACATAAAGTATGAAATAATCAAGTTATGACGTGGGAAAGAAATGCGTTTGAGTGAATCGTGTCGACTTTTTTGGTTCTCTTCCACTAGGGTTGCCAAATTGCGGGATTTTTTTCTTTTCTACCTGTACATCCTTCAAAAACGATGTACAAGTAGACAGTCAAAATTTCTCTTCACTCAAATGCCAACAAACAAAACGAGTGAAACCCTAGTACTTCTCTACTCTCTCTCTTACTCTCTTCATTGAATATTTCAATACACGAGCAGCTTTTTGATAGTGCTATTGTACATAATTATACAAATTCCAACCATGTTGAAGTAAAATTACATAAACTAAGCAAAAAGTATGAAATAAACAAGATATGAAGCGAGAGAGAAATGCGTTTGAGTGAACTTTTTGGTTCTCTTTTACCAGGGTAGCCAAGTTGCGCACATCTTCTGGTCGTCTAATTCATCCTTTTTGATCAAAAAGAATGTACAAGTAGAGAAGAAAAACCGGCGCAATTTGGCAACCGTAGTAGAAGAGAACCAACAAAGTCGACGCGATTCACTCAAACGCATTTCTATCTCGCGTCATAACTTGATTATTTCATACTTTATGGCATTTTATTTGAACATAGTTGGAATTTCTATAGTTAGATACAATAACATCATCAGAAAACTGCTCGTGTATTGAAATATTCAACGAAGAGAGTAATAGAGAGAGCAGAGAAACGACGCGCTTCACTCGTTTTCTTTGTTGGCATTCCATTCCATGAGTAAATTTTCTACCCTATTATGAAGATATACATCAGGGATGATTTTTATTATTCTATTATAGTTATTATTTTCTTTATGTCTATGAACCGCGATATAGTTTTCAAAAACAAGTTTTGCAAAATGCATCCTCATGATTCCAGGCAATTCGTATAGCTATTTCAGATCTAGATCTAAAAGTATCGCAAACAAACACACAAGAAATCATTTGCAAAAATTTATTTTATCTCGAGAGAACCGTCGGTTCACTTTTGACATGAGTTTAGTAGAAGCCTAAAATACAACACAGTTTTATTGTCATAAAGTAAATTAGAATAGAGACTACATTTCTCCCATCTAACGTTTCATTTCACACTCTTTGTCATGGGTTTGTGCAAATGAGAAACGTTCGGACGAAAATAGACTTTAACCAAGTGGAGTTATAAGAACTTTTGACGTAGCCTGTTTATATCGTTTTGATATAGAACTGTCAAATTTAAATATAATTTGTACTTTTTTGTTCACTTTTATTGTTGGTATACATTTGTTCTCCGTAATCCCTTCATGGGATGTAACGGGAAACCATTTATTTATTTTTTTTATACATTTGTGTTATATTTAACTATTGTACGCAACTATTTTACCAGACAAACACGAAATGCCGTTGGTGTTGTCTTGTTGGATGTTTTGTACAAATGCCACCACTATCTGCTATTATTGAACCCATTCATTCCACCATCCGACGTTTACATGCAACGTTATGAAGTTAAAATTATTGAGAGAATAAACTGCTCTACTATGTTTTACTCTATGTTCGTTTTGGTCTACGTTCAAATTCATCAGGCATGATTTTTATTTATTCGGCCTTTTTACTGGTACTTACTTCTTTTTATCAAACAAGCTCAAGACCATTCTATAGCTCTGTTAATAGAGTTATAGTTTTTAAAAAGAAGTTTTGCAAAAAGCATCTAGCCATATTTGTCAAACATGTGTTCGGTCCACGTAAACACGTTGAAATTCGTGCTTACACTTATTAAAAGGTAAGATATGTAGTCAAAACTTACATGACCGTTCCCCTACGTACGCCCATTTTTTCGACCCGTTGCAGGCCTTTGTAGTAAGACCACTTTTTGACCCACAGTGATGGCTCATAGGGGTTAAATCGGATCAGTTAGAGAATTGACGCCTACCGTCTTCTATAACTCACCAATGGATACATTTGCATTATCTCCTAACTGATCAATTATAGGTGACAAAACCCTAGGGTAAACATACTTGACTGTGGCAGTGAGTGTGCATTCGGTTGCGTTTCGAGGTGCATTATATTGGATCCTTTGCAAACCTTTCCACTGAGTTTCACTTTGGAATGAGGTCCAAACCGGGGCGGCTTTATAGTCACAACAACTATCTCCTTCTCCTTCTCCTTGTCCCAAGTTGTCCCAGCAAGGGCCTTTTATCGAAATAGCTCCGAGAATTTTGGGGTTACGAACTGTGTACATAGACCCCCCGCTAACAGAAATGTCGAGCTCTCTTCTTACTTCTTTGGGCCAAGGAGTAAAAAGAGTCACAGAAGACGTCGGGAGGTAACTGTAAATTCCGTTCCTGCAGTAAGCTAGTGAGGGTGGCGCTTATGTCGTCTACGTTTACTCCCGAGGAGATGATAGTGCAATCATCGGCGTACGACATTATGCTAGCTCCATGAGGGGGTGCAGGAAGATTCGCAAGATAAATGTTGATGAGTATAGGTGACAGTACTACTCCTTATGGCACACCCATTTTTATCTTGCGATAACGGGATTTCTGGCCTCTGAACTCTACAAATGGTTGTCTCTCATAGAGATAGTTGCCACTGAGTTTCACTTAGGAATGAGGTCCAAACCCGGGCGGTAAAGTTGAAGACCGAGCGACTTGACTTATAGCTTTATAAGTCAATACAATTGTATACTTCTCCTTGCTCCAAGTTGTTCTTGAAACGGCCTTTAGGACCTTGTTACGGGTGAGTAATTTTCTCCTAATGTGATCCGTATGCTTCCAGAATGTAAGAAGGTTATCGAAAATAACTCCGAGAATTTTTAGGTTGCGGAATGTGGACATAGACCCCCACTAACAGATATGTCGAGCTCTCTCCTTACTTCTTTGGCCCAAGAATAAAAAAGAGTCACAGAAAACTTTGACGGAGATAACTGTTAATTCCGTACCTGCAGAAAACTGGTGAGGGTAGCGCTTATGTCGTCTATGTTTACGCCCGAGGAGGTGATAGTGCAATCATAGGCGTACGACATAATACTAACTCCGTGAGGGGGTGCAGGAAGATTCGCAAGATAAATGTTGAAGAGTTTAGGTGACAGTACTCCTCCTTGTGGCACACCCATTTTTATCTTGCGATAACGGGATTTCTGGCCCCTGAACTCTACTTATACAAATGCTTATCACTTATTGAGAGAGTTACCAAGCCAACGCCTGATAAGGTTAGGGAGGGACGATTCCAAGATGTCCTGGAGCAAGATCGAGTGATCGATAGTGTCGAATGCTTTAGACAGGTTTAAGTCTGCTCTGATTATGAGTAGATATTTAATTTGAAGTCGGTGGTGCAATGGTTAGTGTGCACGGCTCTTATACATGAGATCCTGGGTTCGAACCCTGGTCTGACCACCTTCAAAAAAAATTTCTTTCGGCGGCGATCACCTCGCATAGTGACGGCGACACTATCGAGTATATAGCCAGGAAAAAGCTTCTCAAAATACCGTTCGAAATCGGTGTAAAACTGTAGGTCCCGATCAGTGAGTGAAAACTGGAAAGCGCACAGCTCAGTGATTGTGAGAAGTTCTCCCCGGTCCCTTCATGGGATGTAATGGGAAAGCTTTTTTTTTTTTATTTAATTTGAAGTCGTCGAAGTGCAATGCGCTTGCCTGAAGCCTTCAGGGTCGGCAAAAGTAGGGACTCCAAAACCTTTGCTACAGCTGATAAGAGGGAGATCGGGCGGTATGACTCTTCCTGGTTGGCAGGTTTATCAGGTTTTAGAATTGGATAACTCGAGCAGTTTTCCACGCGTCCGATATGACCAGTTGGCTTACCGAAAGGGAAAGAGTATGCGCGAGATACCAAATCCCCACTGGTCCGAGATTCTTTAGTATTAACATCAAACTGCCATCTGGACTGGAAGCTTTAGAGGGTTTAGATTTGGAGATTATGGCTTCGATTTTCATGAGTGTGAAGGAGCAAGGTACTAGATCTCGTTTGAGATTCTTAGTTCTCCGAACTACAGCTCTCTTGGTCCTATTTTGCTGGGTTGGGTGTTCAATAGTTTTCGAGCCAATATTTCAGTTTTCCAGATGTTCTAGGCATCTGCCACGACGGTGCTGGTTGGTGATTAAATTAATCTCGTCCGTCAGGGGCATCATTCGTTCATCGGCCGGGTTGCTGGCACGTTGATCCGCTAGACGCCCAACATCAGATGGGTAATTGGATCTACATTTAGAAATTCTATCAGATGGGATAAACGCTTTACAGCCTTGAGTATGGTATCCCTAAGGATCAAGAGAGGTGCCTTTGTTGTAGTTGACGAACGTGCGTTTATCCGACCCCAAAAAGTCGCTAAGCTTCACTGCAGTGATCAAGTTGGAAATATGATCAGAGTTCAAGGCTACATGGGTTTGCCAAGTGGTATTCGCGAGTAGCGACATTTTCTTTTATTCATCAATAACGTTCGAAAAGCCAGGCCAGTTGCCTTTGTTGTAGTTGACGAACGTGTGGTTATCCGACTCCACAAAGTCGCTAAGCTTCTCTACAGTGACCAAGATGGGAATATGATCAGAGTTCAAGGCTATATGGATCTGTGACCAGCTGGGGGAACCACATCTCATAATGAGCATTCACGCGTGAGTGTGAGAAGTATCAATATGTTCTCACGTGAACGACCGTCTTCCTTTCGTGAGCGTGCGAGAGCGTGATCAACTAATTACTCACGTGCTCATCTCTATTACCAACATGATCGTCCACATTGTTTTGTTTGTTGGGTTGATAGTAGTACGGGTGAACTCGTCGTGGTTTAACAACAGATTTTATTGGACCATAAATGAGATGAGATTATGTGCAATTTTTATTTCAAGTGTTCGTCGCTTCACCCGACTGCAATTCAACACGATATTTAAAGAAAATCTACCTTCAAAAATGCTCCTACACTTCAGGGGCTTTTCCCATAAAGTGTAAGGTTTCATTAAACAAACAATATCAAATATTTTTTAACTAAATACGAAACAATACGATTATTTGTAGTGAAATTGCCACAACATGATGTATGTACGAGTTCCTACAACTTGTTGGCCAAAGTGTCATACAATACCCTTGAGTTAAATGTAAACGGAATCAATGACACAAACTACTCATACGAGTATCACAATAGATACCTACGTAGTTAAATATTGTATTGCAGTGAGAGTCTAATTTATTGATTCGGAATCCCCTCAAAATATCAATATTCCAATTCAGTGTAATGATGCACTCATTCATACTACTGCATTTTATCGGGTTTCACTAAAATATTATGCCAATAGTTAAATGCAGCGTATATTCATCATCTACAAACTAATAAGATTAATTAATAAATTAAACAAAAAAATAATTATTGTATATTGTTTCTAAAACTGGTATAAGAAACAAAGAAAGAATACTATGTATGTATTATAATTGACGTTATTCTTAGCAAGAAAATATGTACTGTATCATTGACTGTTGATATAATATTTGCCTGTTTCCGGAGATTTGTTTAAATGCTATGATGCTCACAGGCGGATTAAGGGAGTCATAACGTTCGCCCGCCTGCCATTTTTGGGCCAGACAATTTAATTAATATATTTTTTCTATGGCTACCTACAATTTCGATTTTATCAAGCATGGGCAATGTGAATTACTTCTACAAATGTAAACTCAAAAAAAATTTATATACAATTGTCAATTGTCCTTATTATCAAAGCATTTCCGTCATATCTCACAGCTTTGGTTTTCACATATTTTGAACTTTCCTTATTTTTGAACTTTCAAAGGAAACCCCCTAGTTTTGTTTCTAAGCTTACGTACTTACTTACTTATCCGGTCTCGGACAACACCGGGGGGTCAGAGACCTTACAAAACGAAGATAACATATTTCGCCAACCAGTTCGATCTTTTGCTTTATTTTACCAGTTGGCAATACCAAGTGTACGCAGGGATTCGTCAACCTTATCCCTCCAGCGGAGTCTTGGTCTTCCTATTTTTCGTCTTCCTTCGAGTTCGGTTTCGAAAACCCTTCGTGCTGGTTCGTCTTCATCCATTCTACTGACATGGCCTAGCCAGCGCAATCGCGTTATTTTGATCCGCTTAACTATGTCAATGTCAGGATAAAGCCCATACAGCTCATGATTCATGCGTCGCCGATACTCGCATTGTGCACTTTAGGGCCATCCATTTTTCGGAGTATTTTTCTCTCGAAGACTCCTACAGATGTTTCGTCTGCTTGCGATAGGACCCAGGATTCTGCGCCATATAGCAAGACAGGTTGAATGAGAGTCTGGTACAGCTGGACTTTTGTTACTCGAGAGAGGGCTTTATCTCTAAAGTGCTTGCTTAGCCCAAAATAACATATATTCGCAAGCACAATTCTCCGCTTGATTTCAAGGCTGACGTTGTTGTTTTTGTTCACGGCAGATCCGAGGTATATAAATTCGTCCACTACCTCGAAGTTATAACGGTTATCAACGTTCACGCTTTGGTCTAATCGCGTGGAGGTCCTGTTCGTTGAAACCATTAATTTTGTCTTGTCCTCATTTACTGTCAGACCCACTTTTGCTGACTCCTTTTCAATTCTCGAAAAAACCACAGTAACTTCTCTAATTGTGCGCCCAATGATATCTAAATCATCACCATACGCGAGCAGCATGTGACTTTTGCTGCTGATGGTTTTATTCATGTTGACTGCAGCTTTTCTCATAATGATCTCCATTAAGATGTTAAAGAGATCGCACGATAGGGTGTCGCCTTGCCTGAGGCCTCGCTTAGTTTCGAAAGGTTCGGTAAGATCCTTACCAACTTTCACTGCGGATTTGGTGTTCGTCAAGGGCATCCTGCAAAGGCGTATGAGTTTTGCAGGAATACCAAGCTCAGACATTGCTTCTTAGAGTTTCTCCCGTATCGAACTATCGAAGGCCGCTTTATAATCGATAAATAGATGATAGGTGTCGATTTGTCCCTCGTGTGTCTTCTCCAGGATTCGACGTAGCGTGAAAATCTGGTCAGTTGTCGATTTTCCAGGCCTAAAGCCATACTGGTATGGTCCAATCAGGTCAGCGATAATTGGTTTTAGTTTTTCGCACATTATACTTGATAGAACCTTATATGCTATGGATAAAAGGCTTATTCCACGGTAGTTGGCACAGATACTCGGGTCACCTTTTTTAAATATGGGACATAGTACACCGAGACTCCAATCGCCGGGAATGCATTCATCATGCATGCACCTTATCAGCTCATCGCCGCCAGCCTTAAACAGCTCCGCCGGTAATCCATCGGCTCCTGCGGCTTTGTTGTTCTTAAGCCGGGCAATAGCTGTTCTGACCTCGTCTTGGTTAGGAGGGGGGCAATCGACGTCGTCGTCCATATTGTGATCGATTGTCCCATCGTCATTGGATATCTCAGGTACTAGTAGCGCGGAGAAATGCTCTCTCCATATTCCCAACATGCTCTGCAAATCTGCGACGAGATTTCCGTCCTTGTCTTTACAGAAGGGGGGGCCCTGAACCATGTCCATTAGTTCCGTTTTTAACTTTTTGGTAGAATTTTCGGGCTTCGTTCTTCCTTCTGTATGTCTCAATTTTCGGTTGTTGCGGCAGTTTTTATAGAGTCGGAAATGGGTTTCCACTGCGCATCACGATCGTCATCGGGAGGGGGTGGGTTCTGTGCCAAAAGTTGCGAGAGCTTCCTTGAGTAGGCTGTGGCTACCTCTGGTAATTGCAGCTTTCCGATGTCCATCTTCCTCTGCGTCTGGTTTCGTACGATTTTCGCTCTACTTAATCTTGTGCGAACCTTTGCTGCTACCATGTAGTGATCAGAATCGATGTTATCTCCTCTGATCACTCGTACGTCCATTACACTGGATGAGTGCCTTCCATTAATTACCACGTGATCAATTTGGTTCTTAGTTCTTTGATCAGGGGATACCCAAGTAGCCTTGTGGATGTCTTTATGGTGGAATCTTGTACCACTAATGACCATGATTTTTGTCGCGGCAAAGTCAATCAGTCTCATACCGTTGTCGGAACTGCCAGCATGTAGACTGAAATTGCCAATAGTTGGATTAAACACATTCTCCATTCCTACTTTGGCATTAAAATCTCCTAGTACAATCTTAATGTCATGGCCAGGGCAGCGGTCATACGTTTCCTCTAGGAGCTCATAGAATATGTCTTTGGCATCATCATATTTCTCTTTTGTCGGGGCAAGCACACAAATTAGGGAAATATAAAAATATTTCGCTTTTATGCGGATTGTGGCTATTCGTTCACTCACAGGATTGAACCTAGAGACTAGATGTCGCAGTCTTTTGCCAAATACAAATCCGCAACCAAATTCATGTTTTTTTCATGGCAACTGTAGTATATATCGCAGTTTCTTTTTCTTGTACAGCCATGTCCTGTCCATCGCATTTGCTGGATAGCGGTAATGTCAGCCTTATAACTTTCGAGGACATCTGCCAGTTGGATACTTGCACCGGATCTAATAGAGTTCTTACATTCCAAGTGCATATCCGTAAATCGTGGTCCTTATAACGTTTGCGGGGGTCGTCAACAAATAGGGGTTGTTTATGTTTTCTTGTTCGTTTACGTATTTTCACTTCCATTATGAACGATGGCGGGAGGCAAACCCAGCCCACCGTGTTTTTGCATTTTACCTACTGCCAGGATATTTGATTGCAGCCGCCCATTATGGATCAGACGCTGACCAGGATGCGATATGTTGAACCTGGATTTTCTTCTTTTAGTTTCTATCCGCCGTTGGCCCGTCTGTTTGGCTCATCCGCCTTCTAAGGACAAAAGAATGCCCGATTGTTTGATTAGCTTCAGTGTCATCACTCACCTACTAAACCTGATTTGATGCTCATTTGTTTCACCTTCTCACAGCTGGCTAACGGAGGTTTCCGAAAAGCCATTGCCCAGGACATACTGCGTGGAAGTAGTGAGCTGCTTGGACTGCCCAATGAAGGAATCATTTCTGGCCACTCCCAAGTGAATGGCAATCAGCAACTTTCCACCTCCACGGACAATCCCATGTCCCTAAGCTAGAATCGCTATTTATGGGATAAAACTCATCTACCGCCATTTGGAAGATAAAATTATATGGAAAAAGGTTATTAGAAAACTATGTAATGTATGTGCAAACTTTGGTTTTAAACCATATTATCTTTCTACTTCGAAAAGTTTATTGAAATTGAAGTCTTTCGCAATTTGGGCTGAAATTGAGTTGAAATTGCTAATTTAGCATATACATATTTTGACAACTACAAAATTGAGCATCTCCACAAAAAGGATGTACAGGTAGAGCAGAAAAAACCACCGCAATTTGGCAACCCTCGTAGAAGAGAACCAAAAAAGTCGACGCGATTCACTCAAATTTCTATAGTTAGATACAATAGGTCTGTCTGTTTACTCGATAATTTGTACAAATTTCTACAAATTATTACTGGATGTTGTCTGTTTACTCCAAAAGCCAGTACAAGAGAGCCAGAGAGAGATTTGTTTGACAGTTCAATGATAGAGAACTTACAAGTTTTTACTGGAGATTTTTTTTCCCAGTGAGAAAGCATATATTTTATGGAAGCAGCTGTTTTATGAAAACAGATGTTTTATGCAAATAAACAAATTAAAGGAAAATAAAATTGAAATTTAACAATGGAATTTGTAAGTAATAGGTCTGAGAAGTGTTTTTTGTGCATTTTAATATGAATAAAAGTCAATAAATACAATGTACAACATAATTTATTGCAGAATGGTAATAAAAAACAGTGCGATCGTTTTGTTTTTATGGCTTGCACTTTTGCCTACTATTGGACGCAATTCCTTCACTTTGGCTATCAACATTTTAGTTGAGGAATCCAGCCAAGGCGTTTTTTGCCGTCCACCTCCGTTGTTGGACTTAATTGTGCATCTGCATTTATGGCATCAATTGTATACAGGCTGTCCCTATCCATAGGCGATTCATCTTCGTTCGGCAAAAATATTATTTCGTCGAAGGTTTCCGTTCCAGCAACTTCCTCAGCAACAGTTTCCCGGTACTCTTTATGTATTAAATTACATTTTACCCCCTTTGGAATGTTCCTGGTGAACATTTTACATTTAGGTTTTTTTGGTTACTCATTTTTTAATTGCTTATTTTTGGCCGCCGGTGGTGCAATGCGCGGCTCTTGTGCATGAGGACGTGGGTTCGATCCCTACTCTGACCACCTTAAATTTCTTTCGAAAATACCGTTCGGAACCGGTGTAAAACTGTAGGTCCCAATCAGTGAGTTTAAAACTAGAACGCGCACAACTCACTGGTTGTGAGAAGCTCTCCCTAATCCCTTCATGGGATGTAACGGGAAACCATTTATTTTTTTTATTTAAAGAAAAACCACGATAAGTATTTATATCTTTGGAATCAAACACTTTTTAAATCTTTAACTATTTACATCAGCTGTTTACAAATCAGCTGTTTTCGTTTCTTGCAAGTTTTTACTGGATGTTGTCTGTTTACTTTTTCAACTTGAGAGTATAATCTGTCTTACTCTCTCAAAAATAGTTACTGAGTAATTCGTACTGGGAAAGTAAACAGACAGACCTAATATCATCGTCAGAAAACTGCCCAGCAGGAAAAGGGAATGAATAGGAAGCGAGAAGGTAATGTGTAGCGTGTATTAAACGTTGATTCCAGAATGCATTATTCTTAACACAGGGATGTCCTAGGAAAAGAATGAATTATTTTAATGTGTCCAGAGAATGCATATAATAATTCGTTCTTTTTACTGCATTATTTAACATATTATCAGGAATGAATTCTATAATGCAATTTTTATAATTATTTAAGCGAACGGACGAATGCAAGGTTTATAAATACAATGTTAAGCCATCAGAAACAAATCCCGTTAGATGACATATTGTGACAAACTTCAAAAAGAACTGGATTGCCAACTCTGTGTTTGCCTACTATTACTTAAGATAGGTAAGATTTCATGTGGAAAAATGTGTGTTTTACAGCGAACTAGCAACCCTATAATTGAAATCACTTTGACAAAATTGTCAAGAAATAATTTGAACGCGCTATGAAGGGGGCTACAGATAACGGCATTCCGAATGAAAGAAGAATCGTCACACTCGGAAACAACACATTCCATCTTCGCAGATGTGGGAATGCACTGGGGAATCTATGTGCAATTTTGTCAAATAACATTACCCTCTCGATTCTTTGGAATGTCTTATATAATGTAATTATTATAATGCATTATTTAATTTATTCTTAATGTAATGCCATTCTTCACTTTCCTACTGGGTGCTCGTGTATTGAAATATTGAACGAAGAGAGTAAGAGAGAGAAAGCAGAGAAATGACGCGCTTCACTCGTTTTCTTTGTTGACATTCCACTCCATGAGTAAATTTTCTTCTCTATACCATAATTGCTTTGTGTATATTTTTTGCATATATGCACGAGAATGAAGCCGACAGAAAATTTGCCGGTGTGCCGCTGTCGTAGATAATTTTTTGAAGTTCACGCCACCGCCATTAATTCTCGCTTCGACTTAAAATGTTTGCAGATATTATCGGCTGAGCCGATTTTAAAGGCCAGAATTATTTAAAAAAGGTCCACATTTTTTACACAACCAACGAGATGAGACTAAAAGTAACGACTACCGAAAAATCTTCCTAGTAACATTAATAAGAGTTTGCAACAGCTGTTTTTTGTACTAAACGAAGACCGCGAGATACTTGGAAAACATATGAGGAATGATAATGGAATGAGAGAAATCTTTAATTTTAATAATTTTCGTGTTAATTGGGATCTACACAAATAATTTTACTCCTAACACTTCATTACATTTTGATTTTTTTTCACCGAATACCCCTTTTTTAATCGATTTAATTGGCAACATTTACTCCCAGTTGATGTATTTTGTGCTTTAGATTTTAAACACACGCGGCAGCAAAAGTTTGAAAATCACAACACGCAACCCAGTCACCTATTACTTTTTCTTCTTTGAAAGCGTCTTCTCTATTTGTTCTCCAAGTACTAACTTGATCAGCTGTCTCATCGATACCCCTTGGAAAAATCACATTGAATAAAAATATATGTAAGTAGTTGCCGCCGTCGATTACTTTTGTTTTTGCTCTAGCGCCGTCGATAATTATGGGTCGGCTTCTTTCACTGAACACGTAGTTACTAAAATGTTGTACAAGTAGACAGTCAAAATTTCTCTTCACTCCCGCCAACAATCAAAACGAGTGAAACCCTAGTACTTCTCTACTCTCTCTCTTACTCTCTTCATTGAATATTTCAATACACGAGCTGCTTTTTGATAGTGTTATTGTATATAACTATACAAATTCCAACCATGTTGAAGTAAAATTACATAAACTATGCAAAAAGTATGAAATATGCAAGATATGACGCGAGAGAGAAATGCGTTTGAGTGAACTCCTAGCACTTTTTGGTTCTCTTTTACCAGGGTTGCCAAGTTGCGCACATCTATTGAAATTTTAAGAATAGAATCAGTGCTTTATGTTAAAGTTCGTGCACCATTCATTTATTTTATTTTCTTTCAAATCCTAATAAAATTGTGTTTAATGTGTCCAGGTGTCCAGGTCCAGTTGTCATTTTGCAACAAAATTGCTCAAATGCCAGTGATTCATTCGTTCGACACAACAGACTAAGTAGACAGTCAAAATTTCTCTTCACTCGAATGCCAACAAACAAAACGAGTGAAACCAGCGATGCCAACTTGGTGCTTTTCGCACTATTTATGGTGCTTTTTAGTCCCTCCAAAACGCGAAAATAGGGTCCATAGTGCCAAAAGGAAAAAAAGCGCTATGCGTACGCTTTTCATGTTTTCCAAATACCAAATTTCCAAACAAATATCGAACAGATCTTTTTTGGATAGAAGTAAATGAGTTCAAAGATTCCGTAGGGCAAAATCCATTTCGAGATTTATCAGAATTCGTTATAAGACTATTAAGCTTCCCATACTCAAATGCAGACGTAGAAAGAGCTTTCAGTGCTATGAATTTATATATGTAAATCGAAAATAAGAAACAGATTATCCTTAAATTTCTATTTTACACATTAAATATGGACTTCGTCGAGAGAATATGTGCTGTGACAAATATGACCTGCCGTCAAATGTCTGCAATAAAATTTCTACGCAAGAAGTTTACAAAAAGTCAAACTATTTTTTAAAAACCATTTTATGGCAAGATGAAGAAAATGATGCAGATATTTCATCTGCATTTGAAGCTATGGGTTTTATAGATGAACACAATTGTTTGTAAAAATCTTATTGTATGTTAGTTTTAACCTCATTTAAAATGTTCCTAATATACCATATTTTTCAAAAATATGTATGCACTTGAAAACTTGTTTATAAAAGATACGATCTCAATTGTTTAATAAAACAGTATTTAGTTTTAAAAAATGTGTTCTATTGAAAATTTAGTCATTTTGAGTAGAAATAAAGCCAAACGCTTTTTACGCTTTTTTAAGGAAATGTTTACCCTTTTTAACGCTTTTCTGGTTTTTAATTACGCCTTTGGCTCACAAAGTGTTGGCAACACTGAGTGAAACCCTATCCATTCTCTGCTCTCTCTTACACTTTTCATTGAATATTTCAATACACGAACAGCTTTTTCATAGGGTTGTTATATATAACTATACAAATTTCAACCATGTTAAAGTAAAATTACATAAAATTACATGCAAAAAGTATGAAATAATCAAGATATGACGCGAGAGAGAAATGCGTTTGAGTAAATTGCTACCACTTTTTGGTTCTCTTTTACCAGGGTTGCCAAATTGCTCAAATCATCTGGTCGTCTAAACCCCCAAAATGGATGTACAAGTAGAGAAGAAAAAACCAGCGCAGTTTGGTAACCCTCGTAGAAGAGAACCTAAAAAGTCGACACGATTCATAACTTGATTATATCATACTTTTTACATATTTTATGTAATTTTATTTGAACATGGTTGCAATTTCTATAGTTATATACTGTAACATCAGCAAAAAACTGCTGGTGTGTTCAAATATACAATGAAGAGAGTAAGAAAGAGAGCTCCGATGAAAAGTCTGAAATACAAAGTCAGATCTGCTATAACATTATCTGCACCGGAATTCTGTAAGCTTTTAGCGACAAAAATTGGTAGTTAAATTGACAATATTCGAAATTTTTGTATTGCAATTTTATGAATTTTGACAATTTAACTACCGGTTTTGATCGTTAAAAGGTTACAGAATTCCGGTGCTGACCTCGTCTTAGTTGTTCGACTCTTATGAGAACTCATATAGTGTAATTATGGTTAAAGTACTACGAGGCAACACTAATCGAAGCCACACACCTCTACACATGAAATACTTTAAGTACAGAATTGCTACTAGTCAAACAAATTCAAAATATTTAAAAAATACAATTTGTTTGTTAAAATTGCGACCGTAACTATTCTTGCATTTCTTTATAAACGAAACAATATTCTTGCTAAGCCTGCGACAGTAACAATTCGACGCTCTTTTAGTTTTTCATTTAATACATAATTACTTTTATAGTTGTAAACGTCAGGTTTGAAATATATATAACTATGTTGAGGTAACCGAATTGAAAATGAATTCGGTTGTGCCAACAGAATTCACGAGAAATTTGATTGCAGCAACCTCATTTTTCATAAATACGTTTGTTGCAACCGTAGAAGCGTCAAATTAAATTCTTTTTTTATACCAAATTCTGTTGTTGCGACCGAATTTATACCATATTTATACCATATTCGTGCTTGCAACCGAATTGATACCGCATTCGGGTGTTGCCAGCGATTTGATATCAAATCGGTTGTTGCGTCCGAATTGATATCAAATGCGATGGTTGCAAACGGAATTGATGTCAAATTCAATTGTTGCAACCGAATTGCTACAAAACTTGGTTGTTGCAAATGATAGAATGAATATAATAACGTATATAATTTGAAATTCAGTTATCACAAACGAATTAACTATGAAACTAGGTTGTTTCAACGTAATTTCAGTTGTGGGAACTGAATTCAGACGTGACTTCCTCAATACGATTGTGGTATCCGCAATTCAGAAGGCAACAGCCGAATATGCGGTTACTACAAATCACTTTTCAAACAATTACTTCTGTAAGTGTACTAGACACGATTCGTAACTCCCTTATGAAAAATAGCCTACCTTAACGAACTTCTCATTAGACAACATTTTGATAAACGCCAATCTGCTATTAAAAATGAACCGAAGTTAAAAAGTGCACAGGAAAGTTTCAACTACAAAATTATCAGTGTCTGTGCTGAATTGTAATTTGTATACTTTATCATTTCCCTATTATCCGACGTGAGTCCCCCTATTACTTATGACAAATAAAGGGTTTCTAGTTCCAATACACATTCACGAGTATCGTATGAGTGCCAAAAATAGCAAAAGAAAACTTCTTAAGTTTCAGCTGGAACACTATAAATTATATGCTTGTACTCGTGTGCCTACAGAGTCAAGTATTCGTTTTTTAGTTACTCGAACAAGCAATTGAAAATTTTGTACGGCCAAGGTCGCTGGTTTGAAGTGCACAGCCATCGTGTGTAAATATATCATAAAATCTTCACCCACATTTTCCTCTAGCGATGAATAATGACGAGAGCAGCATGTCATTCAACCTTTGGATATTTGTTTGTTATTTATCACTTTGTGTGTGTTTTTCCTTTAATTTTCACATGACCCAAAAAGTCATCCGGATGAAGAAACGTGTTGGGAAATCGTTTCCCCCCAAAAGAAAAATTAGGGGTTTCTCTATGCTATTTCAACTGTAAATCTGTTGTGTGATTTTTTAAATAAATTTAAAAAATATTAACTAATGAACAACTTGCAACTGTGTCGTATAATATTTCGTTAGCTGTCTAGTATTGGTTTACTTAGGTTTCGTAGTTGAATACCCAAAATTAATAGCAATTTAAATCGTAAAAAATATAACAAAAAATTAAATTTTATTCAAAGTCATACGTCGTCCATGTCATCCTCTTGAACTTTTGGGAACAACAATCTGCTGATAATGGCACGGTAACGCTGGACTTGATGGTAACGGCAGCTCTTTGCGCATTTTCGAAGAAAACTGCACGCTGCATCTTTTTGCAGGAACCATATATATGTTTGCAAGCATTGTTTTCATGTATTAAAGATCTGCTGCTTTTTTGTTTCTTTGTTGTCTGGCCCGTTTTTGTTTTCAGCAATTTTCAACAAACAAAGCAACATTTGGATCACCAACACATATGTTATAACATATTAATCGTTGTGTCTCAAACATATAATATTAAACAGCAACCACAATGTGTTTGAACACAAGTATACTATATTTGCGACAACCTACAAACACATTACATTTGTATCCAAACAACAAAAAACGCAGATATTTCAGCTTGTTGGTCCATGACGCCGTCAAGCCAAAAACCGCACCAAACCGTCTTTCGTTGTGGATTTATTAGCTTCTCCTCGACGACGTGGGGATTTTCCGAGCCCTAAATGCGACAATTTTATTTGTTAACGTAGCTCCCGAGGTGGAACTCAGCTTCATCCGAAAAGATGATTTTTCGGTAAAAATGCTCATGTTCAGCCAAGCGATCTTCAGCCCATTCAGCGAAGCGAGAATGCATCGGATGGTCACGAGGCTTCAGTTTTTGGACTAATTAGGTTTTATAGGCCTTCAACCGAGGTCTTTATGCAAAATTATGCACTAAGAAGTGCGAGATATGTTCAATTGCTGCGAACGGTGGCGAATTGATGATGATGGCTGTTCGAGAACACTTTCAGCCACAGCGGTAACATTTTCTACTGAACGCACTGGACGAGCACATACACACATGCTGAAAAATATCGGCCCCAGCAACATATTGCGGGAAACATGTACATCTTTGCAAGCACTATTTTCATGAATTGAAGATCTGCTGCTTTTTTGTTTCTTTTTTGCCTGTCTCGTAGTTGTTTTTAGCTGTTTTTGACAAACAAATCCATAGTTGAGTCTCAAAAACATATATTCTAACATATTAATCATTGTGTTTCAAACATGTTATATTGAATAGCAAACACAACGTATTTGGGCACAAGTATAGTGTATGTGCGACAAGCTACAAACATGTTATATTTGCATCCAAACAACAAAAACAGACAGATGTTTCAGCGTGCAAGTTTTTTTTTGTCCAGTAAGAACTCGGATTGACGAACTCGCTTCACAAATTTATCCTTAAACTGCGTTGAAGGCACTCTATTTATATCGAAATTATTTCGCAGATTTCTAACAGTTTGAGTTGAAGACCCAGAACTGGAAGAAGTTTTTTAATATTTCCCAATTTTCTTCAAGCGTAAAGCGACTGATTTCGAAAAAATCTAAACTTCAAACTAATAATGTCAAATTGGCCATTTGCTTCGAAATAACGGAAGGTTTAAACTCCAAATTTTACATGGCCCACCCTTTACTATTAGGATTCTTCTGCATCACCAATATTAATGGTTAAAAAGACCCAGCAGCGTAAACGCCGGAACATTCTCAAAATGTGCCTTCAAATATCCCTTCTGAGGCAGTTTGTTCACATTCAACTATGCTTTCTCCTAGTAGGCATTCACACAGGCCCTCCTTCCTCCTTTTCACAGACTGGTAAAAAATTCGGTACTCATATTTCGTTTCTTCAAGGAAGCCTGCGAAGAGGCCTCAACTAAAGTTACAGAAAGATGCGATAGACATGCTTGTTTCCCTTCTAAATGCAGGCCTGTCACCAGGCCCACTCTGACTCATCGAAAATATCCCATAGGCATGCATACTTCCCTTCTTTAAGCAGGCATACTAGTGGCAGGCAGAAGGGATACTCATTGGCAGGGTTCGTATTTCATGGGTAATGAGTTACCCTGGGTTACCCAGGGTAACCCATACACATCGTCGTGGGGAATGTGTAATGAACGTTTACCCATTACCCGCAGGGTATGGGGAAAATAATGGGTAGCTACCCACGAAAATGTTGTGGGGTTCTAAGGGGTTTTCATAAAGTGGTCCAATTCGTATGGAAGAATTTTTTTCGATAAATCGCCAAAATAAAAAAATCGCTAAAATAAAAAAGTGGCTATAACTCGAAAACGGTGCGTCCAATCGAAAAATAATAAAAAAATTTACCTCCAAAAGAGGCTTTAACCAATGGGTGTCTCCAATATAAAAGAAAAGTCGCTAAAAATAAAATTTTTCATACAAAAATCGCTAAAACGCTCTCATGTTTATATCTCGAAAACAGCGTCCAATCGAAAAAATAACCAATGTTTCGGGTTTCTAAGGGGTTTTTTATAAAGTGGTCCATTTCATATGGAAGAATTATTTTTGGAAAAATCGCCAAAATAAAAAAATCGCTAAAATAAAAAAGTGGCTATAACTCGAAAAAAAGTGTTATTCACTTGTTATCCATTTTTTTCTCGATTTAATTTTCACAAAAACAAAGACGATCAAGAATTAGACAACCAGAAGATGTGCGCAATTTGGCAACCCTGGTAAAAGAGAACCAAACAGTGTCAGATATTCGCTCAAACACATTTCTCTCTCGTATCATATCTTGATTATTTCATACTTTTTGCATAGTTTATGAAATTTTATTTCAACACGGTTGGAATTTGTATAGTTATATACAATAACACTATCAAAAAGCCGCTTGTGTATTCAAATATTCAATGAAGAGAGTAAGAGAGAGGGCATATAAGTGCTTGGGATTCACTCAATTTGTTTATTGGCATTTGAGTGAAGAGAAATATTGACTGTCTATTTGTACCTCGTTTTTGACAAAAATACTCTCAGTTGATGAGTTTTGTACTTTTGGTTCAATACACAAAGGCAAATGTGTGAAAGAACTTTGGTCCACTGTAACTCAGCCATTTCTAAACTAATCTTTACAAGCGATCCACAGTTGTTTCAGTAATTTTATTATATTTCTTCAGGAAAAACCAACGACAAAATCCGTCGAATATTTTCGAAGATATTTGCATTTAAGTGACATCATCATATTTTAAAACACAAATAACAAAAATTTTGCCATATCTCGAAAACGGTTATACTTTTGACCATTCTGGCTTCATATTCAAATTCAGTGGACAATTTTACATAGGGACACATTTTGTCAAAAAATGTTTGTGACATTTGTGACACAGTGCTATAATTATTAAATTTCAAATATTTCCAAATATCCCCCACTGTGAACTGTTAAACTTTCGTTATCTAGATTTGTTATTTAATTTTGGTTTCTTATGTCATGTACTTGAGTATACTCTTTCCATTGTTTACGTCTATTAGCCGGCATTTGTCATACATAGACTATCATGTTTACCCTCAAATAAAATATTTTTTTGTGTTTGTCATTGGCGACGACGTCACCGTGGAAGAGTGAATATAAAATAATTGTTTTGTCCGTCGTTGTCTTGTGAAAATACAATTATTTTTGTTCGTCGCTATCTTTAGGTTTGTTTCGCTCCCTCCGTTTTATATGTTTCTTTAAATAGCCGCATTCGTTACAATTACACGGGATGGACGGGCCGCCGTTGGCTACTTACTTCCCTATTTGTTGGATAGTTTCATACTGTAAAATCTGTGATTAGATTTATATGCCTAATGCAACAACGTCGCTGTGTTTTTCTCCCAGGTCGTTACTGAGTTGCAATATTTTTAGCGCTAAAAAATATTTCTCAATTTCCTACAATAAAAGTCAATGAAACTGTTTGTCATGGTCTTGTCGATGCAGTTTTGTACACTTGTGTGCAAAAGTTTACACACGGTTTATTTAAGCCTGTTAATGGTTGAGAAATACATTTTTATATGGATGAATAAGTGAAATGATCGAATGATGAAACAATCATCTGGGTGCATGTCACAGTTTCAACCTCGTGACTCATTTTGGAATTGAATCATATTTCTTAAAATGACAATGCTGTTCCATCCCTTTTGCCTTGAAACGGATACAGAAGCCTCCAATGATAAGGATTTATGCGAAAGGTTAGATAAAATCTTGTTCATATTGCAATCGAAATTTCGCATTTCTATATTTCATCGCAACAAACAGCTGATTTTTATATGACGAAACAGATGTTTGGTGACTTAAATTCTAAAATTATAATACTCACTAAGACGGCACCTAGATTTTTACACTGATTTCGAACGATTGTGATTTGAAAATATTTTTATGTTTATTACTCGACAGGTTATTACCCATCACTCGCGTTAGCTTATTCAAGATCCACTCATTCTAACTTGAGCTACACGCTGAAAAATCTGCCTTTTGCCTTTGTTAACGTGTTTGTAGCTTATCGCAAATATACTATACTTGTGCCCAAACATATTGTGGTGTTTGCTATTCAATATAACATGTTTGAGACACAATGATTAATGGGGTATAATATATGTTTTTGAGAACCAAATGTGGATTTTTTGTTGAAAACCGCTAAAAACGAATGCGAGAAAGACAACAAAGAAACAATAAGGCAGCAAATCTTCAATTCATGAAAACAGTGCTTGCAAACATGGACATGTTTCCCGCAATATGTTTCTGAGGCCGATATTTTTCAGCGTGTTGGTGGAGTAAACTCCGCTTAAAGCCGAGTACTAAGATCGTTGGCGTGAAAAATATTCAGTAACATTTATTTGTTTTCTTGCGAAATAGGCCAGCAACATATCAGTGATGACGACTATATTTTTCTCTGTTTTTTACACTAAACATCTCGTTTGTTTTCAGAAATTGAGCGACAGTTGACCACATTCATCAGTTCCTGCTTGATAGATCGTTGGATATTTCTTACTTACTTGGGTGGCCTCAAACAACCCAGGGGGGTCAAGGGACTTACAATATGAGGATAACATGTTTCTCCAACCGGCTCGATCTTCAGCTTTTCACTTGCAGTTGGTAACAGTAAAGTTCTCGCAGGAATTCTTCCAAGTGCCTTTTCCAGAGTAGTCTTGGTCGTCATACGAGGGTTGAATTTTATGTTTCGGGATTAGAGAACAAAAACAAATATTAATCATCGAAAATCACTTTATTCTTTTTCAAAATATTCCCCATGAAGATTTATACACTTTTGCATGCGTTTGAACCAATTGCCGAAACACTTTTGCCACTCTGATTCAGGTATCTCCAAAACATGCATTCTGAATGCAGCAACCGCTTCTTCAGGTGTCGAAAAACGTTGATCCTCTCAGTTTGTTTTTTACGTACGGGAATAAAAAGAAGTCATTCGGTGCCAAGTCAGGACTATACGGCGGATGACCCATCTAATCGATGTTTTGGATGCTCAAAAATGCAGTTGTTTCAGCCGATGTGTGAGAGCTCGCATTGTCGTGGTGAAGAGTGATCCGTCTTCGGCGGTTGGTTTTCCTGATTCTTGAAAGACAACTGGCAAACAAATGGTTGTGTACCACTCAGAATTCACTGGGAGCAAATTTCTTTTAGCAGCAAAATTGGATTTTTTCGCTTTTTTTTGCCTGGTAGAGCATTAAATGCGGATTTAGAAAAAAATGAAAAAAGTTAGCGGAAGTCCATATTTTCCGAAATATAGGTCTCCAAAGCTTGAATGTATAATCGCGCATAACTCTGCCGTTTATTATCCGATCCGCATGAAATAAATTTCATAAATCGTTAAATTTATATTCCAACTAGTCGCCCGGTCGTCCGACCGGGGAGAGTCAGGGCGGATCAAATTCCCTCTGTAGCTGAAGTCGATGTGTGACAAAATCACAAAAATCGCGCGAGATTTTAGAAATAATTTTTTTATTTTGGTGTGAAAAAACTACAACAAGGAACAACAGAAATAAAAGACAACAACAACATCGACAAAAGACAACAATACCAAAAGACAAGAACAACTAGTTGATTAAACCAAAAAAGTGAGGTTAAAAAACATTTTTTAAAATGAGCCCTCAATGGGTTAATAAAAGGAAATATATTTATATACAGAGTTATAGAGATTCACAAGGGCTTTGTAATGATACATATTTCAACCAGATCCGATGATAAATACCTGAGATATGACCGATTATATACTCAAGCTTTAAAGGCCTATATCTCAAGAATCTGGACCTAGCGCAATAAACAAAACTTATTTTTCAACTCAGCGCAAAAGCCTTTACCGTTGGTGAAATTTTGGTGCAGATCTGATTTTGCTGCTAAAATAGTTTTATGTCTGTCATTCACTGTTCTGCGTTGCTCTAGTGGTAGGGTTGCCACATGTCCGGTTTTTCCGAAAAAACAGGCGACCATTTGCTTGGAAGTGCTTCGGGCGCGAACAACTTTTGTTGGATTTGGCTCATCTTGAAACACCCATACAGTTGACTGCTGTTTACTTTCGGGCTCATACGCGTAAATCCAGGATTCATCACCTGTCACGATGTCATAGACGTGTTTCGAAGCACCGCGATCGTATTTTTGGAGCATTTCTTTCGACCAATCGACACGAGCCTATTTTTGAGCGATTGAGAAATTGTGTGGGATCCAACGCGAACAAATTTTGTTGACAGTCAAATGTTTATGTAATATTGAATGTATGCTGGTCCCACTAATGCCTAAGGTTGTCTCAATCTCACGATAGGTCACATGACGATCTTGCAAAATCAGTTCGCGCACAGCAATTCAACCCTCGTATTGGTCGATGTCCTTCTTTGAATTCCTTTCGCACTGATTCCATTTTGATCCATTAAAATGTTACTCGATACATGGTGGTGATGTTTCGCGTGAATAATTTAGTCATCCCTATTACGTTTGTCGTTGTCGTAATACGACTAATGTTAATTTTGTCGAAATTCGACGAAATTAACACCAGAAGAATTTTACCAGAGAATTTACTACACGTAGGGAAATATTTCGTCAATATTTCCCAGTCAGTGTTTTGTAAAATTTCTCGTGAAATATTGATCTGAGAACGGGCCTTAACGATTAAACAACTACCTTAAGAAATCGTATGCTAATGTAAACAGAGTTCGTTTCCCCCCCCCCCCCCCCTATGTGTAACCCATACACATCGTCATGGGGAATGTGTAATCAGCGTTTACTCATACCCATTTACCACAGGGTATGGGGAAAATAATGGGTAGCTACCCACGAAAATGGGGAGTGAGAGGGTAATGGGGAAAATAATGGGTAGCTACCCACGACGATAGGTAATTACTCTTCATGATTACCCTTTACCCTCAGGAAATAGGGGAAAATAATGGGTAGCTACTCAGACGATGGGTAATGGGTTACCCAGGGTAAATATGAAAAAAATTGGGAAAAATCTCTATATCTCGGAAACGGAGCGGTTTGTAAGGGTTTTTTCATAAAGTGGTCCAATTCGTATAGAAGAATTTTTTTTTGAAAAATCGCCAAAATAAGAAAATTGCTAAAATAGAATGTGGGTATAACTCGAAAACGGTGCGTCCAATCGAAAAAATAATAACAATTTTACCTCCAAAAGAGGCTTTAACCAATCGGTGCCTCAAATAAGGCCGCACTTTTCTAAAAAAAAATCGCTAAAACTAAAATTTTTCAAACAAAAAATCGCCAAAACGCTTTCATGTTTATATGTATCTCGGAAACGGAGCGTTCAATCGAAAAAATAACCAATTTTTGCAAGTTTCTAAGGGCTTTTCATAAACTGCTCCAATTTGTATGGAACATTTTTTTTTCAATAAATCGCCAAAATAAAATCGTTAAAATAAAAAAGTGGCTATAACTCGGAAACGGTGCGTCCAATCGAAAAAATAAACGTTTCAATTTCACGAAATACATGTATACATCAAACTTTTTATGATGTCAAACGATCAAATAGTAGGAAGAAATTATCAATAGGGTCAACTCTCTTAAAATCAGTGATGTGTTGCTTGCCAATTTCGCAGCGAAACAAATTGATGTTGCTTACAGCTTTTTGTGCGAACGAAGTTAGTAGCACCCGTTAAGGAGTAAGGAATAGTCGCAACTATACTTATGGACAGTTTTCCAGTCAGTGGTCATTTTCGTTTCATAGTTAATTAACAAATTCATGGTTAAACATCGAATTGTGGTTTTCAGTCAATGGTTAACAATAATTTAACCACCCAATGTTGATTGGTTAACTTGTAGTTAAAACCATATATGGTTTTGACAATTACATTACTGATTTTCAAAATAATAAAAATAAATGGTTTCCCATTACATTCCATGAAGGAATTGGGGAGAGCTTGACACAACCAGTGAGCTGTGCGGTTTATAGTTTTATTCTCACTGTATGAGACCTAGAGTTTTACACCGGTTCCGAACGGTATTTTGAGAGGCTTTTTCATGGCTAAGTACTCGATAGTGTCGCCATCACTAAGCGATGTGCCTGTTGTCGAAAGAAATTTTAAGGTGGTCTGAGCAGGGATCGAACCCAGGATCTCCTGTACAAGAGGCGCGCACACTAACCATTTTTTATTTTAGCGATTTTCTTATTTTGGCGTTTTTTGAAAAAGTTGTGACAACGAATCTCTTTTCTGTGTGCACAAATCGGTACAATTCCACCAAACGCGGAACATTTGGTCAGGTATACATACACTCAGTTGGCCTCTTTTTAAATACAGCAGTATGCTAAAACATCAACCGTCGGGCATGCATTCGTCTAGTAAGATTTTGCGTATTATCGGATGCATGCACCTTTCCAATTCATCGCCGCCAGCCTGCAAAGGCTCAGCTGGTAGTCCATCAGCACTTCCGCATTTGTTGTTCTTAAGCCGGGAAATTGCAGTTCTAACCTCGCCTTGGTTAGGAGCAAAGATTCAGATAAACATTTTTGTGGAACAAATTAACCCTCTAACTGTCACGTATAACCATAATTTTTACTTTTTTTTTGAAAACTCGAAAAAAAAAACTGCTCCAAAATGACGGGGGCGTGGTGAAAAAGTTCTAATTATCGCCATAAAATTCCACTATGTGTCCGAACACTCCGAACACTCCAAAATCTTAGCCCAAGTGGTAGATAAAAGATGAAATATGACAAATTTTATAATATTATGTGGATTATTTTTAATGGAAACAGCAAAATGACAAAATTCATTATTAATCCTTAGAAGGTAGTTAGTTTTTGCTTATTATCTAGCACTTGTGCTACAGTTTGACCACGCCCCCCGTCATTTTGGAGCAGTTTTTTGCGAGTTTTCAAAAAAAAGTAAAAATTATGGTTTTACGTGACAGTTAGAGGGTTAATTTGTTCCACAAAAATGTTTATCTGAATCTTTGCTATAAAACTTCTGAACATATTTTGTACCTCAAAAGTAAGGAACACACAAATTTGCATGCCGATATGTTGCAGGAAAGTTCCAAGGGCGGGAAACTTTGACCCGCCCTAAAACAAATTCTGATCAGATCTGGCAAAACGCGCGTTACACGTATATTGTTTTTTTTAGACCTTTCTACCAGAATCCGTTGACAGAACCCCATCATTTTTTTTTTGGTGTCGCACAGTGTTATTATTGTTAGGCCGATCGAGTAAAATACGTATGTAGCTCATGAAATTTCAAGCATGAACTTCCGATGTATTGATAAATTAGCGCGTTAGCGATTTTATATTGATATTTTCAGTCCATTTTGAAGTTTCTTCAAAAAAAAAGTTTGCACAAAACTAAGCAGAGAAGCTATTCAAGATAAACGACTGTACATCAGCTAGTTTAAATATTACGAGTGCCAGGCATTGAGAACGCGTCGGAGGAGAACAATGACTTCCGAAAATTCTATCCCTAGACGAATTTGGTATAGACACATTAATTCTCTCAATAAATTAAACGTCATATATATGGTTGCAAGTAAACATTGGATGGTGGAAAATATGGGCTCAATAATACCAGATAGTGGCAATAGTACACAACGTCCAACAAAGGAACAACAACCGCATTTCGTGTTTTTGTGGCAAAATAGTTGTGTTAAATACAATACAAACGTATATCAACGATAAAAGTCAACAAAAAAGTGCAAAATATATTAAAATTTTTCAGTTCTACACCAAAACGACAGGAAAAAGTTAAGTGAACATATTTTGTAACTCCACCTGGTAATTTTAAATTTAATTGCTCTCATTTCCACAAACCTACGATGAAGAGTGTGAAATGAAACGTCAGATGAGAGAATAAGTTTATCTATGTATGTATTATTCTATGTGTATACCAAAGATAAATGCCAACAAAAAGGTGTAAAATACATTTAAATTTCACAGTTCTATACGAAAACGAAATTAAAAAGTTAAGTAAACAGTTCTTGTACCGCCACCTGCTGTAAGTTAATTTTTGTCAAATTTCTTCATTTCCACAAACCTACGACGACGAGTGTGAAATGAAACGTCAGATGAGAGAATTAATGTGTCTATGCTAAATTCGTCTATGATTCTATCGAAGCAATTGAGTATCAAACCAGCAGTCTTGTTATGGGCTATCAAATTTAGTAAGGGTATAATAAGACGTTGCTCTGCGATCCAAGTTGGAATACTTTTGTACGTGACTGTAATTACAGATCAATGCATCTTGTTCAGTCCATGTCGTGAACGAAGGAATGCACATTATTCTCAGTTTAGTTTTATTTATTTTTTGTTCTTGCTTTATTTTCTTCACACAATGAACGTTTATTGACCCCAATTTACACGATGAACAGATACTTGATTCTTCGTCGTATTCTTTGTTCCGTCCAAGACAAATTTAATCATATCAATTCTAGATTGGATTTAAACTGACTCACTTTCACTGATCATTATTGTTCTCTCGTTGCAGTGTCAACAAAATCAGTACATTACAGCCATTTGAAGACTGCCTGAAACTACAGGAATTATATTTACGTAAAAATAATATACAGGATATTAATGAAATTGCCTACTTGCAAAACCTTCCAAGTTTAAAGTATTTGTGGTTGGAAGAGAATCCATGCTGTGATCGTGCGGGAGCCACGTAAGTATTTTTCTTCTTCTTCAAAAGTTGTCAAAGATTCATTGTGAGAAAGAAGTCATTTCAAAGGTTTACCTTGATTTTGATTAATTTATTTTTTTTTTACTTTTTTCTCTTCTGAACTTGCGTGTTGTTGCCTTTAGCTATCGTGCAATTGTGTTACGTGCTTTGCCAAATCTTAAGAAATTGGATAATGTTGAAGTGACACAAGAGGAAGTGGATGAAGCTTTGCGTGGGGGAAGTGGAGGCGGAGAAGCAACTGTTGCTGAGGATGATACGTATGAAGATGCGTACGAACAGCAGCAGCAGCAGCAGCAACAACAGCAACAGCAGCAGCAACAATTGTATGAACAACAGCAGCAACAGGCCCAGTACCAGCAGCAGCAACAACAAAGGCAACAACAACAACAGCAGCCTCCGCAACAACCACCTCAGCCTCAATATCGAAGAAGTTCCAGTCCACAAAAAGAGGTAATTGCATTACAATTTTACATTGTTAAATGAGAAATCCAACGATTTATGGCTGTACTTACAAGTAGCATGAGACTAACAAAATATCTAATTAACAAATTAATATGGTCCATAATATTAGTTTAATTAATATGAAATCATATCACGATAATAAAAAAAAGTACTATAATCACGATAATACTACGTTAGAAACACACAAATGTTTTCTCTTTAAGCCCTTTATCCAGCTCTTGTGAAATTTTCGTTCCCATAATGAAGATTTCGTTAGCCGAAAATTTCGCTTACTTTTCATTTGCTTGGTATTCGGTTTTATGCGAAAATTTCGTGAATAAACTCAATAACAGGGTTGTTATGCCAAAGTTATTTCGTAGGAAAACGATTGTTTGATAATTGTTTGGAATCGGAAGTTTGACATTTCGCTTATTTTGACTATGAAAAGTATGTAAAAATAAAAATGGAGTACGAAGTGGAGTTATACATGAAATATCTGCAAGGTAATTCAGAGATAGATGGTAATTTACTGCAACAAAGATTTCTACGTAGAGATAAATGACAAAATTTCTTACAAAAGTTTGGCTTTAAGCGAAAAATTCAAGAAAAGTGTTGCTCTTCAACCCTCGTATGCAGCTCTTGTACATTTGTCGTACCCACAAGAAGTACGTGTATAAAACATAACCCAAATTGTCGTTACCCTAAAATTTCGTTCACTTCCCATTTGCTTAGTACTCAGTTTTATTTTCGCAGAGCTGAGCACCAAGCAAATGAAAAGTGAGCAAAATTTTCGGTTCATAACATTTTCGATATTTTTTATACACTTACAGCCAAAGTCACGATCTCGAAAGAAAACCTAAGCGAACGAAAGCCAGTCACTCACTTTCGTTCGTATCCCTGGCTTTAAATGTTATTGTGCGGTTGTGTGTTTACAAAATCGGAAGCCACTAACTATATTCGCTGTCATCTATGCGAACGAAAATGTCAAAACCAATCACTTGTCTTTTGGTTGTCGCATAGCTGGAAATCAAATAAAAGCTTGAAACAAAAACAATTTATATATAATTCAATGGAAGAAACACAATGAACAGAAAATAATGTCATTATAATAAATTTGTTACTAAAATATATTCCCATTTCAGCACAAAAAACGCCAACTTTGCGGCACCTGCAGATACTAGTTCTTCGTACTCTTCTCTCTCGCTCCGAAATTAAATGGCGAACGTCAACTTTATGTTATTGCTTTGAACAACAACCACACAAACACACGTAAAACTATGCGAACGACAAGTCGAAAGATAGTGACTCGCTTTTTGACACGAAAGTGAGGGACTGACTTCGTTCGCTAGGATTTTGTAGGAGAGGGTGGAAGTGGGGTCGGATTTTGTACTGAATTGTATATGTTTTCGTTCTCTTGTTAGTGACTCCCAAATCAGCTGTTTGTCTCATAGAAAGAAAGCGAACGTTAACGTTCGATATCGTGGCTTTGGCTGTTACTTCTTATGGCACGAAAATTTCATAAAAACTGAATACCGAGCATCAGCAAAAATGCCGTCTCTTTAATTTTCCCCGGTATGAAACAAATACTAAACAGTTCATCACCGGTATTCTGTAACATTTTATCGATAAAAATCGGTAGTTAAACTGTCAAAATTCATAAGAGCGGTATCGATAAATATCGGTAGTTAAATTGTCAAAATTGATAAAATTTCAATACAAAATTTTCCAATTTTTTCAATTTAACTACCGATTTTTATCGTTAAAAAGTTTCAGAATCCCGGTGCTGAAAGTAGTAAGGAAATATTAGTATTTCTGTACCATGGGATTACATAATTTCCAATTGAAATTTAATAATTCTATTTGAATCTGGTTTGGTTTTAGCATCAATTAGTGTATTGAGACACCGTTTTGCATACCACATCACTCCGGAAGGTCCAAAGTACCATATCTATATCCAGCCTGTTAATCGGAGATACCTCATTAGATACCCTACCATCTATCTCGTGTATCTCAGTGAGGTTATGCAGGAAGGGGCAGCCCATAGTCTTCAGGCGTCTATTCATCTGAGCCGGACAACTGCAGAGGAGATGCTCCACCCTAACCTCCTCTTCTGCGTCATCGCAGGCACGGCAGTGGTCACTATATGGCAGCTTCAACCGTCTTGCGTGATTACCGATTGGCCAGTGCCCGGTCAGCACGCCAGTTAGCCTACATAGATATGTCTCCTCGATTATGGCTGATCAGGAAGTTAGTCCGATGAATGTTATATTCTGGCCATGTGTTTCTGGATATGCGGCAAGTTTCCGTCCTATCGCATCTGGTCTGCGCTCGTTCAAGGTAATGCAGGAAAATACCTCTTTTGACCAACCCTATAGGCGTTGCAACTGACACCATATGGAGTTCGGTGGAAGAGGATCCTGCCCTAGCTAGTTCGTCTGCCTTTTCGTTCCCTAGGAGACCCTTATGGCCTGGTATCCAAGTAAGAACCACATTGGCCAGCCGGCGTAGCTCGACAAGTTTTACCCTACGTTCACTAACGAGCTTAGATGCAGTGTTGTAAGATTTGAGTGATAGGAGAGCCGCTTGGCTATCTAGTTACAAATATTCCAATGCGCTCTGTTCTTCGCTGTAGTATAAGTGCAGCGAAGGCTTCTTTGATGGCCAGTATCTCCGCTTGGAAAACGCTGCACTTGTCTGGGAGTTTGAATGATATACTGAGGCCGGTCTCTTCAGAGAAAACACCCGAGCCGGTTCCACATTCCATTTTGGATCCGTCCGTAAATACTTTGGTGTCAAAACCTGTAAGTGGTTCCCCTTTCTCCCACTCTATTCTCTTGGGAAACCTGACATCGAATAGGTTATCGAACGTCAATGAAGGGGTGCAGTAATCGGTTGTTATATTGAGTTCTCTTGCGATTGTCTGTAGTATACACGCATGTCCATATGCGTTGCTCTTCCAGAGTCCAAGAGCGTTTAGTCGGGTGGCACTCCAGGCCGCACTAGCTGTGATATGAAGGTCGATTGGTATAATATGAAGCATTGCATTAAGGGCTTCAGCTGGGCACGTCCTCATTGCCCTTGTTATGCCGATGCAAGCTGATCTCTGTACTCTATACAACAGTTTCATGGTGGTCGTCTTCCCTTCTCTGCGACAAGCCACCATACCATTGCTCTATAGCCGAGGAGGATTAAACTTTGATATCTTGCTCTTCATGCTTTTGACAACCTCTAATGCGGTTGTGACAACTTCTCATATGCGGTTGTGACAACCACAACCACAAGTTTAGGGTCTAGAATCACGCCCAAGTACTTGGCGAGAGTTGACAGTGGAATCTCTATTCCACTTAGCCGAGGAGGATTAAACTTTGATATCTTGCTCTTCATGCTTTTGATCCTCATGTTGCCTCAAAATAACAATACAAAAATAACAATATAATTCTAAGAGGTTGTGACAAGCTCTAATGCGGTTGTGACAACCTCTAATGCTGTTGTGACAACCTCTTATGGGTTGTGATAACCTCTTATGGTTTGTGACAACCTCTTATGGGTTGTGACAACCTCTAATGGAGTGTGACAACCACTAATGGCTTGTAGAAACCTCTAATGTGGTTGTGACAACCTTTAATTTGGATGTGATGACATCTAATGTGGTTGTGACAGCCTCTATATTCGGTTGCAGCTAATTCGGTTATATTTTCTGTTGGTGTATAAGCCGAAAGTCTTTGAAAACATTGTAAGAGGTATTTTGGACTTTAGGAAGAAGTATAATTATTGTATCCGCAATTTATATCTGAAGTTTATACACGCGATGTATAACTTTATCAGCCAGGGAATCAATAGATCGGCCACAGTCCGAAGTTCCTCTGGTGACACCATGTCGGTCCAGGGAGACTAAAAGAGTTTGAAGCTGCCGATATCCTATTAACGCCTGGATTTAGTAACAATTTTAAGGGCAACTTCTAATTCATGAGGAGCATGTGCACTGTCAGCGGTCTCCTCGTTCAGAAAGTTGCCACGGAAATGAGTGTCCATAAGGAGTTTGAGTTATTCGGCACAGCGGGTTGTTCACTGTCCAGAAGTGAGGTCGTATTGATTGACGCCAGTATTTTCTTTAGCCTTGACACCTCGTATGTGTCTTCTATTGATTTACAAAAGAGGATCCACGAGTTTATCTTCTAAATACATTCTTACATCGCCTTAGCTTAACTTTAGAATTATCCCAGTCCTCTTTTTGCAATAGCAATAACTACGTATCTATTTCTAGGCCTGTTTTTTAAAGAAGTGACCTTCTAAACTTGTCTTCTTATATAGCTTTCAATGGAAGACAAATAACAAATTTTTGAATATTTTTATGCAGAAATACGCCGAATTGTGTCAGCTACATTTGAATACAAATTGCAGTTTGTAAATTTTCCACAAAATATTAATAGATAAATGTTTGAAAATCGATTCTTATTTATAAATAATGTTGTTGTTTCTTATATTACATTTCCTTTCGATTAACCTCTATCACATGCTTGCAACCAATAACAAAAACAATTTGGATATTATGAATAAATTATCGTGGTTTAATGATGAAAAAAAAAAAATATCGTACAGTCTCCTCAACAACCGAGTCCTGCCACAACTGAAGAAAGTGTAAGCGAAACAAATAATATAAATGGATCATCCTCGAAAGCCTCAACGCCCTCTCAGGTACAACTTATAACTGCAGTAGTGAAGAGAATTTGAAATAGACTTTTGTTGATGTTAATAATAATACGTTACTATTTCGTTTCGTTTCGTTCAATTATAATGAACTCAAGTCACAATATTCTTCGAAAAGTATAAATTATGGCTATTTATTTTTTTGGCTTTTTGTATTTTGTTCCATTGTATTTATTATGATTTCATAGATGTCGCAATATGTTAATACGTTTTGGTTTTTTGTTTTGGATATTTTGGTTTAATCCAAAAAATGTTGTCATAGCCAAATATAGAAGAGATATGCGTTTTATTTGAGTTTACTATTTACGGTTTCGTGTTGTGTTACTTGATTTTGTTTTCTGTTGTTGATAATTTTTTTTTATATCGTAAATTAAATCACCTAAACTATGTATCAATTCACTTTTTATTTGAAAAAAATATGAATTTCTTTGCAATTTTCTTAATCTATTTCGAACTTGACACAGGAACAATTACATTCACCATCGCCAAAATATTCGAGTACTAATTCAGCAACACCCAAAGAAAATCGTTTATCGTATCATCAATATGATGTAAGAATCACTTTGTATTTTGAATATGATCGAGTAGTTTTTTTGGTTTCCGTTTTTTTTTTGTTGTTTCCAACTCATTTATTCCATTATAATTTGAACAAATCGTTAATGATTGTGTACAGTGGTTGCCAATAAATAACACAGGTCTACAATTTGTTAACCCTGAGACCGGAGTAAACTTTTGTAAATGTTTGAGCTGCGCTGAATCCGAATCTGACCACAGATTTTTTCTTTATCATATCAGGGGTTTCTCCATCACATCACATTATCCTACAGTTATAAAAACGACCGTGGGTTTCACTATATTCGGGACGTTATAACATCAGGTACTAAATTTCATTCTCAACATTTGTTATGCCATCTAAACGTCCTACCTGTTGCCCTCAAAATGCAGGTTTATCCTTCCCAATATTTTATTCCTTCTCTGAGAAATCGTCGGTTGAAATTCATTCGTACGGTAATTGCGATATTAATGCGGAAATATCGATTTTTCGATAAATTTTACCTTAATTTTACCATGAATATCAATTTGTGAATATAGCGAAACCCCGGTTTTCAAGTTCGGTTTTTCGCTAAAATTCAAAATTCATGCTTAACCTTCCCAATACTTTATTCTTTCTTTGAGAAATCGTCGGTTGAAATTCATTCCTACGGTATTTTCGCTATTAATGGAAAAAATCGATTTTTCGATAAATTTTACCTTTATTTTACGGTGAATTTCAATTTGTGAAATAGCGAAACTCCGATTTTCGATTTCAATTTTTCACAAAATTTTGTTTTATTTTATGGAGATTTTTACCTGTAGCCGCCAAAATTCATGTTTAACCTTCCCAATACATTATTCTTTCTTTGAGAAATCGTCGGTTGAAATTCATTCGTACGGCATTTTCTCTATTAATCTAATAAAATTGAACTGTATTTTTTTTGGCGAATTTCAATTGGTGACTAGCGAAAACCCGGGTTTTTTTTAAACTTTAGATTGATATATCTCGAAAACTGGAGGAGATGGTGAAATTCTGTGCCCAGATTCAGATTCAGCGCACCTCAAGTCTACAAATCTCGCCTTCCAATCATAACATCTCACCTTTCGTAATTTTGTCTAGAAGTCTTTTTAGCACGGTTCGTATCTAGTGGTTAATGGGTTACCCTGGGTAACCCATTATTATTGCCGTGGGGAATGGGTGGCGATAGTTTACCCATTACGTACATGGAAATATAATGGGCAGCTACCCACAGCGATGGGGAATTACCCATCACGAATACCAGTTACCCACAGGGTATGGGAAAATAATGGGAAGCTATCCACGACAATGGGGAATTACCCATCACCCACAGGGTAATAGGGAAAATAGTGGGTAGTTACCCACGACGATGGGGACCAAAAATAAGACAACCATGCGAGTGGACAACCAAAAATAAGTAATTTTTTCGCTTCGACGCTCTAATTCCGAGATATAGACATTTTTTCTAATTTTTTCATATTTTCGATCAAAAGTGGGGATGGGTTATCCTGGGTAACCCATTACCCATCGCCGTGGGTAATAGGTAAAGACCGCCTTCCCATTCCCTACATGTAATCGTGAGGTAATTCCCCATCGTAATGGGTAACTACCCATTATTTTGCCGATTACCCTGTGGGTAATGGGTAATCGTGATGGGTAATTTCCTATTGTCGTGGGTAGCTAGCCATTATTTTCCCCATACCCTGTGGGTAATGGCTAAACGTTCATTACCCATTCCCCAGGTCGATGTGTATGGGTTACACATGGGGGTAAATACGAACTCAGATTTTTAGTGCAAAATCTATTTAACATCCCTATTGGCAGGGGAGATTTAAACGAACTGTCGCACTCGACAACATCGATTTCGTTTGGATCCCCTTGTGTTCAATGGACTCTTTATTCTCATTCGTAATACAATTTCACTCTGTTCCTTAAATTTTTGTGCACAATATTTTTCATTGAGTGTTGGCCAAATACACTGTCGTCATTCAAATTAGTAATTTTCTACAATTATTACATTTTATGGCTATTGGGTGCTGCTCTACATTTTGTCACATTTCCATAATGGTCAAAGTCACGCAATACCTGGGAGTAGTAGTATGGAATACCTCCTTATCTACTACATCATAACCCAAATAAATGGCCATTAATATTTGTGTGTACATTAATTATAACACAGATATGTTGTGTGAATCAGTTCCTGACCACAAATGATAATAGGACAAGGAGAGGCCATTGTTAAGACACCCGATGGTGTGTCAGATTAATCATATTCGCCTTAGTAATCTGGTAATCTTGTATTTACTTGTGTCGTCTATTTAAGCACCGTCTAGTGGTCAGTGACTAAATATGTAGGCAATTTATAATGAACTTTATTTTACATTTAAGCTGTCCATAAACGAATGCGGTTTGGGCGCGACTGAAACTGACTGTGTTTCTTAGCCGCATTCACAATGCAAGCGACAATTTCGTTTCTCATGCCAACTCGTTCTCACACACAGAATTTCACATATTGTCTTTTCGTTTTTTTTTACAAAAATGTAACTCAAATTTGTCGCCGTAGTTGGTCTATTTCTAATCCAGCAACATATTTGTTCGAATAAATAATAAACTATTAAGCGGTAGATGGCGCTGTAATTCGAATTTAATTTTCAAACTTAAAAACATCAATGAAAATTGAATCCATTTGTGTTAAAAGATGCAGTATAAAACGTAATTTTATCTGTAGAATCTTTTAATAGCAAATATGTTTAAATACATTAACATTTTTTAATATTCAAAATACATACCTGGATGTGACATTTGTGACATTTGAATCATGATGCAACTAATAGAGGTTGTGTTATAAGAACAACTTAAATGATTTGCTTTTCGTTCTGTTCATTACTTTAAGAATAAATTCAAATCTATTTGGTTTTTGTAATTTCTGGCTCACTTTTATTCTTGACATACATTTGTGTTAACTTTGATATGAAAACAAAATATATTTTATTGTTGCCTTGATATATTGGCCGTAATACTGGTATCACCTGTTAGAACAAACATCTCGATTCGAAGTAAACTGTTGCTTACATTGCGAACGCCTATTGAAAATGTTGCTTGCATTGTGATTCCGGCTTTATGGAATAGATTTTTAGCCGTGATTCTATTTCTTTAAAATTCAGCTTACAAAGAAATACATTGAAAGTCATCTAGAAAGTAAAAATAAATATTAACTGAACTTCAAAAATGTAATTTCAAATTTAAATTATAGATATACAAATACCAAGTTAAATAAAAAATACATTAATTGATTTTAAAAAGAGATTAATTGACATCAATTGTAATTTAAAAGACATCGTAGAAAGCCACCTATAAAGTTAAAAAAAAAATCAGTTGAAATTCTTAAATTACATTTTTATTTATTATATTTATATTATTTATTTTTCATTTATTATTTTTATAAAATACATAAATAAAGGGTACTTTTTTAAGTGCGATAGAGAATTAAATTGTAAAAAATAACACAAATTTTGTTGATGTGTTAACATCTATAGGCACAAATAGGGCAATCTATCAAAGTGAACACATGCAAACAACACACAGCATTAGTATCCCATATATGGTTGTTGCACAACAATAGTCTCTGCCTGAAAATAAGTATGACGTCATTAATGGAGCAGCGGCGAACAAACAAGCAGGTCGTCGTCGCCAAAGACTATAGAGAACTCATGGAACGAATTGTATGACTCAAGAGCACTGGCGACATTTTTTTGTCATAACTTGGTCCATTCATAATTTTAATGTGAAACATTGATGCCTTTTGCAACATTTATGCTTTTTGTATTGTTGAATGTAATAACACTGTCGAAATGGTGCATTTATATTGGTGCATTTATATTGAAATATTCTATAAAGAGAATAAGACTCGTTTATGCTCTTTTACTCAGACTCTATAAATGAGAGCGGAAAAAGAGTGCAATAAGTTCTCTATACTATTCAGTACTTTGTGTCGTCGCTCTGTTTATGACAAAACAAAAATAATTTTTGCAGGCAGCTAAATATTGCTTTATTTATTTAAACAATTGTACTTCTAATGTTAAAGCAGATGTAAGAAAAAAGAAAGTGCAATAGCAAAAGATCCTGCAGCACAAAAACTATTATTTTTTTCGAATGTAACATTTACTAATGTGTTCATAGAAATCTAACAGGTACCGTGTAACAAAAAGGTGTTAACACATCGCCCGTGAATTCGAACACTCATTGATTTTTTTTATTCGAAAGATCAATACATGGTATTAACTTTTGAAAACAATTTCGGGCATATGACCACCGTTGCTGTTGATGGCGAATCCCATTCTGGACGTCCAATTTTAGGTCACTTTTTCGAGCATAGCTGGCCGTATGTCACGAAAAAAATGGTTTCCCGTTACATTCCATTTTATTTCAATTTTGTATTCTTGACAGAATTGCACTCTCTCGTTTCGTTCGCCCAATGCATAGTTTCCTTTGACATTAATCGCTTTATCATTTCCAACTTTTGCGTTGAAATCACCATGGATAATTGTGATTACCTATCATTTTAAGTAATTTCTCTATGTCGCTATAAAACTCTGAAACTTCGTTGTTATTTGCATCACACGTGGGTGCATAAACTTGTATAATATTAATGTTAAGTGGTTTTCCCATTATTTTTACTAGCATTAATTAATCTGTGACACATTTTGCTACGTTTCATAAAGACTTCTGACGTTCCAAGTTCCGATGTTGAATTTTTTATTCGTTTTACCTCCGGGGATTCCTACACTGAACGGAAAAGCATCTTCACAGGGATGAAAATGTTCATCACCCCAACAACTTGTGTCATCGAAAGTGAGCTAACGTACAGTTTTATTCACGCTAAGAAAATGTGTTCATCGACTGCAAATTCTTCGTCACTGCGATGAAAGTATTGTTGCTGCTGCAATGGATATTATTCATTATTCCAACTGATTTGTTTCGTTGCTGCAATGAATTTGTTTCGTTGCTACAATGAATTTGTTTCATTGTTGCAATGAATGAGTATCGTTCTTGCAACAAATTTATTTCTTTGTTGCAATGAATTTGTTTCAATACAGCAATGAAGTTGCTTCAGATAAATCAAATATCAGTAGTTTAAATTTCATGTGCTTACTTTTTTTTAATGTTTAACCCAGTTTTATACAAAATTGAAATAAAATAAAATTGTTGCAGCAACGAAATGAGAAATTGTCAAAGAAATCATCTATGCAATGTTTCGTTACAGCGACTACAAAATTGTCTGATATACGAGACTCTTCATTGTAACAACATAAAAACATTAACGAAAATGATTCATCCATGCGACATAGCGTTATTCTTTCAGTGTAGCACCCTCTTTTGGCCGGACACTGAGGGCCATGTACTATGTGTTGTAATGTGCATATTGTTAGATTTTCGAGGGATGTTTCTTCAGTAGTTTCCCGTTGCCTTCTTAAGGGTTTATAGTTTTAGCTGCACCTTTGGAGTACAAACGCTGTTTGCAGCCGCCCAATATGGGATCAGACGCTGCAGTAGTGGGTCCAGATTATTCGCCTTAGTTGAAATATAACCATTACTTCGGCACCGTTGATTTCCCACGTTGCGGATTGTGTTTACCATCGACGTTACCGGCAAGGGTGCCCCTAGTAGTAGCTACGCTACTGCCGGCATCGTTCTCAGGATCTTCACTCTTACTGGATCTTCCCATCGCGTTCAGATTACAATCCATCGACTGAGGATTAAGAGTAACTATTCAGCAGATTTAGACCGGAATTGAATGATCATGAATCCTGATCTGTATATTTCAAAGGAAATCGGAAAAAAAAATATTATATAAAATATACAAACAACTTTGACATGTGCTGGTACGATGAAACATAAAAAAGGGAAGTCAGCTGGGCGAATGCCACTACCTGGGGGATTCCGTGCCTCAGTTGATCAACCTTAAACTTGAAAAAACATGCAGAATAAGTATGTAGGTTTGCCGAATGCATTTTTCACATTCTTGCACAGGGGGATTCCGTGCCACAGCTGATCAACCGTAAACTTGGAAAAACATTCAGAATAAAGTAAAAAAGAGAAATAGCGATACATCTGGAAGCATGTAGGGTTGCTGAATGAGTTTTTCACACACTTGCCCAGGGGGTTCTATGCCACAGCTGATCTACCTTAGGGTTGGGAAATCATGCAGGATAAAGTCAGAAAGAGAAAAAGCGATAGATGACTGAAAATGTGTAGGGTTGCTTAATGCGGCTTTCACACATTTGCCTTTGTGTATTGAACCAAAAGTACAAAACTCATCAACTGAGAGTATTTTTGTGAAAATTAAATCGAGAAAAAAATGGATAACAAGTGAAATAAAGCAATATGTAATGAAGTGTTAGAGTAAAATTATTTATAGAGATTCCAATTAAAACACAAATACATTAAAATTAAGATTTTTCTCATTCTGCATGGGTTGCCAAGTCTGTATAACTCTTGCTTTAACTTTTCCAGTGACTTTTCTTGGTTTCTGGTCCAAGAAAAACAACTGTTGCAGACTCTATGTATATATTACTCTATGCACTTGCCTTTGTGCATTGAACCAAAAGTACAAAACTCATCAACTGAGTGTATTTTTGTGATAATTAAACCGGGGAAAAAAGGAAAACGAATGAAATAAAGCAAAATGTAACGATTCCTGCTCTGACCACCCTAAATTTCTTTCGGCGGCGGTCACCTCGCATAGTGACGGCGACACTATCGAGTATTTAGCCATGAAAAAGCTTCTCAAAAATACCTTTCGGAATCGGTGTAAAAACTGTAGGTCCCAATCAGTGAGTATAAAACTAGAAAGCGCACAGTTCACTGGTTGTGAGAAGCTCTCCCCAATTCCTTCGTGGATTGTAATGGGAAACCATTTTTAATGAAGTGTTAGAGTAACATTATTTATAGAGATTGCAATTACAACAAATTTATTAAATTACGATTTTTCTCATTCTACATGGGTTGGGTAGGCTGTATAACTCTATGCTCCAAAATTTCCAGTTACTTATCTTGGTTTCCGGTCCATTTGCAAAAATTATAGCATCTTACCACAGGGTGACAACTTTTGCGCCACCTCTAAAAGAATCGCTCTACTCAAGAGTGCTCTACTTACGGGTCTGCAATCAGGTTTCGTAAACTACTGCTCCTTCTATGTGAATAGGACAGCCATCTGCGAGAAAGTTTTACTTCCGATCAAAAAAATGTGTCTCACGATTCTTTCGAACCGAAGGAAATTATTTATTTGTAACCTTTTTACATCAAACTCGGATTGATTAAACCGTTTGTGAAAGCAATGGACAACATGCTACAATTAAGGAAGGAAGGAGTACAACTTTCCCAAGATTCGACGTTTATTTAACTCGTGAATTAAAAAAGAAAATGGAACGTGGCTTTCATTCCAAAACGAAAACCATGTCTAGCTTTTCATCATTTGCGATTTAATAGCCATTATATAAATTTCAACTGAAGTCTCTTAAATTTCAATGGATTTTTTTAAATTTTGAATTATAATCTTTGATTTGCAATAAATACATTTCAATTTATAACTGGTATTGTCAAATTGCAATTAATGATGTATTTCAATTGATTTATATCTAATTACGTATAATATATTAAATTTTCAATTGATTTATTCCTAAATTCATAAAAGAATATTGAAATTTCATTTGAATTTCATGTAAAATATTGAATTTTCAGTTGGTTTAAAATTTCAGTTGGTTTAAAATTTCGAATTTCAATTGACAAATTTTGAATTTTAAATACAACTTTTGTATTTCAATTAATTTTGATTGAAAAGGATGGAGTACGAATTTATGTTTTTAGTTATTGTTTTCATGACCAACTTTATGTTATTTTTACAGGTTAATGAACCATTTTTTAACCAACCACTTTACACTTTGAAAAATGTTTCTGACCAAGTTACCAGTACTATCAAATCACCTCATACATTTGTAATAATTTATAGTTCGGTGAAATTTAAATTTTATTTTTTAGGTTTAATGACAAAAATAAATCCGTAAGGACTTCGTTTAAGGGTCCTTTAACAACTGATTACGATTTTTTTAAAATTTTGGGACAATACTTTAAAAGTAGCATCTCCAAGGCTATGAGGCTAAATATCATTCCAAGGAAAATTTTCAAAATTAACCGCTTTTATTAATTTTTAATTTATGGCACAAAATTTTATCAAATTTCTAACATATCTTCATATGTATTTGTTTCACACACCCACACACACACACACTTACATGTAACAACTGTTATTTAACACACTAACAATCGGATCAAACACACGCTTCCACAAATGCAAACTAAAACAGAGATCGCCTGACACAGATCAGGAAAGTCCTCATGGTGGAGGGTTTCGCGACAGAGCACCTATACCACCTAGTGCTTCAACACATTCCATGAAGGTAAGTATTGGCCAATTGTTGACGTTTCCTGTTAGCTATTTCGTTTTTCTAACTTTTAATCTTTCTCTCTTCTCTCTTATGAATATATGCTATATATTGATTGTTTCCTTTTGTAATTTTTTCAAAAGGAATATTATCAGTCAGATCGTCCTTCATATCCAGCACACTATCGCCACAGCCAGTCGGACCTAACGGTATGGGATGAACATCAACACCAACAGCAGCAGAACAACAATCACAATCCGTATGGTAGTACGGCGGCTTTGCACAACATGGGCGCCAGACGCAGTGCTGGTCCTGAAAGAACTGAGCCCGTAGATCGTTATGCCTACAGAAATGGCCGAGAGAATGGTGCAGATTGGGAAGATGAAAGACCACGACCAAGGTAAGGTTTTCAATTATAAATTCATTTTAATATATTGTAATGCATCTGTGGAATTTTAGACGACCAGATGGACGTTTCGCTGACTCAGCGAGCACAGTATCAACGGCTGTATTGAATCATTATTCAGGATATCATCGGAGACCTATAAACAGAGTAAGTGAATTTGGGGAATTTTATATCAATTTTGTTTCCTAAATAAGTATTTCAATCGCATAATATTTGTCAAATAAACAGATTGACTGCAAATTCAGAAATGAGAATTGAATTTTCAATTAAAATTTAGAAATTTAAAAATTTTACTTAAATTTGAAAATTCATCTATTGAAATTTGAAAATTTTGCACCCTCACTACACAAGAGTCACATCTCGAAATTTGCTTGTTTTTGTTTGTTTTGCTTACAATCAGTAACCAAGGATCATTTCTATCCGTTGTAAAATATGCCGTCCTTTTCTCTTCCCTTTCGTCGAAGAAACTACCATAAGAATATGAATATTATTGAGTATTTTCATACATATTGTAAGTGTGTGAAGATAAATTTATCCGATAAATTTATTTATCGAAGACACAAACCACTTTGTGATATTTTCTGTTAAATCATTATTTCTGTCAAAGACATCGGTCGGTTCCTAAAGTTGACTATAACTCCGATTTGAAATGGAATCGGGATTTATTTGGGATGGGAATGTTATTGCCTCCCATGGCGTTAATTTCGGATATACAGGCAGTTCATTCACTTTTATCAGTAGTACCCAATATTAGCACTGGAAATCATAATTTCCATCAATGACATGGGCCACTTCATAGATTGGGCTATATCTCCGACCTGAAATGGAATCAGGATATATATAGGCTGCGTTGTGCTTCTACGGTAGTAGGCGGTTAGACATTAGAAGTTCATTTACCTTTGTCATGGCCACCTAGGTTAGATTAAAAAGACCTAGGTCAGTTTTTTGCAAGAAGAAAAAAAATTTGTTTCTATCGGGTGTTTTTTTTAGGGGTATAGAACTTCGAATTGAAATAAAACACAAGAAAATCGTTTTAATGTCCATCAATTTGGCTTTATTGGAAGGATAATTTTATGCCATTAATGTTTAAATATGATTTCGGGCATGTGGCCGCCGCGGCTGGCTCGAATAAAGCCAATTCTACAGGTCCAATTTTCAACCACTTTTTCGAGCACATGGGGCCGTATGTCGGTAATAACGCCACGAATGTTGGCTTCCAATTCCCCTAACGTTTCTGGTTTGTTGGCGTAGACGAGCGACTTCACATATCCCCAAAGAAAATAATCCAATGGTGTCAAATCACACGATTTTGGTGGCCAATTGACAGGTCCATTCCGCGAAATTATGCGCTCATCGAATGTTTCCTTCAATAAATCGATTGTGACGTGCGCTGAGTGGCATGTAGCGCCGTCTTGTTGGAACCACAACTCATCCACATTCATGCCATCCAATTCGGGAACAAAATAGTCGGTTATCATGGCTCTATACCGGTCTCCATTAACGGTAACTGCCTCTCCAGCATTATTTCGGAAGAAGTATGGCCCAATGACTCCACCAGCCCATAGAGCACACCAAACAGTCAGTTTTTGTGGATGTAATGGCGTCTCAAGGGTCTCATGTGGATTCTCTTCACTCCAAATGCGGCAATTTTGCTTGTTGACGTAGCCATTCAACCAAAAATGAGCCTCATCACTGAACAAAATTTTGCGATGAAAATGGACGGAGCTTGCGGTAAACTTCGCGAACTGAACCATTAATAAATTTGAACGATTTGCAAGCGTTGTTCTTTTGTCAACCTGTTCATGATGAAATGGCAAACCAAACTGAACATAAATGACATTAGAGTTGCCAGATTTGACCACAAAATGCGAGTTTTATCTCTATTCGAAAAACAAACCTCTAAAAAAAACACCCGATATATAAAGCTAATTATATGCTGTATTCATCATAAACGGTTTCAAAAACGTTTATTGGCTGTTTTATCTGCATAAAACTTATTTTTTTTCGCAAAAAAGTCAGATATCAGAAATTTTGCATAAGTGTTTTGTGTCTTCGATAAATAAATTTATCGGATAAATTTATCTTCACACACTTACATATTTTTATTGAAACATGATCAGTTTCTTGCCTCTACAGGAAATTTTTAAATTTTGAGTTGCATAAATTCGATTAAATTCCATTCAATTTAATTTAATTTTGCTTAATTTAATTGAACTTAATTAATTATAAATTAAATTCAATTCAATTCAATTCAGTTCAATTCAATTCAATTCAATTCAATTAAATTTAATTGAATTCAATTCAATTCAATTCAATTCAATTCAATTCAATTCAATTCAATTCAATTCAATTCAATTCAATTCAATTCAATTCAATTCAATTCAATTCAATTCAATTCAATTTAATTCAATTCAATTCAATTCAATTCAATTCAATTCAATTCAATTCAGTTCAATTCAATTCAATTCAATTCAATTCAATTCAATTCAATTCAATTCAATTCAATTCAATTCAATTCAATTTAATTTAATTTAATTCAATTCAATTCAATTCAATTCAATTCAATTCAATTCAATTCAATTCAATTCAATTCAATTCAATTCAATTCAATTCAATTCAATTCAATTCAATTCAATTCAATTCAATTCAATTCAATTCAATTCAATTCAATTCAATTCAATTCAATTCAATTCAATTCAATTCAATTCAATTCAATTCAATTCAATTCAATTCAATTCAATTCAATTCAATTCAATTCAATTCAATTCAATTCAATTCAATTCAATTCAATTCAATTCAATTCAATTCAATTCAATTCAATTCAATTCAATTCAATTCAATTCAATTCAATTCAATTCAATTCAATTCAATTCAATTCAATTCAATTCAATTCAATTCAATTCAATTCAATTCAATTCAATTCAATTCAATTCAATTCAATTCAATTCAATTCAATTCAATTCAGTTCAGTTCAGTTCAATTCAGTTCAGTTCAGTTCAGTTCAGTTCAATTCAATTCAATTCAATTCAATTCAATTCAATTCAATTCAATTCAGTTCAATTCAATTCAATTCAATTCAATTCAATTCAACTCAATTTAATTCAATTCAATTCAATTCAATTCAATTCAATTCAATTCAATTCAATTCAGTTTAGTACAATTCAAATCAACTTAATTCAATTCAATTCAATGCAATCCAAAAGCAAATATAATAAAACAACAACAATAGGCATTTTGTATTTGTTTGGAGAGGCGAAGCTGCGTAGTTCAACACAAATGTGTACCAATAATAAAATTATAAATTAAATAGCAAAATTAAATCAGCTGTTTTAATAATACAACTTGGATAATTGAATCCAACTGATATTTTAAAGTCTTCAATTGAAGTTTAGAATTCATAAATTGGAATGTAAAAGCCATCAATTGAAACTCGAAATTCATCAATTGAAATTTTAGAAATATCAATAAAAATTACGTATGAGATATCATTTAAATTATACACGCTGAAAAATAACGGCTCCAGCATCATATTGTGTTTGCAGCAATTTTCAACAAACAAAGCCACATTTGGGTCACAAATCCATATATTAAAGTCCATTAATCATTGTGCTCCAAACATGTTATATTGAATAGCAAACACAATGTCTTTGGACACAAGTATACTATATTTGCGACAAGTTACAAACACGTTATATTTGCATTCAAACAACAACAAAAGGCAAATTGAAAAATCAAATCAATTAAAAAAGGGTATTATGATGCAGTTTGTAGGTTACAAAAGTATAAGACATATACTTTATATACCGATTGACTCAAAATCTCTTTCTAAATCGATGTAGTATTCGAATAGATTTCGCAGGAATTTGGTATTTAGCCTTTGATTGGGCGAACCACGAACCTTATTGATTGTTGGATATTGGATTGGCTAGAAAGTAATTTCGGTTTTTTTAATTTTCAATTATTTAATTTAATCTATAAGTATAATTTAGATGCCATTTTGTTCAATGACCTTCTGCCATAGTTCAGGCAACTTTTAGATCCGAGATTCATAGAATGACTGGTCCGTCCTACAAATAAACTCGAATAACAACTCGATGCGATTCAAATAAACAAAAATTTTAAAAATTAAATTCCCTCGAGATTTTATTTTTTGTAAATTTTAAGTGAAAGTTTTACATTAAGAAAAATTTTTACTTTCTCTGGGTTTTGTGAAGAATAACTACAACATTTCCAATTGAATTTCAAAGATATCACTTTAATTTTGAAAAATATCAATTGAAATTTTAAAACTGTATTTGAAATTTAAAATACATCAATTGGAATTTAAAATTTCTATTTGAAATTTGAAATACAATAATCGAAGTTTAAAAAACATCAATTGAAATTTAAAAGGATCAGTTGCAATTTAAAAAACATCATAGAAATTCAGCTGAAATTTACAAATTATTTACCGATTTTGTGTATTAGATTTTTAAATTTCAACTGATATCTTTTAAATTTCAATTGATGTGTTTTAAATTTCAATTAATGTTTTTAAAAATTCGATTTATGTATTGCAAATTTCAGTTAATGGGTTTTAAATTTTAATTGATATCTTTAAAATATCAATTGATATATTTTATGTATCAATTGATGTCTTTTAAATTTGAATTGATTTTCAAATTTCAATTGATGTATTTTAAAACTCTAATGCAATTTTTAAATTCCAATTGTTTTGTTTAAAATTTCAAATGGGATTTGGTGCAGTTGTATGGTACAGCAAACCTAGTTTGAACTACACAATTTGCAATTGAAATTTAAAGAATATCAATTTAATTTGAATAAAATCAATTGAAATTTGAAAATTATATTTGAAATTTAAAATGCAGCAATTGGAGTTTATAATTTCTATTTGAACTTTGAAATACATCAATCGAAGTTTGAAAATCAACAATTGAAATTTAAAAGGCGTCAATAGGAATTTAAAAACATCAATGGAAATTTAGAATTCGTCAATTGAAATTTAAAAATTATTATTTACAGAAATTATTTAGAATAGACGTCCTTTAAATTTGAAATGATGTCATTTAAATTTCAATTGATGTTTTTCAAATTTCAAATAGAATTTTTGAATTTCAATTGATTTTTTTTTAAATTTTGGTTGGGAATGATGTAGTTGTATGGTACAGAAAAACTAGTAATTTTAACTACACCATTTCTAATTAAAATTTAAAAAATATCAATTTAATTTTGAAAAATATTATATTATTTTTGATAATATAATTTGAAATTGATAATTGATATTTAAGAAAGCGATTGAAATTTAAAAGATATCAATTGTAATTTAAAAGACATCAAATGAAATTGAAATTTAAAAATTATTTACGATTTTATGTATTAGTTTTTTAAGTTTCAATCGATGTCTTTTAAATTTCCATTGATGTCTTTTAAATTTCAATTGATGTGTTTTACATTTTATTTTATGTCTTTTAAATTTTAATTGATGTGTTGTAAATTACAATTGGTTTATTTGAAATTTCAAATATAATTTTTAAATTTCAATGGATGTAATTTAAATTTCAAACAAAGTTTTTACATTCAATTAATTTTTTAAAATTTAAATTGGAAATGATATAGTATTTGTTAATATTAGTGTATTTAATTTAACCATTCCGTTTTATAAAACGTAAATAAAGGGTGTCTCAGTAAGAATGCACAGACATGTTCCGATTAAGTGTGGAAGAAAATATCCGTCAAATGGCCTCCACGGCTAGATGACAGGCCATTACTCTTTTCATGGAATTTTCCATGACTTTTTCACAGAGATGTGGCTGTATCTCACCGATGAAGCGTTGGATCTCGGATTTGAGCTCAGGAATTTTTTTTCACAAAACCCCAAAGCAATAAATCGTACGGCGTTAAATCGCATGATCTTGGTGGCCAGTTGACATCAGAATTTCTTGAAATAATTTGTTCTGGAAATCGTTGCTGCAATAAATCAATTGTGTCATGCGCAGTGTGGCAGGTGGCACCGTGTTGCTGAAACCACATGTCGTCCAGATCCATGCCGTCCTGTTGAGACCACAATAACTCCGTTATCATGTTCCTGTAACGAATGCCGTTCACAGTCACTGCAATTTCGGTCTCATCTTGAAAAGTGTAGGGCCCAATCACTCCACCTGACCAAAATCCGCACCAGACAGTTGCTCGTTGTGGGTGCATTTATTTTTTATGGATTGCATGAGGATTTTCTGAGCCCCAAATTCGACAAATTTTTATATTCACGAAGCCATTCAGATAGATGGAAATGTGTTTCATCGGAGACGATGACTTTTTTTTTTGAAAAATTGGGATTGAGTTCATTTTGCTCCATATCCATTGAACGAATTGCCTGCGCTTTCTATGGTCTGCTTGTTTGAGCTCCGGAGTAAGCTGAATTTCAAACGCATGAAGCTGAATTCGCTGCGTAGTGCTTTATGAAATTTTAAGTTGCTGAGAACGTTGCCGATTTGATGTTTTCGGGTTTTCGGCGACACTCTCGTTTACAGCAGCAATGTTTTCAAGAGACCGACCGGTACGTTGACGTACTGGAGACTTACTGTCCATAACCAACCCAGTTTCTTCAAATTTGTTGACCTGTCTTGGAATGGTCTTCGAAGTTTGCGAGCGGTCTCAGCATAACTTTCCAAATTTTTGTAATAGTTTTCACAATTATAACGCGTTGTTCTTTCGTACAGCGCTCCCAGTTGCCATTTGCACAAAACAAAAATGACACTAAATTTAAAAAGTGAAATTTTACTGAGACACCCTTTACACACGGTGAGTGAATTAGCGGGTAACGCCAACGTAAGAGTCCAAACAGAACCAGGTACGCATCAGAGTCTAAACATAATCAAACACGCTACAGACGTCGATGTTTTTTGTACATAGGTTTTTTATGGCAGGGAAAAATCGTCACGAAAATCCGCTGCGGCTGACGACTCGCCGCTGGAATAGAATCTTTTCTAATTTCTTGGCGGCGCTCTCACGAAATCTCTCAATTGAGAGAATGAAGTTGCCACATGTTCATGAAAATCAGAAGATAAACCAACACATACATACGATGGTGCATGTGAATGCAAAAGAAAATTAAAGAAAAGGGTTCAAAATAATTTATTGTTAATCACAATACAATAAAAGTGAATACATTTTTAAATGCAGTAAAAACAATTTAATTCCTATTCAACTATAATATTATTTTTACAAACTTTCAAACAATTCCAAAAAAGATCCGCAAATATATACGGCGCAGAGAGAAAAAAACACTGAGTAATACTATAAGAGTGTGCACTAGTTGATTTTTGTACTAACGAGTTCCGAGACCTACGAGGAAAACATATAGAGAATGAAAGCAATCTTTAATTTTAACAATTTTGGTGTTAATTGTGATCTACACAAATATCTTTACTCTAACACTTCATTACATTTTGATTTTTTTCACTGAATATCCCTTTTTTTAATCAATTTAGTTGGCAAAATTGACTCCCAGTTGATGTGTTTTGTACTTTTGGTTTGACACTCGGCAGCAGAAATTTGAAAATCACACCACGCAACCCAGTCCCTATCAACGAGTCTTCTTTGATAGCACATTCTCTATTTGTTCTCCAAGTACTAACTTGAACAGCTGTATCATCGGTACCCCTTGGAAAAAAATCAACCGAAGTCGCCAGACGCTCTTTCTTCCATTTCGTTTAGACGCTAGAGATTTTTTTCGACGTCATCTGAAGCGTGTCTGGTTCTGTTTGGACTCTTCAGACGACGACGAAAAACATCCCCAGTAGGGGGATTCTATGCCACAGCTGATCAACCTTAGAGTTGGGAAAACATGCCGAATAAAGTAAAGAAGAGAAATAGCGATAGATGACTGGAAGTGTGTAGGGATGCTTTGCTTGCTTTTCTCTCACATTTGTGTTTGTGCATTGAACCAAAAGTACAAAACTCATCAACTGAGAATATTTTTGTGATAATTAAATTGAGGAAAAAAGGGATAACAAGTGAAATAAAGCAAAATGTAATGAAGTATTAGAGTAAAACTGTTTATAGAGATTGCAATTGAAACACAAATTTATTAAAATTAAGATTTTTCTCATTCTGTGTGGGTTGCCAAGTTTGTATAACTCTGGGCTCTCATTCTGTGTGGGTTGCCAAGTTTGTATAACTCTGGGCTCCATTTCCAGTGACTTTTCTTGGTTTCCGGTCCAAGAAAAACAGATGTTGCGAACTCTTATGGCCAGTTTTTCAAAACGAGTTTAAACCGTGGATTACTAAAACTGAGATTAGATTTAATCTTAGTTTAAGTGTCCATTCTGTTTTTCAGTGCACAGTTAAATACATCACAATTTTTTTACTCTGTCATGGCAACCTTGCGCAAATGACAAATATATCAACAGTTGTTTGTTGTTATTTGTCTTTTTTTTTGTTTTTTGTTTTGGTAATTGTTCTATGTGGTTGCAGCTTCTTTTCTTCAATTGGTGTAATAAAATATAACTTTGTGTTACCAGTTTGTTTTGTGTTTTATAAATATATGGCCCAATCAATTCAAGAACTGCATATGCAGATGCTTTTGTTAGACGGAATCTTACATAGAAGTCATTATCGCCAAACAAATTGAAGTGATTTGTCCGGGTCATTATTGTGCGTTGTTTTCTTGTAACCTCATAACAAAATTCTTCGCACATTTGTTGGTCACTTATGTCTTCTAGATCCGAGGAAAACTCATTTTCAAAACTCCAAAAAATATCAACAAAATGTTTTATTGTTTAAATAAATAAATAAATGGTTTCCCATTACATCCCATGAAGGGACCGGGGAGAACTTCTCACAATCACTGAGCTGTGCGCTTTCCAGTTTTCACTCACTGATTTTTGAGTTTTATTGTTTACATACACAAAATTCTTCTTCTTGTTTTTCATTGCTACTGTCAAAAGCCAACACAATCTATACTTAGTTTAACTCGCACAAATTGCAGAGCTAAACGTAGTTTTACCTTTGACTGAAAAAATGAAGATCTGATTTAAACGTAGTTTAACTTATATCTGAAGATGATCTCCGACTGAAAAACTGGCCATTAGTATATTACTCTATGATCCCCAGCGTCTAAACGAAATGGGTGGAAAGCGTCTGGCGACTTCAGTTTATTTTTCTCTCTGCGTCATGTATAGCTGCGGTCCTTTTCTGAAATTTGTGTGAAAGTTTAGAAATAATATTATTGATGTGCAAAATTTAAATTGTTTTTACAGCTTTTAATAATTTTTCATTCACTTTTCATCATTTTCATCCCTTTTCTTTTGTTGGTTACTCTTATAATTCTTGTGAAAATGTGGCAACTCTATTCTCTCAATTGAGAGGATTTGTGAGAGCGCTGCCAAGAAATTAGAAAAGATTCTATTCTAGCGGCGTGTAGTCAGCCGCTGCGGATTTTCGTGGCGATTTTTCCCTCCCATAAGAAACCTATGTAAAAAAAACGTCGTCGTCTGTAGCGTATTTGATTATGATTGGACTCTTAACGTAGCGCTGACAAAATGGTAATTTATAATTCCCAACACGTTTGCGTTTCAAAGATATTATTCACTGAAAATTCTCGTCGTCAATTTGGGAAAATGTTTTTTAATTCAATTTGTAAACATAACGAATTTCTGAAAAGGGACGACTCCCGTATTAGTAGTCTCCTGACATTGGCTTTCAATCAATTTATAACTATTAACATTTCATTTTCTATTTTAGAGCTCCAATTTGTTATCGGCCACTTTGTGTTTGGTTAAAGAACTTGATTATCCCAGTCTGGAGGTTGTCGAACATGCAGTACGTTGCCGCATCGATGAGCTAGCAGCCGAATGATGATGAATAAGACGCATGTGCTCCTATTGATATGTTAAGCATGATGACCTTATGCTAATAACCATGATGGAGATCGTACGCAGCAAAGATATCCACCGGGAGGGATGTATTATTATGATACAACTATAATTCTTTCGAATATTTTATATATTTTTTTTACCTTTTCTATCACTTAGTTTAATGCATTGTTATATTGTTTTTGAATTTAATTCAAATTAACCAATTCATATGCGAATTCCCTAGAAAACAAAAAAAAAAACAAAATTATAAAACTATTGTTATTAATTTATTAATATCATTATGATTAGTAGATGTTTTTGATTATTTATCAATAAACTTAACAACAAAGGCATGTTAGGTAGAATAAACTGAAACCCTTAAAAAACAAAATAATAATAATAATAAGAAGAAGATGACGACGAATAAAACCCAGCAAAAAAGACAAATATATTGCTTTAACAAATTACAATGTACTTACATACATACAGACATACATGCATATAGTTTAAATTAAGAAACAAACAAACAAAACCCCAAAAATATTATCTATTTTTAATTACTTTTTTATATACATACAAACAAACAAAGAAACATACAACATAATATACATACATAACATAGCAATAATTACTTATCTGTATAAACATTATACGATAATTACAATTTAGAAGAGATTAACTTGTGAAAAATCATAACAAATCACATGATGAACCAACCAACCAACGGCTTGCCAATTATGAAACAAAAGAACAAACAACTTCAAATACCTACTAAATAATTTACTCATATATTTTGTATGTAAAACGAAAACAAATTTGAATATAACTAAACTGTAACCGAGGAATACGGGGGCTTTTGCAATAACATCAACTTTTATATTTCTGTTCTTTTTTTTTTTGTTAACCAAACTTCTATGTCATGTCTCTTTTTAAAAAACAAAAAAAAAAAATAATAACGTACAAATTCCTCATAATATGTTGTGTTACTTATGTATATTTATAATTAAAACTCAATATTAATTTGAAATAAAACATTGCACAATTTCGAGGAATTATTATTATGGCAAACATTGAACAGAGACAATGCGGAGTTATAGTGAAGACATCTGTGATCGATGAAATTACAATCTCCAATACCTTTTGATCTAAAGAAACGCGTAATCTTTATAAAATTTTAAATTTTTTACACATACATTTTATTGTATTTGATTTTGTTAAGCAATTTATGATTTAAAATCATTTCAAATTCCTACACACGATCACGAATGTACGAATATGACTTCAGTTTACAAGGCTTGTAAATGTAAATACTCGTATATACATAGGATAGTTTCAATTTGTCTTATATTCTCCTTAAACGTCCAATAAAACGAAAAAAAAAACAACAACAGCAACTTACAACCAACACTAAATTGTGCATTTTAATTATGTTTTCAATTTTATTTCGCAGGATAACAAACAGGGTGGTCGAAATACGAGAATATTTTGCAAAACATCTTCTTTTAAAAACTATATCTCTATTTATAGAGATATAGATGGTCTTGAGCTTGAATAATGTAATAAAAAGTACCAATAAAAAAAGGCAGAATAAATAAAAAAATCATCGCAGTATATTTTTAAAAATTATTTAAAATGAATTAAACTTAATTTTGCCTCTTTTGTTTTCATTAGATAAAAATCCTTTCTGGTCATCCTTGTTGCCTACGCAGACAGGTATATTATGGCTTTGTTAGAAATAACAAATATTCCCATTGACACGATTTCATTCAAGTGGCTGCCGCGCCTGGTTAGCAGTAGCTCTTCCTGTCAGACCAATTTTCCAAAACTTTGATATTAATATAGGATGCAACGTGTAGAATCGTTTAAATATGATAGGACCTTACCAGTCCTACTTAGATCAGAACTGATCGATAACTATATAATTAGGTCTATACCCGTTCCAATTAAAATTCAAAATATTTCAATTTATTTATTTCATCAGCTACAAACAGCCAGGACATAAAATAATGTATTATACAGGGTGATTCAGGAAGTTCCGGACAAATTTCTCCAGCGTATTCCTTGGCTCATTTCATGAAGAAAATGCAAGGGTGCGAAATGTCAGCGGGTTCAAAATTTTCGGATTGGTGGTCGGAGGGTAGTAGGGTAAAGTTGCTAACTTCTGAGCCACTGCGACAATGCGAGAACGCATGAGGAAAAGAAGAACATGGTGCGAAAAAAAATCTTGTTGGAATTATAGGCCTTTCAGTGATGTTGATACTTAGGGATCTTCGATCGATACTAATTCGCAAATGTGAATTGCAGAATTGAGTTTGTAACGGGGTTTTCAACAGAGAAGCTAAAAAGTAAATCGATAGGGACAGCAAACGACGCCATATTTTTTCCCGCTCTTTTGACATTTCTCTTCAGTAAGGTTTGCTATTTGATCATAGAAAGATATACGAGCCAACAACGAGTCGAAATTGTTAAAATTTACTACCGAAATTTGGAGTCAGTGGCCTCAACTTTAACAGCGCTACGTCCAATTTATGGTCGGCTCATTTCTGGCTGAATGGCTTCGTCAATAAGCAAATAAGCGTCAATAAGGTTTATATGATAACCGAATATTTTTGGCCCCAATTGGATAATATGGACTTGGAGGACATGTGGTTCCAACAGGACCGCGCCACAAGCCACACAGCGAATGCCACAATCAATTTATTGGAACCCAAGTTTGGTGAACGTGTTATCTCACGAAATGGCACAGTCGATTGGCCGCCTCGGTCGTGCGATTTGACGCCGTTAGATTATTTCCTGTGGGGCTACGTCAAGTCTATGGTCTATGCCAACAAGCCAGCGACGATTGATGAACTTCGTACGAATATCGAACGTGAAATTGCAGCAGTATCGGCCGATTTATGCTTGAAAACCGTCGAAAATTGGGTTCAGCGTCTGGACTTCTGCACAGGGACCGTAACAGTTACGACTTTTTTCAAAAAATAAAAGTTAAAATTTAAGTTTTATTTTTTAAGTCAAAAATAAAAGTTAAAATTTGACTTTTATTTTTTAAGTCAGAAGCAAAAAAATTGATTATGCCATAATAATAACAATGTAATGGAAATATAAGAAAATTAAAAAAAAATTTAAAGCCAGCGGCAACACTGATGACAAAATTGTTTTACCGTTATTTATACGGTTGTTATTGTTATTGTTATATCATAATTATCAACTCTTCTTTGCCTTTGCTTTGCATATCGGTAAACAGTTCATTTTAATGTAGTTGACAAATATTTGACAATGTGATTTTTTTAACTCATTAATTAATTTTTATTGATAAATCAGTGAAACATGGGTCGTAAACGGAATATTTTAATCCGCGAATATTACATTGAGAGTGGTGGAGAAACTATGTGTAAAATATGTAAGAAAGTCATCAATGCTGGAAGCTTAACCAATTTAAAAAGACATTTGCAAAACTGCCATGCAGACATGTATACGGACTACGAAAAATTGAGCAAACTTTCAAACAAGGATTTAAGTAATGATGATTATCGCATTGAATTTACATTGGAAATGTCCAGAAAGTAGGTCGTAGATGCTTGCATTGATATGATCACCACCGAAGCACGGCCTCTGAAATTTTTTGATTCTAAGGCTTTCAAGACTTTAACAAATCCAATTTTTAATGGTTTAAAAATGGAACCAATAACTTCAAGAAATGCTACGGACTTTATTACCGAGAAATGTGATCAAATAAAACAGTGCATAAATAATAACTTAAAAGGAAAAATTGTTAGTTTGAAGTTGGACACGGCCACACGAAATGATCGGTCTATATTGGGAGTGAATGTTCAATTAATAGTAAATAAGAAGATCGTAATTTACACTTTGGCTATGGTTGAACTAAAGAAAAAACATACTGCTCAAAACCTGCAGGCAGAAATTGAGAATATTCTTAAAAACTTCCAGATCAACATTAAGCAAATATATTCAATTACGACAGACAATGGTAGAAATTTAGTAAACTGTGTGGAATTACTGTCGCAAAATGAGAGTGAAGACAGTCAAGATGACGAAAGTACGTTTAGCAATGCGGAAAAAATTACGGAAGGAATTGTGTACGAGAATGTTGTGTCAATAAAATGCGCTGCCCACACACTTCAATTGTCTGTAAAAGACTTCTTGTCTAACCAAAATCAAAGCTTGATTGGAAAAGCTCGAGAATTATCAAAGCTGTTAAGAACTGCTTCATTTCGGTAAACTATAACTCAATCGCGAAATATTAATGTTATTGCTTTATATATTTCACCTTCACAATTAAGAACTTAAAATTGCCGAAACCTCAATTGGACGTCCCAACACGTTGGAGCTCAACTTTTACAATGTTAAAGAGTGTCTTAAAATTGAAAGATTTTTGCCTAGATAACGAAGCTGTATCCAAAATTTTTATTTATTTATTATTTTTTATATACACTAGACTTGTCTTAATCCACTACCAACAACATCCAGTAGTGAGTCATTCCCATTTCATGAGGCAACAAACCAAAGCAGCTCCTCAAAATTACGAATTGGACTCTTAGACATGGAGCTATCAGATGCGTCGTCCGATGAAGACGATGGATGTTCCAAAGATTTCGTTCGCAAAGCATTCATAGAAATTGACTCATACTAGGAGAAGCGTATTGACGTTGATGTCGACCTTATGGAATATTGGGAAAACAAAAAATTTGTATATCCCCGTCTAAAGGACTTGGCATGTATTATTCATCAAGTACCTGCGACACAAGTTAGTGTAGAACGCGCGTTTTCAGCACTTAAGATTGTTCTCAGCGACTTGCGCTACAATTTGTCTGAACAGAACTTGGCTGCTATATTAATGTTGAAATTGAATTCTGAGTCATTGCAATGAAAGAGTGAACAATTTAATATTGAAATAAAGGAAATTAAATGTAATTTGTATTTTCACAGCAAAATATGCAAAACACCAACTCCTTAACTTTCTAATACAAATACAACATGTACTTATAATTCTAAAAATAAAAACTGTGTTAATATTTAATTAAAATTTTATTTAACTTTTTTAACATCTGCTTTCAATAGGAACAAAAGTCAAATTTTAACTTTTATTTCTGACTTAAAAAATAAAAGTCAAATTGTAACTTTAATTTTTGACTTAAAAAATAAAAGTTAAATTTTAACTTATATTTTTTACTTAAAACATAAGTCATATTTTAACTTTTATTTTTGACTTAAAAAATAAAAGTCATATTTTAACTTTTAGTTTTTACTTAAAATTTAACTTTTATTTTTGACTTAAAAAATAAAAGTCAAATTTTAACTTTTATTTTTGACCAAAAAAAATCGGTCAAAAAATAATTATTATAAAGTGACTTTTTCATAAAAGTCAAAAAAATTAAAGTCTTTTAACTTTATTATTCCTTAGCATAACAGCATCAATATGCTGTATTCAATATCTGATAGACAAATCATATCCACCTGACTTTTTGATTTAAAATTTTAAAAATAACTGTTATTTTCGGTCCCTGCTTCTGCAAGCGTGCCCGTGGTGGCCATGCAAAAGATATCGAGTTCCATACATAATGGCATCGAACGTACTTTCACAGGAATAAAGAATTTCATTGGTATCTAAAACCGGTTTAGTTTTATTTAAAAAAACTTTTGTTGAGCTCTTATTGAAAAACCCTATATATATACGATTGAAAAATCAACCGATGGTATCAATTCAGGCACAGTAATTAGGTATTATTTCCAACAAAAACTAACCATTTTTCTATTAGAAAAATGTTCATGACTTGTAAGCTTGTAGTATGAATTTCTCATACATTAACCAAAACTAACAAATATCGGTCAATAAAATTCAAATTTAAATTTAAAAAAAAAAACAAAAATATACAGCCTTATTACGAATGTCGTTCTCGTATTTCGACTACGACAGTTTTGTAAAAGATTAAAGACAAAGTTGGCGTGTTATCTTTAATCTTTTACAAAACTGTCGTAGTCGAAATACGAGAACGACATTCGTAATAAGGCTGATGATAGTTAAAGAGCGGAACAATAAAGAATTGTAAAATTAATAAATTAAGCATCTGCTGACAATAATAACAAATGGAAAAACAAAATAAAAAAACAATAACATGAAAATTGGAAAAAAAATAAAAAAAATGCATTAAACACAGGCGAAAATATTTGAACGCAGCAACAGGATTAGCGTGACCACAGGAACGCAGGAATATAAGGCGCAGAAGTTATATAAATCAACACAGGAACACGGGAATGCAGGAATAAACCGGAACAGCAGGAACAATACAAACAGGAAAGTTTAACGAGAAGCATGGCACCAGTGAAATCAGGAACGATAAATGGCAGCATCGACAGAAAAGTAGGTGTAACCCATGAATATGAAACAGGAAATTGGACGAAGGCATGGATGGCAAATTTTATTCAGGGACAAAAGTTTAAATAGGAGTGGTAGAATGTTATACGCCTCAGCAGCAGGTAAGGTAGATGGAGGTAGCTTGATGATAGAGCGGGAGAGCAGGAACAACCGGAACAGTAGGAACATCAGGAGCAGCAAAGTTCACAAGAAGCATGACACAAGTGAAATCAGGAACGATAATTGGCAGCATCGACGGAAAAGTAGGTGTAACCAATTAATACGAAACAGGAAATTGGACGTAGGCATGGATGGAAAATTTTAAACAGGAATACAAATTTAAATATGAGTGGTAGAATGTTATACGGCCCAGCAGCAGGTAAGGTAGGTAATATACATCCAATGATAATGGTTCTCAGTGGTTGTGCAATGTACAGACTGCATTGTACAGAAGTTACGTAATCTGGCAAATCTTAGCGTAACAAACATTATCGTAAAGAATCGAACATTTTATTGAGGCAATAGAATCAGTGATAGAAAACAAATAAAAGAATTTATTAAACATTTTACAGTTTGAATATCGGATTAAGCTCCTCATAATTACATTTAATCGCTGGTAAATTTAAAGGGACACAATTTCTAGAAACACGAAGTGTAACATTAAATTTAAGATTTGAAACTAAATAAGTTGAATTATTATACCCATTTATTAATTTTACCATGAAGCAGATATCAAGCATAGTTCTGCGACGTTCTAACGTAGGAAGATTAATAAGCGGAAGATTTTCTCGGTATTCCTACCAAGATTCCTTATGCTGGAGTTAATGTCGACGTCGTCAAATGTCAAAAAAAGTTGAATCGTATGAAATTGTATGAGAGCAGTTAATCTCAACGCCGTAAGAAATTCGACAGCGAAAAAGTTCAATCTGTTTTCAACATACTGCTGGAGTTAATGCCGACGTCGTTGACGGCGTCAAATGTCAAAAAAAAGTTGAATAGTATGAAATTGTATGAGAGCAGTTAATCTCAACGCCGTTAGAATGCAGTAGTACACAGCTGTGTTAACGTCGTCGAAGGCGTTGACATTAACAGCAAAATGAAATTTTACGCCGAACATCACAATTTCGGCGTTGAGAAGCCGTCAACGACGTCGACATTAACTCCAGCATTAGAGCAAAAAGTAAGAATTGTTTTTGTACAGATTCAATTCTATTAATATGACATCTGTAATAAGGACACCAAACTAACGAAACGTACACCAAAAATCGGTCTAACTAGACCCGTAAAAAGATGCTTTGACAGTTATGGGTCATCGAACTCCCTAGACCAACGTTTTATATATTCTAGTAAATTGGAAGAATTACTTATACAAGCATCTATGTGCAAATTAAAGTTAAGTTTGGTATCAAGAGTAATTCCTAAGATACAAAATGAATAAACATTTTCCAGAACACTATCACCAATTATGTATGACGTCTGTAGAACTGTTCCTCTATTAAATGAAATTTTCTTACATTTGTCCAAGTTAAGCAACATACGATGATGTACTTTAAATTTCAAATAGAATTGTTAAATTTCATTTGATTTGTACACTCTCACCAAAATCATTTAATTAGGGAAACATTTAACCCATAGACTGAGCCATTTTAGAACCTTAGGGCAATTTTCTCAATGTGTCTGCTTACTAAACGGTACTTTATTTTGATTTTCGTATACTCCGGTTAATTTAACAGGATGTTAGATGTTTGACGCTGGCAACTCTGATGAAATGTATGACCATAGTTGTCAGCACTGTAAGATATCAGTTGTTTACTTTATTATTGTTTTTGCTCAAAGCGTAATTTATTCAAATTATGGTGCTTCTCAGTTGCCGAGGAGCATTTACTTGTTGACCTGGTGGTAGAAGGCGTCAATTTTTGAAAACCATATACTTAAATCTTCTTCTATCTATATACATATATAAAAGAGGATGTATGTATGTATGAAAGGTATGGACTCCAAAACGGCCGTGCCGATTTTGATGAAATTTTCAGACAATATTCAGAATCATCTAGCGGGTGACATAGGCTATACAGCCAGGGTGAAAGTGGGCGGTGCCACGCCCCCTTTTCAAAAATCTCTCTGGCGGCTTTCTAATAGACCGATTGTTATGAAATTTTCACAATGTGGTACTGACGACCTGCTGATACTCCTTGGCTATACATGGTTGTGATTGGATAAAGGGGAGTGGCACCGCCCATACAACTTGAAATTTAAAATGGCTATATCTCATGAACTGTCAGAGATATGAAGATGAGATTTGGTATATATGTTGTTGGAACACTATGAATTACAGCCAGGGTGGAAGAGGGCAATGCCACGCCCCCTTCGAAAGAAATCGATATAACAGCCATAACTATAGTTTGAAACGTAATGGAACAACAAATTTTGTTCACCCTTTGACATTACAAAAACTTTGAAGGCAAAACGTAGTTTACCGGGTCCAGCTAGTATCATATAAAATGAAAACAAAACAGCTGTTTCCGATAAACTACCTGTTAATGTTATCGGCCGGTTAAATTTGAAGTATACATTGAGAAATTGAATTTTTGCTAACCGGTACTTTATCGTTACGATAAATGATAACCGGCCATTGAGAAAGTGGCCCTCAGCAACTTTGGACGAAATTCGTTTTAGAACTGTATAAGACGATTGAGCCGTATCCGTCTTTCTGTCTATTTGGCTGGCTGGCTGGCTGGTCAATACGATATCTGCCAATGCAATTTTGTCTGTGGCTATTGTTTGACCAAAATTAGTTTGGGATTGACAGTAGGTATTGTGACCACGTCCACATTTAGTACAACATCTAAGTTTCTTTTAAAATCTTTTTCAGGTTTATATTATTAGGTGCAACTCATATAACGGGTCCGCCATCTAACGTTTTTTTTTCAACTAGTGCTTATTTCGTGAATGGTAACACTTAGCTTATGTCTGATTTGACAGATAATTAGTTTCATCCTTCCGCTGAACGAATATGGTTGTGTATACGCTTGAACATCGCTGGGAAATATTGCGACATTACTTTGAAAATCATGGTAATGTTGCAGAAGGTGTGCGAAAATTGCGTACGGATTTTGGAAGAAGAGAAGCACCGTCAGCTCCGTATGTTCGTTATCTTGTGAAAAAAGTGAAAGAAACTGGCATCCTCATCGATAAACCAAAGCGGGAAAAGCCAAAAAATAGTGCGTACACCCGAGAATATTGCTGCTGTGGCAGAAAGTGTGCGTGAAGCGCCATCAACATCAATTCACCGTCGTTCTCAACAATTGAACATTTCGGAGATATCACTGAGACGAATTTTGCATAAAGACCTTGGTACGACGCCATACAAAGTCCAATTGGTTCAGGACTTGAAGTCAACTGACCATCCAATGCGTTTTCGCTTCGCTAAGTGGGCCTGCGATCGACTTACAGAAGATGCCGATTTTGCCAAAAAAATCATCTTTTCAGATGAAACTCATTTTGATCTTGGCGGGTATGTAAACAAGCAAAATTGTCGCATTTGGGGCACAGAAAACCCGCACGCATACATTGAAAAGCCGATGCACCCAAAACGAGTCACTGTTTGGTGCGGATTTTGGTCCAGAGGCATAATTGGGCAGTTTTTCTTCGAAAATGAGCAAGGACTGGCCTTACAGTCAATGGGCCATGTTGAACGAATTTTTGTTCACAAAAATTGAAGAGGAGGATATTGACAACATTTGGTTTCAACAGGACGGCGCTACGTGAAACACAGCCGAAGCTAAACTCGATGTTTTGCGCCCTGTTTTTGAAGATCGCATTATCAGTCGCAGACCTGATGTCGTTTGGCCACCGTTGGACTATTATTTGTGGGGTGCCCTCAAAGATAAGTGTTACGCCGACAAGCCAGAGACAGTTGACGCTTTAAAGGACAATAATCGTAAAGCCATTGGTGAAATACAGCTGCACACAATCGATAATGTGCTTAAAAATTGGATCGATCGTGTAGGCTACTGCATGGCCAGCCGAGGCAGCCATTTGAATGAAATTATTTTCCATTATTAACCGGAAGGATTGTACTTTCAAATAAAAAAAGGAATTTGAGAAAATATTCAGTAGTTTTTTTTATAGCATTTTCAAAAAAAAAAGTTATTTGGCGGACCCGTTATTAGAAATTAGTATGTAATATTTTACTTAACTGCCGGAAATTGGGGGTCCATTCTGGTATCTCCCATACAAAAACTGAGGGCCGTCCGGTTTGGCGATACGATAAATCACGTAAAACATTTCCGATCTTAATGATTTTACTTTAGGTGTTAGGCTTCATTTTGCCAAAGGCCAGTCAACTATTAAAACAATGGTGATTTTACCACACCCATTTTGGTACCTCCCATACAAGAAATGGGCAACTGTCCTACTAATTAATGCGCTATCTTCCCTAAACCACAGCCGATATTTATTTTCTCAAAAGCTACCTCGTAACAAACATATTTTCAACTTTGCCACGACCATTTTTCTACATCCCATACAAAAGTTGAGCGGTTCTCCGGTTAATCGATACGATACCATCCATAAACCGCAACGGATCTTAATTAGACTTGATACTGGACAATGTTTTGTCAAAAGCTACTTTGTAATTAAAAAGGGGCAACCTACACCCATTTTTGTACCTCCGATACAAAAAATCGGTAAATGTCCGATTGATTGATGCGATATCTCTTGTAAACCACAACCGATATTGATTAAATTTTTTGGTACTGATCCAATGCTTTGTCAAAAGCTACTTTGTAGCTCAAACTTGGCAACTTCGCCACCACCATTTTGATATCTCCAATAGTTAGGCGGGTTTCCGTGACAATTGTCACAAATCGGTATTCTGACACATTTTTGTGGTGGCAAAAGTATCAAAAACGGTTATCTGCCAAAGAGGAAGTAACAGCGCGTGACCTGGTTTGTTGGTCGGAAAGTTGATTCAAAAATATTTATAAATTGTACAAGTATATAAATTGTACAATAAAAGTATATACAGGAAAATATGAATAATATATTTTGTACCAAAACGACAAGAGCGCATAATTAAATGGAGGAGGACTTTTGTTACTTTGTGCTATGGAAATTGAGCAGAAAGAAGAAAGGACTTCCTTTTGTGTTAGAAAAATTGAAATAGCGCCAAATGTATTTCAAAATTTTGCACGTAAGTATCTCCGGTCTTTGAACGGATATCGATGAGTATTATACCTTAAAAAAGGTTAAGGTCTTGTCTATTATCGGAGCTTACCAAAAAATAAGTATAACAGGGAATTTTTTTGAAAAAAAAATTAATTTTTATCAGAAAAGTGAGGTTAAAAAATGGTTGTTCTAATTAGCTCCCCAATGGGTTAATAAAAATAAAGGTGTTTATGCACTAATTTATAGAATTTATAAAGACCTTTGTAATGATATCCATTTCAACCATATCGGAAATACCTGAGATATGAGCGATTATATAGTCAAGCTTTAAAGGCCTATATCTCATGAAGTGGGACCGATCACGGGAGAGAAACCACTTTTTGAACTCAGCGCAGAAGCTTTTGTCGGTGGTGAAATTTTGGTGTAGCACAGCAAGTTGGTGCTAAAGTAAATTTCTTCTTCTATTTGCCGCGGATGCCCAGGTGTATTCTTTCCACTTAGCATCTCTGGATGTTCCTTGAGGAAGGCAATATATCATTCCAGCTGTGTCTCTGCGGTGCGCTCAAATTACCTAAATATTAATGTATTAATTTTAATTCAATACAACATAAAATATATTAAATATTAACTTTTCATTTTTTGCCGCTTTCATTTTATGCAGAAGACCATATGTTTTTGTTTTGTTTTCTCTGCTTTTGACAACCTGTTACTGTGAGGTGAATTATTTGTTATGAGGTGAATTTTTCGTTGTCACCGTGTTGGCAGAATACCAGATAAAAATAATGGTAACAACTGTGTAACAATTTTGTGGTAACAATTTGATTGTTACCGCATACACAGAATAGGGGTGTTAAAAGTCCAAAAACCAATTTCGTCCAAAGATACAATGGGTCTATATAACCCCATACATATGGGTGAGGGCAGGGGGTTCCGATGAAACAGATGTTCGACTTGGTAGTTGGAGTACTACTAGAATACGCGAAAACTGACGGGAAGTAAATCATGTTTTAAAAGCATTTAAATGATATTTATGGACGTTTGATTGATGACACTGCATTTTAAATTACGTTTGATTAATGATGTCTTTTAAATTATGTTTGATACTTATTTTGCCGTCTAAAAGTCGAACTCTATGCGAACTCCAACTATTCCTGTGATTCTTAAAGGTTTCCGGTCCAAGAAAAACGGATGTTGTCCACTCTTGGTATTTTACTTTATGGGTGAGGGTATACTTATATTGTGAGTCATTGGTTTGGGAAGTGGATGCTGGTAATTTTCGTAATTCAGCAACTTAACTCAGGTTACAACCATTATTTTAATATGTTAGCGAATCCACAAACCCCAGAGTAAGTGTCATACTTGCATATTTTAATACAAGTTCTCCTATTAGTGTTATATACAAATTATGTATTAGAGTGGCTACAATAAAATATTTTCGGGTGAAATTGGTTGCTTTTGGCGCTTAAATTGTCGTAGGTTAACCGGTTGTAAAATCCTATCCAAAATTTTCAAATTAAAAAAGGGGGAAAATAGTTCAAGTTCAATGCATCTAAAACCTCGCGAAAATAACGCAGAAAAATCTCTATTAATCCTGTAGATAATGAAATTTGTATGGTCTTTTATGAGATTCCAGTGGCGACTAAAGAACTATTTGTTCTGATATTAATGGATATATGGGCCGACTAAACCAAAATTATTTTTCTGAAAACATGTTGTGTTACAAGTCACAAGGCAGCGGGATGATAATGAATTTATTCATTCTTGAGTCTTTAAAGCCTAAATAAATAATTAGATTTTACTAAACAATTTATATACAGAAGTATGGATATTAGGGCGGGTCGATTTATTTTTCGACAATTTCCCTATGATTTCCGTATTCTATGGGTTATTCCATGAAAATTTGCCAAAGGAACCATACCTCTATCGTTAAAATCGAGTCCCCTACTTTTTGTTGGTAGATTTTTTCCCAAATTAACGTTCGTATGAAATATTACCTACACGTTCACATCCATAACTCAAAAACTATCGATCGGGTTTAATCGCCAGTAGGCGCAGTAGGTGAGCTCATTTTGATCAATTTACAAAAAAAAATCTCCAACATTGGTCCAACGGTTCAAAAGTTACGGGCATATTTGTCCAAATTTTGGAGCATTTTTCCATTTTTTTCATGATTTTGTCCAAGAATATTACTTTCATGGCCATTTTTTGGCTCAATTTTTTTGACTTACGAAGCTTACGAACCTTACGTTACGACTGGACTGATTTGCGCTTTACATTATTGGCATATATTTTCACAGGGTGCACACCCTGTGTTATGTTTGTTTATTTCTTTTTGTTTTTAGTTTCTTTATAGGCTTCTTTATTTTTGTTTGTTTATAATATTCCAGTGTATGCTAGTTTTGTTTGAGCGTCATTTCAGTGAAGTGTTACTTGAAATAACTAACAAATAATCAAACTATTTTGAAATTTAGAAAAGATTTAAAGGTAAGTGTAAAAACATTGCTAACTATTATAGTTAATAGTTATATTATTATTCTATGTAAAACATATTTAATTCTTTTAGTGACGGTTTAAAAAATGGATTCAGAGCCTGGTTCATCGCAAAATCCAACAGATACCCAACGCAGTAGTTTGCAACATTTGGTCTCTCATGATGTTTTTTCTTTTGGCGTGGCCTGTGAATTACCTGATATTAATCTGTCAACTAAACGAGATATATTGAAGTACTATTTTTTCACGATCAACTACCGGAAAGTTGAGCTCAAAAATTGCTGATTGTGAAAATCTTCCGGTATGTAATTTTTATAGCTGATTCTTTACCATTTTTCATTCTATTTTTTAGCTTTTATGTTTTCTTTTCAGGTGGTAACCGATTTTGAGGAAATCGCTTTGGAAAATATGCCTCCTGGTGATTTAAATCCAGAAGAATTATCTACCGATTCGAGGTACTTGATGTTAATGGCCAATGCAATTTCTAATGGTGTGGTTCCTGCGGATTTGTCTCACATAAAACCAGGGCCAGTTGCACATTCTCCTTGGCTGACCAAAGCCAATAGATTATTACGGTTGTATGTGACAACTAATAATCCAACTGAAAATTTAAAAATTCTGGCTAACTATATAATAAAAGTATACACGCCAATGTATTTCAATGTTAAGTATTATAGCTCTGCCGCATACGGTAGTACATTACTTTTTAAATTTATTACTTGGACACGATTTTTACCACCGAATTTACTTGGAGTTGTAAATACAGTAATTCAAGATAATCCATATTTTGCACACTCAGAAAATATCTTGCTATCTACGTTGTTTGATGATAGAATGGAAAAACGAAACATTGCTATAAAGAAGATTTTACATTACCGTAGATATATTGTCGACCCAACAAGAACTTAGAGTTTATAAAAAATCTCTTATAAACTTTAATTGTACGGAATATACAAATATGATTGATTTAAATGACAATAAGATTTCATTCGAACCACCGTTTACGCAAAGTTATTCGTATGAACATTTGGAGGGATATTTAAATTACGAAGTGCCACCGTCCGATGATCCACAAATTCCTTTACACATTCAAGAAACGGAAAGACATGTCCAATTGCTGGCTGCCACTGCTAAACGAGTTGCAGGAAAGAATGTAGAAGGCGCTATGGCGACGACATTAGAGAGCCGTACGAAAACACCCAGACTTGAAGGCAAACAAGACTTTCAGAAAAAATAATGTTTTTTTTCACATTTTGTCTTTTACTACACTCAAATTGAATATTTTTTTTTGATAATAGGTTGATAGATACTTTATTATCTCTAATTTGAATTTTTGTAGAAAAAAAATAAAAAGGGAAAAAAATCAAAAAGTTGGTTTTATGTGTTATTTTGTTTTAGCAATATCGCATGAATTAATCAACCGAATTCGATAAATTTGGGCTTAAACTCTTCGTTTTGAATTGTAAATTGAATTAAATAATGGATTGAGCCAAAAAAATGGTCATGAAAGTAATATTCTTGGACAAAATCATGAAAAAAATGGAAAAATGGTCCAAAATTTGGACAAAAATGCCCGTAACTTTTGAACTTTTTACCAACAAAAAACAGTCCCCGATTTTAACGATAGAGGTATGGTTCCTTCGGCAAATTTTCATGGAATAACCCATAGAATACGGAAATCATGGGGAAATTGGTGAATTTTTTCACTCCCTACAAATCGCCGCGCCCTAATGTATATCCTTTATTTAAAAAAAATTACAATGAAAAGTTTAAATAAAAGGTTCACCAATAACGTGGGATGTCAACGAATTCTCTCCATCGATTTCTGTCTCTGGCAAGTGATTTAGTTTGGATCCATGATAGTCGAGTTTGCTTATATGTCTTTCCTTGCACCGCTTCCATGTATTTGGTGGTCTTCCTGGTCTTCGATACCAAATTAATACTTATAAATATTGCTCAATTCGTTAGGTAAATGCCAAGAGAAGGTAATATTTTACTAGTTCAAATAGCAAATGGCGAAATTTAAATTTGTTGTCATGAATTGGCTAAGATGAATCTAAAATTTGGTGAGTAATTAGGATAAAATCACTAATTAGAGAAAAATAAGTAAGCATTTTAATCACAGAGTAATATATAAATCAGGAGACTCTCTTAGGGGGCGATGGAGAATGCGCTGGGTGTAAATCCGGAGAAAACCGAGCTCGTACTCTTAACCTGAAAACAGAAGGTTCTGCATATTCATCCCTTGTCACTATGTGGTAGAGAATTTGCCTAAAAGACATTTAGCTGTAATTCTCGACTAAAAACAGACGGCCTTATTCATAAAAAGTTGTGAGAGGTTTGAAAGACGTTTTTTATATGAGAAATCGTCTCCCGAACCTCTCCTAACCTTTTATGAATAAAGCCGTTAGTTTCAAGCCAAACACTATGGATATGATAGAACAAAGCCACAGTGGCCCTACATTCGTGTAAAAGATCAATTGGAGGAATTGTATTGTCGACTGTATTGTCTTTTGCTAGCCGGTACTGGATCCACTTACCTAAGTCTGTCTGAGTGTATCACGAGTGGGCTTTGCACAACCCCTAACATGGAGTTGGGGGTTATTCCTCACCTATTACCACCACATTTGTTGGTAGTCATTGATTGGTTGACAACTCGTTTAAGACATTCTTTGAGATGGATCATCAGCTCATACTCTCATGGGACGATTTTAAGGGCAATCCACAATATATGTAAGTGGATGATAGGACACCCAATTCTACCTTTGACAGAAGCTTCTCCACTCAGTAATAGAAGATACATATTTTGGCTTCTACACTGATGGCTCCATTCTAGATGGCAAATTAGGTTCAAAAGTCTATTCTAAAGAGGTGGGTCTAAACCTTGGACACAGTCTATTGTCGTGCCTTTCAGGCACAAGTCATGGCAATCGGAAAAGTTTCCCTCTATCAGGGAGAAATATTATTGCCGTCTGGGGTATAAACAACTGCTCTGGCAGTCAGGCTGCTATAAAATCTCGGCAATCTGTATTCCTGCAATCTGTATTTCAAGAACTGCGAACAATTTCGACGTCGAACTAGGGAAATCCTAGCTCTTTCCTTCTGTTCGTGTGCTATCACAATGGACTACACATTTTAAGTGGGTGTGACATACAGGCTGTCACTTTAAACTAAACTAACGCCTCTGGGATGTTTGAGAATGCCTAAGTAAGTAAGTAGACCAATCAGTACGTCATGTAATATAAGAGTCTGATATACAAATATGGATTTGTGTTTCGCTAGAGATGCATTTAAATATGTTATATATCACGTTATCCGCTTAATATTCAGACTGACATTATATTTTTTCCACGGCATTTCCGAGATAAATAACTTCATCCACTAATACTAGTAAAAACGGTTACCAATGTAAGAATCTCGTTGATTAGAATCTCTGTTCGTTGAAACCATCAACTTAGTTTTGTTCATTATTTACTTTAAACTTAGCTTTTGGGGACATCTTCTGGATTTTGAGGATTCCTTACATGTAGTATTAACGGTTGTAGTTCGAAACTCTTTCCCGAAGTATCGATTCCCACCGATATTACTGTGTCTTACAGGACCATTTGCGGAAAATATTGTTAAGAATTTCCTAATTATCTTTATAAGCGTTATTTTATTTCCTATTAATAAAACAAGGTTCCTTTTAAATTATGATAAGTATAACAGTTCTTTTTATTTACACAAACTTAACAAAAATTTATAGCAGTTGCACTAACGTCAAACTTAATTTCGAAGTTTCCAGATTCTTCTCGCAGCAGCGCCATCTGTTTATCAATATGTCGATAATGTTATTAGCGATATCACAAACTTTTGTGGTGAGTTGGTAGGTGGTAGTCTTTCAGCGACGGCATACTTTTAGACATAATTCAAACTGTTGGACAATCAAGCTGAAATATACAGCACAACTGTTTGCTGACACTCTAATGTTATTTTGACATATTGAATATATACAGGTTAGTTAAGCCGGAAATGTAAAGCATTTTTATCGAAACAATAACACTAATATTACGAAACGTGGCAGCTAATATTTCGTTGCCTGAATCTTGATTTGCCATATACGTCAAATGGCCGTTTTGCGAAAAACGACTCCAAAGTTTAAAATCTGATAACCATCGGGCTTATACGGCAAAAGCAATGCTCTATATTTCTGAATTTGAGTGTCTCTCGTTCCAAAACAGTTTCTATACATTGAAAAATCGGTCTTTTTTTGTTGTTTGGACGCAAATATAAAGTGTGTTTGGAGCTTGTCGCAAATATAATATACTTGTGTCGAAACACATTGTGTTTGCTGTTCAATATTACATGTTTGAGACACAATGATTAATATGTTTTAATATATGTGTTTGCGACACACATATATTTATACGAATACAGCTGTGTTTGTTGCACTGCCTATGCTCCCTCGAGAGCAAGAGAATAAAAGACGGACAACGAGAGAGTCTATCTCGTAAGTGTGACTATATTTTTGCACTATTCTCTCAGTCAGTGAGTCATAAATATTCCTGAATGTGCGGGTAAATTGCAGATGAAGTGTTTCTTATTTTGCCTGATGCATTGCGTTTTAGTTTCATGTATTCAGTCCTCAACGGTTCATCGGACAGAGGATATCAAAAGCGCTTGATGAGTGAAAAAATAATAGACGAATGCTCGGACGGTTAAATGGTTTGTGATGTTGCTTTGGTTTTTGTGTATGTGTTTCGTATATATGAAAGTGTTCTACCAAAGTGAGAAACGATTTTGAGGAAAGAAACTTGAAAGGGCAACAACGTGAAGCCCTTTGTCTGTCCGAACCTTTATTAAGAAAAGCTACGCTTGGCTTGCATGATCTTGATTTGTATATAAATACGCATAGCTGAAACCTTCTGAACACAAAAAAAAAAACAAATAATGCAATCAATGCAAGTAAATGTAAGAAGGGTTGTTTTAAATCTTTTTCATAGAGAATAAAAATTGTCAACATATAAAATCAAAAAAGCTTCATCTTCAAGGTCAAAATCGCTAAAAACTTTAAAAAATTGGATTTTGTATCTTTTTTCCCTGTTCAGGTCCATAGGTAGCAAACCGATCAAAATTCAAGGAAACAATCAACTACAAAAATGTACCTACTATCTCAATAAACAACTTTGTAGAACATATATAACTTCCGAGGAATGATTCTTATACTGAGCTTACTGCTTTGCCCGTGCTGCTGCGGTAGCTGAGATAGCTAGTATCTCAATGTTGAAGTAAACGGTGTTAAGAATCATTCCTAGGAAGTTCATATGTTCTAGAAAGTTGTTTATTGATATCTTAGGTAGATTGATTAGGTTGATTGTTTCCTTTAATTCTGAACGGTTTGCTACCTATGGACTTGAACAGGGGAAAAAAGGTTAAAAAAATCAAACTTTTCAAAGTCTTTTGCGATTTTGACCTTGAAGATGAAGTTTTTGATTTGACATGTTGACAATTTTCTATAAGAGCTACAACTTTCCCTCAGAAAGTAAATCAAAACTCAGAACGGTTTGCAAGATATGAGCCTGACAAAATGGTCACTTTTTTGCAAAAATGACACCTAAGCCCCCAATTGTTTAAAAAAAGTGCATGACTTTAGGCAAAACTGGGAGACACGGGTCGTTGTTTTTTGTCTTTTATCACGCAGTGGTGTCCGTTAATGGTTATATTTATTCGTGTTGCACTGTGTTATTTAAAAATTGCTACTTTCGAAGAACCGGTTTCCCCTATTACTTCAATTCAATAAACTATTGTTTTCGGTTTTTACACAACTGATTTAAAAACGCAGAATTTTTGTATTAATTATTTATAAATGTGGATTTACATAATAAAATTAGTTATAATAAATGATACATATATATTGAAATCTAAGAATAATTCGTTTCTAAATATTATTATGTTTAGGAGGAAAAACGCTCACGTTTCCACGTAAGTACCTGCAGGTTTGGGGGGAAACATGCGAATGCTTCCACGTAAGTATATGGATATTTGGGATGATGAACGCATATGTTTCCACATAAAAGTGTATATGTTTGCCAGTAAACATGATACTGTTTATATTTAAATACAAGTGAGTTTGGGACTTGCTAACATATGAATGTTTGAAGTGCGTTCCAAACATATACATGGTTCCTGCTGAACATGTTTGGGATTCCGGTAACACGTTTGTTACCAGTAAGAACATATATAACATTTACCGCGCGTTGTTGTAAAACATTAATACTAATTTTATTTTTAATTGAAAATAAAAATGGGTCCTTTAAATTTATTTTTTAGTTGTGTATGCTTTTGAACCCCAATTTTATTCACAGAATTGGTAATAAATCATTGTTTAAATCATTTTTTACTGTTTAAGTCACTCATATTTTAGTAATACTAACTCAGGCAATAATAATATTAATATTAAACTCATGGTAATAATAAATACGTAAAGTTGACTCTGATAGAGGTTTCTCTTCAAGTTCCCCGCCAGATGAAAGTGTAAAGGACCATGCAAATTTGATAGTGAATACTTCAAATCCAGTAGGAGGCTCACACGGGGCACAGGGCGTGCCATATTATAAGGAGACGGGCAAGATTTGCTTCCGTTCTGCTGGCATTGTCCTTTGCATATTTATCGAATATGCTTGCAACAACGTTCTCATTTTCTGCGTATCCAAGTCTAGACGCGTGTCTGCCTATTTAACAGTGTCTAGTGATCACAGCTACTAGCATAGAGATATCTTGTCTAAACGGAGGTTACCTGTATTCGAAGCTTTTTCGGTTTCCTCCGCTTATGGTTCAGATATGAGAATATGAACGGACCATCTAACCCACTTTACGTGCTAATTGCCGATAGTCTGATTTTAACTGCCTCTTTAACGTTGGTGTCTTCGATTGTATACGCATATTGTACAGACGTTCACGACTCCAAATTTCGGTCCTAGATTCTTCACTAATCCAAGGTTTATTTACTCATCTGTTCTCACCAAGGACCTCCATGACAGTTTCCATCAGTGTTCAACCAATGCCTGGCGGCGTATTTTGGACGTCCTGTGCCAACGTATAGCGTAGGTTTTGTTCGTAAATCATGGATATGGATGGATCCTGCTGACGGTCTGTATTGCATTTCATGATCTTGCCTCTAATACCGTTGACAGCCGTTGGACGGAGATGGACGATGTCCACTAAGGGTTGAATATTGCTAACAATATCAGTACCGCGTCTTGTTTTAACGTCCAGCAAGGAACCAAAAAACATTTGCTGACAAGTATATGGCCAAGTTGATTGCAGGTCTGACCATCAGGTGATTCCCATGTGTACTTGTATATAATTCTATGGGGGAATTTCATTCCTACGATATGCAGTTCATTGCGAGTACAGAAATCTATGAGCATGTCACCATTGTCATTCCTCAAAGTTCCAAGACCATGCTGTTGTTTTCGTTGCTCACCTTGGCATTGAAATCTCCCAGAAATATTTTAATGTCACCAATTGGCAAGGAGCTTACAGCAAAATCCAGTTGGCTTTAGATATCGTCCTTAACATTGACCTCATCAGGCTCAGTAGGTGTATACGCCTGTACCACAGAAATACTGCGAAATTTCGTATTAAAGGTAAATCAGAGATATGTGGTAACTCTCTGTATCAACATTTTCCGTTTAGAGATAAATGATAAAATTTCTTACGAAAATTTCGCAAGAACTGAATACGGGGCTTAACACATTAATTTCTTTGCATTCACAAGAAATGACAAGAAAATGTGTGTGGATTTACGTTTCGTTGTCAATTTTTTCAATTTCACATGTGGCAACATTGTCAATTCATAAGTCGGAATTTAAGTGGGAAATTGAAATGAAGCTTAATATCGCTTAGCTCCTCCGTACAAACTAAGCTATTAAGTGTGTTTTTTTACCCCGCTAAAGTTAATTATAGCATAATTTGTACCGGACTGCTAAGCGATATTAAGTGGCATTTCAATTTCCCACTTAAATTCCGACTTGAGCAATGACAATGTTGCCACATGTTAAATTTCAAGAAATGACAACAAACAGTTATCTTATGCCATGTCTCCACTGACTGCTCAATTTCAAATTTGTTTCAACCCGACCACACTGAACAATTTTAATTTCGTTTGACATATCGTTGTTTAAGCGTAGTACTCAGCTGAAACTGAACTTTAGGTTTGCATATAAAATATAAGTATGTAAGTAACCACTTGGTTTTTTACATAGACTTCATATAGAATCCTGAAATTCAGGTTTAACTGAATACTGGGATTAAAAAGTGGAATTGGATACACAGGGTGTCTAGTAATTTCTTTTTTATGCTCATTTCAATGCAAAATTCCTTGAAATGAGCTAATTTAAAATTTCGACTTTGTATGGAAAATGTTACCTAATTTCAGCGAAATTACAAAAATTGCTCGTAATCATCCAGTGGAGATGTTATCATTTCTTGCGAATAAAAATGTTACACCCAAAAGCAGAAATTGGCAAAATGGCTTATACATTTTAAGTTCATTAAAATTATTTTATTTAATGGAAGACTACGGGTACTTTTATATCTCTAAATTTGAAGGATAGATTTTTATTTGCGATTGAAAACAAAATGGAAATAAATTGTTCACAACAACGCGCATAAATGTTATACATAGTTAACATGGTGGAATTATCTAGCAGGTATAGTCGTTTAAACAGGTGATATAATGTTTTCCATGTCATTTTTCGTTTCACTTGTCAAAATCATATGTATTTTGATTTTATACTTGTTTGTATTCTTGTATTGTTGGTACATATTTGTGTAGAGTTTGACAACTGAAACGAATGAACGAAAATAAAATGTCTGTTGTTGCTGCTTACAACTACAACAACATCTGCTGCTACCATGTATTTGTTGGCACTGGCTACAAACGTGTTGCCATATCCCTTTTTTTCACCCATTACAGCAAATGTTACCACATTTCGTAGTATTAAGTGTGAATCGTTTTATTTGGAAGTCGTAAGTGGCGATAGCTTAATGGAATAAAAAAACAGCCTTATTATTAGCTTTAGCGGGGTAAAAAAACACACCTAATATAACTTAATTGTTAATATTTGTATGAAATTTGTACAGATATTTCGAAGAACCAATAAGAGAAAAATTTCGGGATTTAAAATGTACTAAATAAAAATATTATAGTTTCCCATTAAATCCAATGAAGGGATTGGGGAGAGCTTCTCACAATTAGTGCGCTGTGCGTTTTATACTCACTGAAAGGGGCCTACGGTTTTACACTGGTTCCGAATGGTATTTTCAGAAGCTTTTTCAAGGCTAAGTACTCGATAGTGTCGCCATCACTATGCAAGATCGAATCCAGAGCAGAGATCGTACCCACGTTCTCATGGACAGCCAACTACTTTCCATAAGCATATTGCAGCAGTTCCATCAAGTTGTATTGGAAATAAACTGTTCTAGAATCCACCATTATAGAATTATCAGCTTTTCAGCGGGTATTTTTTATGTATAAAATAAAACTGTTTGGATTTGATTGATATAATTAATTTTTTTTGTTGTGATTTATTTTTTGCATCTGCATTTTTTTATGGGTTACACTTTTCATTAGAATATATATATATATATATATGTAAATGTACATATTTTTATTTCAGTTTATATATGTATGTATGTATGTATATGCCCAAACACATTAATATTAAATTTTTATTATTTTTTTTTGTATTTTACCATTAAACTTAAACTTTCAAATGCATGAATCATTTACATATATATAATATTTTGATTTTTCTTTGGGCTATTTATTAATTTTTATATGTATAATTAATAAATATTGATTTTGTGTTTCTCTTTTTCTTCTTGGTTTCTTTTCAATAAAACACTTGTACATACAGATTTCCAATTAAACTATAATTAATTAATTTAAATATAACAACACAGATTTAACGATAGTATTTCATATGCATAGAATGGAATGAATGGATGACATGTAATGTTTTGTGATTTTATTAATTAGTGCCTAAGAGATCAGTGCAGAGTTTGGGTAAGGACCAGTTTTCCAGTGACTGCTTATATTAGTTGAATGGCAGTAACACTCAGGGTATCCAATTAAATACATCTTTTCCACCGTCAACTGTAAAATTAGTCCTTGGTGCGTTGTGCAAAATTTCGACATTCATTCCTTGTGTTACATATAAATCACTTAATAAATTGTTGTATTATGTGTGTATTAACATTTGAAGTATTAAACTAAAAGGAACAACATGTAAATATTACAACAGTACATAACATTTTTAACCGTTTTTGTTTTTTATAGTTATTTTTACGCTTTATAACGGGCAACCTAAATGCTACGTCTAGCGTAAAAGTAGTGTTCAAAATAATATTTTGTCTAAATAGCAGTTTATGTTTAGTTTATTTGCTTGTATTCGATTTGAGAGCTAACGCGTTACTTTTCATTTAGGTTGACTCCTTAGGGTCAGTTGATCTGTTGCAGACTAGGATTAGTTTAAACATTTCAGAGTTTTAATTTGAACATTTTTAGTTATTATGGGTTCGTAATAAGATTTGCGTGATGAAATTTCTTAAATATTTTTTCTAAATTGTTACTTGTACTTTTTTTTTACACCGAATATGTTGACACTGAAAGAAATTAATATATTGAATTGGTCAAATGATTGTGAATTCATTTGGAAAACTGACCCTATGAAAAGGAAGACATATACAATTTTAAAAGCTTTGGGTTTTGATAGCAATTTCTCATGTGTTATGGAGGATTCCATTGTTTCTGTTAATCTTTGGTTTTTATAGTTCGATGATTATGAGTGTGTGTATCGATAACTTATCGTTAGATTATCATTACCTAAACTGTCAACTAAGTTTAACTTAGTATTATTTTTGGCTACAGTTAAAACATAAAACTAAAAACGCTGTTTGGTGCCATATTTTTTATTTCCATATTTATATTTGGCAGCGTTTTATTTATTAAATTATCTGCGTGTTTGCGAATGTTTTCCATTATTATTTTTTATATTTATTGTATGTCAGATATCTTATGCCATCTCTATTACGTTAATTGACACTAGTAAGTGCTGGTTTAGTTTCAGTTACTTATTTTGCAATAGTAGACAGTTACTTCTTCAAAGTCTCTAAATATGATGCAGATTAAATTGCATCCAGATTCTGAATTCCAAGTTGATTCGAAATTAAACAGAAATTCAAAATGTTTCATACTCAAACAAAATTTAAATCATGATCCAAAACAGAAATTACAAAGATCAAGTTGCTTAAGTTTCCTGGAATTCAATGACAAATCAATCAGTTTCAACTCCAATTTGAAAACGAACTAAATTTGAAATATTTTCATAATTTAATTTTCGAATTCGTAAAAGTTAAAAACCAAAAATATTGACAGAAATCATTGAATTCAAACACATCAATTTTTGTGTCGAAATTCAGAATCAATTCAGAATTTGTTCGTTAGAGAACAACTAAATAATAAACTGATCCATTTTAAATGTTTATATAAAATAAGCGTTTGGTTTTGAAATTTTTTTTTTTTATTGCTTCTTGACTTCAAATTATATTTTCTTCAAAGCCAGAAATTGATTTTATAGGATTTAGTACATACAAATATCTTAACAAGCACAGGTCTCTTTGCAAAGGTACATAATTATAATCATTTGGCAATATGTTATATTTTTTCATTTTTATTATTCATTCTTTTATTTACACTGAAAGAAATTAACTGATAGAAATCAATGTAAAATATAAACACAATCTAATAAGTAGTTGCAATGCTTTGGGAATGTCTCTGAACAGTTCAACCGAACTGCTTTAAATTTTTAAAATTAAAATAAAAAAAAAATTAATAAAATAAAAAAAATAATAAAAAATTAAAAACTAAAAAATAATTTCTTAAACCAAAATTGACTTTTTCAGGCAGTTTTGGGCGGATAATTTTTAATCTGCAGTTAAAACTTAGTAAAATCTCAAGGTGAAATTTAATGTAATTTGCTCATTGCTCCAGCAATTTATAGCGTAGGCCAGCGTTTGAATGAAACTCCAACTCGTGCTCTAAGAATATAAAAAAAACTCTCTTCGGTGGAGAGTTCGAGCTGCAAATGCTGCACGCTCTCTTTGTGATGGGGTGTGTTAGTATGTAAACTCTTTGGGTCGAGTCTCCGGAAACTGTGATGCTTTGTTTTCTCACACTCGCAATGTTTAGTTTTAACTTGATTCTTAGAAGAAGAAGAATGTGGCCGACATTTTGATTTGGTCGATTTCATAGAATAATTTACACAAAAATATAAATCATTATTATATTATTATTAAATAAAAATAAATATTTTCCGATTACATGAAGGATTCTCATGAAGGGATAGGGTCTCGCAATCCGTGATCTGTTCGCTTTCAAGTTTTAACACTCATTAACTGGGACCTATAGTTTTACAGCTATTCAGAAGGTTTTTTAGAAGATTTTTCGTGGCTAATTACACGATAGTGTCGCCATCACCAAGGTCGTCGTCGAAAGAGATGTCAAAAATTAGAGCAGGGAACAAACGCGCGTTCTCGTGTACAAGAGTCACGAACACTAACCATTGCAACATCGGATCATAAAGCAACTATGGTATAGAGAAGAAAATTTACTCATGGAGTGGAATGCCAACAACGACAACGAGTGGAGCTGTCGTTTCTCAGCTCTCTCTCTCTTACTCTCTTCGTTGAATATTTCAATCCACGAGCAGTTTTCCGATGATGTTATTGTATCTAACTATAGAAATTCCAACCATATTTAAATAAAATGACATAAAGTATGTAAAAAGTATGAAATAATCAAGTTATGACACGGGAAAGAAATGCGTTTGAGTGCATCGCGTAGACTTTTTTGATTCTCTTCTACTGGGGTTGCCAAATTGAGGTGGTTTTTCTCTCTACTTGTACATCCTTTTTGACCGGATTACTCATACCAGGGGGTTTCTATGGCCCAGCTGATCGAAAAAGGTACTAGGGAAATGATGTAGAATGAGAGACCAAAGAAGACATACAGATTACAGACCATGCAGCAAACTAATGGCAGCTAAATTATGTTTTATGCTATTTGCATCGAACGGTAATACGCATTCCGTTTTATTTCTGTCCGAATTATGCCAACCAAAGAGTAAAAGTACCAAAGCAACTCGAACTCGATGAAATGGCCTACTACCTCTTCGTTACGAAGAGGCATCGAAGAGAGTAATGGAGGCTCTTTAGTATTGCTCTGTGCTCGTACTGTGGTTTGGTTGCATGGATGTTCAGTCAGAGTTTGAGTTGGAGTTCGGAAAATTTTCCAAAAGAAATGAAAACGAACATAGACTGAAAAACTGGCCATATGACTTTTTAATTTACTAATCTCATCAGTCATCACTTTATAACACGATAAATCTGCGCTCATTCAAATGCTATTATTTGACAAAAACATTTTTAAATATTGGAAATTAAGACGAAAAATCAGAGGTATTGAAATAGTTTAGAAAGTAGAATTCACCATTCTGTATGATGTGTTTGAGCAAGTGTCAATCCAAAAGTATACTATGATTGATGCCTAATGATTGACCGTTTAAGGGCTTACTTAAGCCCTTAAGCCGAGAAAAATTATGGGATAACAATTTCGGTTAGATTTTTATAATTTATTGAATTCTATAATTTTTTTGATTGGAATTGATGTGATTAGGGTTGCATTTTGAAGGAAACGAATAGAATAAAAACGGGAATAATCACTTTTATTTCATCGCTTTTCCGAATGCTTAAACTATGTTTTTTTCTTTCTCTTTCTTTTCTTTTCTTTCTGCCACAGCTGATCAACGTTAGAGTTGGCGAAACATGCAGGATAAAGTAACAAAGAGAAATAGCGATAGATGACTGGAAGTATGTTCGGTAGCTCAATGCGTTTTTCTCACATTTGTCTTTGTGCATTGAACCAAAAGTACAAAGTACATCAACTGAGAGTATTTTTGTAATAATTAAATCGAGGAAAAAAGGGATAACAAGTGAAATAAAGCAAAATGTAATGAAGTGTTAGAGTAAAACTATGTATAGAGATTACAATTAGAACACAAATGTATTAAAATAAAGATTTTTCTCATTCTGTGTGGGTTGCCAAGTTTGTATAACTCTGTGTTCCAACTTTTCCAGTGACTTTTCTTGGTTTGCGGTCCAAGAAAAACAGCTGTTGCAAACTCTTAGTATAATACTCTATGGAAGAGAGTTTCATTCCATTTCTCTTTCCGCGAATCGTTTCTATTTTTACAGATAGTCTAATAACGCCTTAAGTAGTAACCAGCTGACATTTGTTTATATTTTTGAAAATTTTAAGCTTCAGTTTAAACTATCAGTTGCAACTACTTTGCTTTTATTCATAGTTTATCTTACAAACCAAATATTAGCTATTAATCGATTCTGAAGCTTTTGAAAATTATTAAAAAATTACGTGTGTTGTAATAAATATTAAGCCACCCGATGACTTAATACATTCCAATATATTTTCATTAATTGTATTGTAGCTTTCCAAACTAGAAAAGCTTTGGTTAATTTATGAAGCTCAATTTGAAATTGTTGAGTTTCACAATCGTCATTTAAAAGCTCAATTTAAAAGTTCACACAAAATATTCATATTAAATGACATTTAAATGTCAAACATCTGGTATTCAAAGTTCATTCAAATTGACAATTTTCAACTGTGAAACTGAGCATTAAATTGTTAAAATTAATTAACTCTCAATTAACTTTTCTTAAGTCCTTGGCAGAATATTGAATTAAGCGAAAGTTTTAAAGTTTTCAACGAAACTGTTATCATCTGATGGATAACTAGTTTTAGAGAATTTTAAGATAAAATTATCTGACTGATAATCTATTGAAGAAAACGCCCAAACTACAGAATTTCCGTAATCAATACGAGTAATAGCAAAATTTAAAAACAATTCCCATTTAATCTCATTTTTCATGCAACTACTAGTTTACTAGATGTTTGCGACGAACGTAGTTTAAACTATAAATACTATAACTGAGGTTTAGTAACTATAACAGAATTATTAGTTAAGCGTGTGTGTTTTTTACTTTGTTAAAAATTGATTAAAGTTTATATTATAGGATTATTAAAATCAAAAACAAAATTATCGTAAAATTTAATAATAACATTACAAATAAATTGCTAAGCAAAAACATATAAAACAATAATAATTAAACTGCATATCTCCAAAATCTTACGGCCTTAGGAATAAAAGTTATGAGAGGTTTAAGAGATGATTTGTCATACAAAAATCCTCTCTCAAACCTCTCCCAACTTTTTATGAATAAGCCCGTTAGTCTTTAGGTTAAGTTTTCAGCAAGTTAAAATTAACATAAGATTAAACTTAATATTGCAACTTAAGCTTTAGTAACATATGGAAATAAAGATATGCATTGATTTTATTACCGCGTTCTAAGTTCAGTTTCTCTGTTCATTTGACATTACAACGTAACCGCAGTATAATAGTTAACTTAGACATAATTTAATATTCAACTTAATTTTTTTCGTTTTAAAAATGGAGTTGTTTTTATAAGTTCTAGTAGTTTATTATAGTTAGCAAGCAGACTCTGGTTTAAACTTATTATTTACTGGTTACAGTATGATTGGGGTGGTTTTGGAGGTGATGATGCGCGTTGGTGGTGCTGGTGGTTGTGTGGCTGTAGTTTGCTAGTGTTTGGTTTTGCTAAGCTTATCAGTAATCCAAAGTTTAAACTGCGTACTGTGCTCATAGTAATTGACGCCGAGGCCGTTCGTTCGATTCGGTTAAATATGCTAATCAATTAGTGTACAAACATTTTTAAATCAACAATCAAAACGTGTTTTTTTTTATACTTTTGGCGTTATATTTCACAAAAACAAATTAACAATTAATAACAATTACAATAATACCACATAGTTCATAATAGTATTTCTTAAATAGATTATGTATGTATAGATGCATAATAGAGTGGCTCGAAATTGACATTTAATTTGAAATTAAATCATTAATACGGTTAGATAGACATGTGTAAAATATGATTAAAGATCCGACAATTTAAGTGGATGGTGTTTCCTAGTTTGTCTACAAGTCGTTGTTAACCGATGTCTAAACATACACTAACAGAAAATAAGAAAGAAAGAAATATGTACCCACAAATACTTTGTAGGATATTCATCGGTGAACCTCAAGACGGTCCCCTTGTCCCCCTTTTCTATACCATTTCATTAGAAAGCAACAGCCAAAATTGAGCCACTTTAATGCGTATGCGTATGCTGCTATTTTAATAGTATGTGTGTAGTTAATTTATAGTTAAGTATATAAATAGTTAGGTGATATTTGACTATAAATATATGACTTTTTTTTATATGATATGCTTTAACCTTAAGGATATATCTTGGTTGTTTTGGTTGTTGTTGCTGTTATAATTATATCTAGATTTTTATTTGTTTTTGCAAATTGCATTTATGTATCTTTGTCTAATTGAACTAAACTAAATTTCTTATTATGTTCAAATTATGTAGAATCCTTTTTGCCCTCGATTTTCAACAAATAATATTCGGTAAATTCTCAACTGTAACAATTTACAAATCATCACCCAATCGATGAATTTCATCCAGCATAAAGTCAACATCCACCTCAGTCACGGCGGACGATGAAATAATTGAACGGAAGAAATTGGGTCGACGATCGTCGGGTTGATAACCCACCATAAGGCTGCCCTTTTGCATCATGCGTCCCTTGATAATAGGACAGATCTGTAAGATAAATGGTTTTAATATTGGCATATTCCTCATCTTCCATTGTTACTTATATTCCTCAACTCAACTCACCTTTCCCAATTCCGTTTCCTTTTTGGCATCGTGGGGTACTCCACGCAATCGTTTTGGCACATACCAGAAACACACATTAACGCACTCGGGTTCCATGATCAAATGGAAACGATCCGATTGCTCCTTAATGCGACGCAATTGATATTGAGTCAATTCCATTAGACGATCTTGTTGACGTTCGAAACCATCAGTACCCTTGGAACGCCACTGGAGCCACAATTTGAAAATATCATTGTGACGGCCGCATTGTATAACTTTATCTCCGGTATCGTAGCTAATGTCGTATTGTTTATCTGTCATGAAAAGATATTCGGCTGACATTTGATTGCAGCTGATTAAAAGACCCTGAAAGTAAGAAGGTACCAGATATAGAAGTAATCGACTACTCAAACGATAAAATTTTGTTGCAAGTAGTTAAGTTATCGAGATGTGATCCTACGATTCACCGATTAGCTACAATCGACAATGCAACAGTTCCAAATACTAGGAAAGTGATACTATTTTTCTTGTAGGTGTTGCGAGTAAATCAAGAATCCATTTGTAAAATTTCCCGAACAACACCAAAATCTTGACTTGCGCGGGTAAAAACTTAAGTTCTGTTGAGAAACGTGCATGGAAGTTTTTTTGCGGTATTCCCATAGAGAAATGATGCGTAGAGACGCGCCATCTCTCTCAGTATTTTGATGACATTTAGCATGTTTCATATGGGCGGTTGCATGTTGGAAGTTATTGCTTTAATAATACCAGATAGAGGCAATGGCTCAAACCATCCAACAATCAATCGGCAACGGCATTTCGATTTGTGCGTTAAAATTATTGTGTAAATACACCACATATATATAATAAAATAAAATATGTATAACAAAAATGTCCAAAATTCATTTAATTTTCACAGTTTTTCATCAAAACGATATGAAAAATTTAAGTCAACAATTTTTGTAACTCCACCTGGTTTAAGTCAATCTACGTCAAATAACTATCTGCCGCACATACCGCACAACGAATAGTGTAAAAGGCAATGTCAGATGAGAATAATGACGTCTCTATACATTATTACTCCATGGTAGAGTTGGGTAGTTCATGAACTACTTAGTTCCTTTAGGGTGACCAGATATCACCCTCATGAACATAATGCTCATGTTCGATATGGCGAGTATGTTCGTTATTGTTACGACCGAGCACCTTAAATGAACGAGTTCGAGAACTAGTGAACGAGTTCGACACAAGCCTACTCTATGGGTATTCCACAATTTTCTTGGAAATCAAAGAAGCATTTTTGCTTCCGCATTTGGACTACTTCCCAGATAGCCTCGGCCACTTCAGCGTTGAACAAGGCGAACGTTGTAACCAAAAAAATTAATGACTACAAGTGAAAAACGCTTTGAAGGAAAAAATAAAATAAAGATGATTTCAGAATATTCCTGTTCACTTCAACGACAAACTAATAATGCTGAAACAAAAAGCAAACGCTCAAGCAAACATGTTTGAGTTGAATGACCAAAGTTGGATTTTTTCAAAAATCATGTCTTAACGAAAACTTCAATAACTCAGTCAATTTCCAACGGATATTTAAAAGCTAAGTTGCGGTTTACTCCAAAGTAAATGTGCTTTTTAAATAAATTCACAAGTTAAATGGTTTCCTTATAAAATAATGTATAAAAATATCGCCAAAGTTTAAAAAAATTCGAAAAAAATTGGGAAAAATGTGTTTCTTGCATAAATACATAGAGATTTCTTAAGTGTTCTTAAAAAAACGCATATATCATTCGAAAGATCTAAGTTCCTTCTTTCCAAGTCCTTTGGGAAAGAGAAAATCGGTTGATAATTACAGCCTTATAACCGTAAAAGGTACGAAAAAAACACATGAGGTGTCAGGGGACACCGGTTGGAACGAAGTTCCTTTCGCTATACATTATGTACTACATAGTTAGTTCCAACACGCTTAAGGCGCCCGTTGAAAAATACCATAATTTAAATGAATGTTTAAGAACAGATTCTTTTTGTAAAATGATAAATTTTTTTTAGAAAATTTTTTTTTATAGAATGATTTTTTTTAAAAATAAAGTATATTTTTCGGTCCTTTTTGTAAGAAAGTGTATTGTATTTTTCGAAAAAGGTAATTTTTTAAAGAGAGGTACTTCTTTTATTAAAAGCTATCGCTTTTGTAAGAAAAGGTACTATTTATAAGAAGTACTTAAGCAATAAGAGTATGCATTTTTTTTATAAAGAAGTACTTTTTTTAAGAACAGGTACTTTTTAAAGAAGTGGTAATCGTTTTAGGAAAAGTTTATTCTTTTTAAGAAAATGTACGTATTTTCAGAAAGGCTACTTATTTCAAGAAAAGAAAAGAAAAGGTATTATTTTATTTTTAAGAAAATGTACATTTAAGAAAAGGAATTTTTGTAAGAAAATGTATTTCTTTAAGAGAAGGTATTTTTTTTGAAGAAATGGTTTTTTTAAGAAATGGGAATTTTGTTTAGAATTAGTCCTTTTTTCATGAATAGGTGCATTTTTAAGAGTAGATACATATCTCAAGAAAAGTTATTTTGTTTCACAAAAATGTAGTTTTTTAAGAAAAGGCAATTTGTTGTAAGAAAATGTACTTTTTCAGAAAAGGTACTTATTTAAAAAAAATAATTTTTTTAATAAAAGGTACTTTTTGTAAGAAAATTTACTCTTTTTAAGCAAAGGTACTTCTTTAAGATAAAAGAAAATGTACTTTGTTTAAGAATATGAATACGTAATTTTTTGGAGAAAATTTGCTTTTTTAAAGAAAATGCACTTATTTAAGAACATTTTTTTTTTCTAAACTACTTTTACTTTGGCTTTTCTAAAATTCCTTTTTATTTGGTTCAAAACTACAATGTATACTAAATATTGGTTACAGGCTCCACCTAGATAACTTCCAATTAAACAAGAAATTTCCCAACATATGTGAGACATCTAGTTAGTCTTGACACAAACCAAAGCAAAAGTAAACACTATAGTTGATAATAGTGGGATGTAGCACAATTGTGTTGAAACAAATATTGTTTAATTTTTTTTCATTTAGCCCCCTTCCCGCAACGTGCGATAAGGAACTTCGTTTTTTTTTTACCATAAGTCAAGACTTTGGGGGTGTTAGGGAAATTTCACAAATGGATTCTTAGTTTACTCAACAAAACCTAGAAGAAAAATATTATCCCTTCCTAGGTATTTCTACACTGAAATAAAAAGCTTCATCAAATTTATGAATTCCTTCATCAATTTGATGAAACATTTCCTAATTTTTCAACCTACGACACATTTCATTGAATTGATGAAGAACATTTCGTCAACCTTTCATCCATATTTCATCAATAGTTTATGTTAATTCAACGATAACGTTACATCAAGTTGATATAAACATTTCATCAATTTGATATATGTATATAAGCTTCGCCACACGAGAGAAATTGTTCGTCACTTCGTCAGATATTTTTTTTTATCGAAAGTGAAGTAACGTAAATAATCATCCCTGTAACGAAAATTACTGCTTTACTAGGTAACGAAACGAATGCGTTGATTCGTTAAAATATAAACAAAACGTTTGTAAATGCTACGTAATGATCGCATTAATGAAATATATTTATTGCAGCGATGAATATATTCAATTGTTGCGATGGATATGTTAACTGTTGTGATGAATATGATCCATTGTTGCGATGAAGACGTTTCATTTACAAACATTCTGATCAATGGAGTAGCGGCATGGTGGCCGGAGTTGGCGAAAGATAGAAAACTGTCAACGGTACAGAGAACAGCATGCATTGGTGTGACAAGGGCAATACGAACTTGCCTCTATACTGCTCTCAATACGATGCGGAAGTTATATCCCATTGCACCATTAGCTAAGGGTGTATCAGTCAAAAGTACTCTGCGACTTAGAGAGTTAAAATTTTGGACCCAACGAAGCTATGGGCATAGTAGGATTCTGTACATTGTGCCTAGTGGGATCATACCTGAAACAACGGACTATGTTAGTCCAAAGCGGAACTTCTGGAAAGCTTCACAGAAGAAATACCGCATAGAGAAGAGTGGAGGATCCACTCACAGCTGCACGATGTTGACATAGACATTTTTACAAAAGGATCTAAGACGGAGAGTGAAGTGGAAGCTGGGGTCTACTTAACTTAACAATAAAACTAGCAATCAGTCTCCCTGTTTTTTTAGTGTCTTTCAGGCGGAAGTAGCGACAATATCGGAGGCGTGCCATCAGTTACGAAATCACTCAATTGCACAGAAAATCTTCTTGGACAGCTTTAAGGGCTCTATCCTCAGAGGATAATATATAGATACTGGTTCGAGAATGAAGAAGTTTTCGAGATGAGTTCGGCGCCACGACAAGACATTCACTTGTATGGGTTCCGGGTCATACAGAAATAACCAGAAACGAAGCCATATATGAACTAATCAGGAAAGGTTCTAGTGGCCTAGATTTGACGGTAAAAGAACCGAGTTCCTGATAACTCTGAACAGGAAAGCAATATCGTAGAATATACGGGTAGTCTTAATACTGAAAGGAATGAATTACGATCGTTACTGTGCTTAAGTCCGATTTTGTCGGGGTGAATCTATACTTTAGCTCCATTTCTCTGGAATTTAGCGCTGAATAGTGTTTCGCTAGAGCTAGATGGTTCAGGTTGCACAGTCGTAGCAAATACTGACGACCTGGCAATTGCAGTGCGGGGATAATAGTAGAGATGTGCTCCCGAACTTAATCAGGAGAAAGAACTGGGTGTAAATCCAGAGATAACCCAGCTCGTACTCTTTACCAGGAAACATAAGGTTCATCCTTAGTGTCTAAGTGGCAGTTAAATTTGCATAAAAGATAGTACAGGATATCTAGGTGTGGTTCTCGATAGAAAGCTTAATTTCAAGTCAAAAGCTATGGCAGGATCAACCCAGCCACAGTGGCCCTATATTTGTGTAAAAGTGCCATCGGAGTACGATGGGGCCTACAGCTGTTGTCCGGCCGATAATCCTCTATGGCCTACAGTAGTACACCGATTCCGAATGGTATTTTGAGAAGCTTTTTTCATGGCTAAATACTCGATAGTGTCGCCGTCACTATGCGAGGAAAAATAAAGGTGGTCAGAGCAGGGAAACCAGGATCTCCTGTACAGGAGGCGCGCACATTAACCATTGCACCGCCGACGGCCACAAATAAATTACTAAGCCAGGGACTAATGTACGTTCCTTCCTCGTCCTTAACCATACACACAGAGAACTAATTGTTTAAAAAGAGGTTGTCGCAACCGCAAATTCAGATGTTTTCTCCGAATTGCGCTTACCACAACCGAATTGAGTTTGTCACGACTAAATTTGGTCTCCACAACTGAAATTTGATTGGATAAACCTGGTTACATAACTGATTCGGTTGAAACAACTGAATCTTCAATTGTATTCGGTATGTCAACCATATTTTCGATAATTTCAGTTACAATAACCGAATTTTTAAAGCAACAAAGCTTTCTATCGAATTTGGTATCAATTCGGCCGCAATAACCAAATTTGGCCTTAAGTCGGTTGCAAAGGTCGAATTTGGAATTAAGTCGGATGCAACAACCGAAATTGGCACCAATTCAGGCGCTACAACTAAATTTGGCATCAATTCGGTTGCTACCATCGAATTTGGTATCAATTCGGTCGCAATAACCGAATTTGAACTTCAGTGGGTTGCAACGACCGAATTTGGCGTCAATTACTCACACGAATTAAAAATGAATTTGATGGTCCCAACCGATTTCTATATATTTAACACTTAACGTTTACAATTCTAATTTTGTTCGATGTTTTGAACCATTGCCTCAATCTGATATTAGTAAAGCAATTCTTTTCAACATCGAACGTAAATATCACACCAGGTTAAATGTCATAAAGTTGGTGAGAGAACTATTGGGTCTACTATAAGTATTAATCTATGTGACAACCTCTCATTCGGCTGTGAACACTTCTAATTCGGTTGTGACAGTCTATAACTCGGGTGTGACAACCTCTAATCAAAATGATGTAAAAGTAGAGAAGAAAAATCCGGCGCAATTTGGCAACCCTAGTAGAAGAGAACCAAAAAAATCGACGCGATTCACTCAACGCATTTCTTTCCCGCGTCATAACTTGATTATTTCATACTTTATGTAATTTTATTTAAATATGGTTGGAATTTCTGTAGTTAGACACAATAAGCTCATCAGAAAAGTGCTCGTGTATTTAAATATTCAACAAAGAGAGTAAGAGAGAGAGAGAGGGCAGAGAAATGATGCGCTTCACTCGTTTTTTGTTGACATTCCACTCCATGAGTAAATTTTCTTCTTTTGATTTTCTTCTCTGATTCAGTTGTGATGACTTCTAGTGTGGTTATTACAATTTTTAAATTCGGATACGGCTAATTCGACTGCTTCAACGGAATTTTTCTGTGAGTGTATCAGGTCAATTTACAGCAGTGGCCGCCAAAGCCTATGCACCATGATACAAATACTCATGGTAGACGCAGGAAGTGTTGTTGTAGCTGATGGCAAATTGATGCCAACAACAACATACATTTTGTTTTTGCTTCTCACTTACGTTGTGTTAAATAAATGTAAACAAACATACAAAAACAAAATACATGTGAACTTGACAGTTTGCAATGTAAACAAAGCAAATCAGCTGTGCTTATGCGTTCACGTATTCAACGATGCCAAACGAAATCATTCAGTCTCACCAGGGGTATTCTATGGCACAGCTGATCGAAAAGGTACTAGGCCGATGATGGAAAATGAGAGAGCAAACGAGACAGGAACTAATTTTAATTAGTGTTTATTGATACTAATGACAGCTAAATTATGTTTTATGTTGTTTGCATTGAACGAAAATACACATTTCCTTTGATTTCTGTTCGTTTTATGTCCAACGAAAGTCTAAAATTGGTAAATTCAGCAGCAAATAAAACTCTATGAAATGGGCTACTACCTCGTCGTCAGGAAGACGCATTGAAGAGAGTAGTGGAAACTCTTAAGTATTAATCTATGGTCTCACTTGAGCATTCGAACGAGAAGGTTGATCGTTGCTTGTCGTTTGCATTGCACTGTGAGAAATGTTCCATGAAGAACGGGCATATGATTATTTGTTTGCCGAAATTTTTCCGCTAAGACAGAAATAAGGTTGTATCGGGTTTTTCAATAAGAGCGCTACAAAAGTTTTTCTAAATAAAACAAAACCGGTTTTAGATTCCAATGAAATTCTTTATTCCTGTGAAAGTACGTTCGATGCCGTTATGTATGGAACTCGATTTCTTTTGCATGGCCACCACGGGCACGCTTGCAGAAGTCCAGACGCTGAACCCAATTCGACGGTTTTCAAGCATAAATCGGCCGATACTGCTGCAATTTCACGTTCGAGATTCGTACGAAGTTCATCAATCGTCGCTGGCTTGTTGGCATAGACCATAGACTTGACGTAGCCCCACAGGAAATAATCTAACAGCGTCAAATCGCACGACCGAGGCGGCCAATCGACTGGGCCATTTCGTGAGATAACACGTTCACCAAACTTGGTTTCCAATAAATTGATTGTGGCATTCGCTGTGTAGCTTGTGGCGCCGTCCTGTTGGAACCACATGTCTTCCAAGTCCATATTATCCAATTGGGGCCAAAAATATTCGGTTATCATTGAACGGTAGCGATTCGCATTCACAGTAATGTGCCGGTCTTGATCATCACTGAAGAAAAATATGGCGTCGTTTGCTGTCCCTATCGATTTACTTTTGTAGCGTCTCTGTTGAAAAACCGTTTTTGAGTTTGCCGGTCACTGATTTAAAGGTTCGACGATGGCGATGGAATATGCTGTTCCACGGTATCACAATGTTTCTCATTGGACTAAGTGTGTTAATAGTGGCAGCCACTTCCACCTAACCGTCGACGGTGTAATTTTCTTCCTTCAGCGACGGTCACCTCGACGGCGACTCTAGAGAGTAATTAACCATGAAAAAGCTTCACAAATCCCGTGCATAATCGGTGTAAATATTTAGGGCCCAATCAGTCACTCTAAAAATAGAAATTGCACCGCTCACTGTTTCTGAAAAGCTCTCTCATATCCCTTCCTGGGATGGAATGGGAAAATATGTAACCCAATTCCTATTTGCTAAATTTCTCTTACAAATACCCCACTTTCGATTATTAAAAATCAAAATGAATTGTAGCGTCATCCACCCCCACCAACTGTGTCTTTTTTTAACTGTTTATTGGTGGCACCAATGCGGCGGACAAGTTTGTCCAACTGAATAATGGAATAATGTGGAAAAAGCAATAAGTCAAGTAGAAATTTTAATTAAATTCCTTAAAAAGTAATTTTGTTACACAAAATACCATCAATGGCAACAACTGTGACCAATGGATGACTGAGCTGAAACATATTGTGCAGTCCTTAAAATTGAAAGTTTTCCAGGGTGGGTGAGTGCGGCACTTTCCTGTGCCATGTGTATTATACTACCCCATTACGTATCTTGGTTTTGTGACCAAGATTGCCAAGTATATGACATACAGATACGTACTTGTAACGTAAAGTTAAGTCGGTTAAAGTTTTCTGAAATTCCCCTTTACATGGCAACTCTGTATGATGTTGTAAATGCCAAGTAGCTAAATGCCTTTTTCCTTTTGCTTCTTTCAAACAAGAACAAATGTTTGTATAGAATTTTGAATATAACAAATGGTACATTAAAATACATAAATGTACATATTGTTGTTGAATAAGGAAATATTTGAATAGAACAAATGTTATTTTTTTTGGAAAATCTTAACATTCCATAGTGATGCTATGTATGTATGTATATTCTTTCATATATAGACATATGTACTTAAGTTATATAGAGAAGCTACAAAAAGTAAATCGATAGGGACAGCAAACGACGTCATATTTTTTCCCGCTCTTTTGACATTTCTCTTCAGTAAGGTTTGCCATTTCATCATGGAAAGATATACGAGCGAACAACGAGTCGAAATTATTAAAATTTACTACCGAAATTTGGAGCCAGTGGCCTCAACTTTAAGAGCGCTACGTCCAATTTATGGCCGTCATAATTTCTGGCTGAATGGCTTCGTCAATAAGCAAAATATGCGTTATTGGTCAGACAGAAATCCACACGTAATCCATGAGTCATCATTGCATCCCGAAAAAATTACGGTTTGGTGCGGTTTATGGGCCGGCGGCGTCATTGGGCCGTACTTCTTCCGTGATCATCAAGACCGGCACATTACTGTGAATGCGAATCGCTACCGTTCAATGATAACCGAATATTTTTGGCCCCAATTGGATAATATGGACTTGGAGGATATGTGGTTCCAACAGGACGGCGCCACACGCCACACAGCGAATGCCACAATCAATTTATTGGTAAGCAAGTATGGTGAACGTGTTATCACACGAAATGGCCCAGTCGATTGGCCGCCTCGGTCGTGCGATTTGACGCCGTTAGATTATTTCCTGTGGGGCTACGTCAAGTCAATGGTCTATGCCAACAAGCCAGCGACGATTGATTGCAGCAGTATCGGCCGATTTATGCTTGAAAACCGTCGAAAATTGGGTTCAGCGTCTGGACTTCTGCAAGCGTGCCCATGGTGGCCATGCAAAAGAAATCGAGTTCCATACATAATGGCATCGAACCTACTTTCACAGGAATAAAGAATTTCATTGGTATCTATAAACGGTTTTGTTTTATTTAAAAAAAACTTTTATAGCGCTCTTATTGAAAAACCCTTTACAAATTTATATACATTACGCCAACGTTTAGCAAATGTTTGGGTAACCTTAAATCCACCACAAGAACGAAATGAAACTCATCATAAACTTTCTACAAATCAATGTTGGAGCGTTTGAGATGACAGAAAGTACGACTTGCTCGGCTACACATATCCCTTCCTTAGCATATGTTGGAAAAGGCGACGAGGTTTCGCTATCGCAGAACACTTTCCGGAGCTAGCAGTTATACTGATGGTTTTAAAATGGATGGCTTTATAGTGTGCCTACATAATATGTAACAATTTCGCCTTGTTGACCATAACACCGTTTTTCACCTTTTTTGCAATGACTGCAGACTGGGAATCATACCCGCTCGTTTTTTTCATGCAAATATAACGTGTGTTTGGAGCTTGTCACAAGTATAGTATACTTCCGTCCAAACACATTGTGTTTGCTATTCAATGTAACATGCTTGGGACACAATGATTAATAGGTTATATTATATGTAGTTGTGACCCAAATGTGGTTTGGATTGTTGAAAACTTCTGAAAGATAAACGCGACAGGCAATATATAAACAAACAATAGCAGATCTTCAATTCACGTAAACAGTGCTGACAGACATGTACATTATTAGGGAGGCAATGAAAAATCGATTTCGGATGTTTGGTAAACACCACGTGGATTCTTATGTCACTTGGTCTACAACTAACGTGGTGGAAATTTGAGCCCAATTGGATAACTCTAAGCCGGTCCGACTTGTGGTCAAAGTTTTCGGGGTTTGGAATTTTGGGTGTAAATTTGTAAACACTAGAAAATTTTCATTTCTCAGTTCATTCGAATAAAAAAATAGCACATTACTTTAATGTAAGCTGAATATAAAGTGGTAAAAATTTGAGTAAAATCCCACCACTCTAGGGGTTCAAACTGTATATTTTTATAAAAAATTAAAATTTGGGGTTTTCGGTTTTCCCCAAAAAGTTGTATCTAAATGAAAAAAATATTCAACACTTGTACATGAGAACGAGGGTTGGATCCCTGCTCCGACCACCTTACATTTCTTTTGACGACGGTCACCTCGCTTAGTGATGTCGACACTATCGAGTACTAAGTCATGAAAAAGCTTCTCAAAATACCGGTCGGAAGCGGTATAAAACTGTAGATCCCAACCAGTGAGTGTAAACACTCGAAAACGCACATCTCACCGATTGTGTGAAGTTCTACTCAATCCATTCATGGGATGTTATGGGACAACATTTTTTTTACTTGTTTTTGCACCACCCTGTATATATGACTGTTTTCGTTTGTTAATTATAGCGCAGTAAAGAAGCGGTGTTACAATCAGCTGTATTTTGACATTTGCCAGCGTTGCCATATTACCAGACAGAAAAAGAATTTATACTCCTGTTTTAAAAATTCAGTCAGCTGAACCGATTTAATTAAACATACTCTCATCTTATGCCATCTATGGACAGTTTTTCTGTCAGTGGTGATCTTCGTTTCTTAGTTAAATTGTGGTTAAACATTGAATTGTGTGTTTCAGTCATTGTTTAACTATGATTTAGTCACCCAATGTTGTTGGGTTATCGTTTATGATTTTGACAATCAAATTACTGACTGTCAAAATGAGAAATGAAGGTTGTATAAACTACATGTTTCTGATTTGCGTATTTGCACACATACGATAAGTGTAGATCGTAAAATTGTTGCGCCTATAAAGTTTTTATGTGGCCGTCGGTGGTGCAATGGTTAGTGTGCGCGGCTCTTGTACATGAGATCCTGGGTTCGAACCCGGCTCTGACCACCTTCAAATTTTCTTTCGGCGGCGGTCACCTCGCATAGTGACGGCGACACTATCGAGTATCTAGCCATGAAAAAGCTTCTCAAAATACCGTTCGGAATCGGTGTAAAACTGTAGGTCCCAATCAGTGAGTGAAAACTGGAAAGCGCACAGCTCAGTGATTGTGAGAAGTTCTCCCCAGTCCCTTTATGGGATGTAATGGGAAACTATTTATTTATTTTTTTTTATACAGTTTTTATACATTTTTGTTAAAATGACTTCGATTTTAGGCATCTATTTCTTATTTTACATAATTCAATTTTTTTGTTCCCCTTTGTTGTTTTGGTGTTTATCCCAAAACAGATGTTTTTCCTAATTAGAATAGAAGGGTTGCCATAATCGTTTACAATACATACATACATTACATTAACTACATACATTAACTCACCACTGAAAAAACTTAGAAACTTAGAATTAAGATTAATTAATCCGATAGTTAAATACCCACTTAAAAACTGACCACTAGAGGCAAGGCGAATTGATATTAGGTGGTGTTAAGTGACCAGCTGATCCTAAATTTGAACAGCAGATTTCGTGGATGAAATGTCAAACCAATTGTTTTTGTTTACATGTTAATGTGCATGTTGTTTCTTATTGCCAAAGCGTAATTTTGTGAAAAAAGTGTGTTTTGTGTGTGTTAAAGTTTCAAATTGGTAAAAAATTAAAAAGTAATCTTGCTATAAGATGGGAAAGTGTGCTGTGTGTTTTAAAGAAGTGAAACGAGGAACCGGGCCGTTTTTCCAAGTTCCAAGCGACGATAGCAAACGCTTGTTGTGGGGTAGTCGTTGCCAGATGCAATTTGTACTTTGATAATGGCCTCAAAGTCGTATATATTGTTATAAAACAAACACTTTCACGATGGATGTATGTTCTTTTTAATTTTTTGCCAAATTTAAGCAAAAATCACATCCAAACAACCACTAGCACAAACGTAAATACATCAAAATAAACATATGCAAACAAAGTACAAATGCCACTTTCACCACAGGCGAACTCAAGGCAAATTCATATTTTGACATTTCATCCACGAAAAGCAAAAACAAAATACATTAGACTTCAAGGCGAATTCTAGTGCTTCCACCTTGTATAAATTCGCCTTGACTAGAGGTTTACGTCGATTGTTTTGGTTTCGGCGGTGGCGTAGGGACATGGAACGCCGGTTTTTCTAGACGGCTTGGTGGGGTAATCTGGCGGCGGCGGCTATTCCTAATTATTAGGAAATTGACCCGGCTGCTGCTGTACAGAGTTCAATTCTTAGAAAATTATACCTACTGTTGTTCTAGTTGTAATGTGTGTAACCTGTTAGGGAATGGGACTGGATGTTGGTGTTGTCATTTAACTCCATAAGTTAATTCTTGGGAAATTAAGCTGACGTGTGTTGTAATAGTCTGCCAAGTCCTTCCACGGTGCATGAGTGGAGACGGATGATGAATGACTCACTCAACCAGGACATTCGCCTGGTAACTGGGTGGGGTAGGTCGAATCGGGTCGAATTTAATGAGCGTAAGACCCAGTGCTGCATATTATCGCACAATCGCACGAATGACATGTCCCTGTCACCTATTTCTATGAATGGTGTGGACATTGAGGAATCAGATGCTATTGAAGTTCTTGGCATGAAAATACAGTGTGATGTTCGGTGGAATGATCACGTATTTAACGTGTCCAAAGAAGCTTTCAAGTGCTTAGGCGTTTTAAAGCGGTGTAAGAAATTTTTCACCTCATCTGATCTCCTCAATATATACATTTCATATATTAGGCCGAAAATAGAATACAACTCTCATATTTGGGCTGGTGCCCCTAGGTCCACATTGGAGCTTCTGGACCGCGTACAACGGAGACCGATGATGCTTATAGGAGATAGCGGGGTAACCAACTCTGTAGCTTCCTTAGAGCATCGTCGAAACGTGAGTTGCGTATCACTTTTGTATCGGAATTTTCACGGTAAGTGTTCATATGAGATACACGCCTCTATTACGGAGGTAAGAGTATTTAATCGCTCAACGCGCTTTTCCAGTAGTTCACATTCATTTGCTATTACTTGGCCTGTGGATAGAACTACTCACTACAGGGAGAATTCGTTTTTTAGCCGTACAGTTCGTATGTGGAATAAATTTCCGGCGGGTGTATTCCCTAATTCTTTCAATATCGGGAGATTCAAGTCAAACATTAACAAACATTATACCCTTTTTCCTCCCGCCTCTATCCCTACTTCCTAAGTCCAATACAATGCACGGCATTTATAGGGGGCATCCCCTGAGTATTGGTCAATGTGAAAAAAAAAATCTGGGCAATGCCGCCACTGCGTCGATTTCTAAATCATCAGGTGGCGGCAGGGCAATAAACTCAAAAAACGCCGGAGGAGTAAAGGTATAATGCCATCCGGGCGGGTATAATGCCACCAACCAGTATACAAATTGTCCCTATTCATTAAGAGGGCTAAAGTTTCTTTAATATCGCTAATGTTTTTTTTTTTTGGCTAAATCGTGTCGGCCATTTTACAGCCGACATAACCTTTGTATGAGGGTTTCAAAAAAACTGTTGCAAAATCGTCCATCTCTAGCTAATTAAATCTTTAGAGAATATTTATCAACACCTGAGTTGTGGTTAATCAAATATGTATGTAGCTGAATAGTATTAGAACATCCAACATTTTTGAGCTATTATATATTGTATGGTTGTATATTGCAATCAAACTTATCTTCTCTTATTATCGTATTTTTAGTACATATTTAATATAATAGTATGTTTAATGAAACACCCTTTACGTATTTATATCATATTTCAAAAAATTATACTTACATCCTCCTTAAAATGTATTGTCGAGCATTGCAACAAAGCTCCCATCAATTTGTGTGGATTCCAGGTAACTGAATCAGCTCTGAAATAAATTACAATAATAATAAAAATTACAACACAAATAAACCACAAATGAGAGTTACAAATTAAATTAAAACCCCCCCCCCAAAAAAAAAAGAAAATCAAACAAATCAAATCAAAATTGGTTTCAATTCAACTGAGTAAATATGGCATGAGATATTTGGTTGGACTCGCACTCTTTCCCAACTGAGAGTTGTGTTGCTTATTAAATGCCATTCAGATACAAATTACAAACAATTAACACTAATCCACACAACATTCACAGCACGTCCTTGCACTGCCTGTCTGTGTGTGTGTGTTCGTGCGTATGGCTGTCCGATCGTCCTTCGGTGTCATACCATTCCGAGTCGTTGTGTTACCCTTAAAGGGAAGGGAACAACGGAGCCCGCATCGCACGCTTTAATTGAATTTAGACGAGAGTTTACTGTGCGGCGGTCGTAGACATCGAAGGGTAGCTATTGCTGCTGCTACAGCTTCGGCTTCTGCTCTACCTCTTGTGTCCTTGTAACCTTCAAAAGCACAGCCAAGGCGGGCGGGCGAACTGTGCTAAACATCCCTTGGGGAGCTACTTATGGTTTATGGAATAGATGGTTGGTGGGCTGCTGGGTACTTCTATTACACACAAGTGACAATTAAGGGGGAGTTGTGCGGTGGCCGATATAATGGGCAAATAAATTTATCATAGCAGGATGGAGGACATATGTTGGTGGAAATCACTACGTTTTTAATATCTGACAGAGATGTCGCAGATTGCAAATAATTGTATGAATGTTTTTTTTGCAATTGATAAATCGTAGAGCTAATAAATACTCCAAATCGTTGAGAAATAAACGGACCGATAAATATGTAGTTATAAAGGAAGCTAAACTATTCTACTGTGTAGTGTGTAAAAAAGGGAAATACATTCGAATCGAAATACAAAACTACGAAATATGTATAAGAAAGGATAATCACAATTAAGCGAATCATATTAAATCCAAAGATTTGGTAAAGAACATTGGAATGAAACTCTATTACAGTGTTTAAATTGCTGACTACCAAATAGCAACAGCAGCCAAAAATTTACTTTTGCCAAACGGCACCCACGAAAGCGATTGGAACAAAATGAAATTAAACAGCATATACACCAATATGTTTTGCCTGCTACGACTACGACAAAGGTGAACACAGAAATCAGAGCGGACAGCTAAAGTCCCGATACTGTCTGGGTACATGGCTAGAAATAATCCTCTGTTGCTTCTCGTACTACCACTAGCTTATAGCCTTATCACACTAGGCCACATCTTACATCTTCAATCAATTTGCCAAATATGTAACATTTCCCCATACAAATTTGACACTTTGACAGCTCAACATCTTTGAAAATTGTTCCTATCCCATTTCGTTTCACCCCACATCATTCGATAATTTTGAGTCCATCACTAGTAAAATAATACCGTCGATTCGTATAGTCACCATCAATACGCGCCTCATTCACTTTTTGCTATTCTATAATACGTTGGCGATGTGATTGCTAGAAAACGTATGTTTTTAGAGATGTGCAAACAGAAACAAGTGTTTTCTTTCACATCATACATATGTATTCTAAAATACTCGTGTCACTAATTTATATGTCATTTTCGTTCGACGCCAATATCCGCCCGTTTACATCCCGTAAGCATCATATAGCGTAGACAGACGACAGCGTTAATTTGCATTAGCAGTCTTAATTCAAATTAACTTGTGAATTATCCCCGTCCCAATATGTATTAGCTTTGGCGTAAATGCATGAAATCAGAGTGCATTTATACTGCATTTAGGTATTTCAATATGGCAACACCGTCGACAATCAATCAGCTCAAGATGTATCTATACATAGAGGGGATAGCCGGAACACAGTGGAAGTGGAACACTCTTGTGTTTGTTGTTTGCTTTGTTGATTTTATGTACTTGACACCGCTGAAGTGGATGTTATTGCAACAACACCACCTGCTATCACCATGTATTTGATACATTTTGAATCAGCTGTTGTCAAATTGTTTGCTATCGTCAATTGAAAATGGATTCAAAGTCAGCAAAGATGAGTTATTTTAATTGTTTTTTGCAAAAAAATGAGAAATATTTAAAATCGAAACGCATTTTTTCGATTTTAAGATTTCCAAGGGAAATAAGCGAAGCGTGTGGTGTGATGGAGATGCGGAGCTTCTGCATCTAATGTAAAAGTCCAAAAAATTACTTGCAAACGAACAGTTGTTTACAAACAAACAGCTGTTTACTAAATGCAAAAACTGTCGTCTGTCATGCCAAAATGTTAATTCACATTAGTGAGCTTTTAATGCAAATTAACGCTGTCATCTGTCTACGCTAATAGCCCTGTTTCCGATTTGATTTTGTCTTGTAATTCCGACAAAATATATTTGAAGGACTCTTTATTAATCCTAAAATTTTTTCTAAAACTTTTTTCGGGATGAAAAAGAAGCACCATCTTTTTTTTATAAATGTACGTGATGTCAGTCATTGAAAATATTTCCATCGTGTTGTTTCTTCAGTTTCTAAGGACACTTCGTAGATTTCCCGAGTTATCAGTAACATAAAATTCAATGGAATCCATTTTAAATTAAAGTATGAGTTTTTGTTTACAATTTTTTGTTAATGACGAATAATTTTTACAATCAGCTGATTATACCTACAGCTGATTAAATTAGTGATGTCAAAAATTTTAAATTTTTTATCGATAAGTCATCACGAGTATTTTATAGCTAATTCAGACGGTGATGTGAAACACTTGTTTCGTTTACTCAACCATGATTGTGAATCGCCCTGTTCACAAGACGCATTCGTGTTTCTATTGACAGTTGTGATTTATGTCAACAAAAATAGTTGTTTTTGTACGTTTTGGTTATAAAATGGAAAAGAAAGGTAAGAAAATATTAAACCAAATGTTAAGTATTTTTACCAAAATTTCTTATTTTTTAGTAAATAGAAAAAGTGCCAGCAAGTGGGACCAGTGCGGTGAACGCGCTTTGATTGAACTTCACTTTCGCTCTATGTTTATTTATTTTTTGCTTTGTTTTGCTTATTCTGACAACTAGTTCAGATAAAAAAGCGATAGCGTACTAAATAAATTAGAGATGGTAGTAAATTATTCATGTTTGGTAAGATGTTTCGAATTGAAACGAGATGGTTCGCTCTCAAAATTTTGTATGGCGAACCATGATGTTTCAAACATGATTGGGGGGCCAAACACGAATGAGAGAACGAAACACGAAAAAAGCCAGCCGTCTGAACTTGCTATTAGAATGCATCGAAAACAGAGCGTCAAAAGTGAAACGTTGCCTTTGTCGAAGTGAAGCGCGTATTTAGGAATCAACCTGTTTAAAAAAGTGACAGAAATTCAAAACAAAACCTCTTGAGCAGCTGATTTAAATATTTTCAAATCATTGCCTCAATTGACTTTTAAATTCAAATAGACTACAATTACATGAATACTTATATTTCCTAAACCATTTTAGTTCGTTTATTTTTGTAACAAAAATTTGGTTACATCGATGTGGCATGTTAATAAATGAATATTAGAAAATGACAGATGGAAGATGTTGCAAGTGTGAACGCATGTTTTATTTTTTCAACATCTTCCATGCGTTCCCCCGAAATGTACGCTAGTGTGAAAGACTATTAGATCGGCGGAAATTCTTGCATCGATAGTTTCTGATCGACATATCAATAATCGTATTGTTCCATTTTTCTTCCAAATCTTAATTCACGTTACAATTAAGCTGCGGTCGTCGAGAATTTAAAAAAAAAAAACGAGAAAAGAAGCCGTCAACTTTTTCCGATTTTAGACGCAGCGTCGTTTCTGTCATCGTTGACTTTACGAGGAGGAGTCAGCCCACAATGGTGGGTATCAAGATGGATTCATAGATGGTGAACCCATAAGCACAGCAGATTTGCTTTGTTTACATTATAAACCACTTTCGAACTGTCAAGTTCGCATGTTTTCGTTTTTGTTTTTGTTTATGTTTATTTACATTTATTTTTGGTATACGTTTGTGTTAGGTTTGACACAACATAAGTGAGAAGCAAAAGGGTGATTCCACGAAAGTTGACCCCTTGCAAGCAAAAAATAAAATTATCAACTTTGACCCATTTTAGCTCTTTTGTTATAGAAAATATACGTATCCATTACATCCTGGGGTGTATGATAAATTTTTTTTTATTTTTTTTGTAAAAAAATCTACTTTAACTTGGTGCATCATACACTTTTTCCCCCTTTATACTGAGTCTTTTTTTAAATCACTTGACAACACTTTTATAACGGTAGTTAGCAATCAAAACAATTACCAGCTGACAGTTGTTACTTTTGTCTACGTTCAGCAGAAAATTTGCACGTGTAGCTTTCAAATTATAAAAAAAATTGCACGTGTAGCTTTCAAATAGAAAAATTTTTCAAAATCAATAATTTGTGTCACGACCGTGACCACGCAAATAAAAAAAGTTTAAATTTTGTGAAAACTGTTAAAGCTATAAAAAAACACAGTTGCTAAGGGTGACAAGGTAAGTAAGTTAAAGAGTTTCATGTAGCAAAATAAGCGCTCGGAAGTCATTTCAATTTTTTTTTTAATTTATTGAGAATGTCACGATCGTTACCTTATTGAAAATTGTGTTCAAGTTTTTCTTACTAACTATAGCTTAACAAACCATGGACTCCCAAAGCAAGATGCAAAGATATCGGAAGAGATTGAAGGAAGATCCAGTAAAATACAAAGCTCATTTGAAAAAAGAAAGAGAAAGAAATAAAAAACGGCGGCTGGCTGGAAAAGAGTCATTGAGTGAAGAAATGCTTGCTCAGAATCGGAATACTGATCGCGAACGTCAAAGGAAGTGTCGTGAAAAAAGGAACATAGGGAAGGAGAAAGTTGTTGAAGCTGCAGCCTCATCATCAAATATAGGAAGCTTTAAGTCCGATCGTTCACTTAAAAAGGCAGTAACAAAAGTTAAGGTCAAACTACCGAGCAGCCCCTCGAAGAAAATTGCAGTTGTGAAGAGACTTGCTTCTGAGCTAGTTGGTCCTGAAATGGATTTGATTTTCACCAAGCGACGTAGCGGAAAAAATAATCGCCTATCTGATGCCGAGTTAGAAAAAGTCAAAAACTTCTTTTTGAGGGACGATGTAAGCTACCAAACACCAGGACGAAAGGACACAAAACTAATAAACGGAGTACAAATGCAATTGAAGTATATGGTGATGACGGTTGGAGAATGTTATCAGCTTTTTAAGGAAGAAAATGCACAAATAAAAATTGGGAAGTCTTTGTTTTACGGAAGTCGGCCACAACATGTACGCCTCAATTCACAAACTCCATCAAACATGTGAGTCTGTATTTACCACGCCAACTTTGAATTTTTGCTTAAATCAGTTTCTGAAGTGGTCTCTACAGTGCCTAAATCTGCTAAGGATTTGATGAATGAACTTTGCTGTGACACAACAAATGAGGCTTGCATGACTAGCAGTTGCAAGAACTGCGACACAATTTTTGATATATTGCCATTGAATTATAGTTCAGATGCAACTGTGCGTTGGAAACAATGGACCAAAAATGAACATCGTACTCAAATAAGCGAGGAGGAAGGCACTTTTCAAGTTTTACTTCAAACATTCGAAAGCAAACTCCAAAGATTTAAGCAACATTTTTATGTGCACCGAACACAGAGCGATCAATTTCGCGAGGCTAAGGAGCGGATTGAATCAAATGAAGCGGTCGTTCAGATAGATTTCGCTGAAAATTTCACGTTGATTTCGCAGGACGAAGTGCAAAGCGCACACTGGAACCAAGCTCAAGCAACTGTGTTTACAGCCTGTGCTTGGGTGAAAACTGAATTGACCCTGAAATCATATTCTTATGCAATCATAAGTGATGACTTGACGCACAATAAAGAAAGTGTGTGGTACTTTTTGAAAATGATTGTTGAACACCTCAAAACGAAAACTGAAATTAATACTGCACACGTGTTTTCGGATGGATGTGCTGCTCAATTCAAAAATAGGTTCAATCTATTTAACTTATGTTTTGCAAAGGAAGACTTCGGTGTAAATATGAAATGGTCGTTTTTTGCATCTGGACATGGCAAAGGCGCTGTGGATGGAATTGGAGCCACTATCAAAAGGTCTTTATGGACAGCAATCATGTCTCGCCAAGCTAAAATTAATACTCCAGCAGAAGCTTTTAATTTTTTTGTTCAAAATAAAAAGTTGGATGGAGTGACTGTTTTGTATTGCGATAAGAACCAAATAAAGCAAAATACAGGCTGTTTAAAAAAAAGATGGGAACATCTTAAAGCAATCGAAAACATTCAGAAGATGCACTATTTTCAAAATGCTGGCTTTAACTGTTTGCTTTGTGGAATAACTGGAGTTTCGGCGCTAAAAATGAGCTGCCTTAAACGTCTGGAGTATAATGATGTATATTCTTCAACTGAAAATGAATAAAAACGAAATCGAGCTTTAAAACATTGCTGCCTTCTCTAAGATAACCATAAACTTCCATGTAATCATTTTGATACTGTTAAATATACGACTACAAAAACAAATCCGTTTTATTTTTTATGCTGTCACGACCGTTACTTTTTTTGTCACAACCGTTACCTTTTCAAAGTTATTTTTTTTTATTTGGCTACATCATTTTCACACAAAAGTAGAGTTTTCTTACACAAAACACTGCAAAGAATTTAATAAGATTTTTTATTTAACGCATTCCTTGGAAAGTTTTACAATCTGAGTTGCTAAGACCAAAAATTCAAAAACAGCTCATTTGTAATGTCACGACCGTTACCTTTTAATTGATCTAAAAAAACCTTAAAATGCAATTTCTATGAAATGATTCTTATTGATTTTAGGGGTTGAAATTTTATATTTTTAAAATCAACAAATCATTTTGACATTGTATTTCAGGTTAAAGTTTTATTACGAAATTTCGTGTAAACCTGTCACGACCGTTACTATGGAAACACCCAAAAACAAAATGTATGCTGTTGTTTCCATCAATTTGCTACAAAAAGTATGTACAAGTAGAGAAGAAAAAACCGGCGCAGTTTGGCAACCCTAGTACAAGAGAACCAAAAAAGTCGATGCAAATCACTCAAACGCATGTCTTTACCGCGTCATAACTTGATTACTTCATACTTTTTTCATGCTTTATGTAATTTTATTTAAATATGGTTCGAATTTCTATAGTTAGATACAATAACTTCATCAGAAAACTGATCGTGTATTGAAATATTCAACGAAGACAGTAAGAGAGAGAGAGCAGAGAAACGACAAACATTCTTTGTTGGCATTCCACTTCATGATTAAATTTTCTTCTCCATACCCATAGAATAACACATACGTAGATAAACTTATTCTCTCATCTGACGTTTCATTTCACACTCTTCATCGTAGGTTTGTGAAATTGAGAGCTATTAAATTTAAAATTATCTTACACCAGGTGGAGTTACAAAATATGTTCACTTAACTTTTTCCTGTCGTTTTGGTGTAGAACTGAAAAATTTAAATATATTTTGCACTTTTTTGTTAACTTTTATCGTTGGTATACATTTGTATTGTATTTAACACAACTAGTTTGTCACAAAAACACGAAATTCGGTTGTTATGCCTTTGTGGATCGCTGTATACTATTGCCACCATCTGGTATTATTGAACCCATATTTTCTACCATCCAATGTTTACTTTCCACTGTACCTATGACGTTTAATTTATTGAGCGAATAAAATCTTCTATGGTATGTGTTATTCTATGTCTATACCATAGATGCTTTATGTTTGCTATCGGCCAAAAAGGATGTACAGGTTGAGAAGAAAAAAAACCCCGCAATTTGGCAACCCTAGTAGAAGAGAACCAAAAAAGTCGACGCGATTCACTCAAACGCATTTTTTTCCCGCGTCATAACTTGATTATTTCTTACTTTTTACATACTTTGTGTAATTTTATTTAAATATGGTTGGAATTTCTATAGTTTGATAGAATAACCTCAACGACACGCTTCACTCGTTTTCTTTGTTGGCATTCCACTCCATGAGTAAATTTTCATCTCTATACAATAGTTGCTTTATGTATCAGCTAAAACAACACCTACTGCGTCTACCATGAGTATTTTTATCATGGTGGTTATCAATCTGATAACTTTTTTTGTAGGTTGAAGTTTTAAAAATCGATAACTTTTTTTTTACTATTTTGCATTTTTGGCGAAAAAGTTAGATGAAATACTTATCGGAATATCTAGCTGAAACATTAAAATTCGATAAGTTTTTTTCAGGTAGTGCTTTACCTAGTAACTCTTTAAGCACCGGAGATATTAAGGTGAAAGTGAAGTACATTATCACTCCGAGGGGCATCAAATATCATACTATCCCCAAGACTAATATAAAAACTAGAGGTGTGCGCGGTGGCCGTCGGTGGTGCAATGGTTAGTGTGCGCGCATCTTGTACATGAGATCCTGGATTACATCCCTGCTCTACTACCTTAAATTTCTTTCGGCGGCAGTTACCTCGCATATTGACGGCGACACAATTGAGTATTTAGCCATGAAAATGCTTCTCAAATACCGTGTAGAATCGGTGTAAAACTGTAGGTCCCAATCAGTGAGAATAAAACTGGAAAGAGCACATCTCAATCGTTGTGAGAAGCTCTCCCCAATTCCTTCATGGGATGTAATGGCAAACCAAGTATACCACTTTGTAACCAGTGAAATAGATGGAGTAGAGTTCCCTTAGTATTTATCTAGCATTTCCTTGGTTTCGGTGATGGGTTTTCCACAAAAACAAAAAATGCTTGATGAACACACTAAATTCAAATTTTGCAATTTTCGTCGAAATTCACGGTGTTGTCTGCTTTCAATTGTTGTCAACCGCAAACTAAAGCTTGGTTAATGTTTTACAGTATCTATTAATAGATGGTAGTTAACTAAGAGCATAGATAAATAAAAACCATAGATGATTCATTAGCTAATTCACCATCTTCACCAGAGGGCAAAGGCTGTTTCCGCGCGACCATTTTTCACTCGGATGCGACGAAAAAGCACTCAAACATCGTTTTTATTTCGATTCTGTTGTTTAAATTTGAAAATAGAACATAAATAATAAAAAAGCATATTGCTTTTGATATTTTTTGACAATACAAAATGCAAGACCGCATGGTTATATAGTTTTTTCAATAGTTTTTGTTACCAGGGAAATTTTCCCATATCCATCACTCGGGCGCCATCTTCTATGGCATTTGAATATTTTCATAGATAAATAAAAAACCATAGATGGTGAAAGATAAGTGGTGGATTTGAAAGTAAAGGGAATTTTTCTAGATGGCGCCGGAGCGGTGGATATGGGCAAATTTCCCTGGAAACAAAGACTATTGAAAAAACTATATAACCATGCTTTTTTGCCTTTTGTATTGTCAACAAATATCAAAAGCGATATGCTTTTTATTATTTATGTTCTATTTTCAAATTTAAACAACTGAATCGAAATAAAAATGATGTTTGAGTGTTTTTTCGTCGCATCCGAGTGAAAAATGGTGGTACGAAAACAAATGAGTCATCTATGGTTTTTATTTATCTATGATCTATGCTAAGAGGGAATTTCAAAAAATCACGGAGCTTTCAAACCTCCCTCGAATGAGGAAACACCAATCAAAGCTACAAACCTCTACATATATAAGGTGGCCCAAATACAGGTATCTCTATAAATCATATGTTATTTTGACACTGATCGATTTTTTCCTTTCGAAATATTGACTCTCAGTCAGTATCATATCTCCGCGGATCACAATGACTAGCTTTACGCTGGAACAATGTTGGGAAATATGTCATAAGTTGCAAACTCCAGTCGGACATCGAACTTGGCAGAAAAATCATATTTTCATCTCGGCAACTAAGTATGTCAACAAACAAAACTGCCGCATCTGGGAATCCGATAGGCCACACGTCATTGTCCAGAAGCCAATGTAAATATACAAAGTGAGTGACAGTTTGGTGTGGATATTGGAGTGTTCTGAAAAATGCTACTGAAAATGGGATTTCAGTAAACGGCGAGCGCTACAGAGCCATTTTTTATGGGATTTACGGATTTTTTATGGGCTGAAGTGGTAGATACCGTCGGTGGTGCAATGGTTAGTGTGCGCGGCTCTTGTACATGAGATCCTGGGTTCGAAGCCTGCTCTCACCACCTTAAAATTTCTTTCAGCGGCGGTCACCTCGCACAGTGACGGCGACAATATCGAGTATATAGCCATGAAATACCGCTCGGAATCGGTGTAAAACTGTAGATTCCAATCAGTGAGTGGAAACTGGAAAGCGCACAGCTCAGTGATTGTGAGAAGCTCTCCACAACTCCTTCGCGGAATGTAATGGGAAACCATTTATTTTTTTAAGTAGTAGATACGAACTTGGATAGTCTATGGTTTCATCGGGATGGCGCACCATGTCACACTGCTCATCAAACAATAGATCTTTTGCTCTCTAAGTTCGGTAATCATGTTATCAGCCGTCTTGGAGATGTCAATTGGCCGCCTCGGAGGTGCGATTTGACCCCTTTAGACTTTTCAGGTGGGGTGCTGTTAAAGACCGATGCTATGCTTATAATCTAGAAACGATCCACGCCCTTACGGTTAATATCGTCCGAGCAACTCGTGAAATAGAATTGGAAACCGTCAAAACCGGAAAATTGGACTGACAGGGTGAAAATTGGACAATTGTGTACCGTAAATAATGGGAATATTTGTTACTTCTAATAAAACCATAATGTAGCAACCGAAAATAAGTTTAGTTAATTTTATTGAATTTTTAATCAGATACTTGTATTTGGACCACCCTGTATTTATGCTGTACCACCCTTTAATTATCCGGGAATCAAACAGATTGAAAAAAAATAGTTTAAAACAATATATGTATCATATATTCTATATTTCATATCAATCTGTATCCGATTCCACAGCACTGCATTTGAATTGTCTGACCAAATGGAAATGAAAAATTTTTACATTTTAATTTGGGTCAATGGTAATTGTTTTTGCATTTGCATTAAATTAAGTAATGCAAATTAAACTGTAATGTAAATTAAAATACTGCTAATGCCACTACAGCTTACCGTTTATAACAATCTAGTACTTTCTAGAAAATTCCATAAGCAAAAACGTATTAGCGAAGTCTTCAACCTTGACAGCCTAAAACTACACAACTAATGTTGCTACTTTTCCAATTCATTCTTGGTATTCCACTGTTAGTCATACTAAAGTTTAAAGAATTTTTCAAAACTCTTTTTTTTGTTACATTATAATTCAATTTAGAGTCGGCGTAGACAGACCTCAATTCATTACGTTCCCAATGCAAACATAACTACTGAGCCTGGGAATTTAACAATTTGTCATTCAATTGTACGGGTGGATGGGTGAATGCGAGTGTTACTCGTACTGGGTCGAGTTCATTGTTCATCAGGTGTTTGAATAGCTGCTGGCGGCTTAAGAGGGATTAAGAGTTGTCAAAGTTATGTTGTTACAAACAAAGTGCATTTAACATTTACAGCAGTTAAAAGACAAATAAATGAAGAAAATGGATTTTTCAAAATGAATACACATTCGTATGCATGTACTTTACATGGATGGAGGTGGGAATACCAAAACCTGTACCAGGGATGGTGGTGGACGGACAACATTTAACGTTTTAAATTCTAGACGTATATTTTTGTTTGAAAGCTTTTAGGGGGAAAACAAATTTAAATCGTTTTTCAAGAAATGCATTACAATACGTACAGAACTGATTTGAAAATGTTATTCTTATGGTTGCGGAGAAAAAGGAGATTAAAATGCAATAACAACAAATGCTGGCATTTTTAATCAGATGCACTTAAATTTCCAGCACTCCCACGGAAAATGGCTACCACTTGTCTTTCCTATTCTCTTTAGGTATTATGCGAGTTTTCATACAATGTGGCCAAGTTTGATGTGATTTGGTTTCCTTTCCTTAATCCTTAAATGGTCGAACAATTTCATTAACATAAACTATCCATCATGTTATGTGGAATTAGTAGGACGAATAGGCCAGACCAGGGAAAGCTTTTAATTTTAGTTAAAGCAGAATGAGGCGTGTATTGAAAGTAACCACTAATCCTTGAAGGATTTTGAAGCGCAAATCTAATTCAAAAGTGTCCCCCCACCATGATAAAGTGGAGTGTTTTTGTGGTTATATAAGATACGTAGAGTACTTCATTGTTCTTCCAGGCGAATGATGGATAATGGAATCAATTATTGAAAGCCTGACAAGTGGATTCCTTTGGTAAACAACCTCGGAGTAGGAGAATTTGATTAATGAGTCCTAGTTGTTTTCTGTTTGAATTAGAGCGTTGATTGGGTTTTAATTTAAGTGATTCGATGTTTGTTGAATTTGGTTGTAATCTGCTCAAGGTTTCTAGATGAAATCAAATTTAAATTTTTCCCAAAGTTCATTCTCATTCTTATCCAGTTCACTTTCATTAGAATATCTTTCTACTTGAGTGTTTTTAATAATCCAAATGTATTGTTCTGTGTCGCTGTTGTTGTGTTTCGAGCAGCGTGTCGCCGAGAGGTAATTACTTGCAGGCATTACATGATTTATGAATGTGCAAATTGTCGAGGACAATTGTCAAGGGTGGTTGATGTGATGTTGATGACTTGGTATATTTCGGAATTCTGGTGATTACATGTGTACCAGGTCGACCCCCTAAAGTGGTACTGATTAATATGTTGTATTTAGTTTTTGATTAAACATACATTTTTCTCAGTTAGGGCTGTTAATAATAATATGTTGGTTAATAATAATATGTCGTTTCTAACCTCTTTAAAAGGAAGTCCTTTTTTAAATTAACGTAACCTCAAACTTGCACTTGGTATTTTCTTTTAATATTTAAACGTTTCTCTTTAACGTTATATGAAATATTAAAAATATTAAGTCATTCCAACGGAATCATACTTTCATTAGTTCCAAAGGAGCACTGTGAACATTATCGATACTTCCAAAGAAAGCACTTGTTGTTTAAACCCTTTGAGGACCATACATTTTCGACCCAAACGTTCGGTCCATGTGGGTCCATGGATTGAACTCGGCCTTACATTTTTTGAAAGATAAGGAATGAGTGCGAAACTGCTTATGGCCAGTTTTTCAGACCGACTTTAAACAGCGGATTACTAAAACTGAGATTAGATTTAATCTTAGTTTAACTGTCCATTCGGGTTTTCAGTGCACAGTTAAATACATCACAATTTTTTTACTCTGTCTGGCAACCTTGTGCAAATGTCAAATATATCAACAGTTTGTTGTTATTTGTCTTCTTTTTTGTTTTTTGTGTTGGTAATTGTTCTATATGGTTGCAGCTTCTTTTCTTCAACTGAGGTAAGTAATTTGCATTAATATAAATTCATTTGAAATTGGTGTAATAAAATATAACTTTGTGTTACCAGTTTGTTTTGTTTGTTTTATGTGGCCCAATCAATTCAAGAACTGCATATGCAGATGCTTTTGTTAGACGGAATCTTACATAGAAGTCATTATCGCCAAACAAATTGAAGTGATTTGTCCGGGTCATTATTATTGTGCGTTGTTTTCTTTTAACCTCATAACAAAATTCTTCGCATATTTCTTGGTCACTAATGTCTCCTAGATCCGAGGAAAAACTCATTTTCACAACTCTAAAAAATATCAACAAAATGTTTTATTGTTTACATACACAAAATTATTCTTCTTGTTTTTCATTGCTGCTGCCAAAAGCCAACACAATCTAAACTTAGTTTAACTCGCACAAATTGCAGAGTTAAACGTAGTTTTACCTTTGACTGAAAAAATGAAAATCTGGTTTAAACGTAGTTTAACTCATATCCGAAGATGATCTCCGACTGAAGAACTGGCCCTAATCTCCGACTGAAGAACTGGCCCTAATCAAAACTAGCAAAGAAGACACAAAAAAGTTGGGAAAATTTTCCTTATTTTTCAGCATAATCTCCTTTTAGCTCGATACACTTTTTCCAGCGATATACAATTCCTTCGATACCCTGTTTATAGTAAGAACTGTCAAACTCCTTAAAATAGCCATCAACCGCAGCCTCCACCTGTTCATTGTTGGCAAATCTGTCACTACCGAGTCATTTTTTCAAGTTTAGAAAGTTTAGAAATAGGCCGAGGGAGCTAAACAATTTTCCTAAAATTTTCCTTCGCCAACAAAATGCACTGCATTTATCGGGGGAATGCCCTGAGTGTTGGTTTGATAAAAAAATTTGGCAAATAAGGTGCGTGATGAAGCTATTCGAACTTTAAGTCAATAATTTTGGCCATCGCAATAGTGGATGTGTGAACTGGAGCAGTGTCTTGATAAAACAACACTTTCTTTTTCGCCAAAATCGGTATTTTTTCCACAATCTCATAACTTAATCACTCTCATAAATTAGCATAATATTCGCCGTTCATGGTTTTTCCTTTCTGAAGACAATCAATAAAAATTATCCCATGCGCATTACAAAAAACAGACGCCATGACATTGCCTGCAGATGGAAACGTCTTCGCCTTCTTTGGACACGATTCTCCCATTCCAGTCCACTGCTTTGGCTGTTCCTTTGGCCCAGGTGTGAAGTAATGGACGGACCTCTGTCTCACCCATGGTTAGAAATCGACGCAAAAATTCGGCTTTGTAGCGGTGCAACATCCTCAAACACTCTACTGAAACATCTTCGCGACGCTGTTTCTGCTCTATTGAAAGCAAGCGCGGCACACATCTTGCGCACAGCTTTGTCATCTTCAAATCTTCTTCCAATATACGATGTATAGCACTTTCTTGAAATGCCTTTCAATTCAGCTAGCTCAGGCACCTTCAGCCGATGATCATCCAATACCATTTAGTGGATTTTCTTAACCGTGTCTAGCGTGGACACCTCAATTGGCAGAGCACTACGGTGTTCGACTTGGCAGGTCGTACGACCTCGTTTAAGGGAACAAATTTTGAGTGGCACCAATGGCATTTTTGTTTTGTTTTTTTTTTACCTGATAGGGCATTAAACGGTGATAAAAAAAGATACAAATTGCCGCGCTATTTTTTTCTCATATTTTCCGAAATATAGTCCTCCAAAACTTGAATGTATAATCGCGCATAACTCAGCCATTTATTACCCAATCCTGTTGAAATGAATTAGACTGGAAAGGTATAAAGCTTTCTTAGGGATTTTCTCCTCTGGGTAGGCGCAACACCGACTTCGCGGCTTCGACATAGTAGTGGTATTCATGCAAACAAGAAAACCTAGAACTTTTGCTCAGCGTAAGTTTGCCCCGAAGCGTTTCATGAGGCACCAAATAAAGTTGCTCCGTGTATCTATGCAGCAATTGTCAAAAAAGGCTGATAAAGTAAATAAACAAAGTAAAATTAAAAGTATATGCTTTACCTATTCCACTATTTTATTTTTTTCACATAAATCCAACACTCTCTCTTTTTTTCAATACAAAAATAATGACATTGAAATGTCAAAAGTTTTCAAGTTTATTTTTCCAGGTTTGCTCAGCAAATTTGCCTCGAAAACTTTCCACTTTTGTGCAAGTCGCTTTGTGTGGGAAATTTGTTTGTTTTGACGTTTGCTGTGCAAGTTTACGCTGATTTCGAGTTTACGAGGTTCTTTCGAGCTTTCATGAAGACCACTAGTATTTTTGTGGTATTCCCAAAGTTTTGGTATAACAAGTTGTGGTATAAAGTTTTCTGCGTGGCCAGCCGGGCTTAGTGATTTTCTCCTCTGGGGTAGGTCCAACACCGGTTTCGCGGCTGCGGCATAGATATTTTTGTGGTATAAAACTTTGTGCGTGCAAGGTCTTCGACCGGGCTAAGGGATTTTCTCCTTGGTCGACCACTACGGTGTTCGTCTTGGCAGCTCGTACGGCCTCGTTTAAGATCTGTCATCCAAATATACTCCCCCAGAGTAGAATCTAGCTCGGCTTTTCTATGTTTACAAATTCACTGAGATCGTTAACTTTTGATGGCTCAAATAAAAATGCTGAACAACGTGGCGCCATGAAACTTCAAACATATGTTTTATAAAATTGCCACTTTTCATCAAAATATTTTTTTTCAAACTACTTGCAAAAAGGAAGTACAAATAGAGGAGAAAAGACCGGCGCAATTTGGCAACCCTAGTAGAAGATAATCAAAAAAGTCGACGCGATTCACTCAAACGCATTTTTATCCCGCGTCATAACTTGATTATTTCATACTTTGTACATACTTTATGTAATTCTATTTAAATATGGTTGGAATTTCTACAGTTAGATACAATAACATCATCAGAAAACTGCTCGTGTATTGAAATATTCATGGCTTCCTTTGTTGGCATTCCACTCCATGAGTAAATTTTCTTCTCTATACCATAGTTACTTTATGAACATTTGACCGTAAAAAAATTTGATCACTGTGGATGCCGCAGCAGACTTTTAATTCATGAAATCAATGCTTGCAAACATGTTCATGGTAACTGCAATAATCTCTATATTCTCCATTACTCCGTTGCATGATTGAAGCCAGAAACAGTGTAGAGATTTCAGAAACAGGTACTGCGTGTAAATTTTAAATATTTTTTGCTGGCTATATTCATTCATTCACATTAAAAGGAATTAATCAAAGTAATCATATTAGTGTCTAAGATGTGAATAAGCTTCAAAATCTCTTAACGCGGTTGATCCTTCTTCATCGTCCCTTAATTAATTGGTTTCAAAACTGAAGCTTCAGACAATCCTAATATACGCTGATACTTTTGAAGTATATACCCGTCATAAAGTACGTGACATTCATTTTAAAAACTGTCCTCCATATTTCCCATGTCAATTTTCGCAAACACAACAATTTGTTAAAATAAATTCTTACAAAAAAAATGATGTTCTCAACATTTGTACTGATATAACTAAGTGAGCAAATATCAACAGTACTCAAAAACTCATTCATATTCTGCGAAGCCACATCTTGTGTTGAATGTCACAAACACAAATCCTTAATGTCCTTCAAACACAAACAAATACAAAAATATATTGTGACACAAAACAAAAAGAATAGCACAAGAAAACTGCTTGCAAAAAGGATAGTGTGTTTCACATCTTCTGGTAATGGCTCATACAGGTTTACTAGATTACCATATGGTCTGAAAATAGCACCAAACTCATTTCAGAGAATGATGACGTTAGCTTTCAGTGGTTTGAGACCGGAACAAGCTTTCTTGTATATGGACGATTTGGTAGTATTAGGTTGTTCTGAGAAACACATGCTTTCAAACTTAACAAATGTTTTTGACCTTTGTCGAAAACACAATCTAAAGTTGAACCCAGAAAAATGTTATTTTTTTAGAACAGAGGTAACATACCTAGGACACAAATGTACTGATAAAGGAATACTCCCAGACGATAGCAAATACACAGTAATCGAAAATTATCCAAAACCTACTGACGCAGATGGCGCAAAGAGGTTCGTAGCTTTTTGTAATTACTATAGAAGGTTTATCAAAAACTTTTCAGAATACTCTAGACATCTTACAAAACTGTCCAAAAAGGGTGTACAGTTCGAATGGACTAAAGATTGTGAGACAGCATTCAAACATTTAAAGAAAGAGTTAATGAGCCCCACATTACTGCAATATCCAGATTTTGAAAAACAGTTTTGTATAATAACTGATGCAAGCAAATACGCTTGTGGAGCAGTTTTAACTCAGGAACACGAGGGAAAATATTTACCTGTCGCATACGCCTCCAAAACTTTTACAAAAGGCGAAAGTAATAAATCAACCATTGAGCAAGAATTAACTGCGATTCATTGGGCTATTACACATTTCAGACCCTATATATACGGACAACATTTTCTTGTACGTACAGATCACAGACCACTATCATATCTATTTTCTATGAAAAATCTTGACCTTGAGGAATATGATTTCACAGTAGAATATCTTAGGGGAAAAGATAATTATGTAGCAGATGCCTTATCACGTATAACAATAGGCGATCTCAAGGAAATGACGGAAAAAGTAAAGAATATATTAAGAGTCACGACAAGATCGATGACCAATAAAAATGGCAGTACAGAGGAAAGTAATACCCTGAATGAAGAGCATGATGAGAATATGGAAAAGCCCCGTATATATGTTCCTATAAAAAATACTGACGTCGGAAAATACTATAAATTAAAGATTTCTCTCGGGAAATGTTATATCAAAAAGGGAAAATCAATAATTGCATATATACGCATAAATGATTTGTTTTCTAAAGGGAAATTTGACTTAGGACAATTTTTCCCTAGGCTCGAAAAAGTGGCCGGAAAACTAAATATTAAAAATTTACAAGTGGCACCTAATGAGAAAATTTTCGAATTTATCTCGATAAATGATTTTAAGATAATGGGCAATAAAAAATTAATTGAAATTAAAGTAGCGCTACTAAACAAGGTGACCCAAATTGACTATAAGGATGCTAAAACAATTCAGGAAATTATGAAAAGATATCACGATGACCCTGTTGAAGGAGGTCATTGCGGAATTTTTAGAACGACTGAAAAAATTAAAAGGTATTACTACTGGAAAAATATGAGTAAGGACATAACTAGATATGTCAAATCATGCCATAAATGTCAAATATAGCAAAGACCACGGAACACTTGAAATGTCCAATGACATTGACAACGACACCAGTACAAGCATTTGATAAAGTATTCGTAGATACCATCGGCCCATTCCCGAGGTCAATTGATGGAAATGAATATGCAATCACACTAATATGTGACTTAACTAAGTACTTAGTAACAATACCAATACCGGATAAGAACGCGAAAACTATCGCCAAAGCGATATTTGAACATTTTGTTCTTACTTATGGTCCAATGAAGACGTTCATATCGGACATGGGTACTGAATATAAAAATTCTATATTAACAGAGCTATGTAGTCTACTGAAAATTGAAAAATTAACCTCAACCGCACACCATCATCAAACACTTGGAACGGTGGAAAGAAGTCATAGAACATTTAATGAATATGTACGTTCATACATATCGATAGAGAAATATGACTGGGATGATTGGCTCAAATATTTCACGTACTGTTTCAATACAACACCATCAACGGTACACAATTATTGTCCATATGAGTTAATTTTTGCAAGACTTCCAAATAGTTTTCAACAATTTAGTGAAATAGGTAAAATTGGCCCACTGTATAATGTAGATAATTATGCCAAAGAGGCAAAATATAGATTAGAAATAGCTAATAACAGAGCTAGACAATTACTGGAAGATAATAAAATAAGACGAAAACTAATTTATGATAGAAATACTAATGAATATAAATTTAAAATAGGAGACTTAGTTCTATTAAAAAATGAAGCAGGCCATAAGCTTGAATCTAAATACAAGGGCCCATTTATTATTAAAAATATACTTCTAAGAGATAATATACAAATAATAGATAACTGTACAAATAAAGAACAAATAGTACATAAGAATAGACTTAAGAAATATAATGACTAATGGAAATGAAAATATATGTATAAAGGTGCACCAAATGATACATATCTATTGAGAAAAAGAGAAAAAAAAAAAAAAAAAAAGAAAACAATAAAAACAAAGGAAAAATATATATATTATTTTTTTTTTTCGAATAATGAGAATTTAATATTAATATTAAGAACACTAACGAATGATCTTACAATTTTAAATATAAGATCATTCTTCCTCGGAAAGGAGGTGTAGTGTAAGTGAAATTCTCATCATTAAGTTTCCTCACTCGTCACTTGAACTTCTCATCATTAAGTTTCCTCACTCGTTGCCTAAAAGAATATCATATTGCAAGTGTTTAGCCTTGATAATGCCTCTAACATATCTTTCTCACGCTCTGTATATTATGCAATGACTGACTCCATGCATTCGGCTTATCGTATTTCTCCCTATGGAGGAGACGGACACAAAGCTTAAGCTTAGTGTGGACAAATGGGAAACAATATTCACTTACACTGACAAACTCATGCTACGATTAAACCCATAGCCAATAAGCAAAGTAATGTATAAGAATATATTTTAAGCTGATACATTTTAAGGTAATTTTAACTATAAAAGGCAGTCGATGTAGACATAAGAATTATTAAATAAAAAGCAAGCATTGTGCCGTGATCGGTCGGCACAGCCAAAATAATTAAAATCTTTTATTCTATACTTGTTTGGCGCTACCCGGAGTCGCCTACAAGAATCCTGGCTGGCGGCTTTATTAAGAGCCTAGCCGTTTAACAAAAATTGACATATCTAGTTATGTCCTTACACATATTTTTCCAGTAGTAATACCTTTTAATTTTTTCAGTCGTTCTAAAAATTCCGCAATGACCTCCTTCAACAGGGTCATCGTGATGTCTTTTCATAATTTCCTGAATTGTTTTAGCATCCTTATAGTCAATTTGGGTCACCTTGTTTAGTAGCGCTACTTTAATTTCAATTAATTTTTTATTGCCCATTATCTTAAAATCATTTATCGAGATAAATTCGAAAATTTTCTCATTAGGTGCCACTTGTAAATTTTTAATATTTAGTTTTCCGGCCACTTTTTCGAGCCTAGGGAAAAATTGTCCTAAGTCAAATTTCCCTTTAGAAAACAAATCATTTATGCGTATATATGCAATTATTGATTTTCCCTTTTTGATATAACATTTCCCGAGAGAAATCTTTAATTTATAGTATTTTCCGACGTCAGTATTTTTTATAGGAACATATATACGGGGCTTTTCCATATTCTCCTCATGCTCTTCATTCAGGGTATTACTTTCCTCTGTACTGCCATTTTTATTGGTCATCGATCTTGTCGTGACTCTTAATATATTCTTTACTTTTTCCGTCATTTCCTTGAGATCGCCTATTGTTATACGTGATAAGGCATCTGCTACATAATTATCTTTTCCCCTAAGATATTCTACTGTGAAATCATATTCCTCAAGGTCAAGTCTTATTCTCGTCAGTTTTGAGCTTGGATTTTTCATAGAAAATAGATATGATAGTGGTCTGTGATCTGTACGTACAAGAAAATGTTGTCCGTATATATAGGGTCTAAAATGTGTAATAGCCCAATGAATCGCAGTTAATTCTTGCTCAATGGTTGATTTATTACTTTCGCCTTTTGTAAAAGTTTTGGAGGCGTATGCGACAGGTAAATATTTTCCCTCGTGTTCCTGAGTTAAAACTGCTCCACAAGCGTATTTGCTTGCATCAGTTATTATACAAAACTGTTTTTCAAAATCTGGATATTGCAGTAATGTGGGGCTCATTAACTCTTTCTTTAAATGTTTGAATGCTGTCTCACAATCTTTAGTCCATTCGAACTGTACACCCTTTTTGGACAGTTTTGTAAGATGTCTAGAGTATTCTGAAAAGTTTTTGATAAACCTTCTATAGTAATTACAAAAAGCTACGAACCTCTTTGCGCCATCTGCGTCAGTAGGTTTTGGATAATTTTCGATTACTGTGTATTTGCTATCGTCTGGGAGTATTCCTTTATCAGTACATTTGTGTCCTAGGTATGTTACCTCTGTTCTAAAAAAATAACATTTTTCTGGGTTCAACTTTAGATTGTGTTTTCGACAAAGGTCAAAAACATTTGTTAAGTTTGAAAGCATGTGTTTCTCAGAACAACCTAATACTACCAAATCGTCCATATACAAGAAAGCTTGTTCCGGTCTCAAACCACTGAAAGCTAACGTCATCATTCTCTGAAATGAGTTTGGTGCTATTTTCAGACCATATGGTAATCTAGTAAACCTGTATGAGCCATTAGTTGTCGAAAATGACGTAAGATCCCTAGAGTTGCGTTCTAGTTTGATCTGGTGAAATCCAGACATTAGGTCTAGGCAAGAAAAATACTTAGCTCTACCGAGTTGATCTAGAATATCGTCTATTCTTGGTAATGGAAATTTGTCTGCTACCAGCTTCTTATTTATTTGTCTATAGTCTATCACAAGTCTCCACCTTTTTTCGTCACTACCCGGAATAGATTTCTTTGGAACTAACAAAATTGGACTATTGTATTCGGAATGTGAGGGTTCAACTATACCATCTTCTATTAATTTCTTTACCTGCTTGTCAATTTCGTTTTTGTGTGTATGTGGTATACGATAATTCTTTACGTATACTGGTTGTTTATCCTTAACCCTTAACTTTTGTTCGTAAAAATTATTCGTTGTGATTGTTTCTGAATCCAAACCAAAGATGTCACCAAATTTTGAACAAAGATTATCCAAAGTGTTCATAAATCTTTCTGGGAAATTTTTTCTCAGAATTTGCAAAATTTTTGATTTTCTATGTTCTTCGGATGTAATATTCTCTATAATTTCATAATCATCCACATCTTCAGTTAAAATTTGTGGTTCTTTTAGTGCAACTGTATCAGTATTCGTGTTCAATATTCGAATAAATGCATTGTTCGCCTTAACAATAGTACTGGCTATAAATACACCCGGTCGGAGTTCCTGGTGGGGTATCAATACCTCTTTGTCAGTTGCCATTAGCTTAACTTGGCGTATCACTTCCGATCTTGCCGGTAGAGTTAAATATTCGTTGCATTTATTTGTAATTGGTATTTCTATCTGTTCTGTAATGTTCGCGGGGCGTAGGATGAGGTAATCAAAATCTGGATTGAAATCTAAAATACAATTGTATTTTCTAATGAAATCCATACCGATGATTCCATCGCAAGGTATGGGAAAATCATTGTTTACTATATGGAAAGTATGTGGGATCAAATACTTTTTGTACCTTACATCAAAGTGTGTAGTACCTATTGATTTTATTTTACCTTGTCCTATTCCACTTAAGGATGTTATTCTCTTAGTGTTTATTTCATCGTGACTAAAATGCGCTTGTTTAATTAGTGAAATATCTGCTCCTGTATCAACTAGTAAGTTGATTGTATTATTATTATGATCTATTTTGACTTGTATGAATATTCCTAAGTTAAGGTTAAGGTTATACAATTTGCTGTCTATTGTATTGATCCTAGGGGAACGTTTAAGTTTTCCGGACGGTCTTGTTCTGTATTAGTTATGGCTACATAATGTCCATGTCTGTTTTGTCTATTATTATCATTAGATCCATTATATCCACTTCGGTTTCCGCGATAATTTGAATTATTATTACCTCTGTGATTTCTGTTTCTATTATTATAATTCCGATTATTATTGTCATAATTTGCCCTATAGCCATCTCTACCTTGTGGTCTTCTCTTATTACCACGGTAGTGTCTATTATATCTATTACCGAAGTATAGGACAGAATTATGTTGTCCATTAGCTTCAGTACAGCTATTGACAAATTTTCCTATTGCATCATTCATGTTTGAAAATTGACCTGATTCCATAATCAGTTTTACTCTGTCAATATTGCAATTCTTTGTCATTGCCTTTACGGCAACTTGTGTTGAATATTTTGTTGCCAATTCACAGGGTAAACCATCAGTGATATACGCACTCTCCAATGATTTTGTCAGTAATTCAATTTCATTGCAATAGGTATTGGCAGTTTTACTATTCTGTCTGATATTCATAATTTTGGCCGTGAGGACCTCCACTGATTCACCCTTCACAGAACTAGTTAACCTTGTTATTACTTGTAATATTGTCGTTTCATTATTGATTAAATTTCTAGCGTTCCCTTTCAATTTTGTCTTTATTAAATTTATGGCCACCGCCTCATGGGTGCCTTTAAGTGAATCTACTAACGAAAGCGCGTCTAGGAATGATCTTAAGTTCTCCGGTTTCCCATCGAAATCAGGGATTAACTTAGTGGCTGTATTGAGAAATTCCACAACTGTTTGTGCCATATTGTCCTCTGGTATAATTGCGACTATACTTTCGATTTTATCTTTTTCTCTTTCCTGTGTATTATTTAGTTCTTTAATTTTATCTGCTTCTTCTTCTTGTGTATTATCTAATACGTCATGAATGGAAAAAGGAATTTTCACCTCTATTCCCTTTTTGGAAGCCACGTGTATGGTTCTCTCTCTTATATCATCATAAAATGAATCTGCGGCTGCTTTGTGAGCAGTGTTCAGTTGGTCATAGTATATGATAAATAAAGTCTGTACTTTCCTTATTGACTGTTTTAATATTTTAATGTGTTTCGATACCGTTTCTTCTCCTGTTTCCCTATCTATATTAAGACACTTATATGACCTATCGAATGTATCTTTAATTAATCGTGCTTGTTGCACAATTTCTGGCCAATGCATTTGATTCTAAATACAAAGTTACACAATTTGATTTATTTTAATGTGTCTTTTTCTTTATTGCAATAATTAAAATTATTTCAATGTTACATATTCACATATTCATATTGTCTTGAAATTTAATATTTATATTTCTTCCTTTTTTTTTTTTTCTTTGAAATTTTCTATATTTTATCCAAATCGTTACCCCGACTTAAATATGTTTTTCGTATTGCCCTTTTATGCATAATATAGACTTTAATAAACAAATTTAACGAGCTTATTACTACTAATACTAACATTAAATTATATAGATAGTCCAGATGTGGGGTGTGGTCTATAACCTCCACATTATTTATAACATTTGCCCTTGGGTCTTTAATCTTTGTTTGCTGTCCTCCCATTTTTGTTTTAATTTATTGTTTATTTAATATTTAATATAACATTTGTTTAGTTCATTTCAAGCATTACTTTAAATTTCATTTGACATTTTTTTTTTTTCATTTCCATTTTCAATATCAAAGTTTTTCATTTGTCATAAAATTTATTCATTTCGATCATTTGTTTAGATATCATTTGACATAAAAAATTTTTTTTTTTTTTTTTTTTTGTTCAATTATCATTTAACATAAAATTTTCGCTTAATTCATTATAGTTTTGCTCTCATTATCATTTTTCCCGGGGGTGTTCAATTCTGATCTGATTACTGCAATTTCCTTCCACATTTCTGTTGTCCTTTGGTCATTATATGGAGGTGGTGTTGGTGATTTTAAAATGTCGAGGAGGTGTGCTAATCGCCGCCTGAGGCGAACCTTTCTCCCTCCGCGCCGGTGCTTGGGCTTCTCTGTTGGCGGTATTCTTATCAACCGCTCCTCTGTTTTGGCCGCTTGTCGTCTTCTGTAGTCCTCAATAGTCAGGCGTTTCGGACCCTCGATTGTCGTGGTGGTGGTTGTTGGCATGACTTCAAATATATCTCGGTTTAAGCATGTTCATTTCCCTTTCAGTCTTAATTCATTGAATATTTGCCGTTTGTATTGATCAGGCAGACAGGATTAGACTGGCATCTAAACAGGAATAGGTAGGATCGGAAGATTCCAGACTGGCAGAGGATCGCCATGTAAACAAGAATATATATATTTTAAGTGAAATTCTCATCATTAAGTTTCCTCACTCGTCACTTGAACTTCTCATCATTAAGTTTCCTCACTCGTTGCCTAAAAGAATATCATATTGCAAGTGTTTAGCCTTGATAATGCCTCTAACATATCTTTCTCACGCTCTGTATATTATGCAATGACTGACTCCATGCATTCGGCTTATCGTATTTCTCCCTATGGAGGAGACGGACACAAAGCTTAAGCTTAGTGTGGACAAATGGAAACAATATTCACTTACACTGACAAACTCATGCTACGATTAAACCCATAGCCAATAAGCAAAGTAATGTATAAGAATATATTTTAAGCTGATACATTTTAAGGTAATTTTAACTATAAAAGGCAGTCGATGTAGACATAAGAATTATTAAATAAAAAGCAAGCATTGTGCCGTGATCGGTCGGCACAGCAAAAATAATTAAAATCTTTTATTCTATACTTGTTTGGCGCTACCCGGAGTCGCCTACAAGAATCCTGGCTGGCGGCTTTATTAAGAGCCTAGCCGTTTAACAAAAAATATATATATTCTTGTTTACATGGCGATCCTCTGCCAGTCTGGAATCTTCCGATCCTACCTATTCCTGTTTAGATGCCAGTCTAATCCTGTCTGCCTGATCAATACAAACGACAAATATTCAATGAATTAAGACTGAAAGGGAAATGAACATGCTTAAACCGAGATATATTTGAAGTCATGCCAACAACCACCACCACGACAATCGAGGGTCCGAAACGCCTGACTATTGAGGACTACAGAAGACGACAAGCGGCCAAAACAGAGGAGCGGTTGATAAGAATACCGCCAACAGAGAAGCCCAAGCACCGGCGCGGAGGGAGAAAGGTTCGCCTCAGGCGGCGATTAGCACACCTCCTCGACATTTTAAAATCACCAACACCACCTCCATATAATGACCAAAGGACAACAGAAATGTGGAAGGAAATTGCAGTAATCAGATCAGAATTGAACACCCCCGGGAAAAATGATAATGAGAGCAAAACTATAATGAATTAAGCGAAAATTTTATGTTAAATGATAATTGAAAAAAAAAAAAAAAAATGTCAAATGAAATTTAAAGTAATGCTTGAAATGAACTAAACAAATGTTATATTGAATATTAAATAAACAATAAATTAAAACAAAAATGGGAGGACAGCAAACAAAGATTAAAGACCCAAGGGCAAATGTTATAAATAATGTGGAGGTTATAGACCACACCCCACATCTGGACTCTCTATATAATTTAATGTTAGTATTAGTAGTAATAAGCTCGTTAAATTTGTTTATTAAAGTCTATATTATGCATAAAAGGGCAATACGAAAAACATATTTAAGTCGGGGTAACGATTTGGATAAAATATAGAAAATTTCAAAGAAAAAAAAAAAAGGAAGAAATATAAATATTAAATTTCAAGACAATATGAATATGTGAATATGTAACATTGAAATAATTTTAATTATTGCAATAAAGAAAAAGACACATTAAAATAAATCAAATTGTGTAACTTTGTATTTAGAATCAAATGCATTGGCCAGAAATTGTGCAACAAGCACGATTAATTAAAGATACATTCGATAGGTCATATAAGTGTCTTAATATAGATAGGGAAACAGGAGAAGAAACGGTATCGAAACACATTAAAATATTAAAACAGTCAATAAGGAAAGTACAGACTTTATTTATCATATACTATGACCAACTGAACACTGCTCACAAAGCAGCCGCAGATTCATTTTATGATGATATAAGAGAGAGAACCTTACACGTAGCTTCCAAAAAGGGAATAGAGGTGAAAATTCCTTTTTCCATTCATGACGTATTAGATAATACACAAGAAGAAGAAGCAGATAAAATTAAAGAACTAAATAATACACAGGAAAGAGAAGAAGATAAAATCGAAAGTATAGTCGCAATTATACCAGAGGACAATATGGCACAAACAGTTGTGGAATTTCTCAATACAGCCACTAAGTTAATCCCTGATTTCGATGGGAAACCGGAGAACTTAAGATCATTCCTAGACGCGCTTTCGTTAGTAGATTCACTTAAAGGCACCCATGAGGCGGTGGCCATAAATTTAATAAAGACAAAATTGAAAGGGAACGCTAGAAATTTAATCAATAATGAAACGACAATATTACAAGTAATAACAAGGTTAACTAGTTCTGTGAAGGGTGAATCAGTGGAGGTCCTCACGGCCAAAATTATGAATATCAGACAGAATAGTAAAACTGCCAATACCTATTGCAATGAAATTGAATTACTGACAAAATCATTGGAGAGTGCGTATATCACTGATGGTTTACCCTGTGAATTGGCAACAAAATATTCAACACAAGTTGCCGTAAAGGCAATGACAAAGAATTGCAATATTGACAGAGTAAAACTGATTATGGAATCAGGTCAATTTTCAAACATGAATGATGCAATAGGAAAATTTGTCAATAGCTGTACTGAAGCTAATGGACAACATAATTCTGTCCTATACTTCGGTAATAGATATAATAGACACTACCGTGGTAATAAGAGAAGACCACAAGGTAGAGATGGCTATAGGGCAAATTATGACAATAATAATCGGAATTATAATAATAGAAACAGAAATCACAGAGGTAATAATAATTCAAATTATCGCGGAAACCGAAGTGGATATAATGGATCTAATGATAATAATAGACAAAACAGACATGGACATTATGTAGCCATAACTAATACAGAACAAGACCGTCCGGAAAACTTAAACGTTCCCCTAGGATCAATACAATAGACAGCAAATTGTATAACCTTAACCTTAACTTAGGAATATTCGTACAAGTCAAAATAGATCATAATAATAATACAATCAACTTACTAGTTGATACAGGAGCAGATATTTCACTAATTAAACAAGCGCATTTTAGTCACGATGAGATAAACACTAAGAGAATAACATCCTTAAGTGGAATAGGACAAGGTAAAATAAAATCAATAGGTACTACACACTTTGATGTAAGGTACAAAAAGTATTTGATCCCACATACTTTCCATATAGTAAACAATGATTTTCCCATACCTTGCGATGGAATCATCGGTATGGATTTCATTAGAAAATACAATTGTATTTTAGATTTCAATCCAGATTTTGATTACCTCATCCTACGCCCCGCGAACATTACAGAACAGATAGAAATACCAATTACAAATAAATGCAACGAATATTTAACTCTACCGGCAAGATCGGAAGTGATACGCCAAGTTAAGCTAATGGCAACTGACAAAGAGGTATTGATACCCCACCAGGAACTCCGACCGGGTGTATTTATAGCCAGTACTATTGTTAAGGCGAACAATGCATTTATTCGAATATTGAACACGAATACTGATACAGTTGCACTAAAAGAACCACAAATTTTAACTGAAGATGTGGATGATTATGAAATTATAGAGAATATTACATCCGAAGAACATAGAAAATCAAAAATTTTGCAAATTCTGAGAAAAAATTTCCCAGAAAGATTTATGAACACTTTGGATAATCTTTGTTCAAAATTTGGTGACATCTTTGGTTTGGATTCAGAAACAATCACAACGAATAATTTTTACGAACAAAAGTTAAGGGTTAAGGATAAACAACCAGTATACGTAAAGAATTATCGTATACCACATACACACAAAAACGAAATTGACAAGCAGGTAAAGAAATTAATAGAAGATGGTATAGTTGAACCCTCACATTCCGAATACAATAGTCCAATTTTGTTAGTTCCAAAGAAATCTATTCCAGGTAGTGACGAAAAAAGGTGGAGACTTGTGATAGACTATAGACAAATAAATAAGAAGCTGGTAGCAGACAAATTTCCATTACCAAGAATAGACGATATTCTAGATCAACTCGGTAGAGCTAAGTATTTTTCTTGCCTAGACCTAATGTCTGGATTTCACCAGATCAAACTAGAACGCAACTCTAGGGATCTTACGTCATTTTCGACAACTAATGGCTCATACAGGTTTACTAGATTACCATATGGTCTGAAAATAGCACCAAACTCATTTCAGAGAATGATGACGTTAGCTTTCAGTGGTTTGAGACCGGAACAAGCTTTCTTGTATATGGACGATTTGGTAGTATTAGGTTGTTCTGAGAAACACATGCTTTCAAACTTAACAAATGTTTTTGACCTTTGTCGAAAACACAATCTAAAGTTGAACCCAGAAAAATGTTATTTTTTTAGAACAGAGGTAACATACCTAGGACACAAATGTACTGATAAAGGAATACTCCCAGACGATAGCAAATACACAGTAATCGAAAATTATCCAAAACCTACTGACGCAGATGGCGCAAAGAGGTTCGTAGCTTTTTGTAATTACTATAGAAGGTTTATCAAAAACTTTTCAGAATACTCTAGACATCTTACAAAACTGTCCAAAAAGGGTGTACAGTTCGAATGGACTAAAGATTGTGAGACAGCATTCAAACATTTAAAGAAAGAGTTAATGAGCCCCACATTACTGCAATATCCAGATTTTGAAAAACAGTTTTGTATAATAACTGATGCAAGCAAATACGCTTGTGGAGCAGTTTTAACTCAGGAACACGAGGGAAAATATTTACCTGTCGCATACGCCTCCAAAACTTTTACAAAAGGCGAAAGTAATAAATCAACCATTGAGCAAGAATTAACTGCGATTCATTGGGCTATTACACATTTTAGACCCTATATATATACGGACAACATTTTCTTGTACGTACAGATCACAGACCACTATCATATCTATTTTCTATGAAAAATCCAAGCTCAAAACTGACGAGAATAAGACTTGACCTTGAGGAATATGATTTCACAGTAGAATATCTTAGGGGAAAAGATAATTATGTAGCAGATGCCTTATCACGTATAACAATAGGCGATCTCAAGGAAATGACGGAAAAAGTAAAGAATATATTAAGAGTCACGACAAGATCGATGACCAATAAAAATGGCAGTACAGAGGAAAGTAATACCCTGAATAAAGAGCATGATGAGAATATGGAAAAGCCCCGTATATATGTTCCTATAAAAAATACTGACGTCAGAAAATACTATAAATTAAAGATTTCTCTCGGGAAATGTTATATCAAAAAGGGAAAATCAATAATTGCATATATACACATGAATGATTTGTTTTCTAAAGGGAAATTTGACTTAGGACAATTTTTCCCTAGGCTCGAAAAAGTGGCCGGAAAACTAAATATTAAAAATTTACAAGTGGCACCTAATGAGAAAATTTTCGAATTTATCTCGATAAATGATTTTAAGATAATGGGCAATAAAAAATTAATTGAAATTAAAGTAGCGCTACTAAACAAGGTGACCCAAATTGACTATAAGGATGCTAAAACAATTCAGGAAATTATGAAAAGATATCACGATGACCCTGTTGAAGGAGGTCATTGCGGAATTTTTAGAACGACTGAAAAAATTAAAAGGTATTACTACTGGAAAAATATGAGTAAGGACATAACTAGATATGTCAAATCATGCCATAAATGTCAAATAGCAAAGACCACGGAACACTTGAAATGTCCAATGACATTGACAACGACACCAGTACAAGCATTTGATAAAGTATTCGTAGATACCATCGGCCCATTCCCGAGGTCAATTGATGGAAATGAATATGCAATCACACTAATATGTGACTTAACTAAGTACTTAGTAACAATACCAATACCGGATAAGAACGCGAAAACTATCGCCAAAGCGATATTTGAACATTTTGTTCTTACTTATGGTCCAATGAAGACGTTCATATCGGACATGGGTACTGAATATAAAAATTCTATATTAACAGAGCTATGTAGTCTACTGAAAATTGAAAAATTAACCTCAACCGCACACCATCATCAAACACTTGGAACGGTGGAAAGAAGTCATAGAACATTTAATGAATATGTACGTTCATACATATCGATAGAGAAATATGACTGGGATGATTGGCTCAAATATTTCACGTACTGTTTCAATACAACACCATCAACGGTACACAATTATTGTCCATATGAGTTAATTTTTGCAAGACTTCCAAATAGTTTTCAACAATTTAGTGAAATAGGTAAAATTGGCCCACTGTATAATGTAGATAATTATGCCAAAGAGGCAAAATATAGATTAGAAATAGCTAATAACAGAGCTAGACAATTACTGGAAGATAATAAAATAAGACGAAAACTAATTTATGATAGAAATACTAATGAATATAAATTTAAAATAGGAGACTTAGTTCTATTAAAAAATGAAGCAGGCCATAAGCTTGAATCTAAATACAAGGGCCCATTTATTATTAAAAATATACTTCTAAGAGATAATATACAAATAATAGATAACTGTACAAATAAAGAACAAATAGTACATAAGAATAGACTTAAGAAATATAATGACTAATGGAAATGAAAATATATGTATAAAGGTGCACCAAATGATACATATCTATTGAGAAAAAGAGAAAAAAAAAAAAAAAAAAAAAAGAAAACAATAAAAACAAAGGAAAAATATATATATTATTTTTTTTTTTCGAATAATGAGAATTTAATATTAATATTAAGAACACTAACGAATGATCTTACAATTTTAAATATAAGATCATTCTTCCTCGGAAAGGAGGTGTAGTGTAAGTGAAATTCTCATCATTAAGTTTCCTCACTCGTCACTTGAACTTCTCATCATTAAGTTTCCTCACTCGTTGCCTAAAAGAATATCATATTGCAAGTGTTTAGCCTTGATAATGCCTCTAACATATCTTTCTCACGCTCTGTATATTATGCAATGACTGACTCCATGCATTCGGCTTATCGTATTTCTCCCTATGGAGGAGACGGACACAAAGCTTAAGCTTAGTGTGGACAAATGGGAAACAATATTCACTTACACTGACAAACTCATGCTACGATTAAACCCATAGCCAATAAGCAAAGTAATGTATAAGAATATATTTTAAGCTGATACATTTTAAGGTAATTTTAACTATAAAAGGCAGTCGATGTAGACATAAGAATTATTAAATAAAAAGCAAGCATTGTGCCGTGATCGGTCGGCACAGCAAAAATAATTAAAATCTTTTATTCTATACTTGTTTGGCGCTACCCGGAGTCGCCTACAAGAATCCTGGCTGGCGGCTTTATTAAGAGCCTAGCCGTTTAACAAAAAATATATATATTCTTGTTTACAGTCTACTTCTTAATCGTCTTTGTCTATACGTCAGGTCGGCTAGTTTTGGGACCGCCCTCGTAATATGACTGTTTGTGGCCATCGGTGGTGCAATATTGAGTGTTCGCGGCTGTTGTGCATAAGAGCGTTTGTTCGATCCCTGCTCTGACCACTTTACATTTCTTTCGACAACGGTCACCTCGGTTAGTGATGGCGAGACTATCGAGTACTTAGCCATAAAAAGCTTCTCAAAATACTCTTCAGAACCGATGTAAAACTGTAGGTCCCAATCAGTGAGTATAAAATTATAAAGCGCAGAGGTAACTGGTTGTGAGAAGCTCTCTCCAATCCCTTCATGAGATGTAATGGGAAACTATTGTTTGTTTTTGTTGTTTGTACACCCATTCAAAAAATAACCGAATTAGCCGTATCGGCAAGCTGAAAAATCTATATTTTGTTGTTGTTTGAATGCAAATATAAAGTGTGTTTGGAGCTTGTCGCAAATGTAATATACTTGTGTCCAAACATATTGTGTTTGCTATTCAATATAACATGTTTGAGACACAATGATTAATATTTTAGAATATATGTGTTTGCGACCCACATATATTTATATTTGTGATACAAATACAGCTGTGTTTATAGCACTGTCTATGCTCTCTCGAGAGCAAGAGAATAAATGAGGGACAACGAGTGTTGTGTGTATCTGTATTTTTGCATTATTCTCTCACTCAGTGAGTCATAAATATTCCTGAATGTGAGTGTAAATTGCAGATGAAGTCAGTGTTTTTTATTTTGCCTGATGTATTGCATTTTAGTTTCATGTATTCAGTCGTCAATGGTTAATCGGACAGAGGATATCAAAAGCGCTTGATCAGTGGAAAAAGAATAAACGAATGCTTTGACGTTTAAATGGTTTGTGATGTTACTTTGGTTTTGTGTATGTGTTTCGATTATATGCATGTGTGCTACCAAAGTGAGAAACGATTTTGAGGAAAGAAAGTGTCTGTCCGAGCTTTTACTGAGAAAATCGAAACGGTGGACCATTTGTGAAATAAACGCTTGGCTTGCATGAACTAGATTTGGATATAAATATATTCTTTGTGTACCAACTCATAGTGATAACCAATGCATAGCTGAAACCTTCCGAAAACAAAAACGTGAGCAACAACAAAGAACGGGGGAAATACGCATATGTTTCCACGTAAAAGCATACATGTTTGCCGGTAAACATGATGCTGTTTACATTTAATCACAAGTGAGTTTGGGTCTTGCAAACACATTAATGTTTGAAGTGCGTTCCAAACACATATATGGTTCCCGCAGAATATGTTTGGGAGAATATGTTAGAGAGGCCGTTATTTTTCAGTGTACGTATTTAGAGGTTGTCACAACCTATTACATATTGCTTCATGCGAATATCAGTCAATTTGCTTGTGGCAACTGAAGTTCGGTGCCAATAACTGAAGTTTCGGTTGCTACAACCTCATTTCAAACAGTTTGTTCTGTGAGTGCTCGCTGTAAAATCTGTATGTTTTCGTGTTTGAATGCATATATAACGTGTGTTTTGAGTGTGTCGCAAATATATTATAAAATACTTGTGTTCAAACATATTGTGTTTGCTATTGAATAATACATGTTTGAGATACAATGATAATGTTTTTGTATAATATATGTTTTTGAGACCCAAATATGGGTTTGTTTGAGATACAAATACAGCTGTTTTTGTTGCACTTTTTACTTAATTTTTCGTTGCGTTATGCTCTGTCGAGAGTAAAATAATAAAAGAGGGGCAAAGAGAGATTGTTCTCAGCCTTTGTTCATGTTATTGAAAGTGTATAATTGTATTTTTGCATTATTCTTTGAGTCTGTGATTCATAAATATTCCTGAATGCGTGTTTAAGGTCCAATTTTTGACTGGTTATTCAAATTGGTAATCAGTTGATTTTGATTTATGTTTGATTTGACTTTAAATTCGAAAAGATTATTTCAGTGCTTTGTCAAATAATCTTACTACCATGTGGCAACAGTGGCGAATGCTACGAAAAATAACCGGTATTCATACATCGTTATAATGCATCAAACTGACGCCATTTGCAAAACAAAAGTGAAGTGATAAAATACAAAATATTTAATGAAATTGGAGAATATTTGAGCAGAAATAAAGTTCTAACTGCACTACGAGTTAAATGATACGTTTTTATTGTTATTTCAACTAAGATGGTGATTATAATTGTTCATATTAACAATTAAAAAAGCTTTGTGTTTGTTCTTCTTGTTGTTTTCTGTCAAAATCATATGGTCACTTGATCATAGTTTAAATGCCCAACTTTGGCTATTTAAACAGCAATTAACTATTAACCTAAAAAAAGAATTCAGAGCTTAAATTATGTTTGATCGTTGATCACATATGAATTTCCACTCAAAAATTAGGCCTAAGTGAATTTAGTGTTTCTTATGTTGACTGACCTGTTGCGCTTTAGTTTCATGCATTCAGTCGTCAATCGATCGTTTGGGACGTTTGGGAGCAACACGAATGCTTCGTCGTAAGTAAATGGATATTAGGGATGAAATGAGTATAGTTCCGGGTAAAAGTATGCGTCTTTGAAATTAAGCATGCTAATGTTTGCATTTAAATATAACTGAGTTTAGGACTTGCAAATATATGAACTTTTGGAGTGTATTCCAAACATATACGTGGTTCCTGCTGATTGTGTTTGAGAGAATATTTTACAGTGGCCGTTTATTTTCAGCGTGTGTATTCGATATTATTTTAAATACGCAATAAAATGTTAAGGGTACTTTAGTCTAGCGGATTAGTCGGCCGGCTAGTAGTCAGGCCGACTTTTGGATAGGGAATTCTTTCGCATTGCACTATCTGACTTTCCAGGCGACTTTCAGACCGATTTTACTTGGTTGCCGGATAAATACCAAATTTACAGGCTGAATGATGGGGACGTAATATGACGTCCCACGATATCACAACCGCCATCATTAGACTACATCAGTGGTAACCAACCCATAGCCTCGCGAGGCAGACAATAATCGTATTTTCCTCGTATGTTTCACACACACACGATCGGTAACTCACATGTGCACAACAACTATGTTTGATTCGAAGTATCCCAGCGGCGGAAGTCGCAAGGCCTTCCACAAATAAGGCATGCGGAATGGTTCTTTTGTAATGCCTTCTTAAAATAAGGCCTGCGGAATGCATGAATTTTTTCACCAGATATAACCAAGAAGAAGATTTTTACAATTTTGAAAAATTTCTTTTCCGATTCTTTTTAACCGTAATTTAATTGGAAAATTTCATACAATTTTTAAAATTATATTTTTTATTTAATATTTTTCAGGGTATTTTTAAAATTTTCAATTTGAAGTTGGGCGTGGTACAACTTTCTAAGATAGATACATACATACTTATAAATAAATATGTAGAAGTGGATAATGATTTTGTGATAAAATAAATTATTTTAATTTTATTTTTGTTTAACAAAAATAAATTAAAGTAAATGTCAATGGTGATAGCCACTTCTACTTCTCCAGCGTATTCCTTGGCTCATTTCATGAAGTAAAGTCCACTAGGACCATGTCCGAAAATGCAAGGGTGCGAAATGGCAGCGGGTTCAACATTTTCGGATTGGCGGTCGGAGGGTAGTAGGGTAAAGTTGCTGACTTCTGAGCCAGTGGTCGGATTTGGGCTTGTTGGAAAGGTTTTTAAGAGAAAAAGTAGAAAAAAGTCAAATCGCTGAGATACAGAGCTTTTGGGAAAGAAATGGAAAAAAAATTCACATACCCTCAATTTGCTCAGCCAGATAGCAGGTAACTTATGTTTTTTTTTCTGTTGAAAGATAGCCATACCTCTTACCTTTACAAAATGACCTAAACGAAGCCCAGAGGTCTTACCGTTCCAAAGTTATGACCATTTTACTGAAATGCAAAAATTTTTGTTTTTGTTTTTGGAAGCGAAATAACATCACACATTTATTTGCTTTTGTAAATTAACACGTTTAAGATTTTATTTTATTGAAATTTTTGACTGCAGAATCAAACACATAAGGGAAAAAAAAACATTTGATGTTAAAGGAAGTTTTCAATGTGGTTCCCATTTTCTACTAAACACAATTGCAGCCGTTTGCTAACCACATCCGTCACGTTTAGTTCATCTCCGCGATTTGACTTTTTTCTATTTTTTTTATTGATTCTGAAAGGCCCAAGCCCAAGCCCAAAAACAACAAAATCCGACCACTGGCTCAGAAGTTAGCAACTTTACCCTACTACCCTCCGACCGCCAATCCGAAAATTTTGAACCCGCTGCCATTTCGCACCCTTGCATTTTCGGACATGGTCCTAGTGGACTTTTGTTCATGAAATGAGCCAAGGAATACGCTGGAGAAATTTGTCCGGAACTTCCTGAATCACCCTGTATAATGTGTAAGTAAACAGATTCCAATTCTCATAATCGTAATTTAAAACAAAAAAACAGTTTAAAACCGAAATTTGCTACAATATAAAATTTCATTTCCATTTCGCCACATTCAAGATTTGTATCTTCCATAAATTTTAAAATTGAAACAGAAATATTACGCTCAAAAAAATAAGTTGGTAGAAAAGACTATTGAAAAGAGAAAAGCAAAAATGTTTCTTACTAATCCGGCAAACATAAGTTTGTTCTTACAGCAAATATTTTGTCGTTTATTTCATCAGCACTGCAAACAGTTTGTTGATATGCCTGTACAATCGCTGTAATCTCAGACAAATTGAGAAGCTAACTTTTGTTTGCTGTTAACATCAAACTTTATACTTTGAGTGTAGTTAAACTTACCGTTCGACTCCAGTGAATCGTGGATGTCGGTATTTTCGGGATAACAAAAGACCACCGCCCCAAGCCGCCTACAAAGATACAAATTAAAAAACAAATTCCAGAATTAAAATTATGAAATGTAATTGTGGAAAAGAATCCTCGAAAATCATCGCAAATACTCACATCAATATGCATCCAGCATTTGTATTTCTGGCAAATATCAGCAATTTCATTCAAATTATCGAATGACCCCAACACAGTCGTGCCGGCGGTGGCATTCACAAAGAAGGGCACATGACCCTTGGTCTTGCGCTGCAAAATCAAACGTTCCAACTCTGAGGTGATCATGCGACCTCGCTCATCCGAGGGCACCGAAACACAATTATCTGTACCAAGACCACAAACGGAGGCACATGACTTTATCGAGTAATGGCATTGATCTGATGTGAACATAACTAATTGTCCGGGTAAACCAGCAGCACCATGTTCTTTGTAGTCAGGGAACATTTTGTGGCGAGCCGCCAAGAATGCATACAAATTCGAGACGGATCCGCCAGGAGCCAATATGGAGTCACCACCAGTCCAGCCAATAATTTCACGCATTTTCGAGAGGACCACATTCTCCATCAAAATGAAGACGGGAGCAATTTCATATGTGAACATGTTGGTATTGGCAGTGGCAGTCAACCATTCACCAGCCATGGAGACAATGTCCAAACCGCAAGAGAGCTGATTGAAAAAGTGGGGATGACCTGGAATAACACAAGATGAAAAAAACACATAAAAATTAATATTATTACCGCGGAATTCGGAAAAGGCAACAAACAATCTCATCCTCGACATCATTATTTTCCCTTCCCGTAAATTGACATTTTACTTGTCTCCCGAATCCATTAAAATCAGCTACATTATCAGTACAATGTCTATAAAAATGCCATTTGGCATCCGTAATCCTCCATAATCCTACTATAAATATCTCTTCTATGTGGAGTAGGGAAAAAAAATTGGCAACACAATATTCGTCTCAAATTCCTATGCCACACACATCCACTTCATCACTCTCCCAACCAAATTTTTTTGTACATCTCTCTCTCTCTCTCCACCACTCTCATCTTGGTACTTATACACACTTTGCCAATACTTCAGGAGGGCTTAAATGATACCAAACATTGACAGTTATACGTAAAGGACTTCAGGAGCAAAGACAGCAGCCCAGCACACAAACAATAGAAGTTTGAAGAAGAAAGGACAAAGTTTATGGGGGAGTTGAGTTTTAATCAAAATCCGTTGTTATTTTCTGTATCGTTGCACACTGATCCTTTGATGCGAATGAATGGCAAAACAATGTGCTGCTGTTGGATGGCAAAAAAAGGTCCTGTGCACATACGGCCGTATATTTCACTGCCAAGGGGATGATGTTGATGATGAGGAAGTGGCGCTGATGTTGCGCTCAAATTTTGCCCATCTGTGTCGAGCCCGCTACCATTAAATGTTTGACTCCTCGTGCTCAAATTGAAATGTTACGTCGTCCTCATCCTTGTAAGTCAAAGTGAAATCCTTTATGTATTTATAATATAAAGGAGACAAATGAAAATACATTTTTGTTCTTTTACCTTAAACAAATGTTAGGAATTTATGAGGGTAGTTAGATAAGTGAAGGTAAATTGACCTAGTAAGCGAAAGTTGTAGAGATAATGTGTAAAATTTATACAGTTCACAGCGAAGGTTATGATGGAAACTGAAATATGTATGTCATAAACCAAAGGTATATGATACGGAATATCATGATATATAGAGGGTCAGTAAAAACGAAGTCATTTAAATATAAGACATGAATCACGTCAATTTGGAATCTAATTTAATTGCAGACATGAATCACGTCAATTTGGAATCTAATCTAAGATTTTGCGAGTATGTCCACTTATTCATGATTGATGTTTTCTGTGCTAGTGGAAATTTGACAGCAGTCACTGATTGCGACCTACAGTTTTACACTGGTTCCGAACGGTATTTTGAGAAACTTCTGAAGGCAAGCTCATGCTTAAACCCGAAGCTTTCAGACATGCGAATGATGGATAGTCTGGTTGCGCAAAACGGAAGATCACCAGACAAGTATGGCCAAGTTATGACCTGAATCGTACGGTAAACCTGATATCCATTCCTAGACAAGATATCTTCTTGTTAGTGGCTGTGATCACAAAAAAAAAATTTTATCCCATAACATCCGATGAAGGGATTGAGGAGAGCTTCTCACAATCTGTGAGATGTGCGCTTTCTATTTTTACACTCACTGATTGGGACCTACAGTTTTACACCGGTTCCGAACGGTATTTTGAGAAGCTTTTTCATGGCTAAGAACTCTACTGTCGTTGAAAGAAATGTAATCGTAGTGAATAGTAGCAAGTCAGTTTTATCCGGGTTAAAACCTAGACCACAACCGGTGGCCCAAGTGCTGATGTCTCCTAAGATAGTCTCCGTGACTTAACTTATCACGGATACAAAGGGACCTGTTACTATCACCACGACTTCATCCGCATATACGACTACCCTTACCCTTCTATTATCCATGTTCGCCAGTAGATGGTTTATAACCACTAGCCCACCCTGGCTGTACCCCTTCAAGCTGACCTAGTGGCCGATACCTTACACACTGAATGCAGGTCCGCAGCATTGAACCTATCCAACTCACAATTCTTCTGTTGACATTCAGATTTCGTAGGGATTTTATGATACTTTCAGTTTGGACATTGTTTAAACCGCCCTCTATATCCAGGAAGGCTGTCACTGTATATTTTTCATAGAAAAGCCCCCTTACGGCCGTGATAACTACTTCGTGTAGCGCTGTCTCCTGCGACTTTCCTCTCATGTTGATAGACAGCTATTAGCCACTAGCGATCTGATATGTTCATCCCAGTTTCTTTCTAGAGTCTTAAGTATAAATGATCAGAGGCTTATTGGTCTATAATCCATTCATGGCCGTTCTTCTCAGCCTTGGGGATGAATATGGATTTCACCATTTTCCACATTTTTGGGGTGTGATTTAATCGTAGATAGGACGTGTATAATGCCCTGAGCTAGGGGGAAACGTACCCTATTACATTCTGTAACATTACCAGAAGTATTCCATCAGGGCCTGGCGATTTGTATGGTGGAAAACTACTCATGGCCCACACAATTTTATCAATATTAATCAGTGTATCTGCAATATCATCGTCGCCCACCTCCACTGCCGACGATTTACCTCTATTACCTGTTCAAGCCATATGATACCTTATTCCGATATTCCATGATGTGGATGAAGAAGAGACGTACATTGGTCCCTGGTCAAGCAATTAGTACTCTGCAGAAACGTCCAAAGATCGTTTAGTATAACTTCCTGAATGTCTGTCAGATCCAACATGAAGTAAGATCCTAGATATTTTCTCCTACTCATACAAAAGACAAGGCAGTAACAAATGAGCTATTCGACGCTCTCGTCCTCCTCTTCATCCCCACAGCTTCTGCAATACACCTTGAAAAAAAAAACAGCTCCAGCTATATATTGTAGGAAATATGTATATGTTTGCAAACATTTTTTCAGTAATTGCAGATCTGGTGCTTTCATTGTGTCTCCAACATGTAATGTTGAGTAGAAAACACAATTTGTTTGCACACAAGTATACTTTATTTGCGACAACCTGCAAACACGTTATATTTGCATCCACACAAAAAATGAAGACAGATTTTTCAGCGCGTAATTATGAGCTGCGATTCCAAGCCTAGATGCATGTCTGCCAATTTAACAGAGACCAGTGATCACAGCTTCTAGCATATAGCTATCTTGTCTAGGCATGGATATCAAATTTAGCGCACTATATATCGGGTTTTTCAATAAGAGCGCTACTAAAGTTTTTTTTAAATAAAACAAAACCGGTTTTAGATGCCAATGAAATTCTATATTCCTGTGAAAGTACGTTCGATGCCATTATGTATGGATCTCGATTTCTTTTGCATGGCCACCACGTGCACGCTTGCAGAAGTCCAGACGCTGAACCCAATTTTCGACGGTTTTCAAGCATAAATCGGCCGATACTGCTGCAATTTCACGTTCGATATTCGCACGAAGTTCATCAATCGTCGCTGGCTTGTTGGCATAGACCATAGACTTGACGTAGCCCCACAGGAAATAATCCAACGGCGTCAAATCGCACGACCGAGGCGGCCAATCGACTGGGCCATTTCGTGAGATAACACGTTCACCAAACTTTGTTTCCAATAAATTGATTGTGGCAATCGCTGTGTGGCTTGTGGCGCGGTCCTGTTGGAACCACATGTCCTCCAAGTCCATATTATCCAATTGGGGCCAAAAATATTCGGTTATCATTGAACGGTAGCGATTCGCATTCACATTAATGTGCCGGTCTTGATCATCACGGAAGAAGTACGGTCCAATGACGCCGCCGGCCCATAAACCGCACCGAATCGTAATTTTTTCGGTCTAACCAATAACGCATATTTTGCTTATTGACGAAGCCATTCAGCCAGAAATGAGCCTCATCGCTGAAGATGATTTTCCGATGACTCCAAATTTCGGTAGTAAATTTTAATAATTTCGACTCGTTGTTGGCTCGTATATCTTTCCATGATGAAATGGCAAACCTTACTGAAGAGAAATGTCAAAAGAGCGGGAAAAATATGGCGTCGTTTGCTGTCCCTATCGATTTACTTTTGTAGCGTCTGTGTTGAAAAAGCCTTTAGGTCATAACTTGGCCATACTTGTCTGGGAAACCTGTAAGTCGTGCCATAAAAGCAACTATCATTTGCATGTCTGACAGCTTCGGGTTTAAGTATGAGTTTGCATCCAGAAACGGGACTATCTACATGCTCCATATGCCGTAAGACAGGTAAGATAGTCCCTAATCTATTTATTCTGGAATGTTCCTGTGCCTCGGCACCCAGGGGAGTATCGAACTTCTTGGTCATCTCATTTAGAGATGCGCGAGTGTTGTGGGCAGTTATTGATGTCATTTTATAGCAGCCTGACTGTCAGAGTGATGTTGACATTTCGTCTCTGCCAAAAGGCAATCTATCCGAAAGGCATTACAATGTGCTGGTAGCCTTTTTGCAAGGTCTAGTCCCAGCTCATCAGAATAGACTCCAACCGCGCTTGAAACAATCGATTTATTGGATCAAAGATTTCCAGCCCGAAACATCCCCCGAAAAATAGGAATATGTGGCCTTAAAAAAAATAAATAAACATTTTCCCATAGCATCCCATGAAGGGACTGGGAAGAGCTTCTCACAACCCGTGATCTATGCGCTTTCTAGTTTTTTTCACTCAGTGATTGGGACCTACAGTATTACTCCGGTTCCGAACGCTATTTGAGATATAGCCAATCAGCATCGAAAGCCCAAACAAATATTGTACTTTTACATCCTGTGTTTGTATTACTAACGTAAGCAAATTTTCTAAAACCCCCTTTCGAAACTCACCTCGTACACAAACAAATCATATTACTCGTCTGGCATTATTCCAGCCAGGAAATATGCAAGCGCTCCCCCCGCCCGTTTATTAAGGTTCAAATATGATTCTCATTGCTTTTGTGTTTTCTTCTTTACAACCTGCATGGACGCTTATGGCTTTAAGCTATGGGATTTTTATAATGTAACACAACTTATGGCACTTCCAAATGTGAACTGACAGTCAAGGATTTCCTCGACTATTACGACGAATGATCAAATGAGAAAAGGGGTTGTCCTTAACCATTCTGTGCTGGGCTCAAGGACTTCTTTTAACTATTATGCGGATGGTGTTGAAGAGAAGACTCCCTGGAGAGCTGGGATTGTTGTTGGTTGGTTGGGTTCATGAAAACGTATTTATTTAATAGTCCAATGATTTGTGTAAAGTAATTTCCAATTAGCTCTCAATAAATGAGCAATTGTTGCTGACGAATAAATAGAGCAGGGAAGATTATTGTGTTTCATTGAAATCAAAGGTCAGAATTAATTTTGCAACAGATCCAGCAAACTTATTATCGATTTCTCTTACAACTGTCACTGCCGCCAAACAGTCTCTCATGCCAGCCAACGGATATAACATATGACCATACAATGTCTGAACTTCCGTTGGTTTCTTCTTCTTCATACACATTTATGTCCTTAATTTGGTGGCCATTTTCCGCTTGAGTTTGTACGAGAATTTCAATTTATACACAAGTAGAGCAGGCGTTCCAAGGGAGATATGGAAAACAATAACAGTTGTTTTCTTTCTTTGATTTTTTTGTACAGACGGGCACAGAACTTGATTACACTTGGATGCAACAAATTATTAAAGCTTTTTTGCATCCCATTTAGTTACATTAACCCCCTTTGGTTGTTCTTTTTCTTTGCATTTATTTGTTGTTTTGTTTTTCATTTTGTTTTGTTCCTGCCAAGCACATCTGCTGCCAGCCCAACATCAGGCGTTCAGCGCAAGAATGAGGCACTTGTTTTCCTGAACGTTTCCTTCCTATCCGCATGATGTGACCGACAACCGAACATAATCGCTCATCTTGACATAGACCTTTTAGAAATGACGGCTGTTGGAGAAGGCGGACAGAGTGGACAGTATTAGGATGATATACTAGGCCTGTCTGCGTACTTTTCCAGTAGAAAATATCCAGTAACTATTTTTGAGAGAGTAATATATATTTTGCTCTCCCAATAGAAAATATCACAGAAAGTACACAGACGACAGCCAGTAAAAACTTGCAAGAAAAACCAGTACATAAGTTTCAGTCGGGTGAACCGACTTAATCATACCCTCAACCTAAGTCATCCATTGCGTGGGAGTTCTGTAAGAAAACGTCCATACTCCAAAGCGACCATATTCAATAGCAGATTGACGACATTGCGCTAATATACCCAAATTAGTTAGATTCCCTCTCAATATTTATATGCGAAGTACAAAAATGGGCATGGCAAGTTGTTGCCAACATTTTGATCAGTACCAAATTTTATTAAGATCGGTTATGATATATTGAAGAGATCGGGTCGGCAAACCCCAAATACTCCCAATTTTTGTATGGGAGGTACGAAACTGGGCGTGGCACAATAGTCAGTTCTTAATTACACAGTAGCTTTTAGCATAATATTGCCTAATACCGTATCGTATCGATCAACCGTTCATCCGCCCAACTTTTATATGGGAGGTACCAGAATGGGCGTAGCAAAACAGCTAATTTTCTATAGGAGAGCTTTATTTTACTAAATATTGACTAGTACAAACTTTCATAAAGATTGGCCCGTTTTTGCGGGACTTCTCGTGCCGAACAACCAGACGGCCAAACAACTTTTGTATGGAAGGTACCGCAATGGGCGTGGCAAAATCACCCTTGTTTTAATCGGTGATTGGTCTTTGATAACGTGAAGCCTTATACCTAATTTCATTAAGGTCGGAAGTGTTTCACGCGATTTATCGTATTGTCAACCCGGACGAACACCCTGTTTTGTATGGGAGGTACGAGAATGGGCGTGACAATATCGATCATTTCACCCATTTAAGTAGGCATTTACAGATTATTAACCGGTGTGAGAGTTAAAGCTGATCACATCTACCAGAAGAAAGGCTTGAAAGGAATATGATATGATTTTGTGCTTAATGTATCGATTTGTATGGGAGGTACCAGAAGGGGCGTGGTCAAAATGCCCATTTTCAATCCCAAACTCAATATTGGCAAATAATAGTCACTGACAAAATTTCATTGTGATCTGTAAAGATTTACGGCAGTTATCGTATTGACCAGTCAGCAAGCCAGCCAGACAGACAGACGAATTTCGTCCAAAGATACTAAGGGTCTAATTTGGTTCCTTCCATGTGTTACATTTTTTTACGTATTAAATGATATATACCCCCATCCCTATGGGTGAGGGCATAAAGAACTTTTGTAATGTAAACAGCTGATTTGCAATGTAAACCTTGGAAGAACCAACAACCGCAGTGCGGGTAAAATATATTACAAATAATCAAAACTGTCGGTTGCTGAATGTCCTAAGAAATTTATGGATCATTCGAAAAATAGATGGTGCCGTAGCGCTATGAAGCGGGTTAGCGCTGCATTTGGAGTCTATCAGTTTTGAAACGCTCAAAAGTATACATCGTCAAGTATTAGTAAAAGTTTCGTGACTGTTAAAAGTTGTTATGGTTTTTGTAAGCGACAATTTAATCTTTTATAGTGATATGAATTCATTATTTATCCATTTTAGCGTTTATAGTTATGGTTAAACACAGTTTGTTAAACATAGTTCTTTAAAATACATCGTTAGTCGTCTATTTATCTTATTTACAACTCTCCACAACATGTCATCCAGCCATATCCCGAATTATCTCGCAATAGCGACATCTATTTCTCGATTCTGTCACAAAGTTCCTTAGCAAATTCATTAACCGTTCGTGGTGAGATTGTTAGAGGTAGGTTTCAACTTAAAACATCTATGTGCTCGATTCATGAACATTAAATTGGATTAATCTGGACAACTTTTAGAACAATTTATTTGTAGAACCTGGAGCTCTGATGACTCAGCTGATCTACTATGCAGTTGGGAACTCATGGAGAAGAAATATAACAGAGAAAAACGCGATACGTAACTGGAAGTATTTAAGGTTGCACAATGCGTTTTTTACACAAAGTATAAAACGCATCAATTGAGAGAAATGTTTTTGAAAGTTGTGGCACGATTTCATTATTTTAGAAAGTTCATTTCCATTCTGTTGTTTAAATTTGAACAACTTTGGCTTTTCTAAATTTAACTTTTTATTGGGTTCAAAACTACAATATATACTAAATATTGGTTACAGGCTCCACCTAGAAAACTACACATTAAACAAGAATTTTCCCAACTTATGTTAGTCTAGACACAAACCAAAGCAAAAGTACCCAATATAGTTGATAATACTGGGTTGTAACACAATAGTATTACAAAAAGTTGTTTAATTTTTTTTCATTTAGCCCCCACTTCGTTCCAAAAACAAAAAAAATATACCATTCAAAAAATGTATCTTCGGTTATTTGTGTGTTTAGGAGAACAAACCACATAAATAAAGTAGAACGACAGGTTTGGATAAATTTGTATTTCATTTTGAAGCTTAGTGTAACAACAACTGACTGAATTGAAATTTCAGTAGCTTACGATTTTAGGAAATCCAACACGCTGGCCTATTAGTTAGATTTGTCGTTATCGTGTGGAAAATGGAAAATAAAAAAGAAAATCTAAACCAATTTACCCTTCCTAATAATTTTACCGTATACTGTAGCTTTAAGTACATGTGAATTAATTCACATTAAGAGGAGTGATGTGTAGGATTATTTAAACATCAATTTGTCCATCATTTGACGGAAAATATAAACGCTACATTGGACGTCATACAAATGAAAGATACCCGTATTCTATTACATGCTTAGGCCTGCTTAATAACTTAAATTCAATTTAAATTAAACTTTTCTGGGGAGTGATAAATATTATTGAAATAAAAATAAAAAAAATTTGTTTATTTCATTTTTCAGTAAATTTCAATAGATTTTTTGAATAACATATTAAAATTTCACGGCCTAATTTATAAAAAGGAAATAAATTAGCTTTAAAACATTCTTCAGTTATTAAAAGCCATTTGATTTGGTGAAGTTTTCATTCCACCCGTATTCATAATGAGCATTTTAGCTAGGGAACAGATAATTGACCGACAACCCTGCTTTAGGTATTCTCACAGTGCTTGTGATGTAAAATCAAGATAAACAATAACCGAGAGACCGAATTAAAAAAAAATTGTCAATGGATTTTTGGAAAATAACACACATTAATTGAAAGTAATATTCAACAACTAGAATAATTGATATTTGTTATCTTCTTTAATTTGGTAGAGGTTTCAAAAATTCTTATCGAATTGGATTTAATTTTTGGGTAGTCGGTTATAAAACCGCATAATGGGTTGTCGTTTCAGTGTTTTGATTTTATATACATCACTATGTAAATATGGCGGATAATGTGACTTAAACGCCGCAAATATACACCGAATAATTCCAAGTAAAGGTCCGTATTCAGTTCTTGCGAAATTTTTGAAAGAAATGTTGTTATTTATTTCTAATCGAAAAATTTTGTTGCGGAGAGATACCACCTATCTTTGATTTACCTTGCAAATATTTAATTTATAATTCTTCTAACCATTCCATTTTATTTTAACGAAATAACTTTGGCGTATCAACCCTGTAATTGACTTTGCCTGCGAAAATTTCGCTAAGAGCTGGGTACCAAGCAAATGAAAAGTGACCGAAATTTCCGGTTCATGAAATTTTCGTTATTTTTTATACACATACTTCTTATGGCAACGAAAATTTCATAACAACTGAAGACGGGGCTTTAAACCTTTGACAAACCTATGACAACTTGTTATGAATAAAGGCCGTTATATTTCAATTTATATATAGGGCGGATGAATAAGTTGCGACTTTTCGAACTTCCCTCATAGTTATATGAAATGCAACACTGCTCCCATCAAGTACTACCTGTTTATAGACTATTGTCAAATTTTGAGCAAGTTCCGTCATTTACTTTGCGTTTACAGCTGTTCAAAACTGTGCAATGGAAAAAAGTGAATTTCGAGTGCTCATTAAACATTACTTTTTGCGAAAAAAAGCCGTCAATCAAACCAAGGAAAATCTTGATAAATACTACGGGAACTCTGCACCATCGATTTCAATGGTAAAAAAGTGGTTTACTATCTTTCGTTGTGGTCGCACAAGTACAAATGACGATGAACGTTCTGGACGACCAATTGAGGTCAATACGCTCGAAAATCTCAAAAAATCCACGATATGGTGTTGGCCGATCGAAGAGTAAAAGTGCGTGAGATTGTTGATGCCATAGGCATTTCAAATGGCAGTGTGGTTTCGATTCTAAACGATCAGTTGGGTTTAAGAAAACTACCTGCAAGATGGGTGCCGCGTTTGCTCTCAATTGACCATAAACGACATCGTGTGACAACTTCAAAGGATTGTTTAGAGTTGTTTAACAGAAATTCGCAGGAGATTTTGCGGCGTTTTGTAACTGTGGATGAAACATGGATCATGGATCTAAACAATGCGTTTCTCCGGGTGAACCGCCTCCGAAGAAGGCCAAGGTAAATTTGTCGGCCAATAAGGTTATGGCAACAGTTTATTGGGATGCACGCGGGATAATCCACATCTATTATCTTCAAAAGGGAAAAATAATAAGCGGCGAATATTATGCCTTGGATTTGGACCGATTTAACGAGAATTTAATGAAAAAGACCCCATATGGCCAAGAAAAAAGTTATTTTTCATAAAGATAATGCGCGGGTGCACACGTGTGTAGTCTCAATGGTAAAATTCCATGAATTGGGCTACGATTTTGGTACCTCATCCGCCATGTTCTCCTGATTTAGCCCACAGTGACTATTTCAAAACCTAAAGAAACGATGAAATTATTGATCAAACAAATGCCTATTTTATGGACCTCGAAAATCCTATTTTTTTGGAAGGGATACAGAAATTGGAGAAACGTTGGACTAAGGTATTGAGCTAAAAGGAGATTATATTGAAAAATAAATACATACATACAAAACTGTGTTTCATTCAAAAAGTCCCTGACTTATTGATGCACCTCGTATTCTGATTTTCAAACAATATTTTTATGTTTTTTTGAAATAGTATGAATTTCTATTGAAGTTTACTTAGTATTTTGAATGAAATGTCTGTATTTTAGTAGATACTAACAAAAACCAGGTACTCAATACGCGAATAAATAGGAATATATAAAAGCATCTAGTGGATAATTCTTACTTTCTTAAAACGCCGAACCCTGTCCAAAAATGGAAACGCCTTCTTCGAGCACACCTCAAAACGGCCCTCCTCATTATCCCCCATCACTTATATGTGGGTCTAAGGCTCCTATACAAATTTCAAAACGGGTTAAACATGAGGTAGAGCGAATAATTAATTTTTCATACCTAACTGGCTTTTTCACTTAAATTTGAAAAGGCGATTAGGTGAATAGTTTCAAACTGTATACAAATAATTAAATTTTTTTTTGAAAATCGAAAAAAGCGCCGAAATCCTCATGAAAAAATCCTTTTAAGGACAGCCAGAAACATTGAGATCTGATAATCAATCCAATAATCTATTATGTACACTCACACAACTAATTGTTTAAAACGAGGTTGTAGCAACCGTTAATTCTGTTGATGCCAACGAATTGCGGTTGCCATAAAGAAACTGAGATTGTCACGATTGAATTTAGTCTCCACAACTGGCATTCGGTTGCAACAAGGGATGTGGTGTTTTCCTAAATTGTTGAAAATTCTGGATACCACTCACAATGTTAAAATTCTGAACTCCGTCTCCCACCACGACTCTTACTGCGACTCCGACCAAACGCATCCAATATTTTTTTTGGTATTTAATTGGTACCAATTTCGAGGTAGTATAGTATTCGTTCTTCTGTTTCCATTTTGCTGTTTCAAAGTAATCACCTTATTGGAAAACCCTATAGCTTGTGCAAATGGCGCCAAATGTCAATTCGGTTCTGGCATTTGTGAAGTAAACAAACGCAGAATACAAATCGACAAGCCATGAATCGGTTTATTCCGCAAGAACGCGGAATAATTGTTACCATTTATTTGAGCTACAATTCGTCGGTTGTGTTGGCGCAGCGTGAATTTCGTCGCCGATATTCTTGCCGTCCAACACCAACTGAACAAACACTACGGCGTTTGGCCACTCGCCTTGAAGAGATTGGGACAACACGAGATCTTCCCAAGGATGGTCGGCCCCGGAGCAGCCGTTCTGCTCAGAATATCGCTGCTGTTGCCCAAGATATCGAAGAGGATCCCGGAACATCGACCAGACGACGTTCCACGAAATTGGGCGTTAGCTGCCGGTTCCTACGCAGAATTTTGGTGAAAGATTTGAAGATATTCCCTTACAAAGTGCAGACATCGCATCAGCTGTTAGCTATTGACCGCCAAATGCGTGTAACCTACGCTCAATCCATCCTGTATGTAGCGGTTACGTGAATAAACAAAATAATCGTTTCTGGGGCACCGAATATCCGTGGACCACTCACGAAGAACCATTCCACCCGCTCAATGTTACTGCGTGGTGTGCTGTTTACGCTAGAGGAGTCATCGGGCCCTCTTTTTGGAGAACGCCGCAGGCCAAACGACGACTGTCGACGGCGCGCACAACAGAGCCATGAGTACCGAATTTTTTCTTCCTCAATTGGATGAATTGGGACTAGAGAACATGTGGTTTCAACAGGACGGTGCAACGGCGCACACTGCTCGAGCCACAACCGATATTCTGAAGGAAACATTTCCGGGTCGCTTAATCACTCGTTTTGGGGATTTGCACTGGCCGGCCAGATCACCCGATTTAACCGTTCCAGACTTCTTTTTATGTGCCTTTTTAAGTCAACAAGCCTCAGACTCTTGAAGCCTTTAAGGAAAAATATTCACCAAGAATGCGTCCTAAACAACAAACCAAACCTGTCGCCCGAAGTTTGGCATGAGTGATTGAAAATGCCATAAAATGAACTACTTGGACGATATCATTTTCTCAACTTGATAGAATAAATTCTAATGGATTTAATAAACAAATTTCATAAGCAGTATGAAAGTTTTTCATTAAAAAACAAATGACATCAAAAGAACAATGGGTGATTTCCTTTGCCCCACCTTATAAAGGGGTTTTCAACAGAGACGCTACAAAAGTAAATCGATAGGGACAGCAAACGACGCCATATTTTTTCCCGCTCTTTTGACATTTCTCTTCAGTAAGGTTTGCCATTTCATCATTGAAAGATATACGAGGCAACAACGACTCGAAATTATTAAAATTTACTACAGAAATTTGGAGTCAGTGGCCTCAACTTTAAGAGCGGAAAATCATCGGAAATCATCTTCAGCGACGAGGCTCATTTCTGGCTGAATGGCTTCGTCAATAAGCAAAATATGCGTTGTTGGTCAGAGAGCAATCCACACGTAATCCATGAGTCATCATTGCATCCCGAAAAATTACGGTTTGGTGCGGTTTATGGGCCGGCGGCGTCATTGGGCCGTACTTATGACGTGATGATCAAGACCGGCACATTACTGTGAATGTGAATCGCTACCGTTCAATGATAACCGCATATTTTAGGCCCCAATTGGATAATATGGACTTGGAGGACATGTGGTTCCAACAGGACGGCGCCACAAGCCACACAGCGAATGCCACAATCAATTTATTGGAAACCAAGTTTGGTGAACGTGATATCTCACGAAATGGCCCAGTCGATTGGCCGCCTCGGTCGTGCGATTTGACGCCGTTAGATTATTTCCTGTGGGACTACGTCAAGTCTATGGTCTATGGCAACAAGCCAGCGACGATTGATGAACTTCGTACGAATATCGAACGTGAAATTGCAGCAGTATCGGCCGATTTATGCTTGAAAACCGTCGAAAATTGGGTTCAGCGTCTGGACTTCTGCAAGCGTGCCCGTGGTGGCCATGCAAAAGAAATCGAGATCCATACATAATGGCATCAAACGTACGTTCACAGGAATAAAGACTTTCATTGGTATCTAAAACCGGGTTTGTTTTATTTAAAAAAACTTTTGTAGCGCTCTTATTGAAAAACCGGATATATTCGTTCTATCAACTAAAATCCATGAACTAAAAACAATGGTTTCTCATTACATCCCATGAAGAGATTAGGGAGAGCTTCTCACAGTCAGTGAGCTGTGAGCTTTCTATTTTTACACTCACTGATTAGGATCTACGGTATTACATCGGTTCCGAACGATATTTTGAGAAGCTTCTTCGAGATGACCGTCGTCGAAAGATATGTAATATGATTGGGGCAGGGATCATACTCACGTTCTCATGTGAAGAGCCGCGCACAGTGACTATTGAACCACCGACGGCCACCGTTCCATCAATTACATTTTGTATAATTTCGGTTGCAAGAACTGAATTTAGAATTTATTCGTTTGCAGAAAACGTTCGCAATAACCTACTTTGGCATCAATTCGGTTACCACCATTAAATTTGGTATCAATTCGCCACATCCGAACATGGCTTTTAGTCGGTAAGTCGGTCGCGGCAACCGAAGTAGACGTTAATTCGGTTGCAACATTGGCGTTTATGAAATATGAGATTGCTGCAACCGAATTTCTCATGAATTGTATTTGTTTGAAAAATTTTAATTTTTCTCTTCCCCATTTTTCTCCTACCCCTGTGTTTAAAGGTACCCCTTGGTCCCAGAACCCTTGATCCCAAATATAAGGAAATTTAAAAAAAATGTATTAGCCGGTTTTGAGATATATTTGTGACATTATTGGAAATTAAATTGTCAACAAAACATTCAAAAATTTAACAAAATGCGTTTTTAATTAATAGAAAATAATTTTGTTTTGTATGTGATAACTTCTAAATTCGGTTGTGACAAACTCTTATGCGGTTGTGGCAACTTCTAAATTCGTTTGTCTTCTTCTGTGTTTATTTTTAGTTAAAATTTTATAAAAAATCTAACATACTTAGAAAAATTATATTTTTCCCTATTCTGTTTTGCCTCTATCCCTCTTTTGAAATTTGAATATTTATGTAGGACCCTGGACCTAAATATGAGGAAAATTTGACGAAAATATAGAAGTCTTTTTTGAGATGTTTTAGTGAGAATATGGGAAATTAAATTATGAGCTAAACATTAAAAAATTCTCAGTAAATACGTGATTAATTAAAAAAAAATGGTTTCCCGTTACATCCCATGAAGGTGCAATGGTAGTGTGCGCGGCACTTGTGCATGAGGACGTAGGTTCGATTCCTACTCCGACCACCTTAAATTTCTTTCGACGGCGGTCACCTCGCTTAGTGACGGCGACACTATCGAGTATTTAGCCATGAAGAAGCTTCTCAAAATACCGTTCGCAACCGGTGTAAAACTGTAGGTCCCAATCAGTGAGTGTAAAACTAGAACGCGCACAGCTCGCTGGTTGTGAGAAGCTCTCCCTAATCCCCTAATCCACGTGATTAATTAATGGAAACAATTTTTGATTAGGTTGTGATAATCTCTAAATTCGGTTGTGACATCCTCTACATTCGGTTGGGACAACCTGTAATTCAGTTGTGGCAACTCCTAATGCGTTTGTGACAACCCCCAAATCGGTTGTGAACACTTCACATCCTTTATTAAAAATGAATAAAAAAAAGCTACTTTGACACGCGATGAAACGGGAACAAAAAGTTTTTCGACTCTTAACTCTTCGCTGTGAGTTTCTCATGACTTCAATACTACGAACTCTGCATCCAAGACAACAAACCAAACTTAACACCCATCGAGGGCTTAATTTAAATATAATTATACATTTGTTTAACATTTGATTTAATAAGAATCCACTTACATTGTGGCCACATCTGGAATAGGATAACAAAAGCGTTATCATGCTTGAACAGGCAACGAAATGTAAACACAATTCCAGGAAATTAGTTAACTCAGGACACAAGCTCAAACACCAGCCAATGGCGAGAGATTTTGTTTGGCATAAATTTGAATAAAATTTGAATAATCTTACGAAAGGAAGCTGCTATATGGCATATAAACAACAGCAACAAGACCCATGCCAGTGCCAAAAAGCATATGTCAAATGACGAGAGACAAGAGTCACAAGGACAAGAAGAACAAACAATGACACAAGAGACAAGGACGACGTGATCGAATGTGCTACAAACGAATTAGGGTTGTCAACAACAAGAACTGAGTGACACTGAGATGGGAGTTGTTGCCCACCTATGGGATGATGGGGTCTGTCTGTTGGTTCGAAGAGTCCACAGTAGTTAAAACCATTTTATGGTCCATTGAATATTGATGGCAGGCAGGAGATTATTTACACCTATCAACCGCAGACGTAAGTAATTCTTTTCAATGTCTGTTGGACGAGCAGAAACAAGGGGAGAGATGTTTCACCGGCAGTCAGCAGCAGCTTAAAGGAAAGGGTGCAATCAATGACTGTTTGCACTTTTTTAAAATGTCGAAGTAAAAAAATCGTACATCAATCATAATTCCCACATAAAATCGTGATTTAAAGTTGATATCCTTTTGGAAAGTCATTTGGCTTCTATTGAAAATTAAGCTCACAAGCACGCCTGCTGCCCCGCCCCAAAGCTTGGGAGCATTCATTGTCTGTCCCTTAATCGCATCAAGCACGTGGCCACAATTGTTCTCTTCTGGAGTGTCGATAATAAGCATGTTTATATAAGAAGTGTGCCGGCGGGATGCGAAAGCCAAACGGAAATTCCTGGTTTGTAAAGGATACACGAGGGGTGGTTGAACTGATGGTCGTGTCTCTTGCCAGGAAACACTGATGTTCGAGATAATTGTTTTTAATGAATTCACTTTTAGTTTAAAGCTCATCATCAATCGCAGTGAAGCAGAACGAAGAATTTATATTGAAGTACCAACAGCATTCCCACATTTGATAGATAAAATCCCAAAATGCCTTAACTAACAAAAACTTACCCGTCTTCACTTGATATTTCAAAGTGGTAGCACAGTCTTCGACCAGTTGTTGCAGAGTAACAGCACGATCTGGCAAATCCAAATCCAACAGACGCTTCATATCCTCTGGATGATGGAAATCCAAAACCTTTTCATTCCGATCATTTGTGGATTTCACGAAATCCAACAAAACATCAACGACTTTTAACAGAAATTCTCGGGTTTCTGGACCTGCCGTACTTGTGGTGGGCATAATATCTGTAAAAAAAAACACAACAAAAACAAAAAAGTCAATATAAACCAACGAAAATATAAAGATTTTCATAAAAAATTCTAAGTATTTTTCTTATCTTCCAACACAAGGATATCAGATGTGGGCAAAAGGCTCGACATCCGTTATCAGGAAATAAGCTTATTTTATCTTGTGCTATGAAATATGGTTATTTTTTTATATCTATCTCTGAAGTTACGATAAAACGGCCGAACTAACGCACAAAATATTAAATTACATTAACACATCCATTCAATTTAACATTCCACATTGTGGTGTAACAGAGGTCCTTTGAATAGTTGCAACAGCGAAGAGAAGTCACCCTTGCACGCCCAGATGTTACCCAGTGAAAGAATGTGCTGCTTCGAAACATTTGTGTTCCCAGTACTAACATTGTCAGCTTTATGTCGAATTTGAGATACTCAGTCGACACTCCAGCCACCCGTTTACGTGGCAAGAATTTGTCGTTATGACCAGGAGAGCATCCCTTATGTTTCGTCCTCGATTCAAAGTTGTTTCATTACATTTGTGTGGAGATTTACTTGTAAAGACTTAAATAATTACTAATTGCTGTTGTTTTCTAATGTTGTTTCCTGGGAGTGCTACTTATTTTCCAAGGATTAAATTGTCCGAATAATGGGGGTTTTGAAGTGAACCTCACTGTAGTCGCAGTGATTTTAGCTTTAACATTGAACGCCGTCATTCGTTAGACATCTTATATTATTTGACCTAATAAGTTTGAATTCTTATAGAAATCGGAAATTTCCTAATATAAAATTGACTAATAACGCATTTACACCGCCGTTTATCGCGGCCAGGTTAGCCACCCAATTTGAGAATAAATTGACATTTCAGTTGGCAACTCCGTGCCTAGACAAACTCCGCGCCGAAACAAAATTATCGACAACGTCGGCACAACAGGAAAATTAAGTTGGCGGCTATTGGTTTTGCCAGTTTTGTCCACATATGGGATGTTTTTGAAATAACTGAACCTTTAAATTGGTTCATTGAGTCCAATCGGGCAAGTCGATAAAATCTGCTAACAGTTTAAACCAGTAAGAGCTATTTATATCGGCGGCGGCGTGAGCTTCAACAAAGTTTTGGTGGCGGCGACGAGCCGGAAAATTTTCGATCGACTTTCATCTGTCCAACAGTTAATTTTTTGTGAATGTTTTTATTATGGTTGCATATTTGTAGTAACTAACAGTCTTGCATCACCAGTTTATAATGAGGTTAAAAATTAAACTTCAGTTTCTAAAGATTAAAATTGTATGAGTAATCTTCTGGTTTAGCACGGGTTAACGGAGTTAACCTTCGAAATGGGTTAATCTTGTTTGGTGTAAATGCGGCATAATGCTGCCTTTAGACCGGAGTTTATCGCGCGAAGATTACCGATAAACTTCTTCTGTAATCGTAGCCGTTTAAACTGCAGTTACACCTACCAAGATTATCGCTTTTTCGGGACTATGAACGTTGGGAGACTTTTGAAATAATTGAACCCTTAAAACTGGATCAGTCGGTTAATTCCACTCACATTTTAAATCAATGAGTACTAATTAAATCGGCGGCGGCTTGAGCTTCACACAATTTTTGGTTGCGGCGACGGGTCAGAAAAGTTTCGATTGTCTGCCGTCTGTCAAACAGTTGATCTTTTCTGTATGTTTTTATTATGGTTGATTTTTTGAATGCTTTACTGCGCTGCATTCAGTTGTACACCAGTTTAAAATGAGTACACCAAATCAGTTTTTACAGATTAAAATTGTTTACGTAAGCTTCTGGGTTGGCATGGATAAACGGAGTTAACCTTTGAAATGCGCTAATCTAGGTCTGTGTAACTTGTTGCGATAACCTTGCGATAACCTTGTTCTTTAGTCTTTGCCGTTTACACCACCTAGTTTAAGCTTAAATTTTTATTTCAGGTGTCAAGAAAGAAGAGAAGAAAAAACCGGCTCAATTTAGCAACCCTAGTAGAAGAGAACCAAAAAAGTCGACGTGATTCACTCAAACGTATTTCATACTTTCATACTTTTTACATACTTTACTTAATTTTATTTAAATATGGTTGAAATTTCTATAGTTCGATACAATACCATCATCAGAAAACTGGTCGTGTATTGAAATATTCAACGAAGAGAGTAAGAGAGAGAGAGAGACCAGAGAAACGACGCGCTTCACTCGTTTTCTTTGTTGGCATTCCATTCCATGAGTAAATTTTCTTCTCTATACCATAGTTGCTTTATTGCATGTTTTTATTAGCGTTGCATTTTTAATTAGACGACCAGAAGATGTGCGCAATTTGGTAACCCTGGTAAAAGAGAACCAAAAAGTGCTAGAAATTCACTCAAAAGCATTTCTCTCCCGCGTCATATTTTGATTACTTCATACTTTTTGCATAGTTTACATATGTAATTTTGCTTCAACATGGTTGGAATTTGTATAGTTATATACAATAACACTATCAAAAAGCTGCTCGTGTATTGAAATATTCAATGACGAGAGTAAGAGGGAGAACAGAGAATGTCTACGGTTTCGCTCGTTGTGTTTGTTGGCATTTAAGTGAAGAGAAATTTTGAGTGTCTACTTGTACATCGTTTTTGGTTAAAAATTAAACTTCCCTTTTTACAAATTAAAATTTTATGAGTAACCTTCTGTGTTAGCGTGAGTTACCGGACTTAACCTTCTAAATGCTCTAATCTACGACTATGTAAATGCGGCATAAAGCCCGGTATTCAGTTATTATGAAATTTTCGTTTAGAGTTAAAAGACAAAAATGTTTACGAAACTTCCGCAAGAACTGAATACGGGGCTTAAGACCCATATTTATAAGTCTAATGGTAAGTTTGTTATAATGCTTTCACATCGCAGCCTAAAGCAAAACCAGCACATACATTTCCCCTAATCCTAAGTCATCAATTTATCCTTATATTTTAGTGAAACCGGCTAACCGTTAGTTACCAGAATGGGCGTGACAACATGGGCCATAGTCAATAGCAGTGTGGCATTGTGCAAAAAATTATCTTATACCCAATTTAATTTGGATCTGTAGAGTGTTTGGGAAATAGTCGTGACTACCAGCCAAGTATCCGCCCAAAATGTATATGGGATGTACAGAAACTCTCACTATTGTACCACCACATGGTTTGCAGTGCACTTAGTAAATAGGAATACAAGTAGGTAGAAAGGGGAAATAGTGCTTGCTGTTGTTTTAACTAAACTTGATTATATCCTATCATACATTATTGGAAATATCCCCGGCGGAAGTATATTCCACATACTTACTGTCCGGCTGAAAACGAATTCTCTCTGTACTGCGTTGTTCGATCTATTGGTCAAGTGACAACCATGGACAACTATTCCGTACGGTTAATGACTCTGACCGCTGGTATGAGGACATGTACCTCACAGTAACACTTCCCATGGAAGTATCAATAGAACAACGACACGCAGCTGAAATTTCGACAATGATCCGAAGAGATAATGAAGTTGATTACCCAGCTGTCATCTATTAGCATCTTTGTTCTCCTTTGTATACGGTCCAGAAGCTACAAGTTGTATTTAGAGCCGTAAATCAAAATAAACCCTTGCTCGTAATTTTTACCAGGAAGCAGAAGGTTCCATATATTCATCCCTTCCCATTCATGTGGTAGAGAAATTTTGCCTAAAGGATAGGGCAATGTATCTAGGTGTGCTAATCTGCAGAAGGCATAATTTCAAGTCAAACACTATGGATAGGATCAGTAGACCTACGGTGGCCCTATATTCGTGTAAAAGGCAAAACGGAGAACATTGAGGCCTATCCCCTAAACTAGTTTACTCGATATATACAGCGATTGTCCGCCCGATTTTGATTTACGGCATTGTGGTTTGGTTGCCAGTAGTCGAAAAATCTACTTACCTAACTATGTTCATAAAAGTACAGAGAATATCAAAGCTTTGTATCACGGGTGCCATTCGCACAACCCCTACCGAGGGTTTGGGGGTTATCCTACATTAATTACCGCTAGATATCCTGTGAAGACAAATGGCTGCGAAGTGGGCAATACGACTAGGACATTCTTCGCAATGGATCAGCAGCCGATATGGTTATGGGCCGATTTTGAACGATCTGCGGCTATCCACAGTAAATGTCGACTACATGATACCCACTTAAATCTTTGAGAGAAACTTGTCCACTCATGTCACGGACAGACATGACGCATACGAGCTTATAGAAGGAGCTTAGACTTATATACTGATGTCTCCAATCTAGACGGCGAGGTAGAGTTTGGAGGCTATTCTAAAAATTTAGGTATGGACCTTGTGTAAAGGCTACCAGAACTTTGTAGAGTCTTTCAGGCAGAAGTCATGGCAATCCAAGAAGTTTCCCTTTGGCTTGAACAAGACATCATCACAGCCTGGGATATCAACATCTACTCTGATAGTCAGGCTGCTATAAAATCTCTGCAATCCGTATTTCTGACTTCAAGAACTGCCGCGCACCTCTAAATGAGATTGCCTAGCAGTTCTATATTCACCGTATATGGGTGCAGGGGCACAGGAACATTCCGGGGAAACCATAGAGCAGGTGAACTGACAAGATTTGGAACTACCTTACCTGTTCCACTGAATATAAAGCATGTGGTTATGCCCCTTTCTGCATGCAAGCTCATGCTTAAAACCGATATTCAAATGATAAATGGTCTCACGATGCAAATTGCAATATCACCAGGCAAGTATGGCCAAGTTATGACCTAAATCGTAAGCTAAACGTGATATCCATTCCTAGACAAGATACCTCTATAATAGTAGCCGTGGTCACTGGACGCTGCTTAATAGTCAGACACTCGTCTAAACTTGGAATCTCAGCTCTTGGTTACTCACAGAATCTGTGAGGATGAAGAAGAGGACGAAAGCGTCGAACATCTCATACGTATGTATGAGTATGAGTAAGAGAAAATATCTCAGATCTTATTTCATGTTGGATTGAACAGACATTTAGGAAGTTAAGCTGAATGATCTTGTGATCTTTCTGCAGATTACTTATTGGTTCGCCAGGGACCAATGCACAGTTGAGAAAATAAAGGTCACCTCTCTCTGCGCATGTCGTCCTTAAAAACTTATCTTAAAAACTAGAAAATTTGAAACTGTGACGTATTTGTTTTCTCTCAAAGGATCTACGCAATGCGTAACCTATACTTCTCTCAACCGTGGGACCAATGTACGTCTTATTTTCAGCCATATCCAGGAATATTGGGATGAGGTATCATACGGATTGAACGCCCCTTAAAAATAGGGCGTGTCATTTTACAGGTTCAGTTATGGGGTCGGAATATGACGTTCTGTGGTATCACAACGGTCTTCATTGGACTAAGTGTGTCAGTCATTTCTACCTAAACTTCTACCTATGAAAGTTATATTCCATCTCATACAACAAAATTTCTGTCGTTGCGTGAGTGTGCTGCACTGAGAGAAACACTGTAAACATTCGGGAGTACAGGAAAATATATTCTCAACATTTTGTTGGAATATTTCCCAAGGTGCAATGCAAACGACGAGCGACCATCAACTTTCTTGTTCGAATGCTCAAGTGAGACTGAATGATTTCGTTTGGCTTCGTTGAATCATAGAGAAATAGACAAGACCCGCTATCCCTCTCTTCACGTTCTCTTGATGACGACGAGGTAGTAAACCATTTCATCGAGTTCGAGTTGCTTTTCTAATTTACTATTTGGTTGGACATAATACGGCCAGAAATAAAAGAGAATGTGTATTTTCGTTCGATGCAAACAACATAAAACGTAATTTAGCTGACATTAATAATCAAACACTATTTAAACATAATTTGCAGCATTGTCTATAATCTCTATGTCTTCTTTAGCCTCTTATTTTACATCATTTCTCTAGTATCTTTTCCATCAGCTGTGCCATAGAAACCCCCTGGTTGAATGCAAGGCTGATCTAGTAGAGGTTAACGCAGTAGGATTTGTTGTAATTGTGGGCACTAACAACAGGGATTTTGTTTTAGTTCCATGATTCTAATAGTCAAAAAGTACAATAAAAGTACAAAGCAAAAACTGGTGTTCTAATGCGTCAACCTCTACTAGATCAGCCTTGGTGGAATACATGAGGGCATATCGATGTGAAAACACGAAGCACAGAGATGCACCGTGCATAGGCTGTGTCGGTCACTAATCTATAACGACATGTATAGAACGATTCCAGAGAAAGGTCGCAATAAATCGAGAGAAGTTACTACCCAAGCCTAAAGCTTTACGGCCTTATTCATAAAAAGTTGTGATTGGTTTGAGAGACAGTTTATCATACAAAAAACGGCTCTCAAACCGTGCCAGACTATATCAAATGTTTTGTAAATATCAAGAGCCACTAACTTACTCTCACCCAGTCTATGTACGGAACGACTCCACTTTTCCGAGAGGAACGCTATCAGATTACCTGTAACGATATTATGTGGAAGCCATATTGACGATCACTAAGTAGGCCGATTTTTTTTTCCTTTTCAATATCCAACGTTCATATCACACCGAGCCAAATGTCATAAACTTGCTGAGAGAAATGTTAACTCTAGAAGTATGAATTACTCTATGGTATGTCATATAAACTTTGTGTTTTTTTCGTTTAAATAAAATTTTTAGAGAGCGGGGGTCAAAATCCAGTTTCTCAAAAAGCCCTCTAAGAGTTGTGGCTAACTTAATTGATCACCACTTTCACCAGGGAATAGGCAGCAACTGAAGAGAACTCACTACCTGTCGCATATCACGGGGTATATGGCCTACATAGATAAAGTAAACAAATAGAAGAAACTCAAGTGTTGGGAAAACTTTAGTGTAATGGGTAATTTTCTAGATGGCGTTGAAAGCAAGAAATGGGATTTTTTTCAAAAAATATCGACAATAAAAATCTAAAATTTCATATCAAAAGAAAAAATTATTTTCAATAAAAATATCTAGAATACAAGAATACAACACGTTACTTAAAGTAGAATATCTGATGGCCATCGAATTGCAAAGCCATGTCTCCACAGACTATGTCCTCATAAATTGGTTCCTCCTCCGGTTCAGCTACCATTCCTTGTTGAGATTCCTCAGGCACTCTAACGGTTTTGGCATCTGCGACCACATAAGTTGCTACAGTTTTTGGGCGGGAAAGTTTTTGAATTAAAACGGCTTTCCGACATGGTCATCTTTGGACGGTCTTACGGGTTTTCTTCTATTGATATCCCAACACCGGCCTCATGGCTTTGAAATAGTTTTTTATATAAGAAACAAATGCTATTATGTAAAATCACATAAATGTTGTCACATTTTCCATTGTTTAAATTACTTTCACAAAAATTTCCCACAATTTTGAATAAACGTCAGTGAGAATTATGGGAAACTTCTGTGAAAGTGACAGTAGTGCAGGACAGCAGCTAGTGAACAAAGTTGACAATGATCGCGCTATATCTATTATTTCCTTTATCTATAATGGCCTAGATATGACGGTAAGAGAACCGAGACCCTGATGACTCCGAACAGGAATACAATAGTCAGATTGACAGCTGTCATAAGCGGTCATTGGGCGATTGATAAACATGCTGCTAACATTGGAATACAACACAGGTAGTTGCGACTACGAACTTATGGCGGAAACCCCTGAACACTATGTCGTACAGTGCCCAGCTTCGGCAAATATAAGAAGGACAACTTTGGAAAATCCAATTTTTGACGGAATACATGAACTGGGTGAGCTTCCTTGGGGAGGAACTTATAGTCACTTTTACCTATTCTAACATAAAAAATAGTGTTATCTCACAAACTACATTTTCCTGCAGACATACATACATATATCATTCAAAATGCTGCTGAAATTTACAGATACAATTTTAGAAAAGGGATTTTTTCTTCTTTAATTGAGAATTAAACTTAGGCATAGAAGATCCTAGGCTTGTGCCATTTTTTCTAGAAAATACTGTCCTACTAATTGTAGGCAGTACTCTCCAACCCTTTATGGGATGTAATGTGAATTATTTTTCTTTAACTCAATTCATCACAAGCTATTTCTGTAAATCCTCATCATGCGTTCAGACAGTTTCATATGTAAATATAATTTCTTTCAATGTAGATCTGTAAAAAACACGCGTAACAAATGTTTAATTTAAATTTTATGCGATTCATTGCAGTGGAAAAGAACAGTTTGTCTACACCAAGTTCGAACCCTTCGCTGTGGAACGTAACAAATTTTAAAACTAATCGAAAAATTCCTTAAATTCCGTAAAACAAAAAGTTAAGCGATGATATTTGTATTGTCGACAGTGTACACTGGAAGAAACAACCTTCAGCAGCATCCCCCCTCCGCGTAATATGGCAAGGAAGGACTAGTAAAATGCGGCAGGAGTGTAGGTAATATCCTGTGACTAAACGGTTTATGTTTGTTTTATTTCAATTTACGTCTACCACTCGCGCACATTTGCCACACAAGGACATTACAGCTGGGGTTGAATAAGGTGGGTAGTGTACACATGTGTGCGGGTGGATCCTGTCATTTGACTTTTTGTAAATGAAATCTGTGTCGTGCGTGTGTGTGGGTGTGTATACTTTTGTCAGTGTATAAGTATAAGTATACATGAAGTGATTTATCACAAAGTGAACGAGTGTGTTGGACATAAAGCCACTCGCCCTTGTTGCATTATGAGTAAATAGTCTACTTTTTCCTAAAGCTGCTTCTTGTTGGCCAAATGTTTGTTACATTTTGATACTTGAGCTTTTCTTTTTTCTATTGTATTTTAGTTTGTATCCTTTTTGCAAGCAGTTTTCTTGTGCTATTCTTTTTGTTTTGTGTCACAATATGTTTTTGTATTTGTTTGTGTTTGAAGGACATTAAGGATTTGTGTTTGTGACATTCAACACAAGATGTGGCTTCGCAGAATATGAATGAGTTTTTGAGTACTGTTGATATTTGCTCACTTAGTTATAGCAGTACAAATGTTGAGAACATCAATTTTTTTGTAAGAATTTATTTTAACAAATTGTTGTGTTTGCGAAAAGTGACATGGGAAATATGGAGGACTGTTTTTAAAATGAATGTCACGTACTTTATGACGGGTATATACTTCAAAAGTATCAGCGTATATTAGGATTGTCTGAAGCTTCAGTTTTGAAACCAATTAATTAAGGGACGATGAAGAAGGATCAACCGCGTTAAGAGATTTTGAAGCTTATTCACATCTTAGACACTAATATGATTACTTTGATTAATTCCTTTTAATGTGAATGAATGAATATAGCCAGCAAAAAATATTTAAAATTTACACGCAGTACCTGTTTCTGAAATCTCTACACTGTTTCTGGCTTCAATCATGCAACGGAGTAATGGAGAATATAGCGATTATTGCAGTTACCATGAACATGTTTCCAAGCATTGATTACATGAATTGAAAATCTGCTGCGGCGTTCACAGTGATCAAATTTTTTTACGGTCAAATGTTTATAAAGTAACTATGGTATAGAGAAGAAAATTTACTCATGGAGTGGAATGCCAACAAAGGAAGAGAGTGAAGCGCATCGTTTCTCTGCTCTCTCTCTCTTACTCTCTTCGTTGAATATTTCAATACACGAGCAGTTTTCTGATGATGTTATTGTGACTGACAATAGAAATTCTAACCATATTTAAATAAAATTACATAAAGTATCTAAAAAGTATGAAATAATCAAGTTATGACGCGGGATAGAAATGCGTTTGAGTGAATCGTGTCGACTTTCTTGGATCTCTTCTACTAGGGTTGCCAAATTGCGCCGGTGTTTCCTTCTCTACTTATATATCCTTTTTGAAATGTACATCCAGTATTGATGTCATATGTCACATGACGATCTTGCAACAGCAGTTCAGGCGCTGTATCGATACTTTCTGAAACAACAACCTATCTAGGACGAACCGCACGAAATGCGGCCTGAAGCGTACTTTGGCCCCAATTAAATTCAATGTACTAGTTTTTCACTGTACTGTAGGATGGTACATCGTGGGCATATAAAGATTTAAGGTCGTCAATGCACTCTTCTCTTGATAATTCAAGAACGGACTGCGGGGATTTAAAGTAAAATCTGTATCATATTTAAAGAGTAGAGTTACAGGCCGACTGATCACGAGCCGGCGGCTTCGCTCAGCTAAGTATTCTTCTGAGCCAATAGCCGCATCCGATTTCATCAGCTTATACAGACTTGAAAAACGAGCAGGCCATTCAACATAGCCGCCCATACAACATAGCCGCCAATAATTTGGTCTGCGTTTAGAATACTATTTGCTACTATTTTACCCAACCATGTGGAAAAGAACCAAAAACGATGTACAAGTAGACAGTCAAAATTTCTCTTCACTCAAATGCCAACAACAAAACGAATGAAACCCTAGTACTTCTCTACTCTCTCTCTTACTCTCTTCATTGAATATTTCAATACACGAGCAGCTTTTTGATAGTGTTATTGTACATAACTATACAAATTCCAACCATGTTGAAGTAAAATTACATAAACTATGCAAAAAGTATGAAATAAGCAAGATATGACGCGAGAGAGAAATCCGCTTGAGTGAACTCCTAGCACTTTTTGGTTCGCTTTTACCTGGGTTGCCAAGTTGCGCACATCTTCTGGTCGTCTAATTGTAAATCGTCTTTGAAAGAACCAAAAACGATGTACAAGAAGACAGTCAAAATTTCTCTTCACTCAAATGCCAACCAACAAAACGAGTGAAACCCTAGTACTTCTCTACTCTCTCTCTTACTCTCTTCATTGAATATTTCAATAAACGAGCAGCTTTTTCATAGTGTTATTGTATATAACTACACAAATTCCAACCATGTTGAAGTAAAATTACATAAACTATGCAAAAAGTATGAAATAAGCAAGATATGACGCGAGAGAGAAATGCGTTTGAGTGAACTCGTAGCACTTTTTGGCATAGAATAATACATACCATAGAAGCTTTTATTCGCTCAATTAATTAAACGTCATAGGACGATGGAAAGTAAACATTGGATGGTGGAAAATATGGGTTCAATAATACCAGATAGTGGCAATAGTATACAGCGATCAACAACCGAATTTCGTGTTTTTGTTTCAAACGAGTTGTGTTAAATACAATACAAATGTATACCAACGATAAAAGTCAACAAAAAAGTGCAAAATATATTTAAATTTTTCAGTTCTACACCAAAACGACATGAAAAAGTTAAGTGAACATATTTTGTAACTCCACCTGGTGTAAGATAATTTTAAATTTAATGCTCTCATTTCCACAAACCTACGATGAAGAGTGTGAAATGAAACGTCAGATGAGAAAATAAGTTTATCTATGTATGTATTAATCTATGCTTTTTAGTTCTCTTTTACCAGGGTTGCCAAGTTGCGCACATCTTCTGGTCGTCTAATTGTAAATCGTCTTTGAAAGAACCATAAAGCAACTATGGTATAGAGAAGAACATTTACTCATGGAGTGGAATGCCAACCAAGAAAACGAGTGAAGCGCGTCATTTCTCTGCTCTCTCTCTGTGTCTTACTTTCTTCGTTGAATATTTCAATACACGAGCAGTTTTCTAATGATGTTATTGTATCTGACTACCGAAATTCCAATAAAATTAAATAAAACTATATGAAGTATGTAAAAAGTATGAAATACTCAAGTTATGACGCGGAAAAGAAATGCGCTTGACTGAATCGCGTCGACTTTTTTGGTTCTCTTCTACTAGGGTTTTCTTGTGTACCTGTACATCGTTTTTGAAAGAACTAAAGACGATTTAGAAGAACCAGAACATGTGTGAAATTTGGCAACCCTGGTAAAAGAGAGCAAAAAAATTCTAGACATTCACACAAACGCATTTCTCTCTCGCGTCATATCTTGATTATTTCATACTTTTTGCAAAGTTTATGTAATTTTACCTCAATATGGTTGGAATTTGTATAGTTATATACAATAACACTATCAAAAAGCTGCTCGTGTATTGAAATATTCAATGAAGAGAGTAAGAGAGAGCGCAGAGAATGACTAGGGTTTCACTCGATTTGTTTGTTGGCATTTGATCAAGAAGTAGACAACCAGAAGATGTGCACAATTTGGCAACCCTCGTAAAAGAGAACCAAAAAGTGGTAACAATTCACTCAAACGGATTTCGCTCTCGCGTCATATCTTGATTATTTCATAATTTTTGCATAGTTTATGTAATTTCTATCAAACAGCGGTTCGTGTATTGAAATATTCAATGAAGAGAGTAAGACAGAGAGCAGAGAATAACTAAGGCTTCATTCGTTTTGTTTTTTTGGCATTTGAGTGAAGATAAGTTTTGCCTGCCTACATTAGTACATCGTTTTTGAAAGAGTCAAAAACAATTTACTTAAGTATACAGTCAAAATTTCTCTTCACTTGAACAAACAAAACCGTGTGAAGCGTTAAACATTCTTTTTCTCTCTCTCTCTGTCTTCAGGAACGAGGAACTAAATTGATCACTTGGTAATAGGTGGCAGGCACTTTTCTAGTGTAATGGTTGTACGTGTGATTCGAGGTGCCAATATCGACTCGGATCATAACCTGGTGGCTACGAAAGTTCCCACAATACTGAGCAGAGCGAAAAACGTACGATGCCGAACACGGGAAAAACTAGATATTGACAAGCTGCAAATATTGGAGATATCAAAGTTATATCGGCAAAAGCTCACTCTCCTGCTAGAGCAGAATACTTCTTCTCCTGAGGACCCAGAAATGCAGTGGAAAAATATCTCCCATTATTTGGAAACCGCTGCAAGGACTGAACTTGGCTTTCAAAAACCGCAGAAGGATAAGGCATGATAGGACCCAGAATGTCGTGTTGCAACTGATGAAAAAGAAGCTGCACGTATGGCAACGATACAATCAGTTACAACGAATGAGCGGTATAAGAGGCTAAGAATGGTGGAAACCCCATTATTTAGGAGGAAAAAATGTCAGACGTAGGAGAAAGAGAGTGAAAAGACCGAAATATGCAGGGTGAACAATGAATCCCTAAATTTTTTCCAGAGCGTAAGAATATTGAATAAAGGGCCTGATAATAGGCTGCCCTCCTGCAAGGACGAGATTGGGAATCTGGTGACTGATAAGCAGTGTGTGCTTAAAATGTGGAGAGACCACTTTTCATCACTACTCCACTCAAGATTCTTCCACTGAAGATCACTGAAGTGGAAGCCAGTATAGATTGTACCACCCCCCACCACAGCCATTGCGAGATTAGAACGGCAATCTCCCGGCTTAAGAACAATAAAGCCGCTGCTGTGGATGGATTGGCCAAACGCTGCACTTTTTAAGGCAGGTGGCTAAGGGCTGCTAGCCCACATGCTTCAACTTATTTTTTTTCCCCCAAACCAACACTCCGGAGATGCTCCCTATAAATGCAGTGCATTGTGTTGGAGAAGGAAAATTGGGGTAGGTTAGGGTGGAAAGAGGGAGTAGTGTCTGTTGACATTTGCCTTGAATCATTGTATGTCACAATTGGTTGGATATACACTAGCAGGAAGTTTATTCCACATACGGACTGTACTTCTGAAGAACGAATTTCTCTACTGTGTGTAGTGCGGTCAATCTGCTACTCGATACAAAAACTGATGAGAGTTCCTTGAAAGCCGCGTACTTCGGCTAAATATCCTCACGTCTGGCATAAGTTGATGGGTGTCCGAGGAACACATACCGTGGAAATATGGATAGAACAGCGACACGTAACCCACATTTCAACGATGCTCAAGGGAGGCAATAGAGTTTTATACCCTACTGTCCCCTATCAACACCGTCGCTCTCTTCTGGACACAGTCGAGAAGCTCCAAAGATGGCCTTGGAGCACCTGCCCATATATGGGAGTTATATTCCAATTTTGACCTGATGTAGGTGGTGCAGATATTGAGAAGATCAGATAGAGTGAAGTATTTCTTGAACCGCTTTAAAAAGCCTAGACACTTGAATGCATCTTTCGACATTTCAAATACATATTTTGCCCAACGGACATCACATTGTATTTTCATGCCCAGAACGTCAAGATCATCTGATTCATCAATATCCACACCGTCCATAGACAATCACGACACACCTTGGTCAGTATTCCGCTTATGGGACAACAAACAGCACTGGGTCTTATCAGCATTAAATTCTACTCTATTCATTCGACCCTATTCAACAATGGACACCAGATCCCCGTCGAGTGTTTCATTCATCGTCCAGCGTTTGACTTCAATCTCTTGAAGACTTGGCCTACGGTCGAATGAATAAGAATGACAGACATTACTGTCATCCGCAAAAGAGTAGATTGGATTCACAGTCTGATCCAGGAGATCGTCAATGAAAATAAGAAAAAGAGAAGGAGAAAGAACAGAGCCCTGTGGTACACCTGCAGTCAATTTATGCTCGTCGCATGAAACCCCATCTACAACAACTCGTATAGTGCGATCTCTGAGAAAACTCGATATAAATCGAGTGGAGTTATCACCGACACCAAAAGCAGTGAGCTTTTGACAACAGTGCATCGTGCCATACTCTGTCATAGTCCTTGGAAATATCAAGAGCCACTATTTTACTCTCACCAAGCTTTGACTCCACTGTTCCGAAAGGAACGCCATCAGGTTTCCAGTAGATCTCATTATACGGAACCATATTGCCGAGCATTAAGAAGGTCATTGGACTCAAGATATTTGACAAGATGGTGGTTAACCATGCTTTCCATAACCTGCGTGAGCGCAGAACAAATTGCAATTGGGCGGTAATTTGCAGAGTTACTTGCATCACCTTTTTAGGGATTCAATGCGCTGTATGCAAGGTTGAAAAGGTTGCACAGTGGACGTGCCAGCGTCGAAGAGCACCTACTCAAGACCAGTGCTGATATGCGATCCGGGCCCGGGGATTTTCTTACTACGAGATTCGCAAGAACCTTGTTAACTCCTCGCGTTCGAAAAAATATCTTGGCCATGGAACAAAATACGTAATTGATCAAGGGGAGTGGTTGATTGCTATCCGGCAAGGAAGAGTTCCTTGCAAACATTTCAGCCTGGAGGTTAGCTTTATCAACCGGTTCAGTGAATGCGGTATAGGTCTGGGGGAATCTATATCTGACGATTGGAGTCTCAGTGTATTATGTCCTTTATTTCGAAAAGGTGATTCGTGTGTCTGTTCCAACTGTTGAGGTTTCAGTCTTTTATCCATCGCCTATAAGGTCTTGTCGAGCGTATTATGTGAAAGACTAAAGCCAATTGTTGAAACCCTGATTGGACCTTATCAGTGTGGTTTTAGACCAGGCAAGTCCACAACTGACAAAATATTCACGCTACGCAAAATCCTGGAAAAGACCCATTAAAAGCAAATCGATACATACCATTTTTTTGTGTCGATTACAAAGCTGCATTCGATAGCCGCATTCGAGGAAAACTGTACGAAGCTATGTCTGAACTTGGGATTCCGGCAAAACTGATCCGCCTATGTAGAATGACACTGACCAACACCAAATCAGCACTGAACATGGGGAAAGACCTCACCGAAACATTCTGTACCAAGCAAGGACTGAGACAAGGCGACACACTTTCGTGCAATCTCTTCAACATCATAATGGAGATAATAATGAGAAAAGTTGCAGTAAATACGAACAGGAACGTTGACATGAAAAGCCATATGATGCTGGCGAATGCTGACGTCATAGACATCATTGGGCGAAATTTGCGAGAGTTTACTGCAGTATTTTCAACATACATGGGGCAAATTAATTATATGACAATTATAATTTGTAATTTAATTTGAATTACCTTTCGAAATGCAAATTCAAAAAAATGTCATACCATTGGAAATTGTACTTATTTTCAAAGCATTTCCTTCACATCTGGCAGTTATGGTTTTCAAATATTTTATACAGTACCGGTTTATGAATTTGAAAGTACTACGAGGCAACCTATCGAAGTCACAAACCTCTACATATAAAATACTTTATAAATAGAATTGCCAGCTGTCAAACAAATTCAAAACAATTAAAAGCATTCCCACATTTCATTACAATTGGCATCCGACTCCACAACTTGCATTTGCATTGCCTGAGGAAATGCAAATTCAAAGCTTTTTAATTGTCATTGCGAACAATGGTAATTCTTTTGCATTTGCATTAGATAAAGCAATGCAAATTAAAATCCAATGCAAATTAAAAAAACCCATGTATGATTTTCAAGAATCGAAAAAGAATTCGCAATGAGGACAAGACAAAATTGATGGTGTCAACGTTTAGATAAACCTCTCGACTTGATCCGCACTTGAACGTCGATAAACGATTTAATATTTAAGTGGTAGATGAATTTGTCTACCTTGGATCCACCGTGAACAAGGACAACAACGTCAGCCTGGAGATAAATAGGATAATTGTGTTTGCAAATAGATGCTATTTTGGGCTCAGCGAGTAATTTAGGAACAAAGCCCTCTCTCGACGGACAAAACTCCAGCTGTAACAGACTTGCATTTTACATGTCCTGAAATATGGTTCCGAAACTTGGGTCATATCGCAAGCGGATGAAAAACACCGCAATTATTCGAGAGACAAATTCTCCATAAAATATATGGTCATATTAACGAAAACGGCGAGTACCGACTTCGTTGGAACCAAGGGCTATATTATTTTTATTCTGACGTGGACATAGCTAACGGTGCGTTTACACGGGATAGTTTGAGACAAGATAGTTGAGAATATGTATTAGTTGTCTCAAACAGAAAAATTGTTTGTGTGACGTACGCGTCCAGCCAGTTATAAAGACAGTACAGTTTTAAGCAACCGCCGACAGTGTCGTTTCGTTAAATTTCGTGCTCTGATTTTTTGTTTCTTCACTCTTTTGCCATTGTGTTTTGTCTTACTTCTCCAAATTACAATGGAACTGATGTACTCTGCAAAATTAGACATGTATTCATGTTTATATGTTTGTATTGCCAAACAATATTTCAATAAAAATTAGCAAAATTTTCAAATACAAATATATTTCCCAATTTGTAAAGTCGTTTGCGATGTTTTGGTTTTTTCTCAAATTACTACGAAACGTCACCGATATGGCCGATGGCTGAACTAGTAGGTTGACGCAGTAGGATTTGTTGTAATTGTGTGAACCAACAACAGGCATTTAGTTTTTGTTTCATGACTCTAACCGTCAAACTCGACAGTAAACAAAAAAGTACAACAACAAAATACACTGAATTTAACAGATTGAGTCATAAGAAAGCAAAATCAGTTGTTCTATTGCGCCAACCTTTACTTGTTCAGCCATGATCTAGCCGCTTATGTCCAATCTCTTGCCGAAGTTACTGTCTTTGAAAAATCAGAGACAGTGGCGAGGCCATAGAGTAAATTTATAGTAGAGCCGCCATTTGTCTCATCTGACGTTTCCTTTCACACTCTTCGTGATGCGGTCGGTGTGATAGAGAGATGTTTGACGAAAAGTGATATACACCAGGTGGAATTACAATAACTTCTTGCTTTAATTTTTCATACCATTTTGGTGAAAAACTGTGAAATTTAAATGTGTTTTAAACTTTTTTATTGACAGTTATTGTTAGCATACATTTGTGTTGTATTTAACACATTAATTTTAACACACAAAACGAAATGCCGTTGTTGTTATTTTGTTCGTTGTTTTGAACCATTGCCTCTATCTGGTATTAGTAAAGCAATTCTTTTCAACATCAAACGTAAATATCACACCAGGCCAAATGTCATAAATTTGGTGGGAGAACTAGTAGATCTACTATAAGTATTAATCTATGGCCGAGGCAAGTGAGAGAAGTGTAAGTGTGGTAGTAAAAATGTGTGAATGTATTGTTACTGTCAGAGCAAACCTGTCCCGTGTAAACGCCAGGTAAGCCAATCAAATTAGGCGAATTGCGTTGGCTAGGCTATGTTATCAGAATGGATGAAGATGAGCCAGCGCGAAAGGTTTTCGATAACGTACCCGATAGAAGCAGGAAAAGAGGACGACCAAGACTCCGCTGGAAAGACCAGGCAGAAGGATCCTTCGGTATCCTTGGTTTGGTGAACCAGTTGGAGAAAAATTTTCAAATTTATTTAATGTTTGTTTTACTAATATATTTAAGACATCTGACTTTATGAGGTTGTAAAATAGTCAATAAAAGTAAAGTAAATTGTAGCGTACAAGTAAAAATTGCCACTATTGCCCAGTCCATGATGAATATATATAAATATGTAACAGTGTAATGTCCACTTACCGTGCGCGGTCATTTTTCCCGTTTTATCAGAAAGTTTATACCCGCTTGGATTGAGCGCCATTTTCTCCTCTGAAACGAAATTATATAATAACGGTTATGAGCAAAATATGAATAGAATTTGGTTTTTATTTTAACGGAAACATGCATAAAACCGGTTACATAACCGTTTAAGAAAAATCTATATAGTTTTATGAAGGATGTCCTTTATTATGGAATGGTTGTGTAGGATGGTAGGGGAAAAAAAGGAGTTTGTAGTCTTTGTCGTCGTTATTTACAAGGACTCGTGAAGGTTAAATGTGAATGGTAAATATCTAGGTGTCAGTTCTATATAATATTTTTTCTTTTTTTTTGGGTTTCACTGGATGCATATGCGCATTAAGGTTTCGGGGTTACATAATTTTTGGCAGTGTGTATTTGCGTGGACACTAGACGTCCTCCGATATACGCGCTACACACGCTTATACATACGAGTACATACATATCGTACATATATCCCAATGCCAGTTATGGGGTTTGTGTCCCAAATTTAGAAGAATGTAATTCTTACCAATAATCTTGCGGAGATCTTCGATGTATTGCCTGAGGAAAATCACTTTGACTGATTTCGTTTAAAAAGGTGGTGGTGTAGAAGGATCTAGTAGTTGTAGTACTAGTACAAGGTAGTTGAAGTTAATGCAAATGCAAAAGAAAAATCTATGAACGATTTGATATGATTGACTGATTTTATAACACTAAATAACAATAATCAAATCACAATGAATGTAGTAGTTACAGTAATCTAGAGATGTTCAATACATTTAGAGTTTATATATAGAATTTTTTTAAATTCAGTGATTCACTACTGATGCTTGTTCTTTTTTTCTTCTGTTTTCAAACTAACATAGCCAACTAATTGCATTACTAATTCAGAGTCTTTGTGTGGTTTTCTCACTTTTTTTTAATGCTTGGGAATTTGAGTTAATTTAAATTTAAAGCGGTTTTAAAGCACTGTTTTGAATTCTTGATTTTGATTCTGAATTTTCAATATAAGTGTTTTATATTCTTATGGAACTCCAGCCGTTCACAAAGTCGGGACGGACACAAAAGGAAAAGCAGCTTTACTGTTCGACGATCTGAGGAGCTATGTGGCTCTTGTTCCCTGACAGGCTCCTAAGAAGCCAAAATAAAATTTCAAAATGGCAACACGAAAAACATAGAAAATACTATAGACACTAGAAACCTCCCAGTCCACGCACGAACCCCCCAAACACACGTACTGCGCAGTATATCATTCAAAACCCGATGTGGGGGGGGGGGTCTCCACACACAGGCTCCCCAAAACCATGACGTCACTGTCGAGCCATATTGTTGCAGTTACTTGTCTCCTGCCATGGCACATAATGGGCGGAGTCTGCGTATACTTTATGTAGTTAATAGCATCCAATTTGGGATAAACATTTCCACAAGAACACACCTCATTTGCATTGGAAGGCGGGCAATTCTCAGCGTTTGTCGTCATGTTGTCCTTTAACGAATAACGAATGTTTTTTTTTTACAGTTTTCAATAACTTTGTGTGTATACCCCCTGATTTTGTTTTGTTGTTGTTCTTTTACTTTTTACTGTTATCAAGGATAATGGAAAAATTCTTCTTTAAAAAGGATTAGATAAATGAATGACTTTTAATAATTTCTTTATAAACATAATAATCCAATTAATTCCAGCTTAACTCTTTCAAATTTGTCATTACTTTTTTGAGGGATAGCAAGAAAACTTGAACTCATGATATCCTTCGTATGAAGGATATCAAGACAAAACAAAAACAAAACAAAAAACACATTGAGATTGTGCTCAACAATAAATGTCAAAAGTGGGTCAAAGAAAGGATGTACTTTATTTGGTAAATCTGAAAAATTTATGTACAACAGTTGTAAGGATTCACATTCTTTTCTAATCCCCAAGGCAAAATAAGGATGCAATAGCAAGAATAGTATTGTGTATAGTATAAGGATTTTTTTAGGGATATAACCAATAAAGCAATATATATACGTCTATATGAGATCTATATATATTTATTTAGTTACACGTCCATAAATAAAGTATTATAGTTTGTATTTGAAATGCATCTTTATACTCGTATGTACATCTTCTTTACCATAAAATGCACTCAAAATAAATGTAGTTCATAATGTGACAATAGTACACTTTCGTACACAGAAAGACAGCGAATTGTTACAAGTGTGAACTTGTTCATGGCCTCCAGGAATTTTTTTCATCAAAAGTTTGCTAACGTACAACTTCATCGATACAACGAAGTGTGTTCATTAACTGGAATGGTCTACGCATTATAATAAAACGAGGGAGGTCCCAAAACTATCCGACCTGACGTACAGATGGTGGGATGATTTTTATTTACTCGTTCTTTTTATTGGTACTTTTATTCAAACTCAAGACCACTCTATATCTCTATGATACATGTTTTTTTTTTAATTTCCATTGGATTTTGATATGCATTACTTTATCTAATGCAAATGCAAAAGAACTACCATTGTTCGCAATGGCAATTAAAAAAATTTTGAATTTGCATTTGCTCAGGCAATGAAAATGCAGGTTATGGAAACGGATGACAATTGTAATGAAATATGGGAATTCTTTTAGTTTTTTGAAATTTGTTTGACTGCTGTCAATTCTGTTTTAAAGTATTTTCTTTGTAACGGTCTGTGACTTGGATAAGTGTAGACTCGTAGTACTTTCAAATTCATAAACCTGTACTGTATAAAATATTTGAAAATCAAACCTGCCAATATGAAAGAAATGCTTTGAAAATAAGTACAATTGCAAATGGTATTGAAGTTTTTTTTAATTTGCAATTCGAAAGGTAATTCAAAATAAACTATAAATTATAATTGTCACGTAATTAATTTGACTCATGTATGATCTCTATTAATAGAGATATAATTTTTTCAAAAAATCTGTTTTGCAAAATACATCCTCATGATTCCTGGCAAACCGTATAGCTATTTCAGATTTAGCCACATATCTTCATCAGCGGTTGTTAGGAATGCTGCGTTTGAACAATTCCTCAAACTAAATGCAAACGAAAACTCATCTCAATTGAGAATTTTCCACAATGCAAGTGTTCGAAAAATAGCGCAAGCACACGCTGAAAAATCTGTATTTTGTTGTTGTTTGCATGCAAATATAAAGTGTGTTTGGAGCTTGTCGCAAATATAATAGACTTGTGTCCAAACACATTGTGTTTGCTATTCAATATCACTTGTTTGAGACAAAATGATTAATATGTTATAATATATGTGTTCGCGCGACCAAAATATATACATATGTTTGTGTTATAAATACAGCTGTGTTTGTTGCACTGTTTATGCTCTCTCGAGAGCAAGAGATTAAAAGAGGGACAACGATTGAGTCTATCTTGTAAGTGTGTATCTGTATTTTTGCATTATTCTCTCAGTCAGTGATTCATAAAAATTCCTGGATGTGGGTGTAGATTGCAGATGAAGTTTCATGTATTCAGTCGTCAATGGTTCATCGGACAGAGGATATCAAAAGCGCTTGATCAGTGAAAAAAGAATAAACGAAGGCTCAAACGGTTAAATGGTTTGTGATGTTGTTTTCGTTTTTGTATATGTGTTTCATATATATGCATGAGTGCTACCAAAATTAGAAAAGATATTGAGGAAAGGGCAAAAACGTGAAGCCCTTCGTCTGTCCGAGCCTTTACTGAGCAAATCAGAACTGCGGACCATTTGTGAAATAAGTGTAATAAAAAAACACAAGTAATTACTCCACGCTTGGCTTGCATGAACTTGATTTGTATAACAGGTTTTTAAATAAGAGCGCTACAAAAGTTTTTTAAATAAAACAAAACCGGTTTTAGATACCAATGAAATTCTTTATTCCTGTGAAAGTACGTTCGATGCCATTATGTATGGAACTCGATTTCTTTTGCATGGCCACCACGGGCACGCTTGCAGAAGTCCAGACGCTGAACCCAATTTTCGACGGTTTTCAAGCATAAATCGGCCGATACTGCTGCAATTTCACGTTCGATATTCGTACGAGGTTCATCAATCGCCGCTGGCTTGTTGGCATAGACCATAGACTTGACGTAGCTCCACAGGAAATAATCAAACGGCGTCAAATCGCACGATCGAAGCGGCTTCAGTTCTTGCGTCAATTTGATCTTGTAAGGATGTAGGCCAAGATCTTTTCGCAAAATTCGCTACAACGACGTCACAGAGATGCCCAACGCTTGAGAACGACGTGTGAGAGACACATTTGGGCTTTCTTGAACTGAAGCCTCAGCAGCAGCAATATTCTCGACACTACGGGCACTTCTTTGTCTCGCTGGCACGGGAACATTTTGTACTGTGCCTGTGGATTCACATTTTTCCACTAGACGCTCAATTGTTGATCTGGTAGGACGATTATGACGACCATAAATTGGACTTAGCGCTCTTAAAGTTGAGGCCACTGACTCGAAATTTCGGTAGTAAATTTTAATAATTTCGACTCGTTGTTGGCTCGTATATCTTTCCATGATGAAATGGCAAACCTTACTGAAGATAAATGTCAAAAGAGCGGGAAAAAATATGCCGTCGTTTGCTGTCCCTATCGATTTACTTTTGTAGCGTCTCTGTTGAAATGTAAATATCGTGTTTGTGTAGCAACTCATAGTGATAACCAACGCATAGCCGAAACCTTCTGAAAACAAAAAAGGGAGAGACAACAAAGAAAGGAGAAGCAAAAGAGTAGCAGATTCTCATTTCATGAAAAAAGAACACAAATAATGCATTCAATGCAAATAACTGTAATAAAGGCCGTTTTAAATCTATTAATTATTTAGCGAGCGATTTTTGAAAAGGGGGCGTTGCACCGCCCACTTTCCCCTGGCTGTATAGCCTATATCACTCGCTAGATGATTCTGAATATTGTCTGAAAATTTCATCGAAATCGGTCCAGCCGTTTTCGAGTCCATTCGTAACATACACACATGCATACATCCATTTTTATATATATAGATAGTACATAAATATTGAAATCGAAGAATAATTCATTTCTAAATATTATTATATTTGGAAGGAAATTCGCATGTCATTCCATGTAAGTATATGTAGGTTTGGGGGAAACACGCGAATGCTTCCACGTAAGTATATGAATGTTGGGGATGAAGAACGCATATGTTTCCACGTAAAAGAATACATGTTTGTAAGTAAACATGATACTTTTTGCATTTAAATACAAGTAAGTTTGGAACATATACATGGTTCCTGCAGAATATGTTTGGGAAGATATGTTAGAGAGGCCGATATTTTTCAGCGTGCACGTAATTCAAATCCTTGTGCAACCATAAAATTAAACGCCTGGAAGATTTCAAACTCAAGTACCTTTTACAAGAAATCGAATTAATTAAATTTTATTAAATTTTCAATAAGTAAAACAAATTGATGTTAAACAAATCATATCTTGTTTATCAATATCTATTTGATTAATGACACTCACCCAGCCACCATCACATCGGCCAATAATAATTAACTGCGTTATCAGCATTTAACCCGAAAGTGTTTGTGTTGGTATCTCTTATCGGATTGTGTTGCTATCACTGCGGCACAAATGGACAGTGATGGGTTGAGGAAATAAAGCAGCAAATTATGGAACATATGCCAGAAGGGAAAATATCGGGAAATCAGCACTTCAACTTTGGAACCAACAACGCAAAAAATGTTTCAATTCATTTTTATGATGAATTCGTAAAATTATCACAGTAGAAATGTCAGATTTCTCCCAGTGACTGAATGACACACAAAACCTTTATCTGCAGTTTTAGGAGACAGTGATATATTTTAGAATTTTTCCCCTTTCTATCACATGAAAACAAAACAGTAATTGGGTATTTACCCAATCAATTTATATTTAGTAGCTCGCGAGTTTTAATTTAACGCACTTGATTTAGCGATATCGCGGTTAATAGTTTTGTTGGACAATTTGCAGTAATTGACGAAGGACTTTTGTAATTAGTGGATCGTCCTTTGGTTTATTTTACATCATCTGAATTGTATTTCGGTGTTTGCAATATCTTATATAAGAGACGTGATTAATAACGTTATAAAATTAACACAAACGGGAAAAAGACTGGTGACTATATTTTCTTAACAAGTATATTTTTATTAAGCGGGTGAGCGAAATATTGGAGAATAATTTTTTTTACAAAAACGACCAAACACCTTAATTTTGAATATAATACATACAACTGTATTTAGCTATCGCGATGATATTAATTAATTTACGAGGGCAGTCCTAAAACTAGCCGACCTAACAAAGAAGACACAAAAGAATTCAGAAAATTATTCTTTATTTTGCAACATAATCTCCTTTTAGCTCGATACACCTTTTCCAGCGATATTCAATAACTTCGATACCCTCTTTATAGTAAGAACTGCCAACCTCCTTAAAATATCTATCAACCACAGACTCCACCACTTCATTGTTGGCAAATCTGTCACCACCCAGCCATTATTTTAAATCTGGAAATAGAAAATAGGCCGAGGGAGCTAAATCTGGCGGACAATGTGCGTGATGAAGCAATTCGAACTTTAATTCATCAATTTTGGCCATCGCAATAGTGGATTTGTGAACTGGAGCATTATCTTGATAAAAAAAAACACCTTTATTTTCGCCAAACGCGGTATTTTTTCCTACAATTTCAACACTTAAACGCTGCAATAAATTAACATAATATTCACCGTTGATGCTTTTCCCTTTCTGAAGATAATCAATAAAAAATTGTATCATGCGCATCGCAAAAAACAGACGCCATGACCTTGCCAGCAAATGGAACCGTCTTCGCCTTCTTTGGACACGATTCTCCCATTTCAGTCTACTACTTTGACTGTTCCTTTGTCTCAGGTGTGAAGTGGTGGACCCATGTGTCATCCATGGTTATAAGGCGACGCAAAAATTCCGCTTTATTGCGGTGAAACATCGCCAAACACTCTTTTGAAACATCTTCACGACGCTGTTTTTGCTCTATTGAAAGCAAGCGCAGCAGCCGTTTTGCGCACAGCTCTCTCATATTCAAATCTTCGGCCAATATACGATGTATAGCACTTTTTGAAATGCCTATCATTTCAGCTAGTTCACGCACCTTCAGCCGACTATCATCCAATAACATTTTGTGGATTTTCTTAACCGTGTCTGGCGTCGACACCCTCAATTGATCGACATCTACAGTGTTCGCCTTGGCAGCTCGTACGGCCTCGTTTAAGCTCTGCTACCTAATATTTTACAGTCGTAATCAAAGGAGCAGACTCCCCCAGAGTAAAATCTAGCTCGGCTTTAATATTGCTTGTATTGAAACCTTTCAAATTGAAATATTGAATTACCTGAGAGTGACCCATTTTTTCCATGTTAAAGCCATATATTCAGTTTTTGCGAAATTTTTTTAAGAAATTTTGTTATTTATCTGTAATCGGAAAATTTCTTGCCTAGAGTTACCATATATCTTTGATTTACCTTGCAAATATTTCATTAATAGTTCCCCCACGCGCTCCATTTTATTTTTAACGCATGCCGTGTTGCTTTTAGTTGTTAAAATTATCACAATGTAAAAATTCCGGTCCCAAACAATTATCACACAATTGTTTACGTGCGAAATTATTTTGGCGTAACAACCCTGTAATTGATTTTGCCTACGAAATGTTCGCAAAGATCTGAGTACCATGCAAATGAAAAGTGAGCGAAATTACTAAACAACTGGGCGCCTTGAAACTTCCAACATATGTTTTATAAGGTTGCCACTTTTCACGAAAATATTTTTTTTTCAAACTACTAGCACCATCTATACGGAAGGTCGGCTAGTTTTTGGACCGCCCTCGTAACTGTAAACTGACATATTTGTTGCAAACTGTTATATTTCATTAGTAATTCCTCATCAAACTCCATTTAATTTTTAATGCTTGTGGTGTTACTTTTCTGAGTTAAAATATTGGAAATTTCAAAATTCCGGTTCCAAACAATTACGCTGTGCGACAGTCCAAAATACCTGGGAAGTGATACTATTTTTCTTGTAGGCGTTGTCCAGTAAAGCCCTGTCTTGCGAAATTTTCGTAAGAAATTTTGTCATTTATCTCTAAACGGAAAATTTTATTAGAGAGAGTACCACATATCTCTGATTTACCTTGAAAATATTTCATTAATAATTCGTCTTTGCACTCCACTTTATTTTTAACGCATGTGGTATTACTTTTGTGTACTAAAATAATCAAAATATCAAAATTCCGTCCCCAAACAATAATCAAACAATTGTTTTCGTACGAAATAAGTTTGGCGTAACAACCCTGTACTTGATTTCGGTTCATGAAATTTTCGTTATTTTGTATACACATACTTTTTACGGCAACGAAAAATTCATAAAAACTGAATACCGGGCTTAAAGCAAGAATACATTTGTCAAATTTCCCACACACCCCGAATCACAAGTAGTACAGCTTCCATGTAAAATAATGTGTACAAATATCGCCAAATTTGGAAAAATTGAACGAATGTGTGTCTTGGACAAATAGTTGCAGATTTCTGAAGTTTTCTTACACAGCGTATATATCGTTTGAAAGATCTAAATTCATTCTTTCCAAATCATTTGAGAAACTGAAAATCGGTTGATAATTACCTAAGTTATAGCCTTATAACCGCAAAACGTACGAAAACTCGGGGTTTTTACTCGTATGTAATGAGTTTGGAAGTGTTTGGGAAATATCACAAATGGATTCTTGTTTTACCAGGAATTTCTACTTTATTCTTTTTTCTATCCCTACGAAATAACTTCAGAATAATAACCCCGTAATTGGTTTTGTCCACGAAAGCGAGTACGAAGAAAAGTTTGCAAAATTTTCGGTGCATGAAATTTTCGGTTAACGAAATTTTTCGTCCTTTTTATACACTGAAAGAAAAAGCTTCATCAAATTTATGAATTCCATCATCAATTTGAAGAATCATATCGTCATTTTCCAACCTACGACACATTTCATTGAATTCATGAAGAACATTTCATCAATCTTTCATCCATATTTTATCAATAGTTTATGCTGATTCAACGACAAAGTTACATCAGGTTGATGTACATGTTTCATCAATTTGATGTAGGCTTGTCATCAAGTTGATGTAAATGTTTCACCATTTTGATGTAAATTGGTCATCAATTTGCTGTAAATTTTGTCAAATATATGTAAAAAAAATAAATGGTTTCCCGTTACATCCCATGTAGGGATTAGGGAGAGCTCCTCACAACCAGTGACCTGTGCGCGTTCTAGTTTCACACTCACTGATAGGGACCTACAGTTTTGCACCGGTTCCGAACGGTATTTTGAGAAGCTTTTTCATGGCTAAATACTCGATTGTGTCGCCCGTCACTAAGCGAGGTGACCGCCGTCGAAAGAAATTTAAGGTGGTCAGAGCAGGGATCGAACCCACGTTCTCGTGCACAAGAGTCGCTCACACTACCATTGCAGCACCGACGGCCATATGTAAGATTGTCATCAATTTGATGTAAGTTTGTCATCAATTTGATGTACATTTGCCATCAGTTTGATGTAAATTGTTTGTTAATGTGTAGCCAAACTTATTGGACTAATTTTTATTGTGAAAATTCTCATAGCGTGGCTATTGTTTTCTTTTCATTGTACTATTTTCCATTCTGTATTTTCATTTTCTCTTTATTTTTCAATGCTACGTCCATATTTTGACGACGTCATTAGTTATTTCTAAATTACTATGATGATGATTGATGTAAAAAAGATCATCAATTCAATGAAGCTGAAAAATGTGAAGAAATGCACAATCTTCAAACTGATGAACCTTTTCATTGAGTTGACGAAATTTGTCAACAACTCAATGAAAAACAATTGATTAACATTTATCATCGATTTGATGTAAAGATTTTCCTTCAGTGTACTTATGAATAAAGAGCTTTACGCACGGTATTCAGTTTTTATGAAATTTTCGTTGCCATACGAAGTACGAGCATAAAACATAACGAAAATTTCATGAACCGAAAACTTTGTTCACTTTTCATTTTCTTGGTACTCAGATCTTTGCAAAAATTTCGTATTCAAAATTAATTGCAGAGTTGTTTTACAAAGTTGTAAAGACTTTGTTCAAAATAAATCAATTCTTTCGTACTGAAGTTTTAACATTTCGATTATATTGAGAAACAGTAGTAAAGCCAGCAGCCACCTGTGTTGAAACAAAATTGAGGTACGAAGAAGAACTACTTTTTATAAATTATTTGTCAGGTGCAGGATAAATTTCTGAAAATACTTCTTAGAGGAATAATTTTTAATTTCCTTTGAGTTAAACAGATCAGGGTTTTTGTTGCAGAGAGTTACCACCTGTCTCTGATTTACCTAGCAAATATTTCCTGAATATTTCTTCTTCGTACTCCATTTTATATTAAACGCCTTCTGTTTGCCAAAATGATCGAATTGTCAACAGTTTGCTTGCAAGCTAATATCAAACAATTGTTTGCGCATGAAATAACTTTGGCATAACAACTCTGGTTGAGAAGTTACTCAAACCCGGAGTAAAACTGTTGGTTCCAATCAGTGAGTATAAAATTAGAAAAGCGTGAAAAGCTCTCCCCTTTCTCTTCATGGCATGTAATGGGAAACCATTTTTTACAACAACCCTGTAATTGACCCCTGTAAAGTCCTGTATTCGAAAAATTTCGTTTTCTCTCTAAACGGAAAATGTTGTTGCGAAGAGTTACCATCTATCTTTGATTTACCTTGGAAAAACTTTATTTATAATTCCTCAACGCACTTATAAATTACTTTTGGTTGTTAAACTATCGAAATGTTAAAATTCCTGTACCAAAGAATTCTCAAACAATTGTTTTCGTACGAAATAATTTTGGAGTAACAACCCTGTAATTGATTTTGCCTACGAAATTTTAGCCAAGAGCTGAGTACCAAGCAAATTAAAGTGAGCGAAATTTTCGGTTCATGAAATTTTCGTTACTTTTTAGACACGTAGTTCTTACGTTAACGAAAATTTCTTAAAACTGAATACACAAGTTTAGTAAATTTCCATTTTTTATACACGTACTTCTTATGGGAATGAACATGTCGTAAGCACTGAATACGGGGCTTAATAGTGTAACATTCGCTTCAGATATTTATAGCTTTATCAACATAGCAATGCTTCTTCTAAAGGGCTGTATTCAGTTTTTATGAAATTTTCGTTGCCATAAGAAGTACGTGTGTTAAAAAATAGCGAAAATTTCGAGAATTACAGGGTTGTGACGCCAAAGTCATTTCGTACGAAAACAATTGTTTGGGTCCGGAGAGGAATTATTCCTGAAATACTTGCATGGTAAAGCGCCGTATTCAGTTCGTGCGAAATTTTCGTTAGAAATTTAGTCATTTATCACTAAACGGAAAATTTTGTTACACAGAGTTACCACATATCACTGACTTAACTTGCAAATATTTCATTAATAATTCATCTTTACACTCCATTCAATTGATTTTGTTTACTAAAATAACCAAACTATCAAAATTCCGGTCCCAAAAAATTATCAAACAATTGTTGTCGTACGAAATAACTTTGGCATAACAACCCTGTGCTTGATTTTACCCACGAAATTTTCACAAAGAGCTGAGTACCAAGCAGATGAAAAGTGAGCGTAATTTTCGATTCATGAAATTTTCGTTATTTTTTATACACGTACTTGTTATGGCAATGAAAAGTTCATAAAAACTGAATACTGGGCTTAAATCAGAGATAGGTGGTTACTCTCTACAGCAAAAATTGCCGTATAAACGACAAAATTTCTTACGAAAATTTTGCAAGAACTGAATTTGTGGCTTAAGCCAAAACTAACAATAATTTGTTTCTAATTTTTCGACCTTTATTTTATTAATTATTCTCGACTAGTTTTGTTTCAGCTTAAGGTCTCTTCAGATTTCATAAAACTTTTTTGTTTTTTTCGATATTTCGATTTCCTTTGGAAATCTTCTTCAGGATAATTAATATAAAAACTTTCCCGAAGATTTCCAAAGGAAATCGAAATTTCGAAAAAAACGAAAAAGTTTTATGAAATCTGAAGAGACCTTAAGCTGGAACAATTAGTCGAGAATAGCCACAACTAATATTAAATTCCATAATGTCCCTTAAAGTGGTCAATAATAGCGGCACGCAATTAATGAGCAGGACGCTGTTTCTTTTAAAAACAATGAATGGCACCTACAACTTTTCACCATTGTTGACTCGAAATGTCCAAATTCTGGTACCACAAATATAAAAAAAATCTTTAGGTACGAAATAATTTTGCAATAACCACTCTGTAATTGATTTTCAAAAACGATGTACAAGTAGACAATCAACATTTTTCTTCACTCAAATGCCAACAAACAAAAGGAGTGAAACCCTAGTACTTTCTACTCTCTCTCTCTTACTCTCTTCATTGAATATTTCAATACACGAACAGCTTTTTGATAGTGTTATTGTATATAACTATACAAATTCCAACCATGTTGAAGTAAAATTACATAAACTATGCAAAAAGTATGAAATAAGCAAGATATGACGCGAGAGAGAAATCCGTTTGACTGAACTCCTAGCACTTTTTGGTTCGCTTTTACCAGGGTTGCCAAGTTGCGCACATCTTCTGGTCGTCTAATTCTAGATCGTCTTTGTGATTTTGCTTGCGAAATTTTCGCAAAGAGCTGGGTGTCGATTCTGTTTCTGTGAAATGAAAAATATTTCCAGTGTTATTTTAGGTACAAGAATTATCACTGAAAAGTTTTCACACAACCAGAAGCCATCCCCTGATTACCAAGTAAATGAAAAGTGGGCAAAATTTTCGGTTCATGAAATGTTCGTTATTTTTTATACATGTACTTCTTAGGGGGACGAAAATTTCATAAAAACTGAATACGGCCGTAAAACGAAATTAAGTTTTTGTTAGAGCAAGGTATGATCTCGGTCCGGCAATTGCAGAAGTCGCATACGACAATCACTGGACCAATATTTGCCTTTTTATAAGCCTCGTATTCAGTTCTTGCAAAATTTTCGTAAGAAATTTTGATATTTATCACAACGGAAAATTTTGTTGCGGAGTGTTACCACTTCACTTTGATTTATCTTGCAAATATTTCATTAATAATTCCTCGTCGAACTGCATTTTATGTTTAACTCACGTGGTGTTACTTTTGCTTGTTAAAATAATCGAAATGTCCAAATTCCGTTCACAAACAATTGTTGTCGTACGAAATAACATTTTTGTAACAGCTCTGCAATTGATTTTGCTTACGAAATTTTCGCAAAGAACTGAGTACCAAGCACATGAAAAAAGAGCGATATTTTTGGTTCGTGAAATTTTCGTTATTTTTTATACTCGTACTTCTCAGGGCAACGAAAATTTCATAAAAACTAAATACCAGACTTTAGCAAAAAAAATAAGATTAAAGTTTATAAATCGTATACATTATATTTGAATTATAAAAAAAACACATCAGGAGTAGTTAAATTACAGACTTGTATTAGAGTTGAGTCACCCTAAAAGCATTTGGTAGATACACAAATTGTAAAGTTACACAAGGGGGGTTGCATTCATTCAAACTAATTGTTGTAAATGCAAATTCAAACTTCAAGTTTATATGAAAAATATTTGACAAACCAGGATCGTTTATGATTATAAATCTTCACTTAGTTAATATTTCTCACATTAGTTGATTATAATTTTTCATTTCGTACCTTCTTGACGTTTTACGTAACGATGGTATGCCCTGTAACCCAAATAGGCGAAAATATTTTCGAATTTCGTTACGAGTTACTCGTCCTTTACTAGGCACGAGCAAACAACACAACAACAACACAATTATACGAATTTTAATTAGTTTTAATTTTGTATCCAGTTCGGGACAAAAAACTACAGTTTCACTTGAAATGTGTGTCAGGATCAGACGTTTACACCAAAATGGCGCTTCCGCTGGCTCGAGTACGCTACTTATATAAAAAGGACGATGTCGACGACAAGTGAACTTGGTCTTCTACCCGAACAACCGAAAGCAAAATGCCTTTAAGCTTTCAGTGCCCTCCCGCCACCCCGTTTTTTCACTGGGTATGGTGGCATTGCTAAAATTACTTTTTTGGCAAACGAAAGAGAACCTATGACGACATTAGGTGAGTAGCCGAGATAATGAGGAATGAGAGGGAAGAAAAAAAAAGGAAATCCTTGGAAAATATAGGAGACAAGGATTTATCGTGTAATTGTTTAAGTTTTTTAAAAATAACAAAAACACCAAGGTGTGGAAAAGATATCATGTGTGGGTGTTATGGGTGTCAAGGAAATGTGGATGCAAAATTGTTATATAACTTATACAAATACATTGACAAGCTTTGCTGCCTTTAGATTAACTACATCTGCGTATGTATGTATATTGGTATCTGTTTGAGCCTTTAAGCAAGTAGCGATGCATATCCCAATATCAATAGGTAAACTAATCGTCCATCTCATGGTTGAATGGATCCTTAAATCTACAATGGACGTTTGAATTGTTAGAAATAGTAACCAATGGCTTCCATTGATAACCGTTGCAGCTTAATAATTGCATTTTAAGCACCATTATGCCTACATTGTTCACGACAAATGCCCAAACCCACATCCAAATGATATTTTTTGTTATACTATATGCATGTAGATGCATATGCCACAAACACGGTTCGTGGGAAATTTGAACGCACTGTAACATTGTAGGAGAAGTGCACAAAAGTAGCCCATAATTTAACGAACTAGCGAGAACACTAACTAAAGTAATACAAACTTCTCATGTACAAAATTCTCGCTCTTTTACTATTGCACCATCAACGATCACAATCAATAATGTACGTTAACCAATGCTTCATAATAAGGCTGTTTTTTTATTCCATTAAGCTATCGCCTCTTACGAATTTCCAAATAAAACGATCCACGCTTAATACTACGAAATGTGGCAACATTTGCTGAAATGGTTGAAAAAAATGCGATACGGCAACACGTTTGTAGCCAGTGCCAACAAATACATGTAGGTATTTCACAAGGTCTCGTACTTGTCGTACTGTCGTAATTTCTCACAACAGTTGTACTAATTTTGTTGTTGGCTTCCATATAAAACTAACTTAAGACAAATACAACATCGAAGGTATGTTTACTGATTGTCGTACTTTACTAGTGCTGTACTTCCAGCGGCGGAAATCAGGAGCTCGAAGGCCTGAAATCATGACCAAGAAGGCATTCTATAGAATACGGCAGGCCTTCCCTACACATCACCTCCTCCATTCTTTTTAACATTGCGTGAGATTGGGAGGCAAGGCCTTCCATCCCTCTCTACTAAAAGGCCTTATGAAGGTCTGCAAAAAGAGTAGATTTAGAAGGACTTACGGAAAAATAAAAAAAATACATATGGAAATTAGCTTCATACTTCAGATTTATACATTATCCAATTGTAATTCTTATAAATGATTTTTTTTAAATTCTGCAGCCACAGGAATCCCCACACACGACCTTAGAACTTTCAATCGGACGCTTTATCTACTGGGCTATCGGCGAATTGCGAACATGTGGAAAGACAGGGTTTCATGAACAACAGCGTCTTCTGGCATTCTTTTAACAGGCCTGTGGAAGCCTTATAAAATCATGCATTTCGCAGGCATTATTAAAGTAGGCATTACCAAAGAATGATTCCGCATGCCTTATTCGTGGAAGGCCTCGCAAATTCCGCCGCTGGGTTCTTGTACCGAGTTTGTTATTACCGAATACATTTGATAAGTAACATCACTACCGTGAGAGCTGTTGTTGATATTTATTACTTATTTTGTGATATTATTAAGTTACGTTATTGATGTTATTATTTTATCCTTTTCGTTTATTTTCGCCATTTTAGTTTCAAAAAATGTTTTTCTTCAATCAGTTGTTTATGCAATCAGCTGGATACGTACGACATACAACAAAAAATGCAATAATGGTTGTTCACAACTATCGTACTTAGGCACGACAATCCAGTACAACATTACGAGAGCTTGTGAGAACCCTAATGGTAGCAGCAGATGTTGTTGTAGTTGTAAGCAGCACCTACAGATATTTTATTTTCGTTCATTCTTTTCAGTTGTCAAAATCTATACAGATATATACCAGCAATACGAGATTGCAAAAAAGTATAAAAACAAAATACATATGTATGAATGTGACAAGAGAAACGAAAAATGACATTGACAAAATGTCAGCACCTGTTTCAACGACTATACCTGATAGATAATTCTACCATTTTAAGTGGGAAATTGAAATGCCACTTAGTAGTGGTCCTCATGCAAACTCGAAAGAGCCTCGTAAACGCGTAAACCTCGCAAACTTACGCGGCAAACGTCAAAACATAGAAATTCCCCATACAAAGCGACTTGCACAAAAGTGGAAAGTCTTCAAGTCAGATTTGCTGCGCAAACGTGGGATGGAGAAACGTTTAAACTTTTGACATTTCGTTGTCATCTGACTAAGATGGATAAATAAGGTGATAGCACTAGAACAGTAGGAAAAGCACACATACATAATACATGTAATTGCTACTGCTACCACCTTATGTATCCATCTTGGTCAGCTGATATGGTTTTGAGCACAAATACGCTGCGCAACTTTACTTGGTGCCTCGGCTTTCACGTTTGCATGAATGCCGCTAGTATCGCTTAGTTGTCCCCAAATTAAGCTAGAATTAACTTTAGCGGGGTAAAAAAAGAAATAAAAATAAATGGTTTCCCATTACATCACGCGAAGGAATTGTGGAGAGCTTCTCACAACCAGTGAGCTGTGGGCGTTCTAGTTTTATACTCACTGATTGAGACATGGGACTGTCCGTGGAGGTGGAAAGTTTCTGATTGCCATTCACTTGGGAGTGGCCAGAAATGATTCCTTCATTGGGCAGTCCAAGCAGCTCACTACTTCCACGCAGTATGTCCTGGGCAATGGCTTTTCGGAAACCTCCGTTAGCTAGCTAGAGTGAGAAGGCGAAACAAATGAGCATCAAATCAGGTGCAGTAGGTGACTGATGTCACTGAAGCTCATCAAACAATCGGGCATATTCTTTTGTCCTTAGAAGGCGGATGAGCCAAACATACGGGCCAACGGCGGATAGAAACTAAAAGAAGAAAATCCAGGTTCAACATATCGCATCCTGGTCAGCGTCTGATCCATAATGGGCGGCTGCAATCAAATATTCTGGCAGTAGGTAAAATGCAAAAACCCGGTGGGCTGGGTTTGCCTCCCGCCACCGTTCATAATGGCAGTGAAAATACAAAAACGATACAGAAAACATAAACAACCCCTATTTGTTGACGACCCCCGCAAACGTTATAAGGACCACGATTTACGGATATGCACTTGGAATGTAAGAACTCTATATAGATCCGGTGCAAGTATCCAACTGGCAGATGTCCTCGAAAGTTATAAGGCTGACATTACCGCTATCCAGGAAATGCGATGGACAGGACATGGCTGCACAAGAAAAAGAAACTGCGATATATACTACAGTTGCCATGAAAAAAAACATGAATTTGGTTGTGGATTTGTAGTTGGCAAAAGACTGCGACATCTAGTCTCTAGGTTCAATCCTGTGAGTGAACGAATAGCCACAATCCGCATAAAAGCGAAATATTTTTATATTTCCCTAATTTGTGTGCATGCCCCGACAGAAGAGAAAGATGATGATGCCAAAGACATATTCTATGAGCTCCTAGAGGAAACGTATGACCGCTGCCCTGGCCATGACATTAAGATTGTACTAGGAGATTTTAATGCCAAGTAGGAAGGGAGAATGTGTTTAATCCAACTATTGGCAATTTCAGTCTTCATGCTGACAGTTCCGACAACGGTATGAGACTGATTGACTTTGCCGCGGCAAAAAACATGGTCATCAGTGGCACAAGATTCCAGCATAAAGACATCCACAAGGCTCAAAGAACTAAGAACCAAATTGATCACGTGGTAATTGATGGAAGGCACTCATCCAGTGTAATGGACGTACGAGTGATCAGAGGAGCTAACATCGATTCTGATCACTACCTGGTAGCAGCAAAGGTTCGCACAAGATTAAGTAGAGCGAAAATCGTACGAAACCAGACGCAGAGGAAGCTGGACATCGGAAAGCTGCAATTACCAGAGGTAGCCACAGCCTACTCAAGGAAGCTCTCGCAACTTTTGGCACAGAACCCACCCCCTCCCGATGACGATCCTGATGCGCAGTGGAAACCCATTTCCGACTCTATAAAAACTGCCGCAACAACCGTACTTGGTTTCGAAAAACCGCTTCGCAATAAACCGTGGTACGATGAAGAGTGTCGCATAGCAAATGACGAAAAGAACGCTGCACGTATGGTAATGCTTCAGTCAATTGCAACGCGAGCTGCAACTGAGCGGTATAGGGAGAAGAGAAAGGAGGTAAACCGTCTCTTTAGGCGTAAGAAACGGCAGTGGAGACAACGCGAGAGTGAGAAAATTGAGACATACAGAAGGAAGAACGAAGCCCGAAAATTCTACCAAAAAGTTAAAAACGGAACTAATGGACATGGTTCAGGGCCCCCCTTCTGTAAAGACAAAGACGGAAATCTCGTCGCAGATGTGCAGAGCATGTTGGGAATATGGAGAGAGCATTTCTCCGCGCTACTAGTACCTGAGATATCCGATGACGATGGGACAATCGATCACAATATGGACGACGACGTCGATTGCCCCCCTCCTAACCAAGACGAGGTCAGAACAGCTATTGCCCGGCTTAAGAACAACAAAGCCGCAGGAGCCGATGGATTACCGGCGGAGCTGTTTAAGGCTGGCGGCGATGAGCTGATAAGGTGCATGCATCAGCTCATTAGCAAAATTTGGTTAGATGAATGCATGCCCGGCGATTGGAGTCTCAGTGTACTATGTCCCATATTTAAAAAAGGTGACCCGAGTATTTGTGCCAACTACCGTGGAATAAGCCTTTTATCCATAGCATACAAGGTTCTATCAAGTATAATGTGCGAAAGACTAAAACCAATTATCGCTGACCTGATTGGACCATACCAGTGTGGCTTTAGGCCTGGAAAATCGACAACTGACCAGATTTTCACGCTACGCCAAATCCTGGAGAAGACACACGAAAAACAAATCGACACCTATCATCTATTTGTCGATTATAAAGCAGCCTTCGATAGTCCGATACGGGAGAAACTCTATGAAGCAATGTCTGAGCTTGGTATTCCTGCAAAACTCATACGCCTTTGCAGGATGACCTTGACGAACACCAAATCCGCAGTGAAAGTTGGTAAGGATCTTACCGAACCTTTCGAAACTAAGCGAGGCCTCAGGCAAGGCGACACCCTATCGTGCGATCTCTTTAACATCTTAATGGAGATCATTATGAGAAAAGCTGCAGTCAACATGAATAAAACCATCAGCAGCAAAAGTCACATGCTGCTCGCGTATGCTGATGATATAGATATCATTGGGCGCACAATTAGAGAAGTTACTGCGGTTTTTTCGAGAATTGAGAAGGAGTCAGCAAAAGTGGGTCTGACGGTGAATGAGGACAAGACAAAACTAATGGTTTCAACGAACAGGGCCTCCACGCGATTAGACCAAAGCGTGAACGTTGATAACCGTTATAACTTCGAGGTAGTGGACGAATTTATATACCTCGGATCTGCCGTGAACAAAAGCAACAACGTCAGCCTTGAGATCAAACGGAGAATTGTGCTTGCGAATAGATGTTATTTTGGGCTAAGCAAGCACTTTAGAGATAAATCCCTCTCTCGAGTAACAAAAGTCCAGCTGTACCAGACTCTCATTCAACCTGTCTTGCTATATGGCGCAGAATCCTGGGTCCTATCGCAAGCAGACGAAACATCTGTAGGAGTCTTCGAGAGAAAAATACTCCGAAAAATTTATGGCCCTATAGTGCACAACGGCGAGTATCGGCGACGCATGAATCATGAGCTGTATGAGCTTTATCCTGACATTGACATAGTTAAGCGGATCAAGATAACGCGATTGCGCTGGCTAGGCCATATCAGTAGAATGGATGAAGATGAACCAGCGCGAAGGCTTTTCGAAACCGAACTCGAAGGAAGACGAAAAATAGGAAGACCAAGACTCCGCTGGAGGGATCAGGTTGACGAATCCCTGCGTACACTTGGTATTGCCAACTGGAGAGATAAAGCAAAAGATCGAACTGGTTGGCGAAATATGTTATCTTCGTTTTGTAAGGTCCCTGACCCCCCGGGGTTGTCCGAGACCGGATAAGTAAGTAAGTAAGATTGAGACCTACAGTTTTACACCGGTATTTTGAGACGTTTTTTCATGGCTAAATATTCGATAGTGTCGCCATCACTATGAAAGGTGACCGTCGCCGAAAGAAATTTAAGGTGGTCAAAGTAAAGATCGATCCCAGGATCTCATGTACAAGAGGCGTGCACACTAACCATTGTACCACCGACGGCTTATTACGAAAGTAATAAGCCAAAAATCTGTCTGTCCATGCACTGAAAACAAATACTTCGCCGAACCAGCTAATTTGTTTGTTGCAACAACGAATATTTCCAAGAAAATTGAGCAAAGATACCAGTATTGGGATTTTTCAATTTGCATTGGATTTAAATTTGCCTTATTTGCTCTAATGCATACTTAATGAAGGCTTGATCTAAAAGAATTATCAATGTTTGCAATGGCAATTAAAAAATTGGGCACTTCCACTTGGAAATGCAGTATGGAAATGCTTTTAATTATTTTGATTTTTTTTACTGCTGGCAAAAGAGAACCAAAAAGTTGACCCGGTTCACTCAAGCGCATTTCTTTCCCGCGTCATAACTTGATTATTTCATACTTTTTACATACTTTATGAAATTTTATTTATATATGGTTGGAATTTCTATAGTTATATAGAATAACATCATCAGAAAACTGCTCGTGTATTGAAATATTCTACGAAGAGAATAAGAGAGCGAGGAGAGAAACGACACGCTTCACTCGTTTTCTTTGTTGGCATTCTACTCCATGAGTAAATTTTCTTCTCTATACAATAGTTGCTTTATGTAAATAAAACCCATAGACGACTCATTTGCTTAATCACCATTTTCACCAGAGGGAAAAAGCACTCAAATATAATTTTTACACTTTTACTTTTTCATACTTTTTACCAGGAAACAGGAGTTTCAGTTTCTTCAGCCATTGTCCCAATGTGGTAGAGACATTTGCTTGAAGGATAGTGCAAGATATTTAGGTGGTTTCTGCCTAGAAAGCGTTGTTTTATGTCAAACACTATGGATAGTATCGGAAGAGCAACAGTGGCTTTATATTCGTGTATGTGCACCATCGTTGGACGCTGGGGCCTATCCACGAAAATAGTTTACTGGATTTCTACTTTTCTGCTTTACCTTGTCTAACCTGGGTTGATTAAGCTGTATAATGTCATCGATAAAACTAGCCCTACGTTTACTTTCAACAAAAGGATATCTTAAATGTCAGTTTAGTGATAGCAACACTATCGAGTACTTAGCCATGGAAAAGCTTCTCAAAATACCGTTCGAAACCGATGAAAAATTGCCAAGTGATTGCCATACAGGTTCTAATACCTCCCACATAAAATCTTGGTTGTCTTCCGGGTTGTTAACCAGATAAATCGCGTGAAACACTTCCCATCTTAATGAAATTAGGTGTAAGGCTTCGGCTGCGATTGAATATTGGCGAATTTTCCACACCCATTTCTTTAATGTAAGAGTGAATATAGACGACTTTTAACAGAACCCGGACGCAATGTATGGTTTAGGGTAAGGGTATGGTTAAGTCGGTTCACCCGACTGAAATCTATGTACTGGTTTATACTAAAATGAGCCTGAAATATCAAAAATACTGAATTAAAAATAACTGAATGAATGTTATAAAAACGTATAGTTTTCCATATCGACATAAAAAATTAAACTGGCTATTAACCGGGTTTTACCACTCGCTTTAACCGAAAACCGGTTCGCCAGAAATGGAATTTACTAAGAAACCAAAAACCGAAAATTTTCAAAACCCATTTTTTTGAATATGTTACAACGTACACATGCAACCACACCAGATGACGTAAATTTACTGAGAGACGTCGGGTCTCTAGTAGAGTGTTCAAAAAAAACACCGGAATTTTTTAATATGGGAATAATAGTCGGTTCACTATTTTCTTGTCTAGTTTTGTTTGTCTGTAAAAAGAGTCATTATTATTCTTAAAATAAAGCAGCATTTGCCAGATTTTACTATTTTTAAATGTTCCGTTAAAGAACACGTCAGTTAATTCAATTCAGTTCAATTCCATTCAATTCAATTCAACTCGACTCAATTCAATTTCACTCAGTTCAACTGAACTCAATTCAACTCAATTCAATTCAATTACAATTCTATCCAATTCGATTCAATTCAGTTAAATTCAATTCAACTCAGTTCAATTCAATTCAACTCAGTTTAATTCAATTCAATTCAATTCAACACAGTTCAATTCAATTCACGCAGTTCAATTCAATTTAATTCAATTCAATTCTATTCAACTCAATTGAATTAAGATCAATTGAATTCAAATCCATTCAACTCAGTTCAATCCAATTCAATTAAATTCCATTCAACTCAGTTCAATTCAATTCAATTCAGTCCAGTTCCATTCAATTCAATTCAGTTAAATTCAATTCAGCTCAGTTCAGTTCAATTCAATTCAGTTTAAATCAATTCAGTTCAATTCGATTCAATTCAACCCCATTTAATTCAATTCAATTCAGGTCAATTCACTTCAATTCCAATCAACTCCATTCAATTCAATTCAACTCAGGTCAATTCAATTCAATTCCATTCAACTCAGTTCAATTCAATTCCATTTAATTCAATTCCATTCAACTCAGTTCAATTCAATTATATTCAATTCAACTCAGTTCAATTCAATTCAATTCAATTAAATTCAAATCAATTCAATTCAGTTTAATTCAGTTCAGTTCAATTCGATTCTATACAATTCAATTCAATTCAATTCAATTCAATTCAATTCAATTCAATTCAATTAAATTCCAATCAATTCAATTCAATTCAGTTCAATTCCATTCAATTCACTCAATTCAATTCAGGTCAATTCAATTCAATTAAATTCCATTCAACTCAATTCAACTCCTTTCAATTCAATTCAACTCCACTCAATTCAATTCAGGTCAATTCAATTCCATTCCATTCAACTCAGTTCAATTCAATTCAATTCAACTCAATTCAATTCAGTTTAATTCAGTTCAGTTCAATTCGATTCTATTCAATTCAATTCAATTCAATTCAATTCAATTCAATTCAATTCAATTCAATTCAATTCAATTCAATTCAATTCAATTCAATTCAATTCAATTCAATTCAATTCAATTCAATTCAATTTAATTCAATTCAATTCAATTAAATTCCAATCAATTCAATTCAATTCAGTTCAATTCCATTCAATTCACTCAATTCAATTCAGGTCAATTCAATTCAATTCAATTCCATTCAACTCAATTCAACTCCTTTCAATTCAATTCAACTCCACTCAATTCAATTCAGGTCAATTCAATTCCATTCCATTCAACTCAGTTCAATTCAATTCAATTTAATTCAATTCCATTCAAATCAGTTCAATTCAATTATATTCAATTCAACTCAGTTCAATTCAATTCAATGTAATTCAATTCAATAAAATTCAATTCAATTCAACTCAATTCAATTCAATTCAGTTTAATTCAATTCAGTTCAATTCGATTCAATTTAATTCAAGTCAGTTCAATTCAACTTAATTCAATCCAATTCAGTTAAATTAATTCAATTCAACTCAGTTCAATTCAATTCAATTCAGTTTAATTCGATTCAATTTCAGTCAATTCAATTCAATTCAGTTCAGTTCAATTCAATTCAGGTCAATTCGATTCGTTTCAATTCAATTCAATGCAATTCAATATAAGTCAAATCAATTCATTTCAATTCAATTCAATTCAATGCAATGCAATTTAATTCAATACAATTCATTTCAATTCAATTCAATTCAATTCAATTCCATCAATTTAGTCCAAGTCAATTCAATCAAATCTAATCTATCGAAGTCTAATCTAGTCTAATTAGGTTCAATCCTTTTTATCTTCTTAATTGAATTGAACTGAATTGAAATTGTTTTTATTGAAATGAATTGAATATGTTTATTGGTGTTTCAATATAAAAATTTCACAGATGTATTTAAATTTAACAATAACATTTTATGTTTAAACTAAAATATAAAATATATTTTTCTATTTTCAATGCCTGTTTAATTGAAAAGTGCCAAGTTTATGTCATATTCACATTAAACTTATTTAAATTTGAAAATCATGTTCGATTTTTCGCAATTTTCATGAATGTTAATCTTATCAAGTATAAAAAATTAATTGATTTACTAATTTATTCGAGTGATAAAACCGGTTTCCCCGATTTTTCGGTTTCGGTTTTGAACACTCTAGTCTCCTTTACTCTATGGTAGCTGCCTAAACACACACGCAATCATTCACTGTACAAGACGAGCGGCAATGATTTCATTTCCATGTCAATGAAGAAAATGGAAGACAGTTTCAACCAGGAGATATAAACTCTCATGTACGAAGACATCAAAACGAACGTAAACGCATCGTTAAATAGGAAAAAATAGGCATACTTTTGGTACGTTTGTGTAAAATTGTAGTACTTTTTTGTAAATTTCTTGTACATCTGTATTAGATGTCTACGCCGATTGTTTCTGCTTAGGCGGCGGCGTAGGGTTCTGAGAAAACTGGCAGCGCGGCAAAAAAAAACTCCTAAAGTGGAGGCGGCGGCGGCGTAAAAGTCTAATCTGTATAGACTTTTGTACTTTTTTGAGTACTCCATTTCAGATAATGCTACTTGTATCCCCCACTCTATTTTCGTCACAGAAAAGGTTGGATTTCAATAACCTTCAATAAAAAGTTTCAGTTCGAAAAGATTTAGGGCCTTATTCATAAAAAATTGTGAGAGATTTGAGAGGCTGTTTTTGTATATTAAATCGTCTGTCAAACCTCTCATAACTTTTTATGAATAAGGACGTTAATATTTGTACACATACACTAAAATCTGGCCGAATTATACAAAATATGTTGAGCCCTTGAAGAAAAGCCTCTACCCTTGCATATATATGTATATATCGCGTATAGATATCATGTAAACCGTTACCTACAAATCGCGTAACGTTTTTCTGCATTTAGTCCAAAGAACTATGAACTGCATCCCTCTGCATCCTATTGTCAGCCATTCTGACACCATTTATTGTTGTACCAAGTGAAGTAGTCGAAGCAAAATACACCTACATACAAATATATGTATACATACACACATATATATTAGAAATATTTATTTGTGGACCTTAATATCCTTTTTGACGTCATTAATGTTTTCTTCCATTTTATCCAGAGACCTCAAGCTGACATCTCTTTTCTACACACTGCAATAGAATGCTATATCGTTTCACTTCACTGCTATTGGCTGTTGTGGCCCTTGGTGTAGTGGCGCATGGCAAAACACTACCCCTGACGGCAAAGGATAATGTGACGTCACTGTTGGCTCAAGGGGATGTCGCACACGATGCTGTATCAATAGCAGCAGCGGCAACGACAACGGCAACAGCAGGACACAATCTTCGCAACCTTGATAAAACCAACGATGAACGCAGACCATCAAGTGCAGTTCAATATTGGAGTTTGGTGTGTCAACAGCTCTGCGGGTAAGCAGCAATAAGGAATCCCAGTAAAGTGAAGATGAAAAATGAAAGGATGTGTTTTAAAGGAAATTAAATAAAAGTGATTTAGAGCAAAGATATTATCAAGAAATTGAAAAAGTTTTGAAACTAATGTGTTATATAAGGAATGATAATAAAAAAAGCCACTAAAGTGGATTACTGAAATGTGTGAACATGTTATAAGTTTTATATAGTATTTGACAAAAAAGAAGTGTTTCAATGTTTAAAATGTTATACTTTTTTCCATCGTTTGTCTTCCAGAGCTGCGTTGGGCGGCGCTGCGTGCACTCCTTATTGTGGAAATGTGTCACAATCCTCGTTGAAAGTGCAAATTGCAAATGCTGGGATCTTAATGGGTTCAAAGAAAAATTATATATGTCCAAACCTATGTGGACTACAATTAGGTGAGTCCAGTAATACAATGAATTCTCTCTTCAAGTGTTCGCTTTAGATAAACATCAGGGAAACGTCTCAGATACTATAACCTTAACTTGGAAACTTAAAATAATCTTGATGTAAAATTTCATTGATGCAATGAAAATTTTTATTAAATTAACGGTTATGGTTTTTCTAATATTGTCATCATCAATGAATTGAAATTTTTTCACATTATTTTGGTGAATTTTTGTAAACTTACGACCTTATTGATAAAAAGTTACGAGAGGTTTGAGAGACGATTTATCATACAAAAAACGGCTTTCAAATTTCACAACTTTTTATGAATAAGGCAGTTATATTTTAAACTGCGAGGATTATATATTTTTTTAACTTTATATACAATTAGGTCGTTAGTTCCCTATTTCTTTTCAACGTCTCGTCTAAATTATTTAACATATATTTTTTTAGAGATGATTTAAAAATATATATGGGCATTTCCACAGAAAGTGCCACCCTATATAGCATCACGTCACTGTCGTAAATTGTATATATTTTAGGACCATGAAGTTCGATTGTTTTCTATTCTTGTACTAAATACAGAATGTAAGAAGCTCTATATTTAATAACAGATGAGAAAACAATCTAACTAACTGGTCGTAAAAGAAAAGCAATTAACGAGAGTGACGTGATGTGACAATAGGTGGACCTTTCTGTGGAAATGCCCATATATATTTATTTTAATGAAATTATACAAGGTGGGGCAAAAGTAATCACCCAATATTCATTTGCTGTATCTTTTTCTTTAATTAAAAAACTGTGTTTCCATTTGTGCAATTTGTTAATTTAATCCATTAGAATTTATTCTATCAAGTTGAAAAAATGATGTCGGCCAAGTGGTCGCCGCCAGAGTTGATGACAATACGGGCTCGTTTTATGGCTTTTTCCATCTCTCTTGCCAGAACTTCTGGCGACAGGTTCTCGTATTCTTGGCGAATATTCTCCTTAGCAGCTTCAAGAGTCTGAGGCTCATTGACGTTAACCCGTGGCTTCAAAAAACCCCATACAAAAAAGTCTACTTACTTATCCGGTCTCGGACAACCACGGGCGGTCAGGGACCTTACAAAACGAAGATAACATATTTCGCCAACCAGTTCGATCTTTTGCTTTATTTCTCCAGTTGGCAATACCAAGTGTATGCAGGGATTCGTCAACCTGATCGCTCCAGCGGAGTCTTGGTCTTCCAATTTTTCGTCTTCCTTCGAGTTCGGTTTCGAAAACCCTTCGTGCTGGTTCGTCTTCATCCATTCTACTGACATGGCCAAGCCAGCGCAATCGCGTTATGTTGATCCGCTTAACTATATCAATGTCGGGATAAAGCTCATACAGCTCATGATTCATGCGTCGCCGATACTCGCCGTTGTGCACTATAGGGCCATACATTTTTCGGAGTATGTCGGGAAGGGTTAAATCGGGTAATCTGGCCGGCAATGGAAATAAAAAAAAACGAGAGATTAAGCGACCCGGAAATACGTCCTTCAGAATATCGGTTGTGGCTCGAGCAGTGTGCGCCGTTGCACCATCCTGTTGGAACCACATGTTCTCCAGTCCCAATTCAGGAAGAAAAAATTCGGTAATCATGACTCTGTAGCGCGCGCCGTCCACATTCGACGTTTGGCGTTCTCAAAAAAAAAAATGGTCCGATGACTCCTCCAGCGTAAACAATACACCACACAGTAATTTTGAGCCGGTGTAATGGATTTTCGTGGGTGTTACACGGATTTTCGGTGCCCCAGAAATGATTATTTTGTTTACTAACGTAACAACTAAAGCCCGGTATTCAGTTTTTATGATATTTTCGTTGCCGTAAAAAGTATGTGTATAAAAAAATAACGAAAATTTCATGAACCGAAAATGTCGCTCACTTTTCATTTGCGTGGTACTCACCTCTTTGCGAACATTTCGTAGGCAAACTCAGGTACAGGATTGTTACGTCAAAGTTATTTCGAACGAAAAAAATTGTTTGATAATTGTTTGGGACCGGAATTTTGACATTTCGATTATTTTAACAAACAAAAATAAAACCACACGCGTTACAAATAAAATGGATTGCGAAGAGAAACTATTACTGAAATATTTGTAAGGTAAATTAGAGATAGGTGGTAACTCTCCGCAACAAAATTTTCCATTTGGAGATAAATGACAAAATTTATTACGAAAATTACGGATGAACTGAATATGGGGCTTGAGATGGAAATGAGCCTCATCGCTCATGATAATTTTCGATGAAAAATCGTTCAGCTTTTCGTTGAGATTCTGGATGGATTGAGCGTAGGTAAGACGCGTTTGGCGGTCAACAGCTGATTCATTGTCTGCACTTTGTAAAGGACCATCTTCAAGTCTTTCACCAAACTTCTACGTAGGGACCGCCAGCTAATGACCAATTGTGTGGCATGTCATCTGTTCGATGTTCCGGGCTCCTCTTTGACATTTTGGGCAACAGCAGCGATGTTCTCAGCAGAACGACTGCTCTGGGGCCGGCCTTGGATAGATCTCGTGTTGTCCCAGTCTCTTTAAGGCGAGTGGCCAAACGCCGCAGTATTTGTCCAGTTGGTGTCGGACGGCTAGGAAATCTGCGACGAAATTCACGCTGCGCCAACACAACCGGCGAATTGTTGATTTGTATTCTGCGTTTGTTTACCTCACAAATCTCAAAACCGAATTGACATTTGGCGCCATTTGCAAATGTTATAGGGTTTTCCAATAAGGTCACCACTTTTGCCCCACCTTGTATAATAATAAATTAATACATACATAATTTATATTTAAAGAGCACTGGCAACAAAGGCCTTCGGCTCAATCTAAATTATTTTAAAGAATTTTTATTCGTTGTTAACTGGAAAAAATTTCATAAAGTAACTATGGTATAGAGAAGAAAATTTACTCATGGAGTGGAATGCCAACAAAGGAAGCGAGTGAAGCGCATCGTTTCTCTGCTCTCTCTCTTACTCTCTTCGTTGAATATTTCAATGCACGAGCAGTTTTCTGATGATGTTATTGTATGTAACTATAGAAATTCCAACCATATTTAAATAAAATTACTTAAAGTATGTAAAGTGAGTGAATCGCGTCGAATTTTTTGGTTCTCTTCTACTAGGGTTGCCAAATTACGCCGGTTTTTTCTTCTCTACTTGTACATCCTTTTTGAAAATTCCGATCAGCTCTGCATTCTGGTTGCGTCGTTTATTGCGCCTAAGATCTAACTATTGCAGGTGGTAGTATTAGAACAGCTGATTTATTTTTTTCCATGTCATGGTCCGAAATTTCCAAATTCAAATGTATTTTTTTGCACGTTGTTCAATTATATTAAAAGATTATTAATCAAAATTTTTGAACTATGAAAACCTCTCGAACGAAGTGTTCTCAACGCTCACCCCTATTAAACGGAGGGATTAAAAAGGGAAGAGCGTAACAGAGACACCCTGAACTTTGAGTTAACGTAATTAACACGTTGGATGAAACAATGGTTTGAATATAATTAATACACCAACGTTTTAATACACTGAAATGCATTATATCAATTGAATGTAAAAAATCATCAAATTGATTTAATTTTAATGAAATTGATAAAATGAAATTTTAATGAAATTGATAAAAATAATTTCATAAATATGAGCAAACAAGTACATTTTACAAATGTACACTTTACATCTTATTTACTCACTTAAAAAAAAATAAATGGTTTCCCATTACATCCCATCCCATGAAGGGACCGGGGAGAACTTCTTCTCTCTCCGAACGGTATTTTGAGAAGCTTTTTCATGGCTATATACTCGATAGTGTCGCCGTCACTATGCGAGGTGACCGCCGCCGAAAGAAATTTGAAGAAGGTCAGAACAGGGTTCGCGCACACAACCATTGCACCACCGACTACTCACTTATGTGGCCTAAAACAACCAAGAGGAGTCAATGACCTTATTAAATGAGGATAACAATCGGCTCGATCTTCAGCTTTTCTCCTCCGGTTGGTAACACCAAGCTCTCGCAGGCAATATTTGACGTGGTCTTTCCAGCGAAGTCTTGGTCGTCCTATTTTTCTATATCCTTCCAGTACGTCTTCGAATACCTTTCGCACTGGTTCATTCTGATCCACTCTACTGCCATGGCCTAGCTAGCATTAACGCGCGTTATTGGGATACAGAGTACGGGCGGGTGGCTCATCCGTCGTCGGTACTCGCCATTTTCTATTATAGAACCACAGAGCAATATAAAAGAGCTTCTATGCCTCTCTTCGTGTTCTCTTAATGACGAAGAATTAGTAGGCCATTTCATCGAGTTCGAGTTGCTTTGGTAATTTACTCTTTGGTTGGCATAATACGGACAGAAATAAAAGGGAATGCGTATTTACGTTCGATAAAAACATAATTTAGCTGCCATTAGTATCAATCAAACACTTTTAAACTTAGTTTGCTGCATGGTCTATAATCTGTATGTCTTCTTTGTTCTCTCATTCTACATCATTTCCCTAGTGGCTTTTCGATCAGCTGTGCCACAGAAACACCCTGATAGAACCATATATTTTTCGGTGCATTTCTCTCTCGAAGACTCCCAGTGAAGTTTCATCAGTATGCGATATGATCCAGGATTATGCTTCATAAAACAAACACGATTTATGAGAGTCTGATATAAGTAGTAGAATCTTCGTTTCTTGGGAGAAGGACTTATCTCTGGAGTGCTTGCTTAGCCTGAAATTACACCAGTTTGCAAGCACAATTGAAAGCCCTGGTGGAAGAAGGTGTTAACTCACTTTTTTGAAAAACAATATTTTCCTTCTCTTAAGGTTTCCATAGTATCTGACTTTAAAAAAATTTTTACAATTTAATTTTAATAATTTAAACATCAGATGTTGACTTTTTTAATTATCGAAAACAAAATCAGATACCATCGAAACATTAAAAGAAAGAAAATATTGTGTTTCAATAAAAGGGAGTTAACACCTTCTTCCACCAGGGGCTTCAATTCTTCGTTTGTTTTCCAGGCTGACGTTATTTCCTGTATTTACGGCAGATCCGAAATGAATTCGTCAAACTACCTCGAAATTATAACGTTTATCAATGTTCACCCTTTCCTCCAAGCGGGTTGACGTTCTGATTGTCGAAACCATTCATTTTGCCTTGTCCTCGTTTACTGCCAACCCTTTTGTTGCTGATTCCTGCTCAATTCTCGAAAATACTGCAGTAACTTCTCGCAGATTTCGCCCAATGATGTCTAAGTCGTCAGCATATACGAGCAGCATGTGGCTTTTGCTGCTGATAGTTTTATTCGTTTTGACTGCCGCTTTTCTCACGATGATCACAATTAATATGTTGAAGAGATCGCATGATAGGGTGTCGCCCTACATGAGGCCTCGCCTCGTACTAAATACTTTACATCAACTCAATGAATAACATGCATGAAATTTGCGTCAACTTTACATCAAACTGATGCTTAATTAACATTAAATTGATGGATGAATCTGAAGAAATTGTAACAATTGATGTAATGTTTTACAGTTATCGAATGAAATGTGTTGCATGTTGCAAATTTATAAACTTTTACATCAGGATAATGCACAAATTCTTCATTTATTCTTTCAGTGTACGTATAAATGAATCTTATATTAGTGACTGATTGTAGTATTGCAAAGAAATAGTGAACGGCACGATAGAAACAGGGAACTTATAAAAACTTACGACTGCATTCATAAAATTGTATGATAAATCGGCTCTGTAACCTCTCATAACTTTTTATGAATAATGCCGTTTGTAACTATTTTCCAAAATCTCAGCTTAATTTCATTAGGTTAATGTGGCGTTTACACCGACGGAGTTTACAGAATTAAGAGGATTACAAATGACAAATTCCATGAGAACCAGTACAGAAATTTCAGTTGGGTGAACCGACTTAAACACACCCTCACCCTAAGTCATACATTGCGACCTAGCGCTATCAAAAAAAACGCTTATATTCGCTCGTCCGTTAAACGGATAGGCGTGGCGAATATACACATATTCAATGCAGAGTGACAGAGCGCTAATTATTATCTAATAAAAAAAATAAATGGTTTCCCATTACATCCCATGAAGGGACCGGGGAGAACTTCTCACAATCAATGATCTGTGCGCTTTCCGGTTTTCACTGATTGGGACCTACAGTTTTACACCGATTCCGAACGGTATTTTGAGAAGCTTTTTCATGGCTATATACTCGATAGTGTCGCCATCACTAAGCGAGGTGACCTTCGTCGAAAGATATTTTAAGGTGGTTGGAGCAGGGATCGAAACCAGGATCTCCTGTACAAGAGGCGCGCACACTACCCATTGCACCACCGACGGTCATATCTAATACCCAACTTAATTAGGAGCGTAATGGCCAGATTTTTAGAGCGAGTTTAAACCGCGGATTACTAAAACTGAGAATAGATTTAATCTTAGTTTAACTGTCCATTCTGTTTTTCAGTGCACAGGTAAATACATCACAATTTGTTTACTCTGTCATGGCAACCTTGTGCAAATGTCAAATATATCAACAGTTGTTTCTTGTTGTTTGTCTTTTGTTTTGATAATTGTTCTATGTGGTTGCAGTTTCTTTTCTTCAACTGAAATTTTTACTTACCAGTTTCTTTTGTTTTTTATATGTGGCCCAATCAATTCAAGAACTGCATATGCAGATGCTTTTGTTAGACGGAATCCGTTTTGGGGTAAATACCAAAACAACAAAGAGGAACAACCAAAATGGAATTAAATAAAAAAAAAATAAATGATTAAAATCGAAATCATTGCAACAAAAATGTATAAAAAGGCCAATGTAGGCTCAACAATTTAACGATCTAGGCTAGGCTAAGTAGGTGAACAAATACTCAAAACAGAAACATATGTTTTATACAATCTTACAGTTCTAAATTTCCACAATCAGCAATGTGATTGTCAAAATCATATGGCCCTGACTACAGGTTAACCAACCAAAATTGTGTGGTTAAATCGTTGTTAACCGTTGACTGAAAAACACATTTCGATGTTTAACCACAATTTATATAAGAAACGAAGAAGCCCACTGACTGAAACACTGGCCATAAGTGGGAATTTATTGTGAGTAGCAGCCAAATGCCCGCCAATATTAATATGGGAGGTAAAAATATTGGCCTGGCGAATTTGTTAATTTTTTATTACACTGTAGCTATTGACAAAATATTTTCAGTGCCAAATTTTATTAAGATCAGTTGGATAGTTGGACGAGAGATATCGTGTCGCCCAACCGGAAAGCCGCCAAACTGTTTTATGAAAGTTGCGAAAATGGGCGTGGCACAGTACACCACATTTAATTACAAAGTAGCTTTTGTCTGGTTTGTTGCTAAAGACCAATGACTTCAAATAACCCCGCAAGAAATAGTCTAATGGTGTTAAATCGTAACTTCTTAGAGGCAATTCAATGTCACAATTTCGTGAAATAATCGAATCTCCAAACTTTTCTCACAATAACTCGGTTGTTGCACGTGCGAAAGCGCACGAAAAGTTGCAAATTGGGAACGATTATTTTGATAAAAAATTGAATAATTTGTAAACGTTGTTCTTGCGTATATCTCTCCATGATGAAATTGTAAACATTACTGAATACAATGAAAAAAAATTACAGATCATGACATACTACAAATGGCAGCAACGTCACTTAGAAATCATATCACTCAAATTGGACAACCCTTTTTCAATACAAATGTATGGTGTCCCATAACATCCCATGAAGGGATTGGGGAGAGCTTCTCACAATCAGTGAGATGTGCGCTTTCCAATTTTTCACTCACTGATTGGGACCTACAGTTTTACACCGGTTCCGAACGGTATTTTGAGAAGCTTTTTTCAAAATGTATACCAACGATAAAAGTCAACAAAAAAGTACTAAATGCATTTAAATTTCACAGTTCTATACGAAAACGAAATGAAAATGTTAAGTCAACAGTTCTTGTAACTCCACCTGCTGTAAGTTAATTTTCGTCGAATTTCTGGCATTTCACCTACGACGGAGAGTATGAAATGAAACGTCAGATGAGAGAATAAAATACTCTACCCTAAATTTCTCTGCGACTTTTACTCGGTAAAATTCTTCAATTAAAAAGTTGTAAAAGAGAAAGCCGTATTTTTCTGTTCTCTCTTAAATTTTCTTACTACTTTTACTATTTACTTGAGTACGGGAACGCTTTTCCGAGTAAAAGTCGTGAAGGTGGTAAAACTAGTAAGTTGTAGTACGTACGGGAACAGAGCTATTGTTTGGAATATACTAGATATTTGTAGAGGAAGAGTTAAGCTTTCAGAATATTGTAGTTAGAGACACCTTGTGTCATCACAGTTGGTGCAACAGTGTGTCAAAGTTGGCCCAAAAACGATGCACACGTAGGCAGTCAAAATTTCTCTTCACTCAAATGCCAACAAACAAAACGAGTGAAACCCTAGTACTTCCCTACTCTCTCTCTTAGTCTCTTCATTGAATATTTCAATACACGAGCAGCTCTTTGATAGTGTTATTGTATATAACTATACAAATTCCAACCATGTTGAAGTAAAATTACTATGCAAAAAGTATGAAATAAGCAAGATATGACGTCAGAGAGAAATGCGTTTGAGTGAACTCCTAGCACTTTTTGGTTCTCTTTCACCAGGGTTGCCAAGTTGCGCACATCTTCTGGTCGTCTAGGTTGGCCACTTTGATGCTGTTGCAACATAAAGCAACTATGGTACAGAGAAGAAAATTTACTCATGGAGTGGAATGCCAACAAAGAAAACGAGTGAAGCGCGTCGTTTCTCTGCTCTTTCTCTTACACTCTTCGTTGAATATTTCAATACACGAGCAGTTTTCTGCACTTTTTAACGGCAAAAATCGACAGTTTAATTGACAAAATTCGGACATTTTGTATTGAAATTTTATGAATATTGACAATTTAACTACCGATTTTTAACGTTAAAAAGTTACAGAATGCCAGTCCTGATGATTTTATTGTATCTGACTATAGAAATTCCAACCATATTTAAATAAAATTACATAAAGTATGGAAAAATTATGAAATAATCAAGTTATGACGCGAGGTAGAAATGGTTCTCTTATACTAGGGTTGCCAAATTGCGCCGGTTTTTTCTTCTCTACTTGTACATCCTTTTTGGTTGCAACTTTCAGGTCCTGCTACTTCTACACTTATTGCCAGTTTTTTTTTTTTTTTTTTGGTTTTTTGTTTTTTTAATTGTTCTATGTGGTTGCAGCTTCTTTTCTTCAACTGAGGTAAGCAATGTGGCCCAATCAATTCAAGAACTGCATATGCAGATGCTTTTGTTAGACGGAATCTTACATAGAAGTCATTATCGCCAAGCAAATTGAAGTGATTTGTCCGGGTCATTATTGTGCTTGTTTTCTTGTAACCTCATAACAAAATTCTTCGCACATTTCTTGGTCACTAATGTCTTCTAGATCCGAGGAAAAACTCATTTTCAAAACACCAAAAAATATCAACAAAATGTTTTATTGTTTACATACACAAAAGTCTTCTTCTTGTTTTTCATTGCTGCTGTCAAAAGCCAACACAATCTAAACTGAGTTTAACTCGCACAAATTGCAGAGTTAAACGTAGTTTTACCTTTGACTGAAAAAATTAGAATCTGGTTTCAACGTAGTTTAAGTCATATCCGAAGAAGATCTCCGACTGAAAAACGGACCATTATAGGCCGATTTCAACGATTTAATTTTGAGAATAAATTTACTATGCAAGTACGCAAAGTGTTGGGGAATATTTTTTTTATCGTTATCAAGGTATTCTCTATCAAAGTTTAAAATTGCCAATTTTTTCATTAACTTTTTTTAGTTTTTGTTAATAACTCAACCACTTGAGCGAAAACAAAATATCTGAAAAAATTTAAGTTATCTCAAGGCGTTTGGAAATGCCGACTTCTCAAATTTGGGCAATTGTATAACATGTAATTGTAAAATGTATGTATATTAAATAAATATTAATTAAATATAAGATTATTTATATAAAATATTCTCAATACATCGATTTAAATGGCACGAATGCTTTATTGTTATCCCGAACCATCATTTTATGAAAAGCTTATAACGGGGGAAACCCGGAATGGATTGGTGTAGATTTAAGACACTCATAGAGAAAGAGACATGTTCTTCATGTTCTCTTGATGACGGCCATTTCATCGAGTTCGAGTTACTATTGTAATTTACACTTTGGTTGGACATAATACGGACAGAACTGCGTATTTTAGTTCGATGCAAACAACATAAAACATAATTTAGCTGTCGTTAGTATCAAACACTATTTAAACTTATTTTGTTGCATGGTCTATAATCTCTATGTCTTCTTTGATCTCTCTGGTCTTTTCGACCATAAACCATAGTAACATAAAATAATGACATCAGGTACAAATATGAAGTGTTTGCCACTGCCATAGTGTAGTTGTCCTCCTGAACGATGCAATCGTCAGGGTACAGAAAAGGCAAAATCAAGTCAAAGGAAACAGAAAAGGGATGAGTTTCACTTGAATCCCGCGTCGTACGGTTAAATACCCTATCTTCTGGAATGAGGCCATGTAACTCGGCGGAACACTTTCCAAGAAAATACCTTTAAAATAGCGAGACACAGCTAACATTTCGTCGATGCTCCATGGAGGCAACAGAGCTACACTGTATACTGCTGTCACCTATTAGCTTCAACGCTCTATTTTGCACGCGGTCTAGAAACTCCAAGGTATGAGAGTTGAATTAAATTTTTGGCCGAATATACGTGGTGTAGATATTGAGGAGATCGGGTGGGGTGAAAAATCTTTTACACCGCTTTAAAAAGCCCAGGCACTTGAATGCTTCTTTCGACACGTTGAAAATGTGCTTAATCCAACGAATGTCACATTGTATCTTCATGCCCAGAAGATCAAGAGCTTCCGATTCAACAACATCTTAACCGCCCATTGAAATCATTGACAGGGTCGAGTGACCAGTGTGCTTGTGCGATATTCTGCAACACTGTGTTTTGCGTGCATTAAATTCGACTCGGCTTTCCCTGCCCCACTCACTAATCAGATGCAAGTCAGGATTAAGCGTGTAATTCATTGTTCGCCTCTTTCCTTGCACTACGGAAAGATTCGGTCGACGATCGAATGAATATGAGTGACATAAATAACTATCATCAGCGAGGAGTAGATGGGATTTGTAGTCCGATCCAGAAGGTCTTTGATGAAAATATGAAAAAGAGAGGGAGAAAGCACAGAACCTTAAGGTACTCCCGCATTAATTGTATACTCATCGGAAGAGATATCGTCTATTTCAACTCGTATGGAACGGTCTCTGAGAAAACTCGAAATAAATCGAGAGAAGTTTCTACCTAAACCAAAAGCATTAACCTTTGATATGAGTGCCTGGTGCCAAACTCTATCAAATGCTTTAGAAATATCCAAGGCCACTGTTCCGTGAGTAACGCCACCAGGTCGCCATTTGAACGGTTTCTGCGAAACCCATACTGGCGATCACTGAGTAGACTGTTAACTTCCGGGTAACTCACCAAATGGTAATTCATCATGGTCTCCATCACCTTTGAGAGCGTAGAACATGTCGCAATTGGCCGGTAGTTATCGGAATTAGTAGCCTCTCCTTTTTAGGGGATTGGCTGGACATTTGCAACCTTCCAGCGAGTAGGGAAAATACTTGTACGGTATAGCAGGATGCGCAGTGAACGAGCAAGCGGCGAAGAACACTTGCTCAAAACTACTGGCGGAATTCCATTCGAACCCAGAGACTTTCCTACGTTGAGCTCCTCAAAGGACCTTTTTAACTCCTTGCGTACGAAAAAATATCTCAGCCATGGAGCTACATATATTTACTATGACGGGGAGTGGTTGAGAGCTAATCGGCAGGGAGGAGTTTTCTGCAAATATTTCGGCAAAAAGGTTAGCTTTATCAACCGGGTTACTATATACTATGTAATTTTTAATTAAGGTTGGGATAGATGAAGAACTATTATTGTTCTTAATTCTCTTGACATATGACCAAAAGCTCTTACTTCCCCTGGGATAAGAAAGAACTTTGGCGCAAGACGCTGTTCATGCAGGAATTCTGCGCGTCGTAGGACCTTAACACAATTTGATCTAGCTAACTTACGCAACATATCAGTAGTTGGATTTTTGGTTCTCTTTTACCAGGGTTGCCAAATTGCGAACATCTTCTGGTTGTCTACTTCTTGATCGTCTTTGCGATTATCAAAAACGATATACAAGTAGACAGTCAAAATTTCTCTTCACTCAAATGCCAACAACAAAACGAGTGAAACCCTAGTACTTCCCTACTCTCTCTCTTAGTCTCTTCATTGAATATTTCAATACACGAGCAGCTCTTTGATAGTGTTATTGTATATAACTATACAAATTCCAACCATGTTGAAGTAAAATTACTATGCAAAAAGTATGAAATAAGCAAGATATGACGTCAGAGAGAAATGCGTTTGAGTGAACTCCTAGCACTTTTTGGTTCTCTTTCACCAGGGTTGCCAAGTTGCGCACATCTTCTGGTCGTCTAGGTTGGCCACTTTGATGCTGTTGCAACATAAAGCAACTATGGTACAGAGAAGAAAATTTACTCATGGAGTGGAATGCCAACAAAGAAAACGAGTGAAGCGCGTCGTTTCTCTGCTCTTTCTCTTACACTCTTCGTTGAATATTTCAATACACGAGCAGTTTTCTGCACTTTTTAACGGCAAAAATCGACAGTTTAATTGACAAAATTCGGACATTTTGTATTGAAATTTTATGAATATTGACAATTTAACTACCGATTTTTAACGTTAAAAAGTTACAGAATGCCAGTCCTGATGATTTTATTGTATCTGACTATAGAAATTCCAACCATATTTAAATAAAATTACATAAAGTATGGAAAAATTATGAAATAATCAAGTTATGACGCGAGGTAGAAATGGTTCTCTTATACTAGGGTTGCCAAATTGCGCCGGTTTTTTCTTCTCTACTTGTACATCCTTTTTGGTTGCAACTTTCAGGTCCTGCTACTTCTACACTTATTGCCAGTTTTTTTTTTTTTTTTTTGGTTTTTTGTTTTTTTAATTGTTCTATGTGGTTGCAGCTTCTTTTCTTCAACTGAGGTAAGCAATGTGGCCCAATCAATTCAAGAACTGCATATGCAGATGCTTTTGTTAGACGGAATCTTACATAGAAGTCATTATCGCCAAGCAAATTGAAGTGATTTGTCCGGGTCATTATTGTGCTTGTTTTCTTGTAACCTCATAACAAAATTCTTCGCACATTTCTTGGTCACTAATGTCTTCTAGATCCGAGGAAAAACTCATTTTCAAAACACCAAAAAATATCAACAAAATGTTTTATTGTTTACATACACAAAAGTCTTCTTCTTGTTTTTCATTGCTGCTGTCAAAAGCCAACACAATCTAAACTGAGTTTAACTCGCACAAATTGCAGAGTTAAACGTAGTTTTACCTTTGACTGAAAAAATTAGAATCTGGTTTCAACGTAGTTTAAGTCATATCCGAAGAAGATCTCCGACTGAAAAACGGACCATTATAGGCCGATTTCAACGATTTAATTTTGAGAATAAATTTACTATGCAAGTACGCAAAGTGTTGGGGAATATTTTTTTTATCGTTATCAAGGTATTCTCTATCAAAGTTTAAAATTGCCAATTTTTTCATTAACTTTTTTTAGTTTTTGTTAATAACTCAACCACTTGAGCGAAAACAAAATATCTGAAAAAATTTAAGTTATCTCAAGGCGTTTGGAAATGCCGACTTCTCAAATTTGGGCAATTGTATAACATGTAATTGTAAAATGTATGTATATTAAATAAATATTAATTAAATATAAGATTATTTATATAAAATATTCTCAATACATCGATTTAAATGGCACGAATGCTTTATTGTTATCCCGAACCATCATTTTATGAAAAGCTTATAACGGGGGAAACCCGGAATGGATTGGTGTAGATTTAAGACACTCATAGAGAAAGAGACATGTTCTTCATGTTCTCTTGATGACGGCCATTTCATCGAGTTCGAGTTACTATTGTAATTTACACTTTGGTTGGACATAATACGGACAGAACTGCGTATTTTAGTTCGATGCAAACAACATAAAACATAATTTAGCTGTCGTTAGTATCAAACACTATTTAAACTTATTTTGTTGCATGGTCTATAATCTCTATGTCTTCTTTGATCTCTCTGGTCTTTTCGACCATAAACCATAGTAACATAAAATAATGACATCAGGTACAAATATGAAGTGTTTGCCACTGCCATAGTGTAGTTGTCCTCCTGAACGATGCAATCGTCAGGGTACAGAAAAGGCAAAATCAAGTCAAAGGAAACAGAAAAGGGATGAGTTTCACTTGAATCCCGCGTCGTACGGTTAAATACCCTATCTTCTGGAATGAGGCCATGTAACTCGGCGGAACACTTTCCAAGAAAATACCTTTAAAATAGCGAGACACAGCTAACATTTCGTCGATGCTCCATGGAGGCAACAGAGCTACACTGTATACTGCTGTCACCTATTAGCTTCAACGCTCTATTTTGCACGCGGTCTAGAAACTCCAAGGTATGAGAGTTGAATTAAATTTTTGGCCGAATATACGTGGTGTAGATATTGAGGAGATCGGGTGGGGTGAAAAATCTTTTACACCGCTTTAAAAAGCCCAGGCACTTGAATGCTTCTTTCGACACGTTGAAAATGTGCTTAATCCAACGAATGTCACATTGTATCTTCATGCCCAGAAGATCAAGAGCTTCCGATTCAACAACATCTTAACCGCCCATTGAAATCATTGACAGGGTCGAGTGACCAGTGTGCTTGTGCGATATTCTGCAACACTGTGTTTTGCGTGCATTAAATTCGACTCGGCTTTCCCTGCCCCACTCACTAATCAGATGCAAGTCAGGATTAAGCGTGTAATTCATTGTTCGCCTCTTTCCTTGCACTACGGAAAGATTCGGTCGACGATCGAATGAATATGAGTGACATAAATAACTATCATCAGCGAGGAGTAGATGGGATTTGTAGTCCGATCCAGAAGGTCTTTGATGAAAATATGAAAAAGAGAGGGAGAAAGCACAGAACCTTAAGGTACTCCCGCATTAATTGTATACTCATCGGAAGAGATATCGTCTATTTCAACTCGTATGGAACGGTCTCTGAGAAAACTCGAAATAAATCGAGAGAAGTTTCTACCTAAACCAAAAGCATTAACCTTTGATATGAGTGCCTGGTGCCAAACTCTATCAAATGCTTTAGAAATATCCAAGGCCACTGTTCCGTGAGTAACGCCACCAGGTCGCCATTTGAACGGTTTCTGCGAAACCCATACTGGCGATCACTGAGTAGACTGTTAACTTCCGGGTAACTCACCAAATGGTAATTCATCATGGTCTCCATCACCTTTGAGAGCGTAGAACATGTCGCAATTGGCCGGTAGTTATCGGAATTAGTAGCCTCTCCTTTTTAGGGGATTGGCTGGACATTTGCAACCTTCCAGCGAGTAGGGAAAATACTTGTACGGTATAGCAGGATGCGCAGTGAACGAGCAAGCGGCGAAGAACACTTGCTCAAAACTACTGGCGGAATTCCATTCGAACCCAGAGACTTTCCTACGTTGAGCTCCTCAAAGGACCTTTTTAACTCCTTGCGTACGAAAAAATATCTCAGCCATGGAGCTACATATATTTACTATGACGGGGAGTGGTTGAGAGCTAATCGGCAGGGAGGAGTTTTCTGCAAATATTTCGGCAAAAAGGTTAGCTTTATCAACCGGGTTACTATATACTATGTAATTTTTAATTAAGGTTGGGATAGATGAAGAACTATTATTGTTCTTAATTCTCTTGACATATGACCAAAAGCTCTTACTTCCCCTGGGATAAGAAAGAACTTTGGCGCAAGACGCTGTTCATGCAGGAATTCTGCGCGTCGTAGGACCTTAACACAATTTGATCTAGCTAACTTACGCAACATATCAGTAGTTGGATTTTTGGTTCTCTTTTACCAGGGTTGCCAAATTGCGAACATCTTCTGGTTGTCTACTTCTTGATCGTCTTTGCGATTATCAAAAACGATATACAAGTAGACAGTCAAAATTTCTCTTCACTCAAATGCCAACAACAAAACGAGTGAAACCCTAGTACTTCTCTACTCTCTCTCTTACTCTCTTCATTGAATATTTCAATACACGACCAGCTTTTTGATAGTGTTATTGTATATAACTATACAAATTCCAACAATGTTGAAGAAAAATTACATAAACTATGCAAAAAGTATGAAATAAGCAAGATATGACGCGAGAGAGAAATCCGTTTGAGTGAACTCCTAGCACTTTTTGGTTCGCTTTTACCAGGGTTGCCAAGTTGCGCACATCTTCTGGTCGTCTAATTGTAAATCGTCTTTGCGATTATATGGCACAGCTGATCGAAAAGGTACTAGGCCGATGATGGAGAATGAGAGAGCAAAGAAGAAAGGAACTAATTTTAAATAGTGTTTATTGACACTAATAGTGTTTATTGACAGCTAAATTATGTTTTATATTGTTTGTATTGAACGAAAATACGAGTTCCCTTCGATTTCTGTCCGTTTTATGTCCAACGAAAGTGTAAAATTGGTAAATTACCGCAGCAAATAAAACTCTATGAAATGGCCTACTACCTCGTCGTCATGAAGAGGCAGCGAAGAGAGTAATGGAAACTCTTAAGTATTTCTCTGTGGTTTACCTTACTTATTTTGCCATAGAAAAAACGAAAGAAAATAGTGAATATTACCTTTCCGGAAAATATTGTGTTTTTACCTGTTGAAAAAAATTTCAAATTTGAGACATCGGCATTTTCAAATGCCTCAAGATGGCATAACAATTACTACAGTGGATTCTTTACTGAAGTATTCTCAATTTAGAGGTGTTTTTTTGTGTTTCATCACTTGAACGATGCAATAATTTAGAATAATATTCGCCGTTGATGTTTACTCCTTTCTAAAGATAATCAATAGAAATTATCCAATGCGCATCCCAAAAAACAGACTCCATGACCTTGCCTGCAGATGGAACCGTCTTCGCATTCTTTGGACACGACTCTCCCATTCCAGTCCACTGCTTTGACAGTTCCTTTGTCTCAGGCGTGAAGTGGTGGACCCATGTCCCATCCATGGTTATAAATCGACGCAAAAATGCAGCATTGTTGCGGTGAAACATCGCCAAACATTCTACATCTCCACGACGCTGTTTTTGCTTTCTATAGCAAGAGCGCCACCCATACAGCTTTCTCGTCTTCAAGCCGACGATCATCCAATACCATTTTGTGGATATTCTTAACTGTGTCAGGCGTGAACACCTCAGTAGGTCGAACACTACGGTGTTCGTCTTGGCAGCTCGTACGCCCTCGTTGATGCTCTGCTACCCAATATTTTACAGTCGTAAACGAAGGAGCAGACTTCGTCAGAGTAGAAACTAGCTCTGCTTTAATATTGCTTGGACTGAGACCTTTCAAATGGAAATATTGAATTACATAACGTTGAACAAATTTTTCCATGTTTCCAAATTCAGTGAGATCGTTTACTTTTGATGGCTCAAATAAAAATACTAAACAACGTGACGCCTTGAAACTTAAAACAAATACGACCAGAAAATGTGCTCAATTTGCCAACCCTCGTAAAAAGGACCAAAAAGTGGTAACAATTCACTCAAACGCATTTCTCTCTCACGTCATATCATGATTATTTCATACTTCAAAGACGATCCAGAATTAGACAACCAGAAGATGTGCGCAGGTGCGCAATTGGGCAACACTGGTAAAAGAGAAGCAAAAAGTGCCAGTAATTCACTCAAACGCATTTCTCCCTCGCGCCATATCTTCATTATTTCATACTTTTTGCCTAGTTTATATAATTTTACTTCAACATGGTTGGAATTTGTATAGTTATATACAATAACACTATCAAAAAGCTGATCGTGTATTGAAATATTCAATGAAGAGGGTAAGAGCGAGAGTAGAGAATGATTAATGCTTCACTTGTTTTGTTTGTTGGCATTTGAGGGAAGAAAAATTTTGACTTTATACTTTAGTACAACGTTTTTGGTTAAAAAATATGTTTTATAAGTTTGTCACTTTTTAACAAAATATTTTTTGCAAACTATTGGCTCCATCTATACGTCAGGTTGGCTAGTTTTGGGAGCGCCCTCGTACTTAGTGACAGAGAGTTTTAGGCCAAGTTTATGGTCATAACAGGAAAATCTGTAGTCTGCTAAAAACAATATTTTGTATAAATTTATTTTAAATTTAACAAAAATTATATTTATTAACATTTAAACTTTCTCTGCACTTTCGATTCTAGGCGATGCTGTTTGCACATGCAAAAATTGGAACGCCGATGATTATCGATCCAAAGAGGCGACCAATGTCTGTGCCATCTTTTGCGATCACAGGCATGTCACACTGGCCGGTTGTAGTCCATGTGGCCAAATTGCCCGAAATGACAATGTATTTTCATCGGAGGACAATGTTTTTGCAGTTAAAATGATCAATAAGTCAGTGGCAGTAGACGAAGTGGATGGAGCTGACACCAAGGCTACAACACCAAACTGGAATCAGCTTTGCGCTGCCCTATGTAAAACAGGAGATGGCGGGTCATTGTGCAATTGTGACTTATCGCCTTTTATGGTGTGAAGAAGTGGGAACTCGGCTAACGGATAAAGGGACAGAACAGAAGAGGATAGGATGAATGAATGTTTAAACCACTGAGTTTTTGTTTCCAGCACAGAAGCGATAAGTTTGTTAAAATAAATTTATTTAAAATTTTTGTAAAAAAAAATATATATTTTTATTAAATTTATTTTGTTAATTTACTTGAGATGATTTAACTTCTAAGTCTTTTCGAAAAGGGACTTTAAACTTTATTTTTTTACTGTTATTGGATCTTCAATTATAGCGAAACTAACTTTCAATTATTATAACAATTATCTTACTAAAAATTTGAAAAAATCTACAAAAAAATTACATACGAAAAACCAAAAAAAAAAAACAAGTAATAAACTAATCCCTATGCGCATCAATTAATTTGTAATTAATTTCAATTAAAAAAAAACAATGAAAACTAGAGAAACAAAACTATTTAAACAAAAATGATTATGAACGCATAAATCTAGTTAAATACTACTATTGTTAACGAGAAAAATAATACACATAGAGAAAAACGAAAGGACTTCTAAGGTTTGTTGGAAACGCTGTTTGCCTATATTGCAGACATTCACAATGTTCTACTACTACATCACTAGAAACAATTCCAAAAAGAAAACAAAAACACAAAACTACAACAACAAAAATCACTAAAGGGCTTCCAGGTGAAATAGTTTGTATAAGATCCTACCCTACCCCTGACCCTGATGACGGTTAGGGTTGGAATAGGTGGCAACTACGACACTACACTTTAGTAGGATTATTGAAACTAAATGAAACAACCAAAATATATTCAAATATATAAAACATATCGTCGTTACATCTGTTGACTCATAATTCAATTTCAAAAAAAAAATTTATTAAAACTCATTTTTAGTTCAGTTTGTTAATGGAATCAGCATATCAATTAACAACAACTTATAACATTTCAATTATTCATATATATACATATATATAAAAATATACATACAACTACAAATTACATAATATTATTATATACACAAGATCATACATTATTCACATTCTTCATATCTATCTATTATGATAAATGTTAGCCAAGAGTTTAGTGTTTTAATTCATTTTTGTTAAATCTTTAGTTTCTTACAAAAAATAACTTTTAAATCTTACACACAATTTTTTTAAAGTGTATTGTCAAAACAATAAAGTGTCTCGTCATAAATTAAAAAAAACATAAACGCCAGCATACTAATAAATTTGTATGCTAGTGTAGCTTAAGTTGTATTAACAATGTTGCCAAAATGTAAAATAAACTCTCAGTGTAAACATGGTATATGTAATGATATGGGCTAGGAAATATTTGCTACGTGCTATGAAACCTTAGCTTTAATGGAATAGTCTGTATATAAAGCTGCGTGTTAGGAAACCTTTTACTTAAGGTGATTTTTACATTTGTTGAACACTTTTAGTATAATTCAATTGCTAAATTTTAATCTGCTGCAATAGAATATTGTGAATTGTTTATTCCAACGTTCTAAACTTTAAGCTAAGTGCTACAAAATCTTTAATAAAATGCTACTTTCTCTTGTCCACACTCCAAAATTACACCTCTGAAATTGTCGATTTCAAAACTGCTTCAATAAATTGTCATTACAAAATTTGTGCAATTTCTTTCATTATCGTACTGTACAAGACTGTCGACTTGAAAGCTGCGTGCTCTAAGGTGTGCAGCAGAGGAACTTTTTAAATGTGCGGCAGTTAAAAATTAGAATTGAGAAAATCAGAATTGGTTCTAAATATTTTATCTACATTCTAAAATATTCAACAATTATATTTTTTTTTTAACTAATTGCTATGAAATGTAATAGTAGGGGAAAGCAGACAAATCCTTCGATAACTGCAGTTTCTACATTTCTTTATTAATGTTTTTCCAATCGTTTGTATTTGTAGTTCAGCAATTAAACTACACGAAACTATTGATTTAAATTTAGATGTGAAAAACTTCAGATTTCGAAAGAACAATTATTATTAGAGTGATACTGCGTTCGCATTTCAGCAGGATTTTCTCATACAGAGATTTCGAGTAAATTTGAACAGCTGATTTTTGTATTGAAAACCAGATGTTTGGTTAAACAAAATCTCATGTTCAGTAATTTAAGCTACGTTTCCACTGAACATATTCAACACGTGTAATACTCGTATGTTTTGAGCCCACAATCAGCTGATTTCGATTCCAAACCATATTAAAAGTTTTAAATACGCTAAGTGTAAACGTAGCTTTAGAACAGTGATGGCCACACACATCTTATAACATATTGCACTTGTGTGTCAAGCAGAATAAAACGAAGTTCAATTTGATGTATTTTTAATCAATTACGCAATGTGAACCTTCACTAACAAATTCTGACTTAGATTTGCATTGAAAAAATGTAAACCAATCAAGAGCCGACCCCCCACGATCGAAATCACATGAAGAAGCTTATCCAAGGCTGCTCAAGAGGGTTGTGTTATAAGAACAGCTGATTTGTTTTTTTAATTTCGTCGTACCAATGTGGTGCGCAGTAGCTGTCAAAAGCTGTTTACCTTTTTTGTGTGTACGTTGTTCGTGACATAAACTACGCCCGAAACAAAAACAGAATGCTGGTTGTTGTTACCTTGTTGTAATTTCTGTAGTATTGCTTCTACCTTTTCGATACGTGTGTCGTGTGTCGGCACCGCAGGAATAGTATTTTGCTGTCCACCACGCGTGTTATGGAAATTCAATTATTTAATACGTCGATGTAAATATATCATTACGGTTATAAAGCATCGTCTTCAAACTTTTCCTAAAATACAATTTACAATTTAAAACTGATTGCAGCGAATGGTATTGCCATTATTATTGGCATGGTATTGACATATTAAAAACGTATACTACAATGGAGACAATTAATAATGCTGTAAACGAAATCTGGATTAAGTAAGCTAGATTTCGACAAAACTAAAGCAAAAACCAAAGTCAGTGACTTTCAGAACTTCTATCAGCGAAAACTAAAGCTGAACGATGTGAAGCTGTAAGGAAACGTAAAATTCCAGTAGTGTAAACTTAAGTTTAATATTCCCAAGTTGCATATTTTATAATTTGTCTAAACTTAGAATGAACATTTAAATTCCAGTAGTTTAAACGATATCTTTAAATTTAAAAGGTTAAAGTAAAAACTTTAAAAAAGAATAGTTTTTGTGGAAAATGTATCTTTTTCCTTTTATTTGCTTAACACATTACAATCGAAAACTTCTCATTTGGATATTTTCGAAACTTCGCATTTGGATATTTCGTTCAATCAAACATCTGTTTTTCAATACAATAATCAGCTGTTGATTTACTCGTAATATCCAACTGAGACAATCTTACTGCAATGTGAATGCAGTATAAGAAATATTAAAACCATAAACTATAGTTTAATGTTTCCTGAGTAAAGTTTTTAATTTTGACAACATTGTGAATTTAACTTTGTTAATTATTAAACATTTAAAAAAACCTAAAAATATTTTAACTTAATATTTTTTACATAAAAAAACAATAATAATAAATTAACAAAATCGTGTTTTGGAAGACATTAATATAATAACAACAAATAATTTAAATAACCTAACAAACAACTGAAGACAATTTTCAAATTTGCTTACAACAAAATAAAATCAATAACATATGTATTATAATAATAAAAACTAACAATGCAATTAATAACTTGTGGAAGACATTTTAGTGGTTAAGTTCAAGAAAACTCTATAAATTTAGGTTTAAGTGTAAACAAAAAAAATATATATATGTAAAACATTTTGATTAGACTTGCCCTCTGAAAAAAGGTCTTAAGCAAGGAAGTATTCTAAGCTGTGACTGACAATAATTAATTTTAAGGCGAGCGAGGTTACAAATGCCACCATAGAAAATGCAAATGCCACAAAAAAATAATAATAATTTATCCAACAAAAACCTAATAATAACATTTAATATCTATAAATATGAACTTTTAAAATAAACAAACAAAAAAATTGCACGCATATTTTGCAAAAACCAAAAATAAAAAAATTGCACACCATTTTATATGATTTCCGTTTCGAACACACATTTAACATACTCTAATAAAATCATCAGTTAAACGGGGTTTAATATCTAGCAAAACTGTTCCACCATAACATCCCATAACATCGTTACAGATGTACACAAATTAACCCGTTTAACTCTGCCCTTTTTTTTGTACATTTGAATTTTGTAATTCAAATACAAATGGGTAGAGGGCGCAATTGTTATGCCTCCTCCAATAACCGAAATTGTTGTAGTATTGTTAAATGTTTAATTATATTATTATAATTATATAATAAAATATATAAAAAAAATGTATGTACGTACCTCTATTCATCCAGTAAAAGAAATTAACAAAAAAAAAAAAAACAAAACAAAAAACAGAATGCAACTTGAACATTAAAAGATTTTAATTTGTTTTTTTTCTAATTCGTTTCCTTTGAGAAAGTGTCGCACATAATATATAGTATATACATATATTCCAGATAAACATATGTACTTATACAATTTATATATAGTATACATATATACATACACATATAAATAGCCAATGATCAATAAATGAATTAAATGCAAGCAAAAAAATAATAATATTACAAAATATATATATATGTATATTTCAATGTGTTAAATGTTGTAAAATAAAGAGAAAATTCAAAAAAAAAAACTTAAAAAGCCAAGCATTAACTTTTGTTGTAACTCACAAGAAAAGGGATCTCAGTGGGTTAATCTCAATTACAATGTAAATATTTGCAGAAATTTCCATTGCGATGGAGTTGTATTAAAAAATAAATATATTCACCCTTACTTTGAACGAATGGGCATGGCAAATGTGTCAATAGTGGCATCGCGCTAAAAATTATTCAATACCCAACTTAATTAGAATCCTAATGGCCAGTTTTTTAGAGCGAGTTTAAACCGCGGATTACTAAAACTGAGATTAGATTTAATCTTAATTTAACTGTCCATTCTGTTTTTCAGTGCACAGTTAAATACATTACAATTTTTTTACTCTGTCATGGCAACCTTGTGCAAATGTCAAATATATCAACAGTTGTTTGTTGTTATTTGTTTTGGTAATTGCTCTATGTGGTTGCAACTTCTTTTCTTCAACTGAGGTTGAAATTTTGAATTATTGAAATTTTTACTTACCAGTTTGTTTTGTTTTTTATATGTGTCCCAATCAATTCAAGAACTGCATATGCAGATGCTTTTGTTAGACGGAGTCATTATCGCCAAGCAAATTGAAGCGATTTGTCCGGGTCATTATTATGTGTTGTTTTCTTGTAACCTCATAACAAAATTCTTCGCACATTTCTTGATCACTAATGTCTCCTAGATCCGAGGAAAAACTCATTTTCAAAACTCCAAAAAATATCAACAAAATGTTTTATTGTTTACATACACAAAATTCTTCTTCTTGTTTTTCATTGCTACTGTCAAAAGCCAACACAATCTAAACTTAGTTTAACTCGCACAAATTGCAGAGTTAAACGTAGTTTTACCTTTGACTAAAAAAATGAAAATCTGGTTTAAACGTAGTTTAACTCATATCCGAAGATGATCTTCTACTGAAAAACTGGCCATAAGTGATTTTGGGGATTTATCGTGACTACCAGTCAATTGTCCGCCCAATAGTTATATTCGAGGTACAAAATTGGGCATGGCGAAGCTGTCATTTGTTATTATGTCATTTGTTATTAGTAGCTTTTGACAAAATATTAATCAGTACCAAATTTAGTTAAGATCGTTTGTGGTTTGTGGGAGATATAGAGTCGGTCAACCGGAAAGCCGCCCAACTTTTCTTTGGGATGTACGCAAATGGGCGTGGCACAATAGTTAATTTTAAATTACACAGTAGTTTTTAGCAAAACCATGCCAAGTACCTAATTTCATTAAATTCGGTTGTAGTTTATGAGAGTTATCATAACGATCAACCGGTCATCCACCCAACTTTTGTGTGGAGGGGTAAAAATGTGTGTGGCAAAACCACCCATTTTCCACAGGAGAGTGGCATTTGCCTACATTTTGTATAGCACCAAATTTCATAGAAATTGGTTCGCGGTTGCGGGAGTTATCTTGCCGAACAACCAGCCGGAAGAACAACTTAAGTGCGGGACGTTCCAAAATGGGTATGGCAACATCTCCATTGTCTTAATCAGTGACTGGCGTTTGATTACATGAAGCCTAATACCTAATTTGACTGACGATAAATGTATGAATACCGGTTATTTTTCGTAGAATTTATAACTGTTGCCACATGGTAGTATGATTATTTGACAAAGAACTGAAAAACTCTTTACGTCTTTAAAGTCAGATCCCGGACGACCACAAAGCTTTCGAATAGGAGGTGCCAGAATGGTCATGGCAGCCTCGCCCATTTTCTCCAGTTAAGTAGACATTTATAGATATTTAGCCAATGTTTCAGTTCAAGCTAATCACATCTACCAGAAAAATTCGTAGAAGAAACTTGGTTTTGTCAAAATGTGTCGGTTTATATGGGAGGTACCGAACAACCAGTCGGTACCAAAATGGGGGTGGTAAAATCACCCGCCTTCATCGGTGACTAATGTTTAACTATATGAAGACTATTACCTAATTTCATTAAGTTAGGAAATTTTTCACGTGATTTATTGCATTGACAACCCGGGTGACCACCAAACATTTGTGTGGGAGGTACCAGAATGGGTGTGGCAACCTCGTCCATTTTCTCCAGTAAAGTAGTCATTAACAGATTATTAACCAATGTTTGAGTTGAGGCTAATCACATCTGTCAGAAAAAAGTTTTAGAAGAATCATGATTTTGTACAAAATATGTCGATTTGTATGGGAGGTAGCAGTAGGGACGTCGTCAAAACGCCCGTTTTCAATCCCAAACTAAGTTTGGACGAATAATAGTGACAAAATTTCATTGTGATCGGTAAAGATTTACAACAGTTACATATCTGCCGAGCAACCAACCGGCCAGCAAGACAAACAGACGGACGGGAATGGTTCAAGTAAATCCAGGGGGATTCTATGGCACAGCTGATCGAAAGGTACTAGGCCTATGATGGAGAATGAGAGAGCAAAGAAGACAGGAACTAATTTGAAATAGTGTTTATTGATGCTAATGACAGCTAAATTATGTTTTATGTTGTTTGTATTAAAAGAAAATACGCATTCCCTTTGATTTCTATCCGTTTTATGTCCAACGAAAGTGTAAAATTGGTAAAATACCGCAGCAAATAAAACTCTATGAAGTGGCCTACTACCTCGTCGTCATGAAGAGGCATCGAAGAGAGTAATGGAAACTCTTAAGTATTTCTCTATGAGTAAATCGCGTTGACTTTTTGGGTCTCTTACGAGGGTTGCCAAATTGCGTACTTTTTTCTTCAATATATTTCTTCATCCGCTTTGGTGTTTGTTAACGTGAAAATGAGCTTCATCGGAAAATATGATTAATGAAAATTCTGCGAAAAGAAGTGTGAAGTGTGTGTTTTACAACATCGTTGTTTCAAATAAGAGACATCGATGTCGATAAAACATCTACCTCAAATCATTTTGGTGAATTTTTTTTAGAAATCGAGGTACCAAAATTGAAACAGAAGAGGTAATTTACACCACTGTCAGGCAGAAACATCGATGTTTCTTCGATCATCAATGCTTTTGCCGATGTTTTGTTTTTGCTGCAATTCTCTTTTAGATATGTGTTATCAACATATAAATCACCCTTTTCCACGATATAAAGGCGAAAAACTACAAAACTTGATTAAAATAAATAGTTTCCCATTACATCCCATGTATAACCAGCTACGCATAATGGTGGTGGTTGGCGTCTAGCGGCGAATAAATGGGCAAATATAAACAATTCGAGTTTATATTAATATTTTATGGTTTATATTTCCTTATATTAAGGCAGTTTGTCACAATCGCCACACAGAAAAACATCGATGCAAACATCGATATAAACCATCGATGTTGGAAAAACATCGGCACTGAAACGTCGATGTAAAAAGTACTCGATGTTTTTCAAAATCATAGATGTTTTCAAAACATCGATATCGATGTCGCAGCCCTACCTCAGACGTACGAACAGTTTATTCAACTCTTGAGTTGAATAAAAAAGTTGGTCGTTCTACAGGTTCATACAATTGTTCGAGGAGACTGGAGATATAAAAGACCGTCCTCGGTAGGGCCGCCCACGTACCGTTCGGAAACAGCAAGTCCTCAAAGCCGTCAAAGCAATAATTCAACGAAATGCTCTCCGGAAACATAAAATCATGGCCCGTGAGATGAAAATCTCGCAAAAGTCCATGAGCCGAAATACTAAACAAGACTTTGGACTTGGAGCTTATAAACGGCGTTCAGGTAATTTGTTGATTGTAATTTTAAAAAAATCAATTAGTGTTCGAACTCACAGGCGATATGTTAACACCTTTTTGTTACACGGTACCTGTTCGATTTCTATGAACACATTAGTAAATGTTGCATTGGAGAATAAAAAAAGAATAGTTTTTGTGCTGAAGGCTCTTTTGCTTTTGCACTTTCTGTTTTCTTACATCTGCTTTAAACTTATATGTAATATTGTTAAAATAAATAAAGTAATATTTAGCTCACTGAAAAAATTATTTTTGTTTTGTCATAAACAGAGCGACGACAGAAAGTATTGAATAGTATCATGGTACAAACAAATGGTAGAAGCACTACCCCAGCTGATTGGAACTTTTTTCTGGAGTGAGTTTTTCTCTAATGTCAAAGTTTGTTTACTTTTGTTTGTATACAACCATCGTTCGACTACAATTGCTGTTTTTGAAATGTTTTCTCCATAAAAATCACATAGAAACGTTTTAAGTTTCATACTTAAACACTTTCAAAATATCAAATAAAACACACGCATTTTGTAAATGGCACTAACCGGAGAAAACATGATCTCTTACAGCCTTAAAGGAAATTACAACTTTAAACATAACGAGGATCTAAAACAACTAAATTTGAAACATATGGTAGGGCCAAACCAAAACAGATCGAGACAACTACAGTTAGAATAGTTCGTTCTATAAATAGAACTTTCAAAACTTCTGCATTAGTGCGTGTTCTATAAATAGAACTTTCAAAACTTCTGCATTAGTGCGTGAAAGCAATGTGTAAGTAGCGACAACAATCACCTTGCACCCAATCAATAAATGTCTTCGGTTAGTGACTTGTATAAATACACACCGCAGTGGCTTAACGGGCTAGACGCTGCTGAAGATGATGCTTCACAAACATCGAAACGATCGCCCAGCGAATGTGATTTCGAATCGAATGTATACTAGGGTGGACCTTGTGTCGATATTTTGGTAGATGAGGGCTCTATTCCGTGCCTTTTTGAAAAAAAATGACAATGCCGAAAAAAAAAGTTAAAAAAAAAAAACATTAGGGGTTGCGCACGAGCCGAGAAAAAGGTACACTTTGCCAAAATTAGGGGGGAAATTGCCATAGGTCATCAGGGGTCACCCGTAGGGGGGAAGAATGTATGGCCGACCCCCATTAACTTTTTACCGCCAACATTTTCCCCCAAGACACCCACCCCCTATCTCCTCCCCTTAGGGGGGCACCATACAAAAATGGAGGTTGCTCAGTATTTTCGAAAAACACCATAGGTCATCAGGGGTCACCCCTAGGGGGGCAAAATATATGACCGACCCCCATTAACTTTTCATCCCCAACATCTTTTCCGAACGAACTTACCCTCTATCTCCACTCCTTGAGGGACTCCCCATACAAAAATACTGAAAATCTATGTATTTACAGTTGCACAATATCGAGTTTTTTTTGATTTTTTTTGATTTTTTCACAGAAATTCCACGAACATTCAAGAGTGGTCATTGTTTGGAAAGTCTTGAAATTTTTAAACGCACACGTGCTGAATCAGTTACATAGGCACCCTTAGCAGATGCCCCCATTCATCAGTACCTGGCAGTAAAATATTGCAAAATACGTAGTAGTTATAAATAGCAGTTCATTCATCGATTGTTGTCATTCAACAAGGGCCGACGACCGCGAAAAGTAAATTGATTTTTCTCCCGTTTTTTAAAAGTTAAGATGACAACACGACTTAGATCGCGCGACGATATTTTTTTGATTGGTTATCCAAGCATGAATATTACGGGGAACAAATTACCGTCGAAGAAGCAAGTGCTAAGAATGCATTTCTTCAACATTCGCAAACGAAACATGTGGAAGAAAAATAGTGCGGTTATAGTCGCGGACGCAGTGATGATTTTTTGGCGCCAAGCAGCTATTCCGACGAAAGCCAGAGGAGATGTTACAAGAAAAATAGCTGCGCTGCACGATGAGTGGGATGCTTTAAGAAAGTCATCTCACAGAAAGACTGAGTCCACTAGAGAAAAAGAGAATACGTTTTCTGATAGCTTGGATAATCTTTTCGACATCGCACACGCCAACGCCCTTGAGAAAATGACAAATACCGAAGACATTGAGTTTCTGCTAAAGCAAAGAGAAGATGGCCGGCCAGGAACTATGGGAGGTGTGGACGCTACTGATACTCGAACGAGGAAAAGAAAAGCTGAGCGCGAAGAACAAGAAGAGTTGCGACGCAAACGTGCAACGGAATCTAGTAGAGATCGGTTCGCTAAAGGCGGTAAGCTATTTCGCGCTTTGTGTGTTCGTCCAATGTTTATATTCATATGAAATTCGTTCAATTGCAGTGGTTAAATTTTCAAGCAGTGATTCAAGCGATGATAATGGGAGACAGGACGAAAACTTCCCGGCAGAAGCTGGCCCGTCAAATGTTGGTGACAGAAGAGGTTACAAACAATGTTTTACTGAACGAGTCCTATCAGCTTTGGACAAGTGCAAAGTGACTGACCGAGACGCGGTCGGCATTATGATAGCGGCGGCAGAAGCATTTGGACGCGATCCTCAACAATACACAATAAACCGTACGTCGCTTCGGAGATGTCGGCGTTCAAATCGAGAGAACATGCTGAGTTATGTGAAAGACAATCCAGAAGTAAGATCGCATAGATTTATTTGCTCTCATTCAGAATTCTTATTCTTCAACGCGTTTCATTCATCTCCAGCTTGTCGCAGCTAAATCCTTCGTAGTCCATTGGGATGGCAAAATGCTTTTGGATTTTGTGGGTACAAAGAAGGTGGACCGTCTACCGGTAATTGTCTCGTACGGAGAAAAAGAACAACTTCTTGGAGTTCCCAAAGTAGAAGATGGGAAAGGAAAAGGCCGGAGAATAGCACATGCCGTTTATCAACTGTTGGCATCTTGGCATATGACACATCGAATACAAGGACTTTCTTTCGACACGACATCAACGAACAGTGGCCCATTCTCCGGAGCCTCAGTTGCTCTTGAGCGGCTGTTGGAGAGAGAAATCTTATATTTACCTTGCAGACACCACGTATACGAACTGGTGCTAAGGGAAGTTTTTGAGACAAAAATGGGAAAGACCAGTGCACCAGGCGTTCCTTGCTTTGACCGTTTCAAACAGGAATGGAACGCTGTAAAGGTTAAACCATTCCATTCTGGCTTGATAGACGATCAAATTCCTGTGGCAATGCAAGTCGGCATAAAGAAGTTTTGCTTAGATCAATTGAAGGAGAAACACCCTCGCGATGACTACAAAGAAATGCTACAATTAATTCTTTTGTTTCTGGGTGAAAAACTTGAGAATTACCATTTCCGACCTCCAGGACCCGTTTCCCATGCTCGATGGATGGCAAAAGCCATTTACAGCCTCAAGATGTTTTTGTTTCGGAGAACTTTTCACTTATCTGTATGTGAATTGAATGGTATTCGACACGTTTGTATTTTTGTGGTGCGACTTTACGTCAAGGCATGGTTTGGTTCTTCTCGAGCAGCTGAGGCGCCGAATCAAGATTGGAAGTTTTTGAAGGACATCGTCGAGTACAAGTCCGTTGACCAGGATTTATCTCGGGTAATGATAAAGAAATTTATCGGTCACCTATGGTATCTCGCCGATGAGCACATAGCCCTTGCCTTTTTCGATGACAAGGTTTCAAATGAGTTGAAGGCCAAAATGGCCCAAGCATTGCTAGAAAATGAGAATGACGAAGGTGAAGAAGATGAAGAAGACGAAAAAGGTGAAGAAGATGAAGAAGACGAAGAAGGTGAAGAAGATGAAGAAGACGAAGAAGGTGAAGAAGATGAAGAAGACGACCCGGTTCCCCCAGCTCCTCGCGTCGTAATCAAAAGCACCAGCGTTAAAAAGATCGAGGTGAAATTCAAAGATGTGAATGAGGAATTCTTGGCTAAAGACTTGAGCAACTTCGTCTCTCATAGTACCAAAAATTTATTTGTACGATTTGGAATATCGCAAGATTTCATTCTTGCAAATCCAGCAACCTGGAAATCTCGCGCAGACTATCAAGAAGGTCGTAGAATTGTAAATAACTTGCGCGTTGTGAACGACACTGCCGAAAGAGGAGTAAAAATGATACAAGATTATAATAGAATACTGTGTCAAGGCGAAGAAGAGAAACAGTATTTACTACATGTTATCGATTCTTACCGCAAGAAATACCCATCAGCGAACAAAAATATGTTAATTTGACTATATTATATTAAGAGTGCTTAGTAGTACTACTCAATTACAGCTTCTTTTATTTTTGTATGGGGAGTCCCTCAAGGAGTGGAGATAGAGGGTAAGTTTGTTCGGAAAAGATGTTGGGGATGAAAAGTTAATGGGGGTCGGTCATATATTTTGCCCCCCTAGGGGTGACCCCTGATGACCTATGGTGTTTTTCGAAAATACTGAGCAACCTCCATTTTTGTATGGTGACCCCCCTAAGGGGAGGAGATAGGGGGTGGGTGTCTTGGGGGAAAATGTTGGCGGTAAAAAGTTAATGGGGGTCGGCCATACATTCTTCCCCCCTACGGGTGACCCCTGATGGCCTATGGCAATTTCCCCCCTAATTTTGGCAAAGTGTACCTTTTTCTCGGCTCGTGCGCAACCCCTAATGTTTTTTTTTTTTAATTTTTTTTTTCGGCATTGCCATTTTTTTTCAAAAAGGCACGGAATAGAGCCCTCATCTAACAAAATATCGCAAAAATTTCATTTCAAGGTCCACCTTAATGTATACATTTCCTTTATTTACAATCAGCTGAGTTGACACAATACAGGCACTGAGCAAAAACAAAATACCTGTTGTTTTTGGGTTATTGTATTTGTTGTCGTACTGCATTAGCATTATATTTCTACCATGAATAGTATAGAGTAGAGAGTCGGAGTAAATGAGCATAAACGAGTCTTATTCTGTTTATTGAATATTTCAATATAAATGCACCATTTGGACAATGTTATTACATAAAACAATACAGAAAGCATAAATGATTCAAAAGGCATCAATGTTTCACATCAAAATTATGAATGGACCAAGTTATGACAAAAAGAGAGTAATACGTTTTGAATCATTCGCCAGATGTCGCCAGTGCTTTTGAGTCATACAATTCGTTCCATGAGTTCTCTATACTATTCATTACTCTTTGGCGACGACGACCTGCTTGTTCACTGCCGCTACATCAATACCATCATACTTATTTTCAGAGAGAGAATATAGTTGTACAACAACCACGTATGTGATGCTAACACTGTGTGTTGTTTGCGTGTGTTCACTTTGATAGATTGACCTACCAGTGCATATAGATGTTAACACATCAAAAGTAGGATAGAAAATTCCAAACGTCTTTTGGTAAGTACGCTGGTAACTTGCATAGAATAATCTTGTTTACGGATGAACAAATTTTTATCGTACAGGAAAAATTTAACAAAAACGAACATGCACGATCATCTAAAGAAGCATCTGAGCTCATCCCACGGGTCGAAAAGGGTCATCATCCAGCTGCAGCCATGGTTTGGTAGGGTGTCTCTTATGATGGGGCAACTGACTTGCATTTCTGTAAACAACGGGTCAAAACATCGGCCAAAGTTTACCAAGAAACCGTTTTGGAAGCAGTTGTGAATCCTCTTAACAATTCCCTGTTCCAAAACAAGCCGTGAACTTTCCAGCAAGATTCAGCACCAGCTCATAAGGCTAAAACGACACAAGCCTGGCTTCGAAACAATTTGCCAGCTTTTATATGCTCTGAAGAATGGCCCTCTTGCGGCCCTGATCTGAACCATCTGGATTACAAATTGTGGAACGTTTTAGAGGACATGGTCTGCCACAAAAGATACCCCAACATTCATTCTCTTAAGACAGCTCTGGTTCGTGCTGTAGCATAGAGAAATACTTAAGAGTTTCCATTGCTCTCGTCGATGTCTCTTCATGACGACGAGGTAGTATGACATTTCATATTATTTGCTGCTGTATTTTACCAATTTTACACTTTCGTTGGACATAAAACGGACAGAAATCGAAGGGAATTCGTATTTTCGTTCAATGCAAACAATATAAATCATAATTTAGCTGTCATTAGTATCAATAAACTATATTTAAAATTAGTCTCTGTCTTCTTTGCTGTCTCATTCTCCATCATCGGCCTAGTACAAGTACTATGTTGCTCTTGAAATAGAAAATGAAAAATATTTCAGAATTACCAAAACTTCAAGAATAAATAAAAAAATATTATATTCTAATAAAATTATAATTTTCTAATCAGGTAAATCTAATTGTATTAAATATTTTTATTTCATATGCAAAAATAAAATAGTCTCAACAAATAATTTCGTTTTGAAAAATTTGATAGAAATAAATTTATAATTTCCCGATATTTAAGAAATTTATTAGTAATAAGTTCAATGGTTAAAGTCGTGTTAAAATAAATTTTGTTACGAATCGACTCACAGATTTGAAATTTAACTATGTAAATTATGTTTGCTAACTCCTTGGGACTATAATTTTTTTTTTGTTTGTATTCTTTATTTGCAATCTATCTTAAAACGACAATAAGCAAATTTGAATAAAAAGTTAAAATTATATACATAACAGAAGTTAATCAGTTCCATTGAACTGAATAACAGTAGAGGAAAACAAGAGTTTTTCTGTTAAATCTTTACATTATACGGCAAGTCTAGGATATGTCTTCGCTTCAGTCTTCTTGTTTCATTGCTGTCGTCTACACAGAAAAAAGCAAATGCTCAAATAAATTACGATATTTGTCAATTCAATTATTTTTATACTTGGATTTCCGCCAATGACGATTTTTGTAAATTCAATTACTCGAATTGTAAGATCGTAATTGAAAAGTTTTCAATTAAAGCAAATATTTATTTGAGCACAGATTTAATCAAAATTTCTTAATATTGTTGATTAAATTAGTAATTGAGTTAAGCATGACTTTAATCAATTTTTTATGGAAAATTTCAATTACGCGTGTAATCAAGTTGAGTGAGTGCTTAATCAAAATTACATAATGTTTTGATTACGCGCGTAATCAAGTTGAGTGAGCGTTTAATCGAAATTATATAATGTTTTGATTACTAGCGTACTCAACTTGAGTATTCTATTCAATATTCAAAAATAAAAATTATGGTATTTCTTCTTTTCGTTTGAACATTTATTTGTAAATTCTCAAAGATGTGTTTTGATTTCGCAATAATTTTGTAGCACATGTGTTGTTGCTGTCGTTGTGTTGACGAGTGCCGATTGCAATAACAAAACGCCGTTTGTAACGGATTTTTGGTGATGCGCATCTTCCACTTGTTCTCCCTGACAACAACAAAAATTCGCCTTAAAAATCGAACAAAAAAACGTCAAATAACATATAAAGAATGTTGTAATTTCAAGTACACAAGTACTTGATTCCAGTGAAATTTTAATTGATCTTCTTCGCTTTATAAAATGTAAAATTGTTGAACCAAGTATTCAAATGATTGAGTCAAATAATGAAATAATTGAATTTTATCTCTGTTTTCAAGCAAATCAGTAATTGAAATTAATTCGGGAATATTTTTTTCTGTGTAGGAGGGAAACAGCTAAAGGATTGGGATGATGACACAGTCTTTGGAGGTAATTTCCACTATAATTTCTGATTTCTTCTTTAACAGAAAACATATTGAGATCTCATGCGATTATTTTATTAGAGACAAACCATGGAGCTTTGATTATTAATCTTAAAGTTTTCGACTGGTATCTCTCTAAAATGTCAATATTGGATTTACTTGCAGTTCCCCATAGCTGTATGCCGTATGTCCATACCGGCTTTAGAATAATTTAGTATATTCGCAGTTTGTTATTCAAGTTGAGCTGCGATTTAGGACCAAGTAGCCAGTAAAGTTTACGTGTTTTTATTTTCAATTGTTGTTGTTTAGCTTTAATATGAGACTTCCAAGTAAGCCGTCTATCTTGGGTTATTCCCAGATAATTTACCGTGTCTTTTGCTGGGATTGTTTCGCCGTTAATGGTTACAGGGGGGCAGTCACCTCGTCTTAATGAAAAAGTTATGTGATTCGATTTACTGGAGTTCACATTTATGTTCCATTTTGTCAGCCATTTTTCGAACATATCTATCTGGATTTGTAGATAATGCGAAGCTTTTACTGGGCAGTAGCTGGACACAGTTATTGACGTGTCATCCGCATATGTTGCCACTGTAACATTGTCGGATATTGGCATGTCAGAGGTAAATATTGTGTACAGGATGGGTCCCAAAACACTACCCTGTGTAATACCAGCATTAATTTCCTGTATGTCGGACTTTTCGTCTTTCACCTTAACATAAAATGTCCTTTGGGATAGAGAACTTTTAAAAAATAAATAGAATTGTGCAGGTAAATGTTTTTAATTTTAAAAAGGAGCCCTTTATGCCAAACTCTGTCAAAAGCTTGCTGAATATCAAGAAATTTTGCTGAACAGTATTTTTTGTTTTCCAGAGTATCAGTTATAACATTCATTATCCCATGGCAATGCTCAGGAGTGCCATGTTTATTTCTGAATCCAAATTGATATTCAGGGATAATTTTATGTTTCTCCAAGCAGCAGTCGTCGTACAAATATTTTTTCAAATATTTTAGAGAATAGCACCAATAAACTTATTGGTCGAAAGGATGACAATACATTTTCTGGCTTGTTTGGCTTTGGTATCATAGTAACCTCAGCACATTTCCATTGCGTTGGAAAGTGATCAAGTCGCAGTATAGAATTGTATATTGTTGTTAAGAATATAACACTTTTACGAGTTAATGCTTTAGCAATATTGGCTGTTATTTTGTCACAGCCAGGGGATTTACCATTTTTTAGTCGATTGATTTCATTGAGTACTTCGGTCGGCGAAAAATGTTTAAGAGGCAAACTCATCTGACATCCCAGCGGGCAAAAAACCGAGCCTTAGCGAGTGTTACGCTAAATGCTCGCAAACGGGCTCAGAAGTAAGTATTTACCGGACCAAAACCGGGGGAGAAATTAAACTCGCCCAAATATTCGCAAACTGGTTTAAAAACGGGTGCTAAACGGACGAAAAGAGAGAAACATTGTTGTCGTTGTGTCGTGCGCCAAACAGAGGCACACACGTGCAGGCACACGACACAACAACAAAGTTTTGGCTATTGCATTTTGTTTTATTTTTCGTGTTGTTCTCGCAAAAGATATTGCAAAAGTCTCGCAAACGAATCTCTTGCAAGACATCGTAAACGAAATTTTTACTGCCACAAACTGAGCGACTGATGATTCATTTTCCGATCGTTTTCGAATCTGGTTTCGAGAGTTTTACCCGCAAAAGTTTCGCGTAACTCTCGTATGCGATATCGTATACGAAGTTTTGGTCCGCTGGGATGGTGAATCCAAAAAAGCATCTATGTATGTCTTCCTTTTCTACTTGTGTGTTGAAGTCAAACGGTTTAAAGATGCCCTTTAGGTGAAGAGCAAACGCTTCGGCAGTACTTCTGTCAGAACGATACCATGACCCATCTGTGTTTTTGATTAACGTCGGGACTATAAATAATCGTCATTTCATAATAATTTTATAAACCGGTTTTCGGTTAACTTATAATTTCCTCAGATAACAACATTCATCCACAAGCCACAACTGTGCTCAGTGTTGCCCCCTCGCTGTTGGCAGTCAAAGCAAAGTGGTAACACTTCACTAATTAAAGAGAGAGCGATCTTGTTTGGGAGCTCGATTATCAGTCGTCGCTCAACTGGCGTTCCAGCAAGTACTTGTTGTCGCATTTGTCGTTCTCGGTGGTTTAGTCATAGTGCGTTATCCCAAAAGTTTAAATACCATAAAAACGATCAAAGAAATAAACAACACTATGACCAACATCAGTTTTGTTCACATCCCAGCTGGAAGTGATTTTCCCTTGGAAAATTTACCTTACGGAGTTTTCTCCACAAAATCCAATGTGAGTTAAGTGGAGTAGTGGAATTTTTATATAACTTAAGTCAAACATAACACACATGTCGGCATCGGCGACACTCGACTAAGAGAACTCAATCTAGTTCTACTTGTTTAGGTGATTTGAATTCGCTAACATCAAAATAGTAGAAATTCGAAAATTTAAATTAGAAAACTAGATCTGATGCATATTTCCAAATGCATTAACATAAATTGTACCTGTTTACAAATCCGGCTGGCTACCAGCGTTTTTCTGCATTGTTGGGGAGGGGGACAGACGGGCTACAGTAATAAATGCAGAATATCTTTAAAGATAACAACTAAACAGATTTTAGTGTAATAAAATTCATATTTGGTGCTTTTTAAATCTGTTTTTTTTTTTAGCCCCGCAAACGTTTGGGTGTTGCTATCGGTGACAGCGTTTTGGATTTGAGTGGTGTTGCTTCATTCTATCCACCGGAAGTACAGGTATGTATGGTGGATATGTGTATAACAGATATTTGGTTTTTATCCTTTTCATTATAACGGTTTCATGCAGGATGCTTTAAATTCTGAAACGCTGAATAAGTTGATGAGTCTCGGCTACAATGCCTGGAATGTAGTACGTTCAAGAACCCATGAGTTGTTGCTGAAAAGCTCCCAGTTGGAACAGAATGCCCAATTGGTACAGAGGTAAGGATTAATTTGGCAATAAGAAAAGTTTGAAGGGGAACAAAACAGACATTGTTGAAATATATAAATTTCAATTTAAAAAGAGCCTTTGAACTATTCACATAAAACAAGGTGTGTGAACTCGGAGTTGGTGTTTTAAGCTAAGGTCAGACAGGCAAATAAATTTGCACAAAATGTCATTGGGAACGTTTGACAAAATCGTATGACTTTTGTCAAATTTTTAGTTGTTGTTGTCATCTGAGTTTGCACAAAACATCACTCTAAATTGTTTTGTCTGTAAATGATTTGGTTTTGTGGTCACACAACCGATATGTCGAAGCAGACAAATGGATTTGCGGAAATGTAATGGTTGCATTTGTGAGTATATAATCGACCAAATTAAATTGGTAAGCTATAGTATTCACTTCAAGCTGAATTTCACGTATGGACTTTTTTATTTATCTCGAACCAAGTGGCTAGGGAGCATATCGTTAGCTAAAATGCAAGAAGGCGTAACTAACCAAAATTTCAAAATCGAGTTTTTGATTGATTGTTATGAATGCCATTAAACTACATGTCTCGAAAAAAATGTACACTTCTGCGATCAAAAATCTGTCTATGTGCTTAAAGTGAAAATGGAAAAAACTTCTTTAAAAATATTTATAGTTTTCATTTTACAAAGTTTTTCGCTTCTCCTGCAAAATGATATTGTTGTTAGTTACGCCTGTTTTGCATTTTAGCTATCGATATACATATGTATTTTTTGACGGCGATTGATATATATATTATAAATCGGTTTTCATAAGTTTTTAATAGATTTTGACCTAATTTCTAAAAAAAATATTTTTCTAAATTCAATATCGAATTATCCAAGTGTTGTTTTAAGTTTTTCGATTATTATTTGGTTTCTTATATAATTTTTATCGAAATATGTATGTCTAAAAGATTTCTATCTATTTTATATATTAACTTGTTATATCTCGACAACTGCGTTATCGAAAATTCTCATTTAATTTTTTCATTTATTGATTTTTTTTATAGGAAACAACCATTTTTATGGCATAAATAAAAATCGTATTTTTTTAAATTCAACTTTCGATATCTTGATAACTTAATGAGTTGTGCAAAATTTTAATCTAATGGTTTCTATTTATGTTGACATATTTCACACAAGAAGTTTCCTATGGAATGCTTCAGACTACTCAACTAATGTCATTACTCTCTCGCATATACAAACTTTAAAGGTCCACAGCTCCATAAATATGGGCTGCCGAAAATTATTTTATAGGATATTTTTACTCCAAGTAAAAACTCCCTTCACCCCAAACCAATAAATTTTTATTTGGAGCATTGAACCCGAACTATACTTGTGCGTCTAAGCCTAAACTGAATTTCAGTTGCAAGCGAGTACTGTATTTAACAACTTTGAGTTTCTTCTTTCTACCAATAATTGCCAATTATACAAAAATATTTATTTTATAAATAAATTAATAAATAAATTGTTAATAATTTTGTTAATAATTACACAAAGTTGACTGTTTTCAAACGAATTTGCATACAAGCTTTGACAACTTCACCAAAAAGGTAAACAATAAGCCTGTTTTTTTATTCCCTGCTAAACTAATTTTTCGACGACTTTGTAACTTAGCGATATTAGGCGGCACTCCATACAAAGTCGTCGAAAAATTAGTATAGCAGGGAATAAACAAACAAGCTTAATAATATTTGCTATGTTTGTTCTTACATTTGTTTTGCAAGAACAAACGGAATAAATTTGACAAGCGTTTGCACGTGTGCTGTCACATAATGTTCACACTGTCCAAATATTTGCCTAAAACGTTTCTTTACAAACACCTAAAAACCCATTTGTACGAACGTTTGTTAGCAAATATTTTGCCGGTCAGACACATGACAAAACAATTTGTCATAATTGTCAGCCATTTTACGCAAAATATTTGACCGTCTAACCTTACCTTCATAGTTCTAGTTCAGGAAATTTGTCCGGAGGAGATGGAGTCGATTTTTTCAGCCTGACTCCGACTTCTTGTTAATGAAATTACTAAATATTTGAGAAATAGCAAAATGGAATCAGATTAAGGCGTACAATACTGCCACGTATACATTAATTGTTTGGGATTATTAGTGACACCACTGTCATAGACATTGGCTAGTGCGAAACGCTTGACTCCGCTCAATACTATTTTTGCCAGGGGTGTCCATAGAGTAATCTCATACTAGAGAGAATAACGGGTTTTTCAATAAGAGTGCTACAAAAGTTTTTTTAAATAAAACAAAACCGGTTTTAGATACCAATGAAATTCTTTATTCCTGTGAAAGTACGTTCGATGCCGTTATGTATGGAACTCGATTTCTTTTGCATGGCCACCACGGGCACGCTTGCAAAAGTCCAGACGCTGAACCCAATTGTCGACGGTTTTCAAGCATAAATCGGCCGATACTGCTGCAATTTCACGTTCGATATTCGTACGAAGTTCATCAATCGTCGCTGGCTTGTTGGCATAGACCGTAGACTTGACGTAGCCCCACAGGAAATAATCTAACGGCGTCAAATCGCACGACCGAGGCGGCCAATCGACTGGGCCATTTCGAGAGATAACACGTTCACCAAACTTGGTTTCCAATAAATTGATTGTGGCATTCGCTGTGTGGCTTGTGGCGCCGTCCTGTTGGAACCACATGTCCTCCAAGTCCATATTATCCATTTGGGGCCAAACATATTCGGTTATCATTGAACGGTAGCGATTCGCAGTCACAGTAATGTGCCGGTCTTGGTCATCACGGAAGAAGTACGGCCCAATGACGCCACCGGCCCATAAACCACACCAAAACGTAATTTTTTCGGGATGCAATGATGACTCATGGATTACGTGTGGAGTGCTGTCTGACCAATAACTCATATTTTGCTTATTGACGAAGCCATTCAGCCATAAATGAGCCTCATCGCTGAAGATGATTTTCCGATGAAAATCCGAATCATTTTCAAGTTGTTGTTCAGCCCAATTCACGAACATACGACGCTTACGGTGGTCAAGCGGCTTCAGTTCTTGCGTTAATTTGATCTTGTAAGGATGTAGGCCAAGGTCTTTTCGCAAAATTCGCCACAACGACGTCACAGAGTTGCCCAACGCTTGAGAACGACGTGTGAGAGACACATTTGGGCTTTCTTGAACTGAAGCCTCAGCGGCAGCAATATTCTCGACACTACGGGCACTTCTTTGTCTCACTGGCACGGGAACATTTTGTACTGTGCCTGTAGATTCAAATTTTTCCACTAGACGCTCAATTGTTGATCTGGCAGGACGATTATGACGACCATAAATTGGACGTGGTGCTCTTAAAGTTGAGGCCACTGACTCCAAATTTCGGTAGTAAATTTTAATAATTTCGACTCGTTGTTGGCTCGTATATCTTTCCATGATGAAATGGCAAACCTTACTGAAGAGAAATGTCAAAAGAGCGGGAAAACTATGGCATCGTTTGCTGTCCCTATCGATTAACTTTTGTAGCGTCTCTGTTGAAAAACCCGTTATTTGGCTCATCTGACGTTTCCTTTCACACTCTTTTTGATGCGGTCGGTGTGATAGAGAGATGTTTGACGAAAAGCTACATACACCAGGTGGAATTACAATAACTTCTTGCTTTAATTTTTCATGTCGTTTTGGTGAAAAACTGTGAAATTTTAATTTGTTTTAAACTTTTTTATTGACTGTTACTGTTAGCATACATTTGTGTTGTATTTAACAGAGTAATTTTAACACACAAAACGAAACACCGTTGTTGTTATTTTGTTCGTTGTTTTGAATCATTGCCTCTATCTGGTATTAGTAAAGCAATTCTTTTCAGCATCGAACGTAAATATCACACCAGGCCAAATGTCACACATTTAGTGAGAGAACTATAAGGTCTACTATAAGTATTAGTCTATGGGGGTGTCAGGTAGTGTTAATAAGTTGGCAACAGTTTTTCCATGTTGAGTTTAGTTTTCGTGTCGTCACGATTCTTAAAAATTATTGGTATTTAAGTCGCTATATAATAAGCGTCATTAGTTTTATTATATTGTCAATAGATTTCGAAATAATGCAATGAAATTCGGATACAGGAAAGTGATAATTTTGAGTCAGTCTAACCTTGAATTTAAGCTTTCTACTTTGTTGTTCTAGTTCTAGAGATAACTCGGAAAACATTTACAGAAACTATACTAATTGACATTTTTTAAAATATATATTTTTGGAATGATCTTACTATAACAAAAAAATGGCTTCCCATGAAGGGATTGGGGAGAGCTTCTCACAACCAGTGAGCTGTGCGCTTTCTAGTTTTTAAACTTACTGATTGGAACCAACAGTTTTATACCGATTCCGAACGGTTGTTTGGAAGCTTTTTCATTGCTCAATACTCGATAGTGTCGCCGTCACTAAGCGAGATGACCACCGCCCAGTGGTTCAGAATCGATTTCCATCCGCCAAAATTCAATATCTTTTGATCGAGTAAATATTTTTAAGTCCTCTATAAACCCGATTGTAGGCAAAGATGTTGAAAAAATATGTTGAAAACCATAGCCAGAAAGTTCAGCGGTACCAAAAAGTATTAAAGTTTAAAAGTAATAAGGGTTTCAACTAGAGTATCCAAAACACCGGAATTTTTTAGAAACCGGTTTTCGGTTTGTTCGAAAAATCAATTTTTCAAGAAAACTGTTTTCGGTTTGTTCGAAAAATCAATTTTTCAAGAAACCGGTTTTGGGTTTGTTCGAAACCCCAATTTTTAAAGAAACCGGTTATCGGTTTTTAATTTTGCCAACAACCAGTAGAACCGGGATTTTTGCTTTAAATAAAATTACACATGTAGCACTGACAATACATTTGTTTAGCGACCATTTGAAATACTTATTCATGTTGAAAACTGAAAATTTCACAAGTGTATTTAATTATGACAATTACGGTTAAATTTTAAATACAAAAATATTATCATATTCCAATTTGGAATGCGTGTTTAATATACAATTTAAAAGTTTTATTCAAATTCGCACTAAACTGATGTGAAATCGGAAATCATATTCAAATTTGAAAAAGATTTTTATGTTTGAAAATCTTAAGTTTTTTTTTTTTGTTTATCAAAAACCAACACTCAGGGGATGCCCCCTATAAATGCAGTGCATTGTGTTGGCGAAGGAAAATTGAGGTAGTGGAAGGTGGAAAGAGGCAGTAGTGTCTGTTGACATTTGCCTTGAATCTTTGTATGTCACAATTGGTGGGATATACACTAGCAGGAAGTTTATTCCACGTACGGACTGTACTGCTGAGGAACGAATTTTCTCTATAGTGTGTAGTGCGGCCACTCGATAAAAACAACGGATGAGAGTTCCTGGAAAGCCGCGTGCTTCGGCTAAATATCCTCACGTATGGCATAAGTTGACGGATGTCCGAGGAACACATACCGTGGAAATATCGATAGAACAGCGACACGTAACCCACATTTCGACGATGCTCAAGGGAGACAATAGAGTTGGATACCCTATTGTCCCCTATCAACACCATCACTCTCCTCTGGACACGGTCGAGAAGCTCCAAAGATGTCCTAGGAGCACCTGCCCATATATGGAACTTATATTCCATCTTTGGCCTGATGTAGGTGGTGTAGATATTGAGAAGATCAGATGGAGTGAAGTATTTCTTGAACCGCTTTAAAAAGCCTAGACACTTGAATGCATCTTTCGATCTTTCAAATACATGTTTTGCCCAACCGACATCACATTGTACTTTCATGCCCAGAACATCAAGAGCGTCTGATTCATCAATATCCACACCGTCCATAGACAATGACGACACACCTGGGTCAGCAATCCGCTTATGCGACAACAAACAATACTGGGTCTTACCCGCATTAAAATCTACTCTATTCATTCGGCCCATTCAACAATGGACACTAGGGTAATAACTTTTTGCATTTTTTGCAAATATCAAATCTCCCCAGACAAAATCGTGTAGGGCATGGACAAATATTAAGAACTGCGTTTTTAGTTTTTCGCTATTGTTAAAAATGGTTACGCACCAAACGCGTTAAAGTTTTGAATCAAACGTAGAATAAAAATAGTACAAGATATATATCCGCTTTGTAAAACATCGCGTACTTTGAACCTAAAGTTTATATCTTACAATACCTACTTTTAATCGTTTATTGTTATTATTTGTTTACATACCTACATATGTATAAACCATATTTTAAAAAAATTGTTATTAAAAAAATTAAAAAAAAATATATTAAAGACATTTTAGAAATCGCTGTAAAGTTTTTTTTTACCAAATTGAACTGAAATAGTTTTTTTTATCATTAATACAATATTTGCCATTAGAAAAGCCCTGGGGAGAATGTTGTCTGAAAGAAGTTATCACCCTAATGGACACCAGATCCCGGCCGAGCGTTTCATTCATCGTCCGGCGTTTGACTTCAATCTCTTGAAGATTTGGCCTACGGTCGAATGAATAAGAATGACAGAGATTACTGTCATCCACAAAAGAGCAGATTGGATTCACAGTCTGACCAAGGAGATCGTTAATGAAAATAAGAAGAAGATAATGAGAAAGAACAGAGCCCTGTGGTACACCTGCAGTCAATTTATGCTCGTCGGATGAAACCCCATCTACAACAACTCGTATAGTGCGATCTCTGAGAAAACTCGATATAAATCAAGTGGAGTTAACACCGACACCAGAAGCAGCAAGCTTTGACAAGAGTGCATCATGCCATACTCTGTCAAAGTCCTTGGAAATATGAAGAGCCATTACCTTACTCCCACCAAGCCGGTGGATGGATCGACTCCACTGTTCCGAAAGCAACGCCATCAGGTCTCCAGTAGATCTCATTCTACGGAACCATATTGCCGATCATTAAGAAGGTCATTGGACTCAAGACATTTCACTAGATGGTGGTTAACCATGCTCTCCATAACCTTCAAGAGCGCAGAACAAATCGCAATTGGGCGGTAATTTGCAGAGTTACTTGCATCACCTTTTTTAGGGATTGGCTGGACATTAGCAACCTTCCAAACCGCCGGGAAGACTCCCGCACGGTATGCAAGCTTGAAAAAGTTGCGCAGTGGGCGTGCCAACTTCGAAGAGCACTTACTCAAGACCAGTGCAGATATGCCATCCGGGCCCGGGGATTTATTTACGACGAGATTTGCCAGAACCTTTTTAACTCCTCGCGTTCGAAAAAATATCTTGGCCATGGAACAAGATACGTAATTGATCACGGGGAGTGGTTGATTGCTATCCGGCAAGGAAGAGTTCCTTGCAAACATTTCAGCCAGGAGATTAGCTATATCAACCGGTTCAGTGAATGTTATGTCATCTTTAAGACGAGTTGGGATAGAGGAAGAACTATCCTTTATTCTTCTTGCAAATGACCAAAAGCTCTTACTTCCACTAGGGAAGAAAGGACTTTAGCATGAATACGCTGTTCGTGAAGAAACTTTTCGCGTCGAAGTAAACATTTAGTCTAAAACATTTAGTTATCAAATAATTTAATTTTGAAATTTGAGAAAAAAAATGCTAGAAAAGTTTAATTATATCTTAATTAATTTTTAATTAATTCTAATTCAAGTCATAAAATCATTTTGAAAAAAAAAGGTTTGGATATGTCATTTAGAACTTATATTATCGTATTTGAACTTATTATATTTGAAATTAGAAATCAAGTTTCTTAATTCCAAAATTTCATTAACATTCGAAAATCATGATTAATTAATTTTTTTAAGAATATTAACACAATGTAAGTAAAAACCGATTAACCGGTTAACCGACGTCAAATAACCGGTTTCCGGTAAGGTTTTTTACAAAACCGGCACACGCTTAATAGCAAAAAGCCCGGTTAACCGGTTTCGGTTTTGGAGACTAGTTCCAACCTACATAAATTGAAACAAAAAGTAATTTTTTTGGAACACTTCATGTACTTTTTGATACACTTGGCGTACCTTTTTGGCACCAGAAAGTAATTTTTTTGGTGCACTTAATGTACATTTCGGTACGCTTTTGGGTACCAAAAAGTATTTTGACACTTCATGTACTTTTTGATACACTTGGCGTACCTTTCTGGCTCCAGAAAGTACTTTTTTGGTACACTTAATGTACATTTCGGTACCCTTCTGGGTACCAAAAAGTATTTGTTTGGTATACTTGATAAACTTACTGTAAATTTTGGAACACTTGTTGATTCCAAAAAGTACTTTTGGTGCCACATAATGTACTTTGGTACAAAACCTTACCGGAAATAATGGTACCAAACATTTAGTACACTTTGTGTACTTTTTCGATACATTTTAAGTACTTTTTTGTACACTTTGTGTACTTTTTTAAACAATTAACGTAAAGTTTGGTACCAATTATTTGGTGCGCTTTATTCCCCAGTTTTTTATAAACATTATGTACTTATGAACTTTATTGGTGAGTTTAAGTACTTTTGTTGATACAACTTATGGATTTTTGTCACTTTTTGGTACAAAAATATCCTTTTTGGTTAAACGATATGGTTACGCACCAAAACGCTTTGTCTAAAAATCCTTCAGAATTTCCCTCAGACTTCTCACAGAAATCTGTCCGATAACTCTGCACACTCTTCCGAATTTCCTCCGACAAAACTTTCCGAATTCTTGTCAACCGGCCATACGATTTTCTGTACGTTGTCTGGCCGACATCGGCATCAGACTCGGCAACTTGTGCAGAGTGTCTAACAGATTTCTGACCGAATTCGGAACAAATTGTTTACTGGGGTGTTTTTGTGCACACACACATTCATACATATACGAATGATTTGTTGAGAGTACCCCGATGTACGAGTACTTGGTTGGCACTACTTCGCTACAGTACATGCTTGAAAAAAATCAAATGTTTTGAATGACCATTCAAGACGTCTTGTGCAGATAACTACTTGGTACCCAACTTTTTAAACTTAATTAACATGATTAAAGTATTAAATAACTTTAATTAAACTTATTTTTTTCTTTTCCAGCGTTATCATACCCCAATGTGAATGTCAAATGCACTTACCCGCTGATATCGGAGACTACACCGACTTCTATTCCTCCATTCATCATGCTACTAATGTTGGCATCATGTTCCGCGGTAAGGACAACGCTTTGATGCCAAATTGGCGTCACATTCCTGTGGGTTATCATGGACGCGCCAGTTCTGTTGTTGTCTCTGGCACACCCATACGCCGCCCTCTGGGCCAGACTCTACCCGTTGATGGCCAACCTCCAGTGTTTGGGCCTTGTAAATTATTGGATTTCGAATTGGAAATGGCTTTCTTTATTGGTGGCCCCGGAAATCAGTTGGGTGAACGTATTACCGTCGAAGAGGCATGGAAAAATGTATTCGGTTTTACTTTAATGAATGACTGGAGTGCTCGTGACATCCAAAAGTGGGAATATGTACCATTGGGACCATTTACAGCTAAAAATTTGGGCACTACCATTGCACCTTGGGTTATACCGGTGGCTGCTTTGGAACCCTTCTTGGTGGACAACTATCCTCAGGAACCGGAAGTCTTTCCCTATTTGAAGCATGAGAAACCATTCAATTTTGATATTAACCTGGAAGTTTATTTGAAACGTAAGTTGCAGCTCGTTGGATAATTCGAATATCGAATCTAATTTCAATTTCTTTTTAGCCGAAAACTCTGTAGAATCTAAAATCTGTAAATCCAATTACAAAAATTTATACTGGACTCCCATGCAACAGATTGCTCATCACACCGTTACCGGTTGCAATGTCCGTCCGGGTGATTTGATGGCTTCCGGCACCATTAGTGGAGAAACTGGGGATTCTTATGGTTCAATGCTGGAACTGAGCTGGCGCGGTTCTAAATCAATTAATCTTAAAGATGGTGCTGTACGCAAATTCATTCAGGATGGTGATGAGGTTATCATACGCGGCCATTGTGAGCGTGATGGTTTGCGTATTGGCTTTGGCGAATGTGTGGGCAAAGTTTTACCCGCCAAACCATTTGAAAATTAATTTTATATAGTTTGCTGATGTGTAATTTTGTAATTAACATTTATATATATTGATTTTTTAAACTATTTTCAATTGAATTCATTAGAGGTTACACGCAGCTTTTCCTTAATGTTTGTTAAGGAATTAATACGCAGGTGTAACTCCAGCGTGACTCCATAAAGTTCCCACCATAGAATAACACATACCATAGAAGGTTTTATTCGATCAATAAATTAAACGTCATAGGTACGATGGAAAGTAAACATTGGATGGTAGAAATATGGGTTCAATAATACCAGATAGTGGCAATAGTATACAGCGATCAACATAGGAACAACAACCGAATTTCGTGTTTTTGTGGCAAACTAGTTGTGTTAAATACAATACAAATGTATACCAACGATAAAAGTCAATAAAAAAGTGCAAAATATATTTAAATTTTTCAGTTCTACACCAAAACGACAGGAAAAAGTTAAGTGAACATATTTTGTAACTCCACCTGGTGTAAGATAATTTTAAATTTAATTGCTCTCATTTCCACAAACCTACGATGAGAGTGTGAAATGAAACGTCAGATGAGATAATAAGTTTATCTAGGTATGTATTAGTCTATGGTTCCCACCATACCGAAACACATTCAGTTCGATCTATACAAATTTGAGCCATAAGCATGAAACACATAGACGCCGACAGGCTACCGACCACAACCTGTAAAAAATAAAATACGTGTGTTTATATGGAAGTGGATATTTTAACGACGGCAAGGCGACACGACTGCAGGTTGTTGTCTATGCTACTTATGTAGATGTAGTTGAATTAAACTAATTTCTATTTTTGTGGGCGACAATCAACAGGTTAGAGCTGTCAATGCCTGAAGTGGCACCACTGACAGAATAATCAGCTGTTTATTGTTGAACAACTTTCACAATTGGTTGTTTGTTTTTGTTATAAGTTGCCGTCTTGAAAATAATTCAGTACCTGCCAAGGCGAACTGATATTAGGTGGTGTTAAGTGACCAGCTGATCCTAAATTTGAACAGCAGATTTCGTGGATGAAATGTCAAACCAATTGTTTTTGTTTACATGTTAATGTGCATGTTGTTTCTTATTGCCAAAGCGTAATTTTGTGAAAAAGTGTTTTTTGTGTGTGTTAAAGTTTCAAATTGGTAAAAAAAAAAAATTAAATCTTGCTATAAGACGGGAAAGTGTGCTGTATGTTTTAAACAAGTGAAACGAGGAACCGGGCCGTTTTTCCAAGTTCCAAGCGACGATAGCATACGCTAGTTGTGGGAACGCTTGTTGTCGGGTACTTTGATAATGGCCTCAAAGTCGTATATATTGTTATAAAACAAACACTTTCACGATGGATGTATGTTCTTTTTAATTTTTTTGCCAAATTTAAGCAAAAATCACATCCAAACAGCCACTAGCACAAACGTAAATACATCAAAATAAACATATGCAAACAAAGTACAAATGTCACTTTCACAACAGGCGAACTTAAGGCAAATTCATATTTTGACATTTCATCCACGAAAAGCAAAAACAAAATACATTAGACTTCAAGGCGAATTCTAGTGCTTCCACTTTGTACAAATTCGCCTTGGTACCTGCCACACGTCTATATTTGCAGTCAGCGGCATTTGCAGTCGTGTGTTCGTGTAGCCTGTCGTCGTCTATGTGTTTCATGCTATAGATTACAATACTAGACATCCAACAACTCGCTCTTGCTTTTTTGACTGAAGGGAATCGAATATCTGGAAGTTGCAGGTTTAAACGTCAAGAGAAGAATTCTGTCGCTAAGGTTTGATAAACACAGCTGAAGTCGTTACTGTGAATGTGCAAAACTCGGAAATATATATGTGGGCATTGTGAGTGAACAAAATTAAAAATGGAGGAGTTTGTTCGATGTTACATCAAACCAGCTGACAGACGTTCGATTCCTCTCGGAAGAAGCATAAAGCGAAAGGTCAGATGGGAGAGTTGGGGCATCTCGTATATGTAAATCTAAGATATATAATTCTACTGCACGTGAGTTTGTGACTGAACTCCTCCTAAACTTCTGGACCGATTTGAATAAATTTTTTTGTATGCGCTTGGGTGGCGCCCTGGGTGGTTAGATTTACTATTCGATCCAATTGGACAAAGGGGCGTGGTACCTCCCATACAAACCACAAATTAAAAATCCATTATTTCTGCTCCTGCTAACGGTATTTGAACAAAATTCAGTCAGCTAGTCTAAATCTAAGATTTGAGCATGCGAATGAAAAAGGGAATAGTGTAACCCATAGGTTTGTTAACTCGTTCATCGGTTTAATCATTGAAGGCTGAGGTTTGACAAACACAGGTGAAATTGTTACTATGAATATTCAAAATATGTAAATATATGAACATCGCGAATGCACAAAACTAATAATGGAGGATTTTGTTCGATGTTGCTGACAGAAGTTCCTCATTGACCAAGCGCCAAGAGAAACGTCAGATGAGAAGGATAACAAATCTATATATTATATATATTAATTTATGGTGTAACCAATATGCTAACCATAGACTAATACATACATAGATACTTTTATTCTCTCATCTGAAGTTTCATTTCACACTCTTCGTCGTAGGTTTGTGGAAATGAGAGAAATTAAATTTAAAATTAACTTACACCAGGTGAAGTTACAAAATATGTTCACTTAATTTTTTCATGTCGTTTTGGTGTAGAACTGCATAATTTAAATATATTTTGCACTTTTTTGTTGACTTTTATCGTTGGTATACATTTGTATTGTATTTAACACAACTAGTTTGCCACAAAAACACGAAATTTGGTTGTTGTTGCTTTGTTGGACGTTGTTTACTATTGCCTCTATCTGGTATCATTGAACCCATGTTTTCCACTATCTAATGTGTACTTTTCACCCCACCTATGACGTTTAATTTATTGAGAGAATAAAAGTATCTCTGTATGTATTAGTCTATGATGCGAACAGTTTGAAGAGAACTCGATCATAAACTGACAGAACTCTTCGGCTTTATAATTGGTTGAATATTTTTTCATCGAGTAATATATAAAGAGTGTGCATGTGAGTTCCAGTTCCACCAAGTTCTCGTCGAACGTTCGATTATAAACCCCATGCTTTGATGTCTTTTGTAAAGGTCACAGCAGCGTTATATCAGTGTTTTGCTTACATTTGAACGCTTACAAAACGCTTATTTTTATATGTAAATGCAGGCTGAAACGACAGGTTTGATACAGTTTTTTTGTGTCCGTTTTTTTCTGTCAGAATTTGGACGAAATGCAAATAAAAATTAAGGAAAATTATTGTGTTCTTCAAATCAAAACTAATTTCTTGCATATAATGTTATTTTAAAAGTGATAAGTGTCAACAAAACCTAATTTAAAGTCAGCTTTTCAACTGACCTAATGCGGCATTTACAAAAAACAAGATTAACGCATTTCGAAGGTTAACTCCGTTAACCCGCTCTAACCCAGAAGATTACTCATACAATTTTAATCCGTAGACACTGAATTTTAATGTATAACCTCATTTTAAACTGGTGTACATTTTGATGCAACACTGCTAGTTACTAAAAAAATGCAACTATAATAGCAACATACACACAAAATCAACTGTTTGACAGACCGAAGCCAATTGAAAATTTTCCGACGCTTACTCTGCCACCAAAAGTTTTTGAAGCTCCGATATAAATGGCTCTTTTTATATGTATATATCCCACTGAATGAATTTTAAAGGTTCAGTTATTTCCCAAACATCCCAAATTTTTATAAAACTGGCAAAACCAATAGCCCCAAACTTAACTTTTCTGTTGTGCCGCCGTCTTCGATAATTTTGTCTCGGCGCGGAGTTTCTCTAAGCACAGAGTTGCCACCTGAAATGTCAATTTAATCTCAAATGGGGTGGTGTAAACGGCAAAGATTAGAGAACAAGGTTATCGCTGACCTGGCCGCGATAAACGGCGGTGTAAATGCGTTATAATGCTCATTCTCCTTCAAATGCTATCCTATATCAAATTTGCGGCCAGCAGGTCGATCAGCTGTGTCATCGAAACCTTCTGTACTTTTTTTCCAACAGCAACACTTTCAAAAATTAAACAAAAAATAAAACAGCTGACGGATATATGGAAACCTGCCAAAAACTGTTTGTTTTATAGTTTTATAGCAAATTAAGTAAAAACGGATCAGTGAGTTTCTCTCAGAAAGTTTCATCTCATTATTCGTTCTACTGAGCATTTACACAGATCTAATAATTTCCGAACTACTCATACTTTAGAGCTCTAATTTTTGTCAGAATTTATATTCGTCATATTAGACGATATTCGTCCAATCTTCATGCAAACTCTCTTAAGCTTCGGAAATGTATACACTGAAAAAATAATTGATTATCAGCACAATGAAAAAGTAAATTGGTGTAAAATTTCAGTGATGTAATGAACATTTTCCTTAAATTAACAATCATGTTCTTTCACATATTTTCATCACCATTGAGTTGAAGATTTTTTTACATTAGTTTATTTGAACTTATATTTTAAACCGCGATGATTATTCATCCTTATTACGAATGTCGTTCTCGTATTTCGACTACGACAGTTTTATAAAAGATTAAAGATAACACGCCAACTCTGAAGTGCTTGCTTAGCCCGAATACTGATGAGGTCCAATCAGATCTGCAAGAAGCGGATTTAGTCTTTCACACTTTACGCTCGAGAGGAACTTGTATGAGATGGATAAAAGGCTTATTCCACGATATTTGGTGCATATACTCGGATCGCCGTTTTCAAAACAGGACACAGTATACTAAGGCTCATATCATCGGACGTGCATTCGTATAGCCAGATTCTGCATATGAGCTGATATATGCAACTCATAGGCGCCAGCCTCAAACAACTCTGCCGGTAGTCCATCAGCACAAGCGGCCTTGTTGTTCTTAATCCGGGAAATTGCAGTTCCTGTATGTGCTCCACACCCTCATCTCTATTGACGTCTCTTGGACAAGTAAGGCAGAGAAGCGAACTCTCCACATCCCGAACATAATATGCACATCTGTGACAAGATTCCCGTCCCTATCTGTACAAAAGGAGGTCCCTGATACATTTCCGTTGCATTAGACTTAAACTTTTCGGTAGAATTTATGGGCCTCAATTTTTTTTGTAGGAATTTTCTCACTCTCGGGCTTTCTACACAACCGTTTTTCTACCTAAACCAACGAGTTTCATCTCTCCTCCTCTCTTTATAACGCTCTGTCGCGGTTCGCGTTGCAACTGACTGATGCGTTGCCATACGTGTAACGTTCTGTTCATCACTTGCAATGCGACACTTCATCGCACCATGATTTGTTTTGAAGCGTTGGATAGTGACACCGGATCTGTATAGTGTTCTAATACTCCAAGTGCAGATCCGTAAATCGAGGCCATTACAACGTTTGCGGGTGTCGTCAACAATTAGGGGGTTTTATGTTTTTCATTAGCATTTCGAATTTTCGTTGCCAATATAACGGTGGTGGAAGGCAAGCCCAGCTCACGGTGGCTTTGCATTTTATCTACTAACAGGATTATTATATTTCAGCCGTCCATTATGGATCGGATGATGGGAATAATTCAGTGTGTTGAAAGTTGATTTTTGTTACTTTACTTTTGATCCGCCGTTGGCAACTAGTGTTGGCTCATCCGCCTTCAAATGAGAAAAGAATATGTCCGCTAGTTCGAAGAGCTTCAGTGAAAGGGTCACCTATTTAACCTGAGAAGCATCAGAGATCGCATACCCAATCAGGCTACTCATTCGTTTCTCCTTCACACTCTAGCTAGCTAACGGAGGGTTCCGATACAGACATTGCCCAGGACATACTTCTCGGAAGTAGTGAGCTGCTTGGACAGCCCTATAAAGGAATAATTTCTAGCCACTCCCAAATGAGTTGATATCATAAACTTTCCATCTACACGCTTACTTCTACCTTCGTCAACACTGATACAAATATTAGCACCTTGGACCTAGATAGCGACACAAGGTTCATACATCTCCTGCAATTCAGTGGTGACCAAATGTTCCTTGAGCGCGCACAATTTACGCCACTCGCCCATTTTTCCAGCATTATTCCATAGGATCGCTTGCCTTTGATATGCTCCAAGTCGCTAGGGGCATGCCAACACGTTTAAATTCCTGGGGAGTTTTTGAGGTAGTGCCTAAACTAGATAGCGCATTTACTCTGGAGTTCGCCGAAACACCTTTGTGCCCTAACATACTTCTAAGGTGAATAGCTGAGCCATCTCGTTAAGAGGTTTGCCACATTGACCTTCGTCACTGCTGAACTATTATCCCTTAGTCAACGGGTCACTTATATAATCGCCAACATTTCTCCCTGATAAATGCTACAACGACCAGGTAAAGACCGAAAGAGACCACCCTAGCTCACTAGAATATACTCCATAGCGTACCATATCATTCAACTTTGAACCATGCATCTAAACCAGGTATTCCTCAAAACCAAGAACTCCTTTGTTCCAGGATTCCCTTTACGGTATGAGACTGTAATATTTTCGAACGAATATTGGTTGTGTTTGCATGTAGTTGATAGTAGCTGAAATGTTGAGAGCATCTTCCAGCACTGTTCCATGACCGAGAGGTGTCTTAACCTGGTGTAAGATGTAAAAGTAATCTGCTTCCCTATAATATCCAAATGCAGCAAATGTAGCATTACCTTCAGTGCATCAGTGGGACAGATGTACAGAGAATATGTCTTTCACTTCGTGGCTTCTCAAGTACTTGCCACTACACATTTTTGACATGGGAGTCGTCTGAGTTCCTCGATCCAACTGTTCTCACTTAATTAAGCCGATTCTTAGCATTTATGCGTCCATTTAAATATCTACAAATATTTGTTAATTCGACAGAATGACGGTATGTTTTCCCACTGGAAGTGCTCGGATGTACGAAACTGTTCATTGCTTCAACGCATTGTTTACGTTGCAGCAACGAATGTTGTTCGTTAGTTCACTTTGGATGAAACTACTTATCGACGTGACGATTTGTTTATTTGGACCTTTTTTTTCCTCCTTCTTTATTTTGCAATCTATCAGATATTTGACAATAGGCAACTTGTATAAAATATTCTAACAAATTTAAAATTCATCTCAGTCATAGCCTGAAGAGAAACAACCACTGCTGGTCCTCATTGTGGCTAGTGTACATTTCACCGAGTGCTTACTAGGTGCGTAAGTTTAAATCTTCTTAATCTTCTGTCATGTGTAGCTACTTCTAGAAGTCTGCGTGCCAAGATGTTAGTATGTGAAGACAGCCTCAAAGCATAACGTTCGTTGATTCTGTTGATCTCCTGTTGAACTGTATTTAGTCGGAAGTCTCTGTGTAGGGTTTCGTTTCTTTCGTAGTTGGGTGCATCTGCGATAAGACGTAGGCATTTGGATTGGAATTGAATATTTCATTTTGCTGCTGAACCCCAGAATTCTGCTCCGTATGTCCAGATTGGGTTGATGATTGCTGTGTATGCAACCTTTAAGTTTTTCTTCATTATTTTTTGAAGACGATATAGATCAAGTGGTCGCCGGCATTACTGTTGCCCATTTGGACTCATTCTGCCGCACATTCAATCGTTCTGGCGAAACTTCAGGTGATAAGTTCTCACACTGTTGTCGGATATTCTCTTGGAGAGCTTCCAGAGTATGTGATTTGCCAGACACCGATTTAGCCCAAAGAAAGATTTCTGGAGCGGTCAAATCAGGCGATCTTGACAACCACTACAAATCCACAAACCAAGACATTCAGCTACCTGGAAATTCATCCTTCAAAATTTCCATCGTTGCGCGAGCTGTGTGTGCAGTTACACCGCCCTGTAGGAGCCGCGTATCCCTCAATCCCCAGTTTGCGGCAATAGCGACTGGTGGATCATAGATCCCATCATTAATAGCTGTAACCTTTTTACCCAAGACCTAGATGTAATGGCTCTTCGTGAATGATTTATGAGTTCTCAGAGCCTCAGGAACCCAAATTTGTTTGTTTACGTATACGTTCAAACAAAAATAGGCCTTGTCGCTCATGATAAATTTCCATCGAACTGCGATTTAGAGATTGGGGAGAGCATAAGCGTAGTTTAGACGCGGTTGACGATCTGCAGGCAGTAGCTGCGTGTACTATGTAAGGGAACACTTTCAAGTCTTTCACAAAAATGCGCTGCGGAGATGAAGATGTAATGACCAATTACGTGGAACATTGTCTGGTCGACGTCTCATCCTTCCGTCGACTAATCTGTCACGTATTATTCCAGGTTCTTCGAGACGATCTGCAGGCAGTAGCTGACGAAGTAATCTTTCACAAAAATGCGCTGCGGAGATGAAGAGGTAATGACCAATTACGTGGAACGTCGTCTGGTCGACGTCTCAACGTTCCGTCGCCTCGTCTGTCACGTATTATTCCAGGATCTTCGAGGCGGGCGGATAAACGCCTTCGTTTTTGGTCAGTGGACGTAGGACAGCCGGAAAATTTGCGCCGAAATTAACGTTGCTTTAAAATCACTGACGAATTACTCCGTTAAGAAAGAGTCACGAGTACTCCCTGTTCATGAGGAGTATTGCATTCCATGGTTTGTCGACGTGTATTCTGTATTAGTATACTTCACAAGAATCAAAACAAAACTGACAGTTGCCGCCATTTGAAAAGGTTATACCATCTTGCGATAAGTTGATACATTTTGATCCACGCTGTACTATTAAGCGACAGTGTACTCTATTTTGTATTCTATTGTGAGGTCTGGAACAGTCCTAATGAAAGAGGTAAAGTCGAAAAAACACGCCTGTTGCCATCCATATATTACCAGTGGCTTTAACGGGTGCCAGTAGAGTAGTTTAGCACCTCCCAAGTAGCCGGTCATTCAAGGGTTAAGATGCTGATAATGTTGTGATTAAATTGAAAGCCACTGTTATTTTTGTTATATGGGGCAACTAACGGGTTGTAAACAAGGTTCGTATCAACTTGCAAGCGTGCTGCCCCCTTGGCAAGAACTGAGTCCCGAGGCCGTAGCAAAAGTTCAATCTGGATGCTCTCACACTTCAACTTGTCGGTTCGCAATTTTGAACTTGTCGGCATTTGGCTCGCGAACCAGGTCTCAGATTTGAAAGCTGGCTCGCGAACAGAAAGACACCGCATTCAACTTTATGCGAACCGTGTTTGTAACTAACCAATAAAGATGAATACAACATATTCCTCAGTGTAGTAAAATTTTAGCACTAAGACAAACCTATGAGTCACGACCAGGATACTGTAGGACGACCTGGCTGGGAACAAGATCAGAGAGCTGATGGTGCCGCACAAACTCGAACTGAATCGGTTAATTGTTGTTCTGACTGCGCACTATACTATGGGGGCATTTTTAAATAAAATTGAGCGAACTGATTCAAATGAATCCAGGATGGAATACTTTGTCCGTCATTTCTCCGCATTTGCAGGGTTAAGACCCCAACAACTCTCTGATCTTACAATTCCCTGTTTGGAACATCTCACGGAAACAGTTTGAAGAATACAGAATAAATATGTACGAAGCACGACTTCCCATAGGCGAGCCTACTGACTTAGAGGTGTATTCCCAGAAATAGCACATGTGGCGTAGCGTCCCCTTTATCTCAACCTAATACAGGGTGTCTGGTGGCAAATTTATATTTTTAAATACGATTATTTCAAACAGTAATTAACGGTGCGGAGGGAGGGTGGCGCCGTTGGAATTATCGATTGTGCGAATTTGTCAGTCACGATGTCGCAGTGGTCGAGTGAGCATCGTGCGTTCGCTGTGGAGAAATTTTTTAAGAGTAATGATTCTTACGTAATTGCTCGTCGACAATTTTGTTCAAAGTTCGGTATTCGGCGAATAAGTGATGGATTTAATTCGTCCGCGGGTGCAGAGATTCCGCGCAACTGCTTCGGCCAGGGCCCAGGCGATCTTCAAGGACTCCCGAAAACATTGAACTGGTTGAAAATCGGCGACTTTCAATACGGAAAAGAGCAGCCTCACTGGGACTTCCAAGAGCGATTTTTCATGAAATTTTAAAAAAGGATCTGAAGTTCCATCCTTTTAAAATTCAAATCGTTCAAGAACTGAAAGAAAGTGACTCCGATTTACGCACAAATTTTGGGGCGACGAGGCTCATTTTCACTTAAACGGCTACGTCAATAAGCAAAACTGCCGTTACTGGTCTCCAAGAACCCGCAACCCTCGATTGAAACATCAAAAACCATTGCATTGCCCCAGGGTAACTGTTTGGTGTGCCTTATCCACGCATGAGATAATTTGACAATTTTTTCGAAAATTCTCGAGGCCAGGCGACGAATGTCAACTGTGAAAATTATCGACGCATGATTACGGAATTATTTTTGCCAAACCTGTGAGCTCATCCATCGTACTCTTCACACACGTGGGTTCAACAGGATGGGGCGACTGCATATACTGCCAGAGCTTCGATGAATTTGCTACGGGAAAATTTCCCCCAAAAACTGATCAGTTGCTTTGGGGACATCCCATGGCCCCCACGGTCGCCCGATCTAACTTCCATGGATTTTTGTTATGGGGCTACCTCGAAGAGAGGGTTTATAATGACAATCCTCAATCTCTTGTGACTTTAAAGGAAAATATTCGTCGAGAAATCAGCTCAATTGAACCTAGTTTACTGCAGCGTGTGGCGATTTCGCAGCTTTCGGGACTTCCTTTCCATAAACTGATTTTTGTACGACAAAACATATGTTTAGGTTGAAATCTAGAAAACTTCGAAATCGCAGTGTACCAGGACGCCGCTTGACCATGCGTCTTAGTACATCCAAAACCTCTTTAATTACTTTTCCCTCTAAATTTGCGGGAAAAACGTCAGGTAATTTTATACACAGTCACTGTTATAATGCCAAATTTCTCATTGGGTACTTCAGCCATTCAGCTTACCCCCATATGAAAGAGTAAAACCAAGAGAGAACTGTTTACATTAAGAGACTACTACGCTCTGCATAGTTTGGTATTTATTAGAGTCGCCTGGTGAATGAAGCGCGTGTACTCGTAGCTGTATCTTTTTCCGTGCTGTATCTCAGAATCAATTTGGCTTTAAATGGAGGCGCAAGTAAACGCGGAATCTACGTCGTCGACCACAAACCGAAAATAAGCAGAGAAACTGGCGCCGGTCGGCTATTACTGTTTGTGCTACAGCAACAACAACAACAAAGAATTATACTTTAGTTTTGTTCCTCAATATAAGACGAGTGCGAGTAGTTGTACTTTACAAACACACACATACGTACACAAATATAAGAATCCAAGCGAAACGCAGTGTGAAAAATCTAATAATAATAATAAATAAATTCAAATTGGAATCTAAATGAAATTCTTGCCTCTTGTACATAAAAACAATTGAATTTTGACAAAAAAAATAAATAAATAAAAGAGTGAAGCTAAAATTCCAAAAAGGTAAAACCCAAATCAAATAGTGAAAAGTTCATAAGAAAAAAAATGTATCTCCTAAGGAAACAAATTCAAAAACAAGTGAAAATCGAGAAAAATTGCTACAACAGATTAAGATATTTGTGAGATTAGCTAATGAGTGTATAAATATAAAACAAATTTATAATAGTTTATGTAAAAACTTATACAAATTGTGAAAAAATTACAACTTTTCTTCATGTTTTCGTTGAAAAATCAATGTCTTTGAACCTCAAGGTATGTTGATGGCAGAGAGAAAACTTTGCCGAAAGCAACCACCACCATTGGCCAGACATCGACTTAGCCAACCTTTCTTCATCCATCCATCCATTCTCATTACCCATCACCATCACCCACCGAGTTCAAAGCTTAACATTTCCTAGCGGTCTTCTTCTTCCTTGTTGAATACAACAAACCAACAATAGAATGGGAACATGTGAAAACATCCCTTCGAAGACCTTTAAACGAGTCGTTAACACGCCAACATTTTTATACTCTGGCACTGCCGCCGTCGCTGCCACTCGCAACTTGTCGCACTAAAGCAAACTAAAGACAGCAAGGCTGGCAAGCACAAGTGCAAAAGTGCGTTCAACGAAAATATTTGGAATCAGTACTGACAATGTAGCGCTTTTGTGGCTAAGGTTAAGCGGTTTAAACGCCTGTACTTGGTGTAATTTTTTTTTTTCGATGTCAAAGAGTGAAATGTTACCATTGGTAAATGGAAACGACTTAGTCATATCCCCAACCTAAATCATAATTTAATACAGTCAAATATTCTTCATCGCTAGAATCCACTTAGTCCCACGTCTAATCGAAATAGGTTTCCAAAATTGTAGGTTTATTTTGTTTATATTTTCTTTTAGCTGCCATCAAACTTGACAATTTGTCCGGTAGAAATTTTGCCAGAACGACGTGCAAAATCACCTATTTCCAGAAAAAATGTCCACACCACAAAAAAAAATTGATCAGGGTTGTATTTTGCACGAGGCGAACAAAAATTAAGAAACCGGCAGTGAAAACTTATTGGAACGAAGTTCCTTATCGCACTTTGCGGGATGGGGGCTAAATGAAAAAAAATAAACAACTTTTGTTTTAACACTATTATGCTACATCCCACTATTATCAACTATATTGTTTACTTTTGCTTTGGTTTGTGTCTAGATTAAATAGATGTCATAGATAAATGAAAACCATAGATGATTCATTTGCTCAATCACCATTTTCACCAGAGGCAAAGGCTGTTTCCGTGCGACCATTTTTCACTGGGATGCGACGAAAAAGCACTCAAATATCATTTTTATTTCGGTTCTGTTGTTTAAATTTGAAAATAGAATATAAATAATGGAAGAGAATATCGCTTTTTATATTTGTTGACAATACAAAAGGCAAGAAAGCATGGTTATACAGTTTTTTCAATAGATTTTATTTCCAGGGAAATTTGCCCATATGAACCACTCCGGTGCCATCTAGAAAATTTCCCTTTACTTTCAAATCCACCACTTATCTTTCATCATTTATGGTTTTTATTTTTCTATGTAGATGTCTCACATATGTTGGGAAATTTCTTGTTTAGTGGGAAGTTTTCTAGGTGGAGCCTGTAATCAATATTTAGTATAGTTTTGAACCCAATAAAAAGTTAATTTAGAAAAGCCAAAGTGAAAGAAGTTTAAAAAAAGAAAATTTTCTTAAATAAGTGCATTTTCTTAAAAAAAGTGAATTTTCTCAAAAAAATACCTATTCATATTCTTCAACAAGTGGCCGTCGGTGGTGCAATGGTAGTGTGCGCGGCTCTTGTACATGAGATCCTGGGTTCGATCCCTGCTCAGACCACCTTAAAATTTCTTTCGGCGGCGGCCACCTCGCATAGTAACGGCGGCGCTATCGAGTATTTAGCCATGAAAAAGGTTCTCCAAATACCGTTCGGAATCGGTGTAAAACTGTAGTGCACAGCTCAGTGATTGTGAGAAGCTCTCCCCTGTCCCTCCATGGGATGTAATGGGAAACCATTTTTTTTTATTCTTCAACAAAGTACCTTTTCTTAAAAAAATATAAGTACTTTTTCTTAAAAATGTGCAGTACCTTTTTTGTGAAACAAAATAACTTTACTCGTGATAAAATAACTGTACTTTAACCCTTCTGCACAAATTGGGTCAAAGCGACCCAATTTTGAAGAACAAACGGCTAAAATTATGTCTTAGGATGGCACACGTTTATACAACTTTGTCATATCCTCAGTCAGGGCCTTGTGATAAATTTTACGTAAAAAAAATTTCGGGACTAGCCAATTTTTTTTCATTACATTTTAAATACTTTACCTACGCGTATACAATTTGTGGGTCATTTTGACCACCAATGCTTGCGATTGCCCTATGGTCCTTCTGCGAAAAGAGTTTTGGCAAAGATCCAGGAAGCTTTAGTAGCCGACACTCCCAGTTCATTCAATTTCAAGATTCTCCCTCATGCTTTTTGGGTAATTGGGAAAAAGACAAAGATGGTTTTGTTTGTCCACATACCAAAAACTCAAGCAAGCATTCAATCCGTTGCAATACATGCAAAAAAATTTTATGCAAACAACATATGTGTAAAAGTATAAACAGCCAGAATTAATCTTTTTGTCTTAAAATAAATTTTGAATTTGTATATTTTATGTTCAAATAATAAGAAAAAAAATGTAGTTTGCCGTTATACGGATGTGTTTTTGATATTGGGTCATATTGAGGGGTTTATGAGGGGTATAATCTGAATTTGTGCAGAAGGGTTAAAAATGTACCTATTCTCGAAAAAGGACCAATTCTAAAAAATTCCAATTTCTTATAAAAAACCTTATCTTCAAAAAAAATACCTTCTCTTAAAAAAAATACCTTCTCTTAAAAAAAATACCTTCTCTTAAAAAATTAATTTTCTTACAAAAATTCCTTTTCCTTAAAAATAAAATATTACATTTTCTTTTCTTAAGATAAGTAGCCTTTCTGAAAATAAGTACATTTTCTTAAAAAAAATAACTTTTTCCTAAAAAGAGTACCACTTCTTTAAAAAGTATCTGTTCCTAAAAAAAAGTACTTTGCCAAAAAAATCATACTCTTATGGCTGTTTCTTACAGAAAGTACTTCCTTCTTCTTAAAAATAGTACCTTTTCTTAAAAAAACATTAGCTTTTAATACAAGAAGAACCTCTCTTTAGAAATGACCTTTTCGGGAAAATATAATACACATTCTTTCAAAAAGAACCAAAAAATATCCTTCAAAAAAATACATTCTACAAAAAAAAAAAAATTCTTAAAAAAGTTTAACATTTTACAAAAAGTATCTTTTCTTAAAGATCCATTTAAATTATCGTATTTTTCAACGGGCGCCTTAGGCGTGTTGGAACTAACTAGTACATAATATATACATAAGTATACCGAAAGGAACTTTGTTCCAACCGGGTGTCCTCTAACACCTCATGTGACTTTTTTCCCACTTGTTTCAAATGTTTCGTCTTTCCCCCCAGTTTTTGAAGTAGGTAATTGACACTAATCACTAGACATGTAGTCGACTATAGGAAGGAGGTTAATTTCCATTTGATACTAGCTATGTGGTGGAATACTGCGAGCTAACTACTGAGCCAATTTTAAAGGTTCAGTTATTTAAAAACCATCCCAAATTTGTACAAATCTAGCAAAACCAAGAGCTGCCAATACAATTTTGCTATTGTGCCGTCGTCTTCGATAATTTGGTCTCGGCATGGAGTTGCTCTAAATTGGTTTATACACAACGTTGCCACCTTAAACGTCACTTTAATCTCAAATTGGGTGTTGTAAGTGGCAAATACTAGAGAACAAGGTTATCGCTAACCTGGCCGCAATTAACTGCGGTCTAAATGCGACATACACCGACCAAGGTTAGCGCATTTTTACAATTTTAATCTGTAAAAACAGAAGTTTAATTTGTAATCTAATTTTAAACTGGTGTACAATTTGATGCAACTCTGCTAATTACCAAAAAAATACAACCATAAAAAACCTTCCCCAAATATCAACTGTTTGACAGACTGAAGCCGGTTGAAAAATTTCCGTCGTTTCCGTTCCTACAAAAAATTTTTGAAGCTCACGCCGTGTCGATGTAATTGGTTGTCATCGGTTTAACATGTGGACCGATTTGCCCGATTTTTACTGATCAAATTTTATAGGCTCAGTTATTTGAAACACATCCTAAGTTTGTATAAATCTGCCAAAACCAAGAGCCTCCGATTGAATTTGTCTCTAGTATCGCCGCCTTCTATAATTTGGTGTCGCCACGGAGTTGCTCTAAATTGGTTTGTACGCAAAGATTAGAGAACAAGGTTATCGCGGTAAACTGCGGTCTAAATGCGACAGTAGGCAGTTTGTATGCAAGAACTGTGGAAGTAGTTGATAGAGGGTAATGGGAAGTGAGTTGGTTATCTCCAAACACAAGGTCATGTTAAATTCGTGAGTTAAAAGCCATTGAAGGCAACCTGAGCCGGAACTAGCGCTGTTTACTTAGGAACTAGCTATGCTACAGATTCTGAACTAGTTTCATTGTCTGGCGGGTTGATTACAATTTGTTTTTTCTATTATTTATTATACTCTATACCCTCACCCATAGGGATGGGGGTATATATCATTTAATACGTAAAAAAATGTAACACATAGAAGGAGCCATCTTAGACCCTTAGTATCTTTGAACGAAATTCGTTTTAGTACATTTTAAGATGTTTGAGCCATGTCCGTCTGTCTGGCTGGCTTTGGCCACGCCATACAAATCGACACATTTAGCACAAAATCATATTTTTTTTGAAACCTTTCTTCTGGTAAAGGGTTTTTCAACAGAGACGCTACAAAAATAAGTCGATAGGGACAGCAAACGACGCCATATTTTTTCCCGCTCTTTTCACATTTCTCTTCAGTAAGGTTTGCCATTTCATCATGGAACGATATACGGGCCAACAACGAGTCGAAATTATTAAAATTCACTACCGAAATTTGGATTCAGTGGCCTCAACTTTAGGAGCGCTACGTCCAATGTCTTTCTTTCATTTCTGGCTGAATGGCTTCGTCAATAACCAAAATATGAGTTATTGGTCAGACAGCAATCCACACGTAATCCATGAGTCATCATTGCATCCCGAAAAAATTACGGTTTGGTGCGGTTTATGGACCGGCGGCGTCATTGGGCCGTACTTCTTCCGTGATGATCAAGACCGGCACATTACTGTGACTGCGAATCGCTACCGTTCAATGATAACCGAATATTTTTGGCCCCAATTGGATAATATGGACTTGGAGGACATGTGGTTCCAACAGGACGGCGCCACAAGCCACACTGCGAATGCCACAATCAATTTATTGGAAACCAAGTTTGGTGAACGTGTTATCACACGAAATGGCCCAGTCGATTGGCCGGCTCGGTCGTGCGATTTGACGCCGTTAGATTATTTCCTGTGGGGCTACGTCAAGTCTATGGTCTATGACAACAAGCCAGCGACGATTGATGAACTTCGTACGAATATCGAACGTGAAATTGCAGCGGTATCGACCGATTTATGCTTGAAAACCGTCGAAAATTGGGTTCAGCGTCTGGACTTCTGCAAGCGTGCCCGTGGTGGTCATACAAAAGAAATCGAGTTCCATACATAATGGCATCGAACGTACTTTCACAGGAATAAAGAATTGCATTGGTATCTAAAACCGGGTTTGTTTTATTTAAAAAAAACTTTTGTAGCGCTCTTAATGAAAAACCCGTTATATGTGATTAGTTTCAACTAATACAGCGGTTAAGAATCTGTAAATGCCCACTTAACTGAAGGAAGTGGGCGAGATTGTCACGCCTATTCTGGTACCTCCCATACAAAACAGGGTGTTCGTCCGGGTTGCCAATCCTTCCGACCTTAGTGAAATTAGGTGTAACCGATTAAAACAAGGGCAATTTTGCCACGCCCTTTGTGGTACCTCCCATACAAAAGTTGTTTGGCCGTCTGGGTGTTCGGAAGTCCCGCAAAACCGAACCAATCTTTATGAAAGCTTGTACTAGTCAATATTTAGTCAAACAAAACTCTCCCATAGAAAATGAGCTGTTTTGCCAACTGTGCTACCTCCCATATAAAAATTGGGCGGATAACGGTTGATCGACACGATAACTCTCGTAAACTACAACCGATCTTAATAAAATTGGGTACTGATCAAAATGTTGGAAACAACTTACCATGCCCATTTTTGTACCTCGCATATAAATATTGGGAGGGAAACTAACTAATTTGGGTATTCAATATTATTTAGCGCAATGTCAATCTGCTATTGAATATGGTCACTTTTGAGTTTGGGCGTTTTTTTATTTAACAGAACTCCCACACAATAGATGGCTTAGGGTGAGGGTGTGATTAAGTCGGTTCACCCGACTGAGACTTATGTACTGGTTTTATCTTATAACTGTTGGCTTTTGTTTGTCACTTCGCAGAAAGATGTTTTTCCATTTTCCAAAACTGATAGTATAAATAAAAAGCAGAATGATTGTACCACGGTAAAATAAGTAAGGTAAATGCAGTAGGAATTGTTACAACAAAAACAGGCATTTTGTTTGGTTTCCATAATCTGTCAAATTTTCTACATGTTTGTATCTACTACAAAGGTAAACAAAAAGGTACTAAAACAAAATACATGGGAATTTGGCATAAGAGAAACACCCAAGCAAGAAAAATTTTCAAATCAGCTGTTCTAACGAGTTTACCTTACGTATTTTACCATGGATCGCACGATTTGTTTCAAATGGAAGAGAGTTTCATTCCATTTTTCTCTCCGCGAATCGTTCTATTTGCACTAATAGCCTAACTCGGGATTTAAACTAGCACTGTAAACAGAACGATTCACGGGGAGAGAAATGGAATGAAACTCTCTTTCATAGCCGAAATAGTATAGGTTGTGCTATTAGTACAGCTCATTTCGATTTTTTATGGCCCCAATTGTCAAATTCAATTTATTATTTTGTGTGTTGAATTTGACAGTTAGTCACGTCAACAATGTCTGTTGTTTATGCCCACTATAACTGTTACTACCTGTATTTCGATTTACACTATCAGTTTTGGAAAGTGAAAGAAAATGGAATGGGAGAATCCAAAACTTATTTTGCAAATTGACAAATAAAACAAAAGTTGGGAAAAACGTGTTTAAAAACGTTTAATTTTCGAACGAGCATTTAAGTTCCAAATATTATTTTTTCATTAAATATTGGAGAATCCAGTTATGTTGAATTTTTCCAGGATTATTAAAGAATATAAATAAAAAACTTGGTAGCACTTGTTGTATTTTTACGGGTTTTACAACTGGTCAATGTCAAATGTGATTATGATGTATCCACATCTGCTAGCCACTGTTTAGTATATAATAGTCGTGTTTTGGTTACAAGCTGGCGATTATCGCTTGCTAAGTTGCAAAGAAAACGGTTATTTAGCGATAAGTGATTTTATTCGAAACTATGACAAATGGTTGAAAACGGTAAAAGATGTAAAAAAAAATTAATTAGCGAAAATGATTCGCGTCGCTAAGTGCTTCATACCAAACAAGCGATTATATAAGCAAGCGGTGTAACCCAGGGGGATTCTATGGCACAGCTGACCGAAAAGGTACTAGGCCGATGATGGAGAATGAGAGAGGAAAGAAGACAGGAACTAATTTTAAATAGTGTTTATTGATGCTAATGACAGCTAAATTATGTTTTATGTTGTTTGTATTTAAAGAAAATATGCATTCCCTTTGATTTCTGTCCAACGAAAGTGTAAAATTGGTAAAATACAGCAGCGAATAAAACTCTATGAAATTGCCTACTACCTCGTCGTCATGACGAGGCATCGAAGAGAGTAATGGAAACTCTTAAGTATTAGTCTATGGTGTAACCAAAACACGCTTAATATCTTAAAAAGTCAAATGAGGTGAATGTGACGTGTGCGATAAGGCCGTTAGTTTGTTTTTATATTTTGGCGCCTTTCCCCAATTCAAGTGATCAACACTGTTCCGTCAATAAAAATAAATAAATATAAAACACAGCAACTAAAATTGCTGCTGCATTCGATGCTGCGTTTGCAACGACAACAACGACTTCAAACACAAAACTAAAGTATCTGGTTTTTGTATCTGTCTGTCTGTATAACGTCTGTCGCCTGTATCGAATAATAAGACATAAAAGCCATTAAAAAAATTCACCAAACAACACACATACATACAAATGCATGGATACACTTATTACAAACACACACAACATTCAAATACAAAACGGTCTTGCTAAAAAAATAAATCTCACAAAAAAAAAGTATGCAATTATGTGGCGCCATCGTCTCGTTGTTGAGAGTTACTCTTGGTTGTGTTTGTTTAGTGGGGGATAAAAAAAGAGCGCCAAATTAGAGAAAGATAAAAACAGAGAGCGAGTTCATATTTGTGTCTGAGAATATTATGGATTATATTTCTCTCTGTGCTAGTTTGCCCCATTTTCTCTCTCCATGTGTTTGTTTGTTTATGGCGGGCGCTCTGTAAACAAATAAATGATGACACTCTTAAAATAAAAATAAGATATTGACTTAGATATGTACCTACAACCATAGATAAAGGAATTAACTAGATATCGCACATGCCTTGGGAAATTTCTTGTTCAATGGGATATTTTCTAGATGGAGCTGGATGCAATAATTTCAACGTTTGATCCCAAACAAAATATACCTTGCAAGATGTATTTAGAACAGGTGCTAACAATAGGTGTGGTAGGCAACATCAACAGGGATTTTGTTTTTGTTTTGTGGTCCGTTGCTCTCAAATTCAACAGAACGAACACCAAAAATAACAGTAAACAAAAAGATACGATCAAAATAACCAAATTTTAACTTGGAAGTGGGGAACACAACGACGTGAAAAAAACTAAATTAGTTGTTTGAATAGCACAACCTGGAAAATGATTCTATTTTTGTATGGAAAAAATGTCCCACACTGCTGAATAAACGTCAGTGAATGTTATGAGAAACGTCAATGAAAGTTACAAAACGACAACACAGCATCTAGTGGCAGTACTTGACAACGCCTGTGGGATATCTACTTATTTCCTTTATCTATGCCTACAACTAACTAGTTAGTATACGTTAATTTGTTTATAATTTTTAATATCTGTCAGAATTGTAAATATGACAGCTAAAAAGTTATTTTATACCATTTGTTGGAGTTTCATGAAGGTTCAAGGCAGACATTCTGCTTTTATTTGATTTTACTTCACAAGCAGATCCAATGCAAATTTCCACCAAGAAAATACAATAAAAACGAATTTCCTAAGTAATTGAAAAAAAAACTAAATCAGCTGTTCTAGTAACACCACCTGAGGTAAATTCATCTTGGTTCAAATAGTAAAAATAGTGCGTTCGGCATTAGAGCAAATTTTATTTCGCCAGAAAGCTGGCTGATTACGTGAAGGAGTTGGGTTTAAAGGCCGTGTTAGACTATTTGTTAGAGTGTCCAAAACCGAAACCGAAAAACAGGTTAATCCGGTTTTTAGCTATTAACCGTGTGCCGGGTTTCGATTTGTTCTTTCTGGACGTTAACCGGGTTTTACTTATGCCCCTATTACCGTTCACCACTCAACTTAGTTTGGCCGACTTAGAGACGACCCATCATCAACACGACCAAACTTATCTTTCACATTGTGGTTCACAACTGTTTCGGTTGCAACTGTTATGGTGTTACCAGCTCGAAATATCAATTTTGACAAGTAAAAGCAGCTGATTTATGTGAAAATAAAAGAAGTTAACAAGTGTGTTATGCTTGCAAAATCGAAATGGATATACATAAGTAGCATAGATTTGTTTTATGAAGTTGGAGTCGAAAACGCGAATATAGATATGTTGCATTTAAGAAGAAATATTCGCGATGCATTCAACCTTCTTGAGCTGCCCAGTGCAAGGTATGTATTTGCACATATACGTTGCCATTCATTCATGTTCTTGACGGTGGTCCTAAACTATTTAACTCCACAGCAAATCCTTCCCATAGTTCTCGCACTTGGTTCTGCGTGGTCTAAATTGTGGTTTCCCAAGGGCAAAGGCTGGATTACTTTCCATTAGCTGGACAAGTTTCTCAAACTGAGCATTCTTTGTGATTTTGGTACTTCTAAATATATAAAATATTATTGTTAAATTAAAATTTTCATATGTTAAATGAAAATTATAATTTGAAGCCAAAATAATATCTTCCTACGATCTCTCCATTCTTATCAACTTAAAAACACGCACAACTATAAATTCAACTGCTCTCAAGCAGTGGATTAAATTTAACGCATTTGTCGCCCAAACTGGCACAGAGTTGTCAAAGGCAATACGAGAAAAGTAAGTAAACACAACTAAAAAATCAGCTGTTGTTCAGTTGAGTTGAGTCGGCCGTTGAGTTGAGAACGGAAATGACAATTCATCGATTACGAACAAACTCTCATAAAAGTTGAGAACCGTAATAGGGGCATTAATTTGTGTTACATATCCCTAAACAGTTTAAGAATAAATGATCTGATTTTCTAATTTTAATGAAATTTTGAAATTAAGAAACATGATTTCTATTTTCAACAATCATATTTCACTTATATAAGTTCTAAATGACATTTTCAAACAGTTTTTTACTCAAATTTCCAAATGATGTTATGATTGAATAAGAACTAATTAAGCTTTGCACAATTTTATTTTTCAAATTTCAAAATGTCAATCATTTTATAAATACACTAAATTCTCTTTCATATTTGAATATGATTTTGGAATTTAAATTAGTTTAATGTGAATTTGAGTAAAGCTTTTAAATGTAATAATAAACACGCATTCCAAATTGGAATATGATTTAAATTTTAATATAAAATTAAAACGTGATTTAAACAGGGTTGAGAAAAAATGTGGATAAAAGTTAAGCCTTGGAAAAGAATCGACGGAATAAAAGTGGTTTTCGCCGTTTTCTTTGCTTTTTTTCTTTTCACTATCCAACCCTGATCGTATCAATTTTTAAGAAAAATCAAATCTAACAAAGCTGTTAAAATATTTCCTGCAAATCGTTCAACACGAGTTAAAACTATGGCATATCATCTCATCAAATGCAATTTTTGACATATTCAACGATTTCCCTAATAGTTTTAAGCTACGTTGGGGTATATCGAGGTTTCGAAGTTTCCGAGATTTCAACACACCAATCATATGTTTTGCAGAACAAAAATCAGCTGTTTATTAAAGTGAAATCCCGAAAACTGCGTAATCGAGCTATACCGAGATTTCGGGATATCATTTCCATAAACTGCTGATTTTTTTTCGGCAAAACATATTTTTGGTAGGTTGAATTCTCGGAAATTTTGAAATCCCGGTATTCCTGAACGCCGCTTAATAAATCCTATTCCCAATGGTCACCCTTTTTGTGAACAAAATGACTGCCGCATTAGCTCGCAATAGGCAAATGTAATCAAAAACATAATGAAGCCAAAATTATTGCTGAAGTTATTGTAATTCCACCTGGTGTATGTCACTTTTGGCAAAGATGAGCCAAATATTTTCTCTACGAAGAATTACTCTATGTGTGTGTCGCTCCATTTTTAATAATCGGAACCATAGACGTTTCATTTCACACTCTTCGTCGTACGTTTGTGGAAAATACACAAGAGAATGTGTTCAATCACATTTCCTCTTTGGTTTGACTCTCAATCAAAACTCTTCAATTTCTAAAGAGAGCTCACAGTTACCAGTATCTACTATATACAAATACCGATCAATCATTGCCTATTTTTGTTCTAATGTCTAGTCCGGGTGTTAGGAAAAATTTGCAATTGGAATGAATGGTAAAATTCTTATCACGATCCAAACCAAGACATGCCTTATCAATGGAGGCACAATTACGAGACAGAAAAGCCACACAGAAAAAACTAATAATGCAAACCGAACACAATGGGAAATATGTACACATATCATTTGATGGTACATGTGGACTTGGGAATACCCTACATTAGAAAGGGATTTAAAGTATATAAGAAATCAAATTGGAAAGCTTTCGGAATCAACTACACTTTATTTAAGAGTTGGCAATTTTAGTTCAATGAAGTGAGCGCTCTTTTTAGTTCAGCTCAACAGAATGAACTTGTTCATTCCTTTAGTTCACTAGTTAGTTCATGGTATCATTTCAGCTTAACAGTTCATATCACCTGTGAACTAAAGAACTCATTTCGGTTCAACTTGTAGTTTTAGTTCAATCGGAGCGAATAATTCCGAAAATGGTCTGATTTTTGCAGATTTCTAAAATGTTATGGATACTGTGATATTTTTAATTCTAAATCGCTCTATTTATTGAAGGCATTGGCTGATATAAACCCTAGCGAAGATAATATTTTGGAATAAAAGTGGTGATTAGCATTGTAGTTTTTGTGTAGAGGTTACAATTTATGGTTACAATTTCCTACATGTGTGTATCTACTGTAAAAGTAAACAAAAAGGTACAGAAAAATGTTCAAATCAGCTGTTCTAACGAGTTTACCTTACTTATTTTACTATGGGTACCTCTGTGCAAATTGAGTGACACAAAGAGAGCATGATCTAGAAAAAGACAGAGAGAACTGCACAACTGAAATACAAAAAACTGCTGAAACAAGTGACCTACTGAATCAAAAGAACGGAACAGTGTGAACTAGTTCACAAGAGTGAATCATTCAGTTGAACTAGTTCGTTCATGACACAACTCTACTTTATTTAAAAAGTTTATAGCCTAAAGGTCCGTACTAAAATCAACATTTCACCTGCGATATATCGCCGAAAAAATTCCCCCAGTCTAATAATAAATTTTTCACGCGTAGTATCAGTAACATGTATCGGCAAACATTTCCATGTTTCTAAAAAAAATGTAACGACCAAGCAAATTGAAGGAAGAAGTAATAAATGTTGTCAACTCTCATACAATTTCCCAAATCATTTCTCACGCAAATATCGTAACACTGTTGCAGTCGAAAAAACGTTCTAGTAAATTGTATAGGTTAGACGTAAGTCTACTGAGTTGATTGGTACCCATGATTTTTACCAATTCCCAGATTTTCCTGGACTTTTTCTGAAAAAAAAAATATTTTTTTCACTTTTTTCAGCATAACTTTAAGGGACTCCAAATTTTGCACTCACAATATTTGGCAATATTGTAGCCATTGTAAAGGTGAACAACTTTTGCGAACATATTAATACAATATGAACGTGTATAGTCGTCCTAAATAGCACATAATGTATATGTCATCATCAAACTCCACAGTGTTATCTTAGTACTCGGCTTAAAGCCCCGTATTCAGTTCTTCCGAAATTTTCGTTGCCATCAGAAGTACGTGTATAAAAAATAACGAAAATTAAATTGTATGAACTTTTCTTTCGCTTGGTATTCAGCTTTTTGCGAAAAGTTCGTAGGTAAAATCAATTACAGGGTTGTTACTCCAAAGTTATTTCGTACGAAAACAATTGTTTGATAATTGTTTGGCACTGGAATTTTGACATTTCGTTAATTTTAACATCCAAAACTAACACCACATGCGTTAAAAAATAAAATGTAGTGCGTAGAGGAATTATAAATTAACGGCCTTATTCATAAAAAGTTAGGAGAGAGGTTTGAGAGACGATTTAACATACAAAAAACGTCTCTCGAATCTCTCACAACTTTTTATGAGTAAGGTAGTAAATATTTACAAGGTCAATCAAAGATACATTGGTGGTAACTCTCTGCAACAAAATTTTTCGATTAGAGATAAATAACAAAATTTCTTACGAAGATTTTGCAAGAGCTGAATACCGGGCTTTATGTATCTCTAAACGGAAAATTTTGTTGCAGAGAGTAACCACCTATCTCCGAATTATCTGGCATATACATTTTTCATTAATAATTCCTCTACGCACTCCATTTTATTTTTAACGCATGTGGTATTACTTTTGTTTACTAAAATAATCAAAATGTCAAAATTCCGGTCTCAAACAATTATTTTCGTACACATTAACTTTGGCGTAACAACCCTGTAATAGCAAAGTGAAAGTGAGCAAAATGTAAAAATGTGAGCAATGTAAGCAAATGATAAGTGAGCGAAACTTTCGGTTCTTTATTTTTTATACACGTTCTTCTTATGGAAACGGAAATTTCATAAAAACTGAATACCGGGCTTAAGAGGACAAGAAGGATTTGCAAGAAATTGTTTCAAATTGTAAATCATTTTAGTCTTAAGCCCCGTTATTCAGTTCTGGCGAAATTGTTGTAAGAAATGTTGCCATATATCTGTGCCCACAAAGAAATAATAACTAAACTCGATTTCGGTCAGTGTTAAACAGAGGATTTAAAAAATTGTAAATCGTTGTCTAAAATCAGGGAATTTTAATTAAACTAATATTTATAAGTTCTATGTTAGCAATTTTATAATATTTAAATTTTAAGTTCAATTTATGATAAAGAAACAATTAACGTGGGAGAAGTAAACAAAACAAAGCCAACTTTGTCCTAACTCGACTTTAGCTGTTATTCCTTGTGGGCACAGATATCTCTAAACGGAAAATTTTGTTACAGAGAGTTCAAACTCTCTGATTTATCTTGGAAATATTTAATTAATAATTCATTTTTACACTCCATTTTATTTTTAACGCGTGTGTTATTACTTTTTTTTTACTAAAATAAATGAAATGTCAAAATTCCAGTTCCAAACAATTATCAAATATTTGTTTTTGGACGGAATAACTTTGACGTAACAACCCTGTAATTGATTTTAAATAAATAAATAAATGGTTTCCCATTAGATCCCATGAAGGAATTGGGGATAGCTTCTCACAATCAGTGAGCTGTGCGTTTTCTAGTTGTATACTCACTTATTGGGACCTACAGTTTTACACCGGTTCCGAACGGTATTTTTGAGAAGCTTTTTCATGGCAAAATACTCGATAGTGTCGCCGTCACGCCGAAAGAAATTTAAGGTGGTCAGAGCTGGCATTGATTCCAGGATCTCATGTACAAGATGCGACCACATTAACCATTGCACCACCGACGGCCACAATTGATTTTGCCACCGCAATTTTTCCAAAGAGCTGAATACCAAGCAAATAAAAAGTGAGCTGTTCATGAGCAATTCAGTTCATAAAATTTTTCGAATTTTGTATACCTACACGTACTTCTTATGGCAACGAAAATTTCATAAAAACTGAATACCGGGCTTAAGAGTACAAGACGGATCTGCAAGGAGTCGTTTGAAATTATATATGATGTTAGTCTTAAAAAAACCGAGATTGATTCGGTCAAGTTATAGAACCGGAGGTTAAACATTTAGGGCCGCATACATTACATCAATTAAATTTGAAATTAATAAAAAATTTATTACAAAACTCATTTTATATATTTTTTTAAATTTTTTATGAATAAAAAATAATAATCTATAAACCGACAATCCTTTCTTCTTTATCTTCCACATAAATAGCTATGGCCTTAAGTAAGAAGGAATTTCGTAAATAAGTAATTCAAATTAGCAGCTATCGGCTAGAAATTAGCCAGTCAAGTTCCGGCAAGCAACCAACAAATACCAGACCACAATGGCTCGGCAATTTCATATTCGGTATATAGCCTTGTATGTGGTAATTTTGATAGCTCTATGTAAAGCGGGTAAGTACAGCTCGGAATCTAGTAGTTTAACTCCGTCAAGTTACCTACAATTTGTTTATTTTTCTCCTTAAGCCCCTCAACCATTTGGCTGCATGAGCTATTTGGAAGATGATCGCATATTATTGGAGGAGGATGATGACTCAGAGGAATACATGGATCCGCCACAATTCGATTCCTCGGGTCTCACATCGAGAGAAGTCAACAAAGTGAATACGGTGGTGGACAACCGTCAAAGTACCACATCGCATTTACGTATATGTCCGATTGATTACACGTTTTGTTTCTCGTTATGGCGCAAAACTGCAAATGGGACACAAATCGAAAAACAAGGTAAACACGACTCTCGATTGTTTAAAATTATAATGGGACATTTAGGGTGGTGGGTATTGAATAAATATGAATTGTTTTGCTTGAGTCGTCATTGTAAATAGTATTTGAAAATTAGCACATTGCCTCAAACATTCCAAAATGACGTCAATTTATTATCTTCCAGTCAATATTACATACCATACATGGGTTTTTTTAATTTGCATTAGTTTATCTAATTCAAAATTGCGAACAATGGCAATTAAAAAATTTTGAATTTGCATTTTGCTCAGTCAATGCAAATGCAGGTTGTGGAATCAGATGCCAATTGTAATGAAATATGGGAATCCTTTTAATTATTTTGAATTTGTTTGACTGTTGGCAATTCTTTTTTTAAAGTATTTTATATGTAGAGGTTTGTGGTTTCGCTAGGAATTGCCTCGTAGTACTTTCAAATTCATAAACCTGTACTGTATAAAATATTTGAAAACCAAAATTGCCAGATATGAAGGAAATGCTCTGAAAATAAGTATAATTGCCAATGGTATTGAAAGTTTTTTTAATTTGCGTTAGGACAGGAAATTCAAATGAAACAACAAATTATAATTGTCATATAATTAATTTGCCCCATGTATGTTATACACAACTCATTATTTGTAATTAATTTTTTACAAAGTGCTGTTTGGAAATTCCCAATTAACGCCGTCTAAATAAATTCAAATGCAATACATTACGATCCACTGGTGTTCGAAATCGTTGAAATCGATGTGATCAAATAAGTGCTTTAATAATTGCAATTAAATTCCTAAAGTTGAATCCAATTTGTTTTCTGAAGAGAATATCATTACTGCAAGGGTGCATGAAGGTGCCCGCCCATTGAAATCTATAAACAAATAAATATTTTCCCATTACATTCCATGCAAGGACTAAGTAGAACTTCTCACAACCTGCTCTTTCTAGTTTTTATACTCACTGATTGGGACCTACAGTTTTTCACTGGTTCCGAATGGTTGTTTAAGAAGGTTTTTCATTGCTAATTACTGGATAGTGCCGCCGTCACTAGCGAGGTGGCCGTCGTCGAAAGAAATATCAGATGGTCGGAGCAGGGGTCGAACCCACATTCTCATGTAAAGAGCTGCGCACAGTAACCACTGCAACAGCGAAGTCTATGGCTGTACTATATTTTAGTGTTTTCAAGTCTAGAATTATATGTACAAGGTGGCGCAAAAGTTGTCACCCTATCGTAAGATGCTATAATTTTTGCAAATGTCAATATTGGTTCGACATTTGTGAAGTAAACAGGTAGACAATACACGTCAATAAGACATGTATCGCTATACTCTCAAGAACGCGTAGTTCCACTTCGTCGGCTGAGTTGGTGCAACGTGAATTTCTGCGCAGATTTCCCGGTCGTCCGACACCAACTGTGCAATCACTACGGCGTGTGTCCACTCGCCTTGAACAGTGTAGAACAACATGAGATTGTGGGAGGTCTGGCCGGCACCAGAGCAGCCGTTCTGCTGAGAATATTGCATATGTGGTTCAAGATGTCACAGAGGATCCCGTAGTATCGCCAAACGACTTGTCACGCAATTGGGTATCAATAGGCGGTCTTTACAGATAATTTTTGTGGCAGACTTGAAGATAATCCCTTATAAAATACAGACAGTACATCAGTTGTTAGCTGTTGACCGGGAAGCACGTGTAACCCACAGTCATAGAATATCGGGTGGCAACTTTTACGCCACCTTGTAGAAGATCCACTTTTCTGAGGCACTTTCTTAAGATCGATGCGCATATCTTGTACATGATAAAGAAGATGCTAGTAAATTGTACTGCAATTGAATGCAAGTGAACTGCAACAGCAAATTGAACGTGACGGACCCGCCGAACATATCCTTGAATACCCTTAGCTTTGGCTCATATTTTTCCCATTGTAATGACAAAGACGATTTACAATTAGACGACCAGAAGATGTTACGCAACTTGGCAACCCTGGTTAAAGAGAATCAAAAAGTACTAGGAGTTCACTCAAACGCATTTCTCACTCGCGTCATATCCGGCTTATTTTATACTTTTTGCATAGTTTCTGTAATTTTACTTCAACATGGTTGGAATTTGTATAGTTATATACAGTGTCACTATCAAAAAGCTGCTCGTGTATTGAAATATTCTATGAAGAGAGTAAGAGAGAGAGTAGTGAAGTACTAGGGTTTCACTCGTTTTGTTTGTTGGCATTTGAGTGAAGAGAAATTTCGACTGTCCAAAAAGCGTAAAAGCGGATAACAAATTGCCAGTAAGAGGATACAATAGCAAATTTGACCAAAGCCCTGCCAAAACTGACCAAAAGTCAAAAAGCAAAGTAGATATTTTCGTATGTTACATGTGATATATTAAATATTCACTTAATGTCCCACTATTAATTTTTACAAGTGTATTAAAATTAATTATAAAAAAAATGTATTTAACCACTAATTAGCTGCGCGTTTCGAACTTCAAAAAGATACTATTGCAAAGGCTATGATGATCTAAACATTCCTGTTTCTAACAGTTTAGAATGAATTGAACAAAGTTCAAACTTAAAAAGTATTCAGCCTGTTCTTCGTTCTCGAACGAAACCTTTCGTTCGTCTTCTAGTCGAAATAAAGTTGATTTGCGTTCCATAATCTTGTCCATAGAGAAATACTAAAGAGAAGCCATGAGTAAGCTTGTTTTTTTAATTCCGCGATTTTAAGTGGCGGTCGAAAAATTAGTTTAGCAGGGAATAAAAAACAGGCTCAGTGTTTCCACCACATTCTCGTCGAAAGTCACTTAACAAACGACAGCTTTGATCATAGAGAAAGATATAAAGAGTGTACATGTGTGTTTGAATTCACAAAATTATCGTCGAAAGTCGCTGGGCTCAGAGCATTTCGATGACACAGCTGGTCGACCTCCTAGCTGCAAATTTGATACAGGACAGAATGTGAAAGAGAGTGAGCGATAGTCGAATTTTAAAAACGGACTTTAAATTTGATTTTATAGGCACTTATGACTTAAAATATCTGTATATGCAATAAATTTGTTTTGGTTTGCAGAACACTACAATTTTCATTAATTTTTACTTGTTTACATCCCACTTCTGGCAGAAAAAAAACTCCCATAAAAAAACTGTCGTTAGCCCAGTTACTTTCGACGGGAATTTGTTGGAACTGAAACACTCATAGCTTCTCTTTAGTACTTCTCTATTTATTTACGCCAGTATTTTGACGTAATATAAATAAAAGTTAAAGAAAATTGTTGTGGTCTTCAAATCAAAACTAATTTATTTCATATAAAGTAATTTTAAAAGTCATCAGTGCAAATAAAATTAATTTATATTCAGTTTTCCAGTTCGCCTACCGCTCATTCTCTTTGAAACTATATCCAGTATCAAATTTGTAGCTAGGAGCTCGATCAGCTGTGTCATCGAAACCTTCTGGTTTTGATAGAGTTTTTATGGCAGTTTTTTTTGCCAGAATTTGAATTTAATTCAAATAAAAATGAATGAAAATTGTTGTGTTCTTCAAATCAAAACTATTTTATTGCATATGGGTGATTCCTTGGAAATAAAGTTTTTTCGGATGGTGAAATTATTAGTTTTTAACATACCTCGGATGTGATTTTTTTTTACAGTTTTTGTTTATATATACTACTATAGTGTATACCAACATCTATTGTACTACAACAATTTAAAACATTTATCAATATATTTTATACTATAATTTTCAGAATTGCCACGATTCTGACATCCTCGGTATTGACATTTCATATTTAAATTGACTTCATTCTATGCCAAATTGACGTGAGATAATTTCCTTTGAAAATCACATTTCGATGACTAAATATCGAACAAATTTCGTCACTAGGAGGGCGAGTATTATATTGCGCAATAAAAAAGCGGTACCATGGTATTGACTGCTAATTTTGTGACTTACCCTTCGTAAAGAAAATACTTCACTCCAATCGATTCAATGTGGATAAATCTGTCAGCCATTGATGTAAACATAACATTTGGTATACAATGGTCGAGTTCTCACAGCGAGGGCGCTTTTATACCCATCCAACATGGCGCCACAGCGGTAAAACGTAAATGTACGATATTAGGCAAAAATGCGTGGACAAAGTTTAGATCTTGTTAGTCGGGCCTAAATAGGAGATTTACGCTCGGTAAATACATGAAAATATCCTCTATCTAGGCAATTTCAATGACCATAAAAAAATATCAATCCATCCTGCGAAATGAGGGAGTGAATATAGTATAAACCTTGATTTTTATGAAATGGACACGCCACGGTTCTGATATTTTCATTAGTTTCTGTATGTTTCTATCGAATAAGCGCGACGCAGGTGAGAATATTGTTGTGGAAAATCTTGTGTACCATAAAAGTATTGAAATTACGCGATTATTTATTTGCCGTCCCTTAATTACATGGAAATAAACGTGATGGACAAAGAAAACGTTATTTCCAAGGAATCACCCATATAAAGTTATTTTAAAAATCATAAGTGCAAATAAATAAAATTGAATGTCTGTTTTTTGAATTCGCCTATCGCTCACTCTCTTTCACATTCTATCCTGTATCAAATAGACCTTTACGCCGTCGCACACTGGGACAGCTCCATAGAGACCAGTGCACAAAAGGTCACTTTAAAATGTTGGGTAAACAAGAAAAAACTGTCACTTTTCACAAAGTATTTTGGATAAGAAAAATTAATTTTTTTTTTGTTTTTATGTTTTGCACTAAGTAAGTCAAGCGGTCATTGAGAAATTTGCAATTGGGAGCTCCAACTAATTTGTCAATCACCCTTATTCTGATTGTCGTCGACAAGACAAAACAACGACATCTTGCGACGACTGTTGATACTTCGTATTCGCGTAGTCGTTTTTCGATAACTATTGACACAAGTCGGTATTCTCTAAATGATGTTGATGTTGTTTTTGTCGTCGCATTTTTTGGAAACGACTCGAAGAAGTAAGCTGTTAAAAAAAAGGAAAAGTGGAAATATGAAAACTACGAATAATGAACAGTTCCAAAAACTTGTTGAAGAGTTGGAGAAGAATCCATCCTTACAAAAGGTTTCAAAAAAGGAACAGTGCCAACAAATTTTAACCAGCAATGGGAGAACATTGGAAGTGTTTTGAATGCCTCTGGGCCACCGAGTAGAGATGGTGATGGCTGGCAGAAGGTAACTAACATATCCCCGGTTTTTTGTAGATTAATAAAATCAAATATTTTCTTTAAGGTTTGGAGAGACTTAAAGTTCAAAGTCAAAAGGAAAGTGGTTAGCAGAAGCTGTTGCAAACCTGATGCAGTTTGAAAAACAGATAAATCCTGAAGGATCGGCCCATGGTGTTACAGAAAGTTATGAGGAACTTGTCACTGAAGTGTTCGGTGTTGACCCAGACATAGAAATGCAAACAACTGTGCTCTGTGACGAAATATTAATGGAACAGGAGGAGCCTTCAACATCAAGCAACGGGAGCAGTTCAAGAGCCACTCCATCCGGGTCAAGGTCAACAAACATAGTACCCTCAAGAGCTGCAACTCCAGTCAATCCGAAAAAACCAAGCGACCGTCAAAACCTTTTAGAAAAGCAAAGCACCATGCAAGAAAAGCTACTGACGGAGATATCAAACACTTTGGTGTATATTAAGCGCAGTATAAAGGACACCTCAAGAAACTATTAGAGGTGGAACAAAAAAAAAATTAAGCTTATGGAAAAACAAGAACAAAGAAAGAATGAGGTGCACGAAGCTGTAATGAAAATTAAATCTTTGAAGATAAGAATCTTAGAAAAGGAATTGCTCGCTTTAAATAATCCAAAATAGTTTAAACAATAATAATAAATAGTTTAAACAATATACATATATATTATTACTACTATGTAAATATTTATATTTAGCATTACTTATTAATAAAAAACAGAACTGAATTAAATATAAATGAATTTGCATTACAAGAAACTTTATTTTATTTGTTCTCCTATAGCTGAGGCTTCTGCATTTATCGCAGTTTCTAAATCGTTACTTTCAAAAGTTCCTAAGTTATTTTCTGAAGATGTGAAATCGTCGTTTAGAGCGCTCGAGCCATATTCAATGCAGATGTTGCGAAGAGCTGCGCAAACATTTGAATTGCCTTAGTGGGCTTATAATGAAGTTGGCGTGCAGTAAGTAGGCAACGAAATCGATTCTTCGGTACTCCAATTGTGCGTTCTACAATGTTTCTGCGCTTGGATGTTTTGTGTTAAATATAGCCTCTGTGCTTCTGAAGCGAAACGATATGGAGTAATTAGATAAGGTTCAAGAGGATACCCCGCATCTCCTGTAAGACTAAACATAACATTAATGTTTATAAGCAAATATGATTTTTACCTAAAAGCCAATAGTTACGGTAACCTGCATCGTGACGTCACTTAAAAAAATGTTTTGCTTTGCTTACACTCCAAATTAAATAATCATGGTATGCGCCGGCATGTCAAGGATCCAAAAATCGTATACGCATTTTATGATCACACATCTAGTTACGAAAGAGATTTGCATAACTAATACATTTATTTTATTCTATAAGAATACTTCCAACCATAGCATTCAAACTAAAGAATCCTTTTGCGATTATAGTACGTGCTGGTCGTCTTTCTACGGAGTCAAAATTTTAATGTGGATTCCGTCCACACAGCCAATCACACCAGGAAATCAATTTTTTTCAAAAAAATTCATTTTGGCTTCTGATTTTTCTTCTTCACTCATTTCAAGATTAATCCAAAGTGGGCAAATGACCTTTTCCAACGCACTCAGAGTTTCCGACAGTATTCTGCAAACAACCGGCTGCGACAGTCCGAGGTTAAAATCGTTACCGACACTTAACTGATAGGACCCTTGTCCCAAAAATAGTAATGTGGCAGCTAACTTTATTCTGTTGGATACACAATTTAACCTGGCTCCAATTTTCATCTCAGGAGCAATTTCATCCAATACATAATTAAACGTATTTTTGTTTAAACGAAAGTATTTCTGAAATCCTGAAAGAAAGAAAACTTTGTGATTGCCAATGGAAATTCATTCAACCTTAAACTTACTTGTTGTCCGGTAGTTCCATGACATCAGACCTATATCTTGATGTCTTTCTTTGTAAAATAAGTTTCTTTTTATTTTCTTCATCACTTGAATCAGGAACAAAAAACATTTTTCAACAATTGGATGAATAGTCTGTTTCTAGACGTGCAATTATAATTGCTGCAATTCATGAGTATGTAGGAGAACTCTTGCATGAACTCTGCAATTCTTTCAGTTCTTCTCATTCGTAATTTTTTAGTAATGGCGGCTGCAGAATAATTTGACATTTCTTTTCATTTACTCATTCGTAAAAATTTCACACGAATAGTCTGCTTATGTCTCAGATTTATACGAATGTCAGAAGCAGCAATAATAAAAACCAGAATTGCACAGACAGAATTGCGTGCGTGTAAAAGCAAATTGCAATTCCAAAAGAGAATCATGAAGAATTGCAGCAATTACAATTGCACGTCTAGAACCAGACATAGATAAAAAATCTGTTTCAAAAATGTTAGTTATGTGACTTTTTTTATTTATGGTATCGATAAACAGTCAACGTCAAGACAATAATGATACGGAATACCAAAAATCCGTTGATGTGATATTGTATTGAAACGAAGTGATATTGATTTTAAATTGACGACGAAGTTGACGACGACAATCAGAATAAGGGTGAATATCTGTGTAATTTATTGTGCGATTAAAAATATAAAATATGTCCGGGGAAGGTAAATATGTGTACATTTTATTTGTATATTTCAAAAGTGAAAAAAATATATTCTTATAATTAATTAAGCGGTTGGTAAAGCTAGTATTTTTTTTTTGACTTTGTTTTAGATTTTGCATAATATCATCTGTTCCGGCAAAAGTTTAGCAGATTATTAATTGCCCATAATTAAGACATATTAACTTAATATAAATGTGAAAGCAGAAGTGCTAAACTTTTGCCGGAAATATTTTGTTTTTATTTTAGAAAAATAGTGTTAGTGACTTTTCAAGAGTGTCGATTGCTGTTCTTTATTGTATTAAGCTCAGAATCAATAACTGTTCAATTTTATTTTATTTCTTATGGTTCTGAAGCACAAAATTATGAGTGTTTAAGAAAACAACTAGTTGAAGTATTTTTCTTCAGTGAAAAGAAGACTTTTGATGCCAAATGTTTGGATGCTGAGGCTTTCTTTCAACGTAAGACTTTATGCAGCGACACTCATTTCAAATAGATCAATCCAAAGTTTCCTCGGCATGCATGTATACATACATACGGACGGGTGAAGTTAATATAAAGGATTTACAAAAAATTCCAGTTTTTTAAAACAAAAACATATTTTTTTAAAAAAAAATTTTAAAATCCACTTTTAAGCCAATTAAAACGCAATAGTATACATATGTATAAAAATCGTTTTCGGACCCCTTATTTTGGATCCGAGGGCGGAATAAGTCCGATATCCAAAAAATGTTGTGGTTTTTTTAAATCTCTTATTTTGCTCGATTTTTGAAACTTTTTTTCGGGGGGAGTTTTTCGAGTCGTTCTCGGGCCCCTTTTTTCGACTCAGAGGGCTCGATCGTTAAAAAATTTTTGGTTTCTGAAATTGCCTTATTTTACTCGATTTTCGGGGTTTTTTTTTTGATTACATTTTTGCCGAACTTAGACGCAGTGGATGACTTAGGATGAGGGTATGTTTAAGTCGGTTCACCCGACTGAAATTTCTGTACTGGTTTTCTGAGCCAACCCCTACCAAAATCCATTCAGCCATAGTTGTTCCTTTGGCTTAAACCTAGAATAGGTCGGCAACTGGACTTCGGCTCCAAACTATCACCATTGGATAGAACTTTTCATTTTAAGTAAAAAAAGTAACTAAAAAAATCGGTGGCAACGCCTATTTTCGGAGTTATGAGCCCCCAAAGTTGGGACATACATGATGATACTGCAAGTGTGGTGCCGTGTTATGGAACCGATTTCACCACTTCTTTTTATGTAAAAGGAGTCGAAATAAACAAACAAAATTAAATAAATTTTTTCGATAACTGTCTTAGTTATCGAGATATCGGATGATTAATTTTTAAAAATATCGTTTTTCCAATTTCAACGTTTCGAAAAAAAAAAATGTGGGTCTTAATAGAAAATCAAAAAATATTCCACGCATATCACATATCACAAAAATACTATGCCGAAACCGCGATGGAGGTGTTGGGCACACCCCAGAGGAGAAAATCCCTAAGCCCGGCCGAAGGACGTCCACGCAGAAAACTTTATAACACAAAAATTTTTTGCAAAATTATCGAAAAAGTCGATATTCTTTAAAAATTCATCATTCGACATCTCGATAACTAAAACAGTTATCGAAAAAAATCCTTTTACACAAAAAAGTGGTTAAATCCCACAAGACGGCACCACACTCGTAATACCATCCTGTATGCCCGAACTTTGGGGGCGCGTAACTCCCAAAATAGGAGTTCCCACCGATTTTTATATTTACTTAAAATAACGTTCCTACATCCAAAACAAAAAAAATTGACGTGCCGATCTATACTAGGTCTGTTCCACTAAGCGAGTTACCCAAACATTTTATTTAATATTTTCGTCTTAATTTGAAGAGTGTTACCGGAAAACATTATCGAGTGTTACCGGAAAACATTATCGAAGCAGCCTCGGCTAACGTACTCTCCGAAGGGGTTTGGCTCAAGGAGTTTCTCCTCTGGAGTAGGACGGACAAACACCGGCTTCGCTGCATAGTTTATTTGGGTAATAATGTTTTTTTTTACGTGGCCAGTCTTCGGCCGGTCTCTGTGGTTTGTCATATAATGACCGACGGAGAATGTAGTTGGGAAATACTCACCGTGGAGCCTTTTGCGTTTATGAACACTAGGTAGCTCAGGGGTAGGTTTACTCATTCTCTTTCACAGTAAAATAATCTATTTTAGCCACATAAAAAAAACTGTCAACAAAAACTTTAAGCCTCTCTATCCACCGCTTTAAATGTCAAATGTTATATCAGAGATGGCACTTCAGTTGAGGTCGATAAGGTTGTCCATTATCACGTTATCGTCGATTGGGATTCGATTGTGGTTGAATGACGAAGGTAGTAGCAGTAAGTGTTGTAGGCTTTTTGGTTTTAATTTGCACCGAAGAATTCACCATTCATATATTCACCATATTTTAAAGAATTGTGAAACTTTGTATACACTGGGAGATACAGTGAAGTCTGGCCGAACTCGTAGCGTACAGAAGGTACAAAATATTGCTGCAGTGAGAGACAATAAGCCTGTTTTTTTATTCCCTGCTAAACTAATTTGTCGACCAGTTTTTATGGGGAACTAAGAGATTTTAAGCGGCTCACCATACAATGTCGTCGAAAAAATTGTTTAGCGGGAATTAAAAAAACAAGCTTAATGTTGATGAAAGTCCAGACACGTCAGTTAGACACCGTACACAAGAATTTCAAATGTCACCGTCAACTTTGTTCAAAATACTCAAAAAGATTTGCATTTATATCCGCATAAAATTCAACTGGCTGAACAACTAATGGAAAATGACCATATGCCCATAAATAACAGCAGTAGTTTTCGTAGAGTATGTGCATCATTACCATATGTCTTTCAAGCGCGTGTTCGACGCGTGCTTCACGCGGTTTGTTGGTGAGAGGTGTCGTGCTGCTAGCAGTGCAGACTTTCACGCACATGGGAGTTTTGACGATTCTCTTCAGGGGGGTTCTATCCCACAGCTGATCAACCTTAGAGTTGGCGAAACATGCAGGATAAAGTAACAAAGAGAAATAGCGATCGATGACTGGAAGTATGTAGGGTTGCTCAATGCGTTTTTCTCACATTTGTCTTTGTGAATTGAACCAGAAGTACAAAGCTCATCAACTGGGAGTATTTTTCTGATAATTAAATCGAGGAAAAAAGGGATAACAAGTGAAATAAAGCAAAACGTAATGAAGTGTTAGAGTATAACTGTATATAGAGATTACAATTGAAACACAAATGTATTAAAATAAAGATTTTCCTCATTCTGTGTGGGTTGCCAAGTTTGTATAACTCTGTTCTCCAACTTTTCCAGTGACTTTTCTTGGTTTCCGGTCCAAGAAAAACAGCTGTTGCAAACTCTTAGTGAATTACTCTGTGTTTCTCTCTCTTCACTTTCGTATTTCTGTCATTTTGTTTCATATTACTTCTCATGTCGAAGAGAAAAGGTGTAATCGATCGGTACATATATTTAATTTATTAATAAATTAACTGAGAATAAACCACTTTTAAAATTTGTACTAATATAAGACAACGAATTCAATACAGAGTTTCCTTTTTTCATAAATTTAATTAGAATAGACCACTTTAAAATTTTTTACGAATGTAAGAGTAAGGGCGATCAACTGATTAAACATCAAAAACTATAAGAAAAAAACACGGAATATAATGTAATCGTGATTTATGTACGCGTGATAATTACAGCCTGACAAGCATAATCTAAATGAGGAGTAAGAATGATTTTTTTTCTGTCAGTAAAAAAAAATATCACAAAAAGTACGCGAACGGCATCCAGTAAAAACTTGCAAGAAATAAGAATTTAGTATGTAAACAGCAGATTTGCAATGTAAACATTATAAGAACCAACAACCGCAGTTCGAATAAAATATTACAAATTACCAAATGTGTCTTCTTTTTTAAAAGAACTAGTTTAAGGTTAATTTCAGAATTAATGTTAACTGACAGTTTCAAAAAATAAATTCCATACAAACTGACAGCAAAAACTGTTTGTCATAGAATAATACATACCATAGAAGCTTTTATTCGCTCAATAAATTAAACGACATAGGTACGATGGAAAGTAAACATTGGATGGTGGAAAATTTGGGTTCAATAATACAAGATATTGGCAATAGTATACAGCGATCAACAAAGGAACAACAACCGAATTTCTTGTTTTTGTGGCGAACTAGTGGTGTTAAATACAATACAAATGTATTCCAACGATAAAAGTCAACAAAAAAGTGCAAAATACATTTAAATTTGTCAGTTATACACCAAAACGATATGAAAAAGTTAAGTGAACATATTTTGTAACTCCACCTGGTGTAAGTTAATTTTAACTTTAATTGCTATCATTTCCACAAACCTACGATGAAGACTGTGAAATGAAACGTCAGATGAGAGAATAAGTTTATCTATGTATGTATTATTCTATGCTGTTTGTTAGCTATAACTGAAGGATAACTGGACGTAGTGAAATCTGCCTGTAAATGATTTATTTATTATTTTTATATTGTTTCTATATCCTAATTTCGTTTGTGTACACAAAACATATGTTTTAAAAGGTAGCCGACTTTCTGTGGGCTGAAATTGAAGATATGAACTTGAACGATCTTTGGTTTCACCAAGATAGCACATCATCTCCTCCAACCGATAAAGCAATCGTTCTTTTATAAATTAAGTTCTGTAATCGTTTTATCTATCAGCCGTCTTGGCTGCCTCGGAGCTTGCGCTTAGACCATGAAAAACTTTTTTGAGAGTGTCGTTAATTATCGATTCTGTGCAGATAATGCAGACATGACCCAGATCGATAAGCCGTATAGAGTACGAGCTATTCGTGAGATGTGCGCACATATCGCCAACCACGTCTTGGGAAATTGATGTGACATACACTGCCGCTCACTTGAATAGCGCCACCTCTTGAGTATTATTTTCAGCTTGCTTTCTCCCAAAAAAATTAATGGTAATGCATTGGTTGTTTTTTCGTATAATTACAAAAACTATAACAACAGATTGATTCCATTTTATTAGTGTGATTCGTAAAAAAAAATTAAAGCAAAATAACATTAAAAAAAAGTAATTTTTTTGGCTCATTTGAATAGCACCCCCATATTGATTTCGGTTTATACACGAGCTATTTCTTTAAAAATTCATGTAGTGTTTGCTTATATCTAACACAAAAAATAGTTATTGGAACGAAGTTCCTTATCGCACGCTGCGGAATGGGGGCTAAATTAAAAATATGAAACAACTTTTGTTTTAACACTATTATGCTTTATCCCACTATTATCAACTATATTGTTTACTTTTGATTTGGTTTGTGACTAGACTAACTAGATGTATCACATATATCGGCAAATTTCTTGTTTAATGGGAAGTTTTCTAGTTGGAGCTTGCAACCAATTTGTTGTAAAAAGTAAATTTAGAAAAGCCAAAGTGAAAGAAGTTTAAAAAAATAAAATTTTCTTAAATAAGTGTCTTTGCTTAAAAAATTGAAATTTTCTCAAAAGAAATACCTATTAATATTCTTTAACAAAGTACCATTAGTATGTTTTTTTTTTTAAATAAGTACCTTTTTTAAAAAAGTATATTATCTTACTACAATTTGCCTTTTCTTAAAAAACTACCTTTTCTTTAAAGAGTACCTTTTTTGTGAAACAACATAACTTTTCTTGAGATAAGTATCTACTGCGGAATGGGGGCTAAATTAAAAAAATGAAACAACTTTTGTTTTAACACTATTATGCTTTATCCCACTATTATCAACTATATTGTTTACTTTTGATTTGGTTTGTGACTACACTAACTAGATGTATCACATATATCGGCAAATTTCTTGTTTAATGGGAAGTCGTCTAGTTGGAGCTTGCAACCGATTTGTTGTAAAAAGTAAATTTAGGAAAACCAAAGTGAAAGAAGTTTAAAAAAATAAAATTTTCTTAAATAAGTGTCTTTGCTTAAAAAATTTAAATTTTCTCAAAAAAAAATACCTATTAATATTCTTTAACAAAGTACCATTAGGATGTTTTTTTTTTTAAATAAGAACATTTGTTTTAAAAAAGTATATTATCTTACAACAAATTGCCTTTTCTTAAAAAACTACCTTTTCTTTAAAGAGTACCTTTTTTGTGAAACAACATAACTTTTCTTGAGATAAGTATCTATTCTTAAAAATTTACCTATTCTTGAAAAAAGAATCAATTCAAAAAAAAATACCATTTCTTAAAAAAACATTTCTTCAAAAAATACCATCTCTTAAAAGACTACCTTTTGTTACAAAAATTCCTTTTCTTAAAAATAAAATAATACCTTTTCTTTTCTTGAGATAAGTAAAACCTTTCCGAAAATACGTAAGTACATACATTTTCTTAAAGAATAACCTTTTCCTAAAAAGAGTACCACTTCTTTAAAAATTTCTTCTTTGTAAAAAAAATGCATACTCTTGTGGCATTTTCTTACAGAAATTGCGTCGTCTTAAAAATAGTACATTTTCTTAAAAAAAACATTAGCTTTTAATAAAAGAAGTACCTCTCTTTAAAAAATTACCTTTTCGGAAAAATATAATACATATTCTTACAAAAAGGACCTAAAAATATACTTTACAAAAATGTATTCTACAGGGTGATTCAGGAAGTTCCGGACAAATTTCTCCAGCGTATTCCTTGGCTCATTTCATGAAGAAAAGTCCACTAGGACCATGTCCGAAAATGCAAGGGTGCGAAATGGCAGCGGGTTCAAAATTTTCGGATTGTTGGTCGGAGGGTAGTAGGGTAAAGTTGCTAACTTCTGAGCCAGTGGACGGACAAAAACAAACATTTTTGCATTTCAGTAAAATGGTCATAACTTTGGAACGGTAAGACCTCTGGGCTTCGTTTAGGTCATTTTGGAAAGGTCTGTATCTGTATCTCGGCGATTTGACTTTTTTTTATTGATTCTGAAAGGCCTCTTAAAGACCTTTCCAACAACCCAAAAATAAAAAAATCCAACCACTGGCTCAGAAGTTCATTTTTTCATGAAATGAGCCAAGGAATGCACTGGAGAAATTTGTCCGGATCTTCCTGAATCACCCTGTATAAAAAAAAAATTCTTAAAAAAGTTTATAATTTTATATCCGTTTGAGTTTATATTATTCGATCTTTTAGTTGTTATGTTTTTAATAATTGTTCGGTTCAATTAATAGAAATATTAAAAAGAAATGTGTGAAATTGATCATTATGGTGGATGGTTGGGAATATAGTTATTTCAATGCCTACCAAGGCATATCATCAGCTCCCTTTTCCACAAGTATTTAGGTATATCATCACACATTATAGGGATAAACAAATCTCAAGTAAGCAAGAATTGTCTAAACTCCTACTTGCGCGAAAACATCCACAACAATACTTTGCCATAATTTGCAAAAAATTATAATTTATAATTTTACAAAAAATTATCTTTTCTTAAATATCCATTTAATTATCTTATTTTTAAACGGGTGCCTTAGGCGTGTTGGAACTAACTAGTACATACTATACAGCGAAAGGGACTTCATTCCAACCGATTTTTATTTAATAAGAAGCGCTTACGTCCTTATTTAGAATGCATTCAATATATCCTGTTTGGAACGGAGTCATATAAATTCTTAATTAGGTCCACAGAAATGCATGACAAGGCGTGTTTAATTGCATCAATGAGTTTGGTTATAACGGGTGTTTTTTTTAGCTGCATGAGAATTATCGATATCAATAACTATGGTATCACAGCTGAGAATGTCAAACTGTGTAGACATTTCTGTCCAATAAGGTGTGACAAGTCATCGTGAATCGTTTAAAGCTTCCAAATTGTAGAAATTTGTTCGCGAAGTTCATGAGCATTATTATCAAAGAATTGTGTTTGGTGATAACGTTCATTTCTGGTTAAGTGGCTACGGCAATAAGCAAACTGCCGTATTTGGAGCGAAGACAATCCTCAAGCCGTTAACGAGTCACCATTACATTCATTAAAATTGATTGTTTGGTGCAGTTTACACGCTGGCAGCATCGTCGGCCCTTATTTCTTTTGAAAAGAGCAAGGAGCTGCTGTTAAGGTGAAAGGACAGCGCTATCAATCCATGCTGACTGAATTTTTGCTTCCAAAAAGTAATCAGCTAAACATCAATGATATTTGCTTCCAAAAAGAGGGCGCAACTAGACATACAGCGAGCTTAACAATCGATTTATTGCAAAATCAGTTTGGTGGCAACTTTATTTCCATAAGTGGTCCTGTTCTCTGGTCCCCTCGTTCGTGCGATTTAACGCCTCTGGATTAGTTTTTATGGGGCTATGTTAAGGCATTGGTTCATGCCGACAAACCAGAAACTCTGGAAGCATTGGAAGCCAATATTCAAGCCACCATTGACGCCATACGGCCAGATTTATTGGAAAAAGTTGTCAAAAATTGAACTGAACGAATGGAACATGTAACTCGTAGCCGTGAAATTATGTACCAGATTATAATAAAAAAAATAATTTTTATTTAACAATAAGCTTTTTTATTTCCTGCTAAACTAATTTTTCGACGAGTTTGTATGGAGAACTAAGCGATTTTAAGCGGCACCCCATACAAAGTCGTCGAAAACTGGTTTAGCAGGGAATAACAGTGAATAAAAAAACAGGCTCAGTGTTATGAATACGAACTTGTATCTAAATATCAAACGTTAATATTTATAAATTAACTTCAAATAAAATTTAAAACTCAAATTTTAAACGCATAAAATAATAAATAAACCAATTTTATATTAAAACTATATAATAAACTAAAGTAACCTATAAAAAAATATATGCGTTCATCGCTCTTTTAGTAATCAAACAGAAACCACTCTCTTGAAAAATTGATTTTTGTCAAAAAAAAGGGGGTTTAACTCCCAATATGAGATATCACGTTTTACAGCCTTATTCTGGCAGGGTTACAAAAGTCACCACGGTTACTATTTGAAAGCAATGTGACAATTGTCACAAATCGGTATTCTGACACATTTTTTTGGTGACAAAATTAACAAAAACTGTTACCTGCTAAAGAGAGGTAACAACGCATAGCAGCTGTTTTATTTGCCGGAAAGTTCATACAAAAACATTTTATAAATTCTGCAAGTAAAAAATAAAATTGTATACGGGAAAATTAATAATATATTTTGTACCAAAACGACAAGAGGGCATAATTAAATGGAGGAAGGACTTTTGTTACTTTGTGCTATGGAAATGGAGCAGAAAGAATTTGGTTTTGTTTGTATTACAAAATTTTTAACGTAAATATCTCTGGTTTTTAAGGGATATTGGTAAGTAATATATCTTTAAAAGAGGCTAAGGTCTTGTCTTTTATCGGAACCTGCCAAAAAATAAGTATAATGGCGGATTTTGTTGAAAAGAAAATTAATTTTTAGCAGAAAAGTGAGGTTAAAAAACCGTTTTTTTTAATTAGCTCTCCAATGGGTTATTAAAAATTAATATGTTTGTGCACTGATTTATAGAGCTTAGAAAGACCTTTATAATGATACACATTTCAACAAGATCGGATTATAAATACCGGAGATACGAACGATTATATACTCAAGCTTTAAAGGCCTATATCTCAAGAAGTTGGACCGACCGCAGGGGGAAATCCAACTTTTTGAACTCAACGCCGAAGCTTTCGTCGGTGGTGAAATTTTGATGTAGATCAGATAGTTGGCGCTAAAGTAAATTTCGTCTTCTATTTGGCGCGGATGCGCAGGTGTATTCTTTCCGCTTAGCATCTCTGGATGTTCCTTGAGAGAGGCAATATAGCATTCCAGCTGTGCCTTTGCGGTGCGCTCAAATTCCCTAAATAATAATGTATTAATTTTAATTCAATAAATCATAAATACATTGAATATGTAATTTTTTGCTTTTTTACCGCGTTCATTTTGTGCAGAAAACCATATGTTGTTGTTTTGTTGTCCCTGCTTTTGGCAACATGTTATTGTCAGGTGAATTATTTGTTACGAGGTGAATTTTTCGTTGTCACCGTGTTGCCAGAATACCAGATACAAACAATGGTGACACCTTTGCAACAATTTTGTGGTTACAATTTGGTTGTTACCACATACACAGAATAGGGGTGTTAAACGAAATAGTAAAACTATTTTTAATGGGAATATTTGAAAGATGTTCTGTTTTTCGTAATTTTCAATTATAGCAACTTTTTGTTAATTCAAATTTGTTTTTGATCATTTAACACTTTTTATTTGGCAGATTCTGGCAACACTGGGAAATGATCTAATAAGAGAAAAATCAATATCATTCTCTTAATACGATTTTCTTTAAAAGAGCTCTGTCTGCTCTTTACTCTCTCTCTCTCTCTCACTGTTTCTGCCACTCTATCGCACAAGTAACAAAATAGTAGAGTACGGCGACACGAGCATTAGCCCGGGTAGCTCAGTCGGTAGAGCATTGGACTTTTAATCCAAGGGTCCAGGGTTCAAGTCCCTGCTCGGGCGCATTCGATTTTTTTTTAAACAAAATTTTAATTTTTGTTTTTTTTTTATTACAGGCTGCTGGAAAGAAAGTACTGAGGGTAATGCAACTTGTAATCATGCAGAGTGCGTCAGTTCTTCCCCTACATCACGCAATAATTCCTTATACTACTGCTGTTGTTCGGGTAATGCCTGCAATCGTAACGTCACCGTTGTGGAACCATCATTTTTGGAGGTATGACTACAAATTTGCTTAAACAAAGAATCAACTTAACTTGTTCCATTTCATATATCCAGCTCTCTAAGACCTATTATGTGGAATCCTCTAATCTATCAGCCCCAAAAGATAATCTACACTGGTCTACAATCAACTTATGGTTAGCCGTCTTGCTGACATGTTTGGTTATCACCGTCTTATCGACCTTTGTGTATTGCCGTAGTATACGCGAAAAGGCCGAACCCGAGGAGGCTCCCTTGGCACCCTCGGGACCGGGATACAGTTCGAATTTACGTAATGTAGATAATTTGAATTTAATCTGTATGCTGGACAGTGGAAAATACGGCACAGTCATGAAGGGATTGCTGCATGATCAAGAGGTGGCAGTGAAAATATTCCCGGAGGCTCATCAGCAGTATTTCATTAATGAGAGAAATATCTATTCGTTGCCACTAATGGATTGTCCAGCGTTGTTGACATATTTTGGTAAGTGGCAGAGGGCATATGAATGATATCTGGAATAAAAAAGAAATACAGATTCCTTGTGCCCACAACTATATTTCCTACTCATATTAACTGATTCCTTGTTTCCATTTCTCATTTAAGGTTATGATGAGCGCCATACCCTTGAGGGCAAAGTGGAATATCACTTGGTCCTTTCTCTGGCCCCATTGGGTTGTCTTCAGGATTGGTTAATAGCGAATTCCATGAATTTCGAAACATTCTGCGGCATGGTAAAAACCATAACCCGCGGACTATCGCATCTTCACACGGAACTGCGGAAAGGCGAAGAACACAAACCCTGCATTGCCCATCGTGATTTGAATACTCGAAATATTTTGGTGAAGGCCGATCGTACTTGCTGTATAGCCGATTTTGGTTTTGCACTCAAGGTCTTTGGACCACGCTACGAGTATAAGGGCGAAATAGCAGAGGCCGAAACGAAAAGTATCAACGAAGTGGGCACCCTTAGATATATGGCGCCCGAACTTTTAGAGGGAGCGGTGAATTTGAGGGACTGTGAAACGTCCTTAAAACAAATGGATGTTTATGCTTTGGGCTTGGTTTTGTGGGAAGTGGCTACCAGATGCTCGGATTTCTATCCTCCGGGTCAGCCAACGCCCCCGTATAAGGCGCCCTATGAACAGGAAGTTGGCTCACATCCCTCCTTCGATCAAATGCAGTCTTTGGTGGTACGGCACAAAGCTCGTCCCCTATTCCCCACTGGCTGGGGTGGTGGTCCAGCGGTTAAATTAATACGGGACACCTGTGAGGATTGTTGGGATCATGATGCAGAGGCTCGCCTGACGTCCCTGTGTGCTGAGGAGAGAATGCACGAAGCTTCAACGTTTGGCAACAGACTAAATGCTCATATGCTTCCAACAACTCCCTTGTTAAATACCAACAACTTGAGCAATGATCATACGGAAACGGAAATGACACTCGTACAGAAACCTCGGTCCCCCATACAGATAGACAATATGATACCGGAAACCAATACTGTGTTAAATCCGCCTCCAAATAAGAAAAATGTGCCATATTATAATGATACTATGGAAGCCAATAATCGTTTGGTTACCGAAAAGAATCATTTGATACAACCACAACAGCAGTTACAGCCATATCAGGGTCGAAATCCCTGCCTGGAAAGAAATTTGGCTCCGGCATCCTTAAATTGCCCTCAACAGCTAATACAGCGCAGTAAAAAACATAGTTTCCAGTCCTCGACGGGAGAGGATAACAATTTCTCCTGCCTAGATGATGATGTTTCAGTAGAGGAGTTGATTTCCGGCAGGAGATCAAAGAAATTCACCTCTCTGGATCGGGAAGAAACCACACATATGGGTCAAGGCTTTCCCAAACAGCAGAATACCGATCGTAAACTCAAAGGATGGCATGGTGTCAGAGCTTTAATACAAAAGAAACTATTTCGCAAAACAGATATCGCACGGCTAGAAGCCTTTCGCCAACTAAACGGCGATGAAAAATCGAATCTGGTGGAGAAAAATCGTACATCCTCCTCCCACAAACCAGTGGTTATAAGCTTTATAGATAAAGAGAAAGTCAATTGTGACAAGACCACCACAGCGGTCTTGACGACAGATCCCAACAATGTCTACGCTCTCTGCAAAAGACCCAATAACTTAGACTTGAGTCCAGTGACACAAGGTAATGGCTTCATTAAGCTGACGCCGCCTACGACGACGCAAGCGAATCACATTACAACAATCGAGGAAGAACCTGCCGATCCCACAGAGGATCAAGTTGACGGTGCTGTAGAGTATAGGATGAAAAGTCTGGACAAACGAAAGTCAACGCCAGCCCACGATGTGAGCCGTTCAAAGTCGGCGAATTTATTGAAATCTCTGAATTCCTCCAATAACAATTTACACGATGCCGAGCTTAAGGCCATGAGCGATGCTGTCATTCTGCGCAACCACTCCGTCTCAGAGCCTCAATTTCGAAGACAACGAAGTCTTGAAGTTTTTCGTGAAGTCTTTAATGCACGTGGCAGCAATGAGCGTCTACGCGATCCTAGTCAACGGGTCAAGACACCCGGAGATGTACCTCCCTCGGTGAGGAAAATAAGAGCTTCGAAAACTTTAAGTTTATACGATGATCGCATGATGGACTCATCCCTATTAAATGTGCTCTAGCATGAAGAGGTTCTGCTCTTGGAATTGTAAGAGAGCAGAACTGGCGAGATTGAAGTAAGAAGAAAATCGCGTGTCTGTGACAAAAGATCATCATAATCAGAGGAACTACTAATAGATATTTCATGTTAGATATTACACACTACACTACTCTCTTCATATTCTATCAAGCATAATGAAATCGCAAAAAATGGCGAAATTTCATGGGAGACGACATATGGCGGTGGGTCCTATTTTGACTTTGATGAAGTTTAGAATTAGGAATACTTTAGCATATTTGGGAGTTCCGAGTTTCAAACCAACAATAGAATCAGTTAAAGATTATGTGGAATTGAATTGATAGGGCGCCAGAATTGCTGGAAAACCGTATGTCAGAGAAAAACAGGGACGATTTTATTCTGGAATACCAATGGACCACAGAGAAAGAAAGAAAGAGCTCATTACTATTAACAGATTTTTATACGAGGAAAAACGAAAACAAAAATTAACATCTAAATTATTTTATTGCTAGGAAATGTTTGACGAATGTTAATACCGCTATCAAGTTTGCCTTTTTGTTGGACACCATTGCCTGGATACAATTTTTCTATTTAAACAAACGATTTCATTGGTTACTGATGAACCAGGCATTAAATAAAACGAAACTTTGAGAAGAGTGTTTGACACAACTTCTTGTTTAAAGGAACTAACGTTTGATTTAAATGTTGTACATACGCTTGCCTATATGAGCTTTCCCTATCGTAACTTTCCGTTTTTCGAATTTCCAATACAAAAGCTAAGTCATATTTCCTTGAGAATGTATTTTACTGCCGCAGAAGAGGTGTTACAAATTGGGCTAAGGCAGATGAAGTTTAAGAGTAATTTACCTAACGAAACTAGGAATGTCTTTTCTTAAGAAGAAATGAGTTGGCGAATTTTTTGAGTAGACTTGATGAATACAACTTTATAGATCAAATTTTTCTTAACAAACCAAACATATTTCTTAATTTTTGTTTAATTATCATTGTTTGTGCACACTTTTTTACAAGAGGTTTGTGAAAACTTGTCTCATAATTTGTTAAATCTGTTTGCATCCATACATATATTGTCTTGCAGTCAAGTTGGTTCGAATACAATGTTTGCATGCGAACATTTTGAGTTGTAGAAATGCTTGAGAAAACATTCTTTTTCCAAAAAGTTTGCGCAATCTTTCCCCAGAAGTAATAAATTTTGTGCCATTTTGTTTGTGTAAGCAAATTTGAACAAGTTGATACAAACATCACATTTTTTAAAAACGTTTCTGCAAAATATTCCTACAAATATTTTGAACAAACTTGGCTAATAGATTATAAATTCTGAAATGAAATTATTTTTTTTTAATTTCATAAAACTTCCATATTGTTTTACAGTCATGTCTGTCTGAGCATTATTTTTTTGGAAGGTATACTCAAACATTTACTACAAAAAGTTTGTGCAAACTTGTCTCACAAATTGCTATTAATTGTGCACAGATTATTAACTGAAACATTTGTCTCAACTATTTCTTTTAAATTCTTTTGATAATCCATATGATTCTAACAGACTCCCATCATTTCTTATAAAATTGCTTGCGGAAGAAACAGTTTCCTTACAAAATGTTTGCGCAAACTTATGTCTTATATTATAAATTCTGAACAAATTGTTTGTCTTAACTAATTTTTTTTAAATTCTTTTGTTATTTTTACAATCTTCTACCATTTCTTATGGAAATGCCTGTGAAATAAACATTTGTAGTACAAACCGTTTGCACAAACTTATCTCATATAATATAAATTCTCAACAAATCGTTTGTCTTAATTTTTTTCATATTCTTTTCTATCTACGTGGCTTTACAGACTGCCAGAATGTTTTATGGAAATGGTTGTGAAAGAAAGATTTGTCTTATTAAATGTATGCGCAAACTTATCTCATATATTTTAAAATCGGAACAAAACGTTTGTCTTAACTATGTTTTTTTGAATTCTTTTGTTAATCCAGGTGACTTTACAGACTCCCACCATTTCTTATGGAAATGCTTGTGAAAAAAACATTTATCTTATAAAATGTTTGCGCAAACTTGTCTCATTTAATACAAATTCTCAAGAAATTGTTTGTCTTAATTTTTTTAAATTCTTTTCTATCTATGTGGATTTACAGTCTGCCAGAATTTTTTATGGAAATGCTTGTGAAAGAAACATTTGTCTTATAAAATGTTTGAGCAAACGCATCTCATATATTATAAAATCGGAACAAATGTTTGTTTTAACCATATTTTTTAAAATATTTCTTTAGTCCATGTGACTACCGACTACAACAATTTCTTATGGAAATGATTGTTAAACAAACGTTTGTCTTACAAAATGTTTGCGCAAACTTGTCTCATATAATATAAAATCGGAACAAATCGATTGTCAACTAATTTTTTTTTAATTCGTTAGTGTCTAAGTGGCTTTAGAGACTCCCATAATATCTTAAGGAAATGCTTGTGAAAAATTTGCAGGATGTTTGCCCAATCTTATCTCATACTTGCGTTTATAAATCCCAATTAACATTTTGTATTAACTAATTTTTGTCTGAAGTTTTTAATTTTTATTAAATGTTTGCGTAAACTTGAACAAAATGTTTGTACAAACTTGTGCAAAATGTTAGTTGGCTACTAATTGTCTGAAAAACTTTTCGTGTATATGAAAATTGTTGTTTATTTACATTCCTGTGAGACGTGTTTGCGCAAACTTGTTCAAATAATTTGTGCAACCTTTGGTAAAATGTTTTTTGGCTAACATTTGTCTGAAATAGCGTTTGATTTATATGAACATTTTAACTTATGTAAATTCTTGTGTGGAAAGTTTGCACAAACTTGTCTCATATACAGAAACAGAACAAATATGAAATTTTTGTCGTAGCCTGGCCCTGTTTATAATACAATATTGTGGGTTTAAAGAATATTTTTGTATTAGCATTTTTGTTTGGGTTGATAAAAACGCGGAGAATACTTTTTCTGGGAAACTTTACTTTCAGAAAGGTTTGAATAGATTATGTTTGCCTGAGACAACCTTAAATATACAATAAAATTGTTGTGTCAAGTTTTCCTACAGACAACTTAGATTGAGACATTTTGCGGCAACATTTATTTTAGAAATTTTTGATCGAGACACATTTTTGTAACAAAGCACTAATCTATTTCCACTTGAAATTCATAAAATATCAAATTAATTAAACAAAAGTTCAATTGAAATTTTAAAATTCCATTTGAACATTAAAATACATACGTCATATGCAATTTATCAACACCAACATATATTTGAAAAAAGTGATCTGAAATTGCAACCACATCAATTCGAATTTAATATACATCAATTTAAGTTAAAAAAATATCAATTTGAATTGAAATGAAATGAAATTTTCATATAAAATTGTTTGAATTAAGTTTTCTTATAGACAATTTTGATTGAGACATTTTGCGGCAACATTTATTTTAGAAATTTTAGATCGAGACACATTTTCTTACAGAATTGTAACAAAAGTTTGTAAAATTCCCCAGTAGAAACTACTCCATTGCCAGTTAAAATTTAAAAAATATCGACATCATTTAAAAACAAAATGAAATGATATTTGAAAATTAAAATACATACATCAAATGAAATTTATTAATTGGAATTGGAATTGGAATTTAATTTCAGAAAACAATAATTTAAATTTAATACACCAATTGAAATCAAATTTTCGTATAAAATTGTTTGTATTAAGCTTTCTTTAGGCAATTTTGATCGAGACATTTTGCGGCAACTTTTCTTATAGAAAATTTTGATCGAGTCACATTGCCTTACAGAATTGTAACAAAAGTTTGTATTAGCAAACTTCCCAGAGGGAAAAGGTTGAACTACTCTATTTCCAATTGAACTTCATAAACTATCAAATTCATTTAATAAAAAATCAATTGAAATTTAAAAGACTGCAATAGATATTTGAAAAAATAAATTGAAATTAAAGCTACATCAATTGACATTTTATACACATCACTTGTAATTCAAAAAACATCAATTGAAATTAAATTTTCGTATTAAATATTTTGTATTAAGTTTTCGTATAGACAATTTTGATCGAGGCGCAGTTTCTTATAGAATTGCAACAAAAGTTTGTATTAGCAAACTTCCCAGTGGGAAACGGTTGACCTACTCCATTTCCAATTAAAATTCATCAAATATCAATTTCATTTAAAAACAAACAATTGACATTTGAAAATTCCATTCATAGAATAACACATACCATAGAAGGTTTTATTCGCTCAATAAATTAAACGTCATAGGTACGATGGAAAGTAAACATTGGATGGTAGAAATATGGGTTCAATAATACCAGATAGTGGCAATAGTATACAGCGATCAACATAGGAACAACAACCGAATTTCGTGTTTTTGTGCCAAACTAGTTGTGTTAAATACAATACAAATGTATACCAACGATTAAAGTTAATAAAAAAGTGCAAAATATATTTAAATTTTTCAGTTCTACACCAAAACGACATGAAAAAGTTAAGTGAACATATTTTGTAACTCCACCTGGTGTAAGATATTTTTAAATGTAATTGCTCTCATTTCCACAAACCTACGATGAGAGTGTGAAATGAAACGTCAGATGAGAGAATAAGTTTATCTAGGTATGTATTAGTCTATGATTCCATTTAAGAAATACAGTAAAGCAATTGAAATATAAAAGAGTCAAATATATATGTATTTGTAAAAATAATTTGAAATTGAAACTACTTCAATAAGATTTGAATTCGAACAACAACGATTCATATTTTACACACCAATTGAAATGTAAAAGGCGTCAATTGAAATTTAAAAGACATCAATAGAAATTTAAAAATTATGATCCTATTTTATACATTTGCCTTTGTACGAGTGTCTATCTACAAGGTGGCGCAAAAGTAAACTTCCGATGTTTTTTGGCTGTAATTTAAAAAAAAAAATGAAAAACTTTGATTCTTCTTGTGGATTATTTTTATTTGGTCTTTTAATTTTTTTTACATCAAGTCGAGAATATGATGTCATGTAAATGGCCGCCGCCACAGTTGATTGTCATTTGAGCCCTTTTTATGGCATTTTTCCTTACATTGGCCAAAACTTCCGGCGATAGGTCCTCACATTCTTGACGGATATTGTCTTTAAGAGCTGCAAGAGTTTGAGGCTTGTTGACATAAACCCGCGACTTCAAAACGCCCCACAAAAAGAAGTCTGGAGCGGTCAAATCAGGCGATCTTGCTGGCCAGTGCAAATCGCCAAAACGGGAGATTAGGCGCCCGAGAAATGCATCCTTCAGCATATCGGTTGTGGCACGTGCAGTGTGTGCCGTTGCACCGTCCTGTTGGAACCACATGTTTTCCAATCCCAATTCATCAAGTTGCGGCAAAAAGAACTCGTTGATCATTGCTCTGTAGCGTGGCACGTCGTCTGGTCGATGTCGACGGCGCTTCCATGACATCCTTTACCGGGGTCTGCCACGCCTGGCAGCATCTCGTGTTGTGCCAGTCTCTTCGAGGCGAGCGGCTAAACGTCGCAGTGTTTCACCAATAGGCGTTGGACGGCCAGGAAATCTGCGACGAAATTCACGTTGTGCCAAAGTCACCGACCGATTATTGGTCAAATAAATAGTCAGCAATATTCCACGTTCTGGAGCAGTGTAGCGTAACATAGTTTATTAACGTGTATTTCGCATGGGTTTACTACACAAATGTCAAAACAGAACTGACATTAGGGGCCAATCGCAAAATTTATAGCATTTTCTGATAGGAGGATTACATTTACGCCACCTGTTACTACTAAATTTTTAAAAAAAAATCAATTGAAATTTAAAAATTCTACTTGAAATTTAAAACACATCAATTGAATTTTAAAATACATCAACTGAAATTTAAAAGACATCATTTAATAGTTAAAATATATCAATGACAATTTAAAACACATCAATTGAAATTTAAAACACATCAATTTAAGTTTAAAATACATTTCGGCTTGTGATGGAAAGCGATCGACTTAAATCCAATTCGATTTGACATAATAATGACGTTTCTTTTTTGAAAATAATGAATATCAATTAATTTGTTCCTCAATTTCTGACATTAAATATTGTATATATAAAATATTTGTTCCGCAATAGTAGGAATTATGTCGATAAAATTCGTATTCAATTTTGACTCAATCGGTTTCCATCATATGTGGGATTAATTGAAATTTAACTGCATTTTTTATAAAAACTTGTCAGTGAATTGAGAGAGGTTTTTTGTATGATTAATAACCTCTCATAACTTTTTATGGATAAGGCCGTAAATATTTAATACATAATACATTAGTTAATAATTTTTAAATTTCAACGGATGAATTTTAAATTTCATTGATGTCTTTTAAATTTCATTTGATGTCTTTTAAATGTTAATTGATATTTGTTTCAAAGTTCAGTTGATGTGATTTAAATTTCAATTGATGTACTTTAAATTTCAAATGATGTTTTTCAAATTTGAAATAGAAGTTTACAATTCCATTTGATGTATTTTCAATTTCCAATATAATTTTAAAAGTTAAATTGATATTTTTCAAAATTAAATTCATATTTTTTAAATTTCTAATGGAAATATTGAAGAATGTTTTGCAGGTTACGTGAAAAGTGAAATAAACCAATTGAAATTTAAACGACGCCAATAGAAATTTGTGCAACAAAATTGATATTGGAACTACATCAATTGGATTTTAATGTAGATTTATTTAAATTAAGAAAACATCAAATGAAATCTAAAAAGACAGCAATTGAAGTTTGACAGACGTCAATAGAAATGTAAAGGACATCAATAGAAATTCCAAAATGTGTATCCTATTTTAGCCCCAACGTAATAAAGTAACCCCTACTACTAAAGTTAGTCACTAGATGTACGCTCCGTGAATTAAAATTAAAAAAATCAATTGAAATTTAAAAAATTATATTTTAAATTTTAAATAGGTCAATTGAAATTTAAAAAAAAAATGTCATAATGTCATAAAAAGTACATAAATTGAAATTTGAAAGACAATTTTAAATTTGGAAGACATCAATTGCAATTTAAATAAACATCAATTGAAATTTAAAAGACAACATTTAAAATTTGAAGACCTAATATAGAAAACCGCTTAATAATTTCTGAAATTCAATTGACGAATTTTAAATTCCTTTATGTCTTGTAAATTTTAGTTAATGTATTTCAAATTTCAATTTCTATTTTATAATTCAATGACGTCTTTTAAATTTCCATTAATGCTTTTTAAATTTCAACTGATTTATTTTAAATTTCAATTAGGAATTTTATTGCCGGTTCCCTGGTCTCGAGTCATTCACCCGCATTCGACTAAAATTGGGTTCCTCTAAGTCGAAATTTTCTTTCACCTGAATCTATCTTTGTTCCCAACTGCACAGCACATTCGAAATAGAGAAATCCAGATTTGTACTGAAAAGTTTTGAACAATTTTATGTTTTCATTCGAGTTGAAATGTTAAGATTGTCGAACACAAATCGCCTTTCTTTCGACTAGAATACGAACGAAATTAAATTTCAATTGATGTATTTTAAATTTCAAAAAGTATTTTCAAATTTTAATTGAAATTTTTCAAAATTAGAATTTCCATTGGTAATGGCGTAGAACGTTAAATGTTAGCCAAACTCAACCCTGATAGTCATAATTGAAGGGGTCAGAAGCAAAGGGATGCAAGTGCATTTTTTACTCAAAGAGAGTTAACAACTTTAAAGGATTTTCTTGTGTATTTGTGTTTGTAGCAGAAGATATTTTTCAGCCCGTTAGAAAACAATATATCTCAAGATTTCTCAAATTAAAGAAGTAATAATACAGATGCGATATTTATGTTGCAATTTAACTTTAAACTTTTTTCACCCAAATTTGTTCAAAAGTCACTTGCATTCCTTTGCTTCTAACCCCCTCAATTGTTGTTAGTTTTAAATTTATCGTGTTTTAAATTTCAATTGAATTCTTTTAAATTTCAATGGGAATTTTTGAATTTCATTGACGTATTTTAAATTTCAAATGGATTTTCAAAATTGTAATTGATTTATTTTTAATTCAAATTGGAGTAAAAAAGTAAAAACGATACTTTTAAATACGAAATGGATTTGTTTAAATTGCAACTAATTTATTTTTAATTTGAATTGGAAATTGTGTAGTCCCACCAGTGCTACAGGTTGGTGAATGAGTAGACACGATCTGGAACAAAGTGACAGAATGGGTGCTAATTCTTTTTTGCCTGCTGGTTGCTAATAAATGTATTTTTTTATGACTCACTTTCTCAATGTCCGGTTATCTTTTATCGGAACGATAAAATGCCGGCTAGAAGAATTTCAATACCAGTTTAAAACCACTAGTACAGAAGTATTTCTATGATCTCTAGTATAGAACCTTTTGAAAAGTGCCGCTTCGGAACCATTTAAAGGCCCTCCGAACTAGTACTAGGCCCTCCGAACACAACTTGTTCAAAAGTGAGGTATATGGGACAATTCCTCCCAAGCGAATGACATCGCCATGTTAATTTCTAGAGTTGTTTGTATGAGGGAGTACTGGTTGTATGGTATCAAAATACTAGTACCATACTAGTGTATGTTCCCAAATTACAGCACATTCGGGAAAAAATCAGGTGTAGCAAAAATTGCCCTATTTTTCCGCCTTTTTTACCTTATAGGGCATTAAACGCTATTAAATAGAATGAAATAGATTTCAGTGGAAAGAACTTTCTAAACTCAATAAATCTATGTATAAACATGTTTATATTTACTAATCCATTGGGGGGCTAATTAAAAAAAGGTTTCTTAACTTCACTTTTTTCATAAAAATTTACTATTTCCAAAAAAATCCGTAGTAAACTTATTTTCTTGGTAGACTCCGATAATAGATAAGTCTTAAACTTTTTTATAAGGTACAATACTCACCTGTAACCCTTTAAAGGCCGGAGATATGAAAGTTCAAACAAAAAAAATACCCACAAGTCAATATTTATTTTCTTTTATACGTTTTTTAGCATTCGATAACTCGATCACTAAGCTAGTTATCGAAAAATTTTATTTAATTTGTTTCGCTTATTTTCTATACTTCGGCATAGTACTTTGGTGTTATAAGAGATTTTCTCCTCTGGCGCAGGTCCAACACCGGCATAGTATTTTTGTGGTGTAAAGCGTTCTGCGAGGCCGGCCTTCGGGGTAGGTCCAACACCGGCTTCGCGGCTTCCGCATAGTATTTTTGTATTATAAAAAGATTTTTTTTTATTTTGGAGGGAATAAAGCGGTGCAGGCAAAAAATTCGAGCGAAATAATTTATTATTTTGTCTTCCAAAATTTTATTGTACCTTAAAAAAAAAGGTTGGAGTCTTCTCTATTATCGGAGTGTACCACGACAATAAATTCACTAGAAATTTTTTTGAAATAGTAAATTTTTATGACGAAAGCGAGGTTAAAAACCTTTTTTTAAATTAACCCCCAATGGGTTAATAAAAATAAGCATATTTCTACACAGATTTATAGAGTTTAGAAAGACCTTTGTAATGATACCCATTTCGGCAGATCGGATTATAAATACCTGAGATATGACCGATTATATACTCAAGCTTCAAAAGACTATATCTCAAGAAGTTGGAAACAAACACTTTTCAGACTTAGCGCAGAAGGTTTTATCGGTGGTGAAGTTTTGATGTAAATCAGAGCATTGTTGCTACACTAGAGTTATGCCCACATTCGAAATAGAGGAATCCAAATTTGTACTGGAAAGTTTTGAACAATTTTATGTTTTCATTCGACTTGAAATGGCACGATTGTGTAAGTGGCAGAATTGGAGGTATTTTTTTTTCGTACTGATTGCTATTAAATGCATTTTTTTTATAAAAGTAAAGTTGACTTTCTCAATATCCGGTTATCTTTTATCAGAACGATAAAATGCCGGTTAGCAGAAATTCATTTTCTCAATGTATGTTAACAGGAGGTTTAACGACGGTTAGTAGTTTATCGGATCGTTAAAAACAGCTGTTTTATTTTCATGTTATGATTTAAGGGTTTGGTTTTCTAAAATTGACTTGCGTTCTTTCATTAGGTCAACAAGCACAAAAACAATAATAAAGAAAACAGCTGACTATAGGAATACATTTCATAAGAGTTGCCAGTGTAAAACATCTACCATCCTGTTAAATTAACCGGAGAATGAGAAATTGAAACATCAAGATATATTCATTCAGGTTATATCAGTAGCACAGCTGATTTCATTGTTCTCATTTTATTCGTGCCTAATATGTCAAAGTTTGTTTACATTTCTGTTCTTATTTACATTTAGGGAGTTCACAGGGTGTACTATTGTGTTGTATTTATCGTATATGCTAAAATAATGCAACAGTTGTAAATATGTTGTTGGTATTCTTCATGTAAATATATTTTACGACTATACAACCTGAGCATGTATGTCTGTTTTTCCAGTGTACTATGTTGTATGTTCAGTATCAGCTGTTTTTTGTTTACTATTTAATCAGATGTATTGTTGTGTTTTGAAGAAATTTTGCATATTTCTACAACATTAACTCAAGAATTAATTTTAATTGGTAGAATAATAAAAACAAAACAAGGAAATTGGACAAATGGGAGGAGAAGAAAATAATTCGGTAAGTTTTTGTGCACAAACTTTTCACACAAAACCGTAAAAATTTTATCTTTTTCGCTTCTTGTTGGCATTTTTTAATTTTTTTTTTTTGATACTTTTGTTTTGTTGCTTGACGTTTATTTGACGATTTTATGACTTATGATTTAGCACATACAACATGCTGCTCACCTGCATAAGTCATATGTATATATAATAGGTCTGTCTGTTTACCCGATAATTTGTACAAATTATTACAGGATGTTGTCTGTTTACTCCGAAAGCCAGTAAAAGAGATACAGAGAGAGATTTTTTTTGACAGTTCAATGATAGAGAACTTACAAGTTTTTACTGGAGATTTTTTTCCCAGTAAGACAACATATGTTTTATGGAAGATGCTGCTTTATGAAAACAGATGTTTTATGAAAATAAACAAATTAAAGGAAAATGGAATTGAAATTTAACAATGGAAGTTGTAAGTAATAGGTGTGAGAAGTATTTTTTGTGCATTTTCGAAGGTTTCATTCGTCGAAGGTTTCTGTTTCTGCAACAGTTTCCCGGTACTCTGTATCTATTAAATTACAACTGTTTCCATTTTATATATGTATATGTATATTTCTAAGTTTCATTACTTACCACCCGAAACCCTTTGGAATGTTCCTGGTGAACATTTTACATTTAGCTTTTTTTGGTTGCTCTTTTTTTAATTGCTTATTTAAAGTAAAAACAACGATTATTTGTATCGTTGGAATCAAACACTTTTTTAATCTTTAATTATTTATGTACATCAGCTGTTTACACATCAGCTGTTTTCGTTTCTTGCAAGTTTTTAATGGATGTTGCTGTTTACTTTTTGGGATATTTTCCACTTGAGAGTATAATCTGTCTTACTCTCTCAAAAATAGTTACTGAGTAATTCTTACTGGGAAAGTAAATAGACAGACCTATTGCAATTTTCACAGAAGCTGTGTTCGAGTACTTTTTCAGTAAAAATTATCAAGTAACTAGTTTTCGGAAAGTAAGAATGAATGAGAATGATCCAGTAAAAACTTGCAAGAAATAAGAACTTTGTATGTAAACAGCTGATTTGCAATGTAAACATTGGAAGAACCAACAAACGCAGTTCGAACAAAACATTACAAATCACCAAAACTGTTTTCTTTTTTAACAGAAATACTTAAAGATTAATAACAAAGCATTCAAAAATCATATTTTCTCTTAACAACTAAAATGCCAACGCTTAATTTATTATTTCATATTCTTTCTACGTCCTAATTTTGTTTGTTTACATAAAACAGCTGTTCAAAACATATGTTATTACTTGCACATTTTTGCTGGCAAAAATTTCTCCAGTAAAAACTTGCAAGTTCTCTATGATCGAACTGTCAAAATAATCTCTCTCTTGCTCTCTCGTTACTGGCTTTTTGGTGTAAACGAACACTATCAAGTAAGAAATAGTAATAATTTATATAAATTTGTAGAAATTATCCAGTACGCGAACAGACTTAGTATAATGTTTACATCAGCTGGATTTGACATATTAGTAACTTTAATTTCATCAACAGCTGCTGCTATAACCTGAATAAATAAATCTTGTGAAAAACCTTAACAAGCAGTTAAGGCTGCCCAAGAAGGTTGAGTTATAAGAACAGCTGATTGTTTTTTTTTTAATTTCGTGGTACCAAAGTGGTGCGTACTAGCTGTCAAATGTTGTTTACCTTTTTTGTAAACGTTATTCGTTATACGTTGCAATTTACATAAACTATGCATCAAAAAAAATCAGAATTCCGGTTGTTGTTGCCTTGTTGTAATTTTTGTAGAATTGCTTCTACCTTTTCAAGCTACTTTTCAAGCAGTACATAGTTCCGATACATTAAAGTACCGATTAGTAAGCAGACACTTTAACCGGACATTGAAAAATTGGCCCTACATTTTTCTTGAAATTCAAACGGATTCTGTGGAAATCCATATCGCTTTATTTACCTTTAAGATACGATAAAACTTATTGCTTAACTAGAAAACAAAGCATTTTAACATGACGTTGCGTTGTGAAATCATAACTAATATTTCACACATTTTCTTTTAACAAAATATAAATTGACACGTGTATCGAATGGAAATTGTATCGGTTACATAAATGATCTACATATTACATATAGACTTAGTGATACGCCTCACTGATCATCAAACCACATACATACAAAAATATATACATAAATAAATATATACAAATATAGATTATATATAAATATATAGATTACATATAAATATATAGATTATATATAAATATATAGTTTATTTATAAATTACCAATAACAATTATAAATGTTAAGATGAATGTTACGTGAAATTTAGATTCGCAATGTTTTCGAATAGATATTGAGATTTAAATAGCTCTACGAATGTCTAAAAGTATCAATTTATAATAAGGATACTTGTTGTATTTAGTTATAGTGACAAGAAAAACAACAATTCTTTTGTAATGAAAGTCGAATTTTTTTTTATTTCCCCCTATTTCTTTACATTTTGAAAAAGGCCTTCTAGTACAGTGTTTCTTTGTAAGACAAAACAAAACGTAATCAACTTTAAATTAATTCTACATAAAATAATTACATTTGTACTCGTCTATAGCGACATATATTTATATATAAAAAAACAAATAAAAAATTGTATCATCTAGTTATTTTGTATGTAAATATTGTTTCTGTTTCTTGATTTTCTATATTTAAATTAAATTTTTTTAAATGACAAAAGCCGCCTTCTACATATACATATATATATATATTGAGATTACAAACATAAAGAAGTTAAAATAAGATTGAATTGTACCCGTATCTGTTAGGATCAATTTGTTTGCTTAAACTTGAAGTATTTTAGAATTTGTAATTTACCCACTTTGTATGTATAATGATGAAATGGAAATATAAACAGAACCAACAGCCATATAACAACACACGTCACTACGTTTTCTTTTCATTGTAAGGGTGGTGGTGGGTGGGTGGCAAAGCGAATCTTATTATACACCTTGAAGAGAGGTTCCAGCTGATTTGTAATTCAAATTCCGAAGACATTGCAATCATATCCGTTCCGTTAGTTGTATGGTGACTGGCTGACTGGGTTTGTTAATCAACAACGTCACCACATCCATATCATCGTCGTAACCCTTCCATTCGATTTCAAAATTTCTTATCAACTGCAAGTGGAAGAAAAAACTTGATAAAATAGAATATGTAATTTCTAATAATGCATCTAAGAATCTGTCCTGCAGCAAAGTTTTCGTTGAAAGAATTTGACTAAAGCTAATACATTTGTTTTTAGTTAAAGGTTTCTATGAGAAATTCTAATTTGGCGAAGCTTTCCTAAATGAAATTTTAAACTTTCCAGGTATTTACTTTCATGAACGTTACACTTCCTCAGTCAAACATAGCATAATATTGAATTTTCATGCAAACCTATTATAAAGTTACGAGGGCGGTCCCAAAACAAGCCGACCTAACAAAGAAGGCACAAAAAAGTTGGGAACAATTTTCTATATTTTCCAACATAATCTGCTTTTAACTCAATACACTTTTAAAGCGACATTCAATAGCTTCTATAGTAAGAACTGTCAAACTCCTTAAAATAGCCATCAACCGCAGACTCCACCTCGTCATTGTTGGTAAATAAATCTTTTACCATCGAGCCAATTTTTTTCAAGTTTCAAAATATAAAATAGTCCGAGGGAGCTAAATCTGGCGAATAGAGTGCGTGAAGAATTCAAACTTTAATTCATTAATTTTGGATGTGGATGTGTGAACTGGAGCATTGTCTTGATGAAACAACACTTTCATTTTCGCCAAATGCAGCCTTTTTTCCACAATTTCATTACTTTCATAAATTAGCATAATATTCGCCGTTGATGGTTTTTCCTTTCTGAAGATAATCTATTAAAATTATCCCACGCGCATTTCAAAAAAACAGACGCCATGACATTGTCTGCAGATGGAACCGTCTTCGCCTTCTTTGGACACGATTCTCCCATTCCAGTCCACTGCTTTGACTGTTCCTTTGTCTCAGGTGTGAAGTGGTCACCGCTCATAGACTATGAAGTTGGAAAATTATGCAAAGGAAAGTGGATGAAGGAATGAGCGATAGGCACACTAGGTTTAAATTATGTTTGATTGATACTAATGTCTTTTAAATTGTGTTTGATTGATACTAATGTCTTTTAAATTATGTTTGATTGAGGATAATGTCATTTAAATTGTTCGTGAAGCTAGTTTTGTCATCTGCAACTCCAACTCGATGAAATTCCAACTTGCGACTTGACAGTCAATCAAAGCTTTAACAGCTGTTGCAGACTCTATGTATATTACTCTATGGGCGGACCCATTCCTCATCTATGGTTATAAATCGACCCAAATATTCGATTTTATTGCGGTGAAAAATCCCCAAACACTCTACTGAAACATCTTTACGACGCTGCTTTTGCTCTATTGAAAGCAAACGCGGTACCCATCTTGCGCACAGCTTTGTCATCTTCAAATCTTCGGTCAATATACAATGTATAGCACTTTTTGAAATACCTATCATTTCAGCTAGTTCACGCACCTACAGCCGACGATCATCCAATACCATTTTGTGGACTATCTTAACCGTGTGTGGCGTGAACACCTCAATTGGTTGTTTTAACAGATTTTCTGTCTCCGGTCGTTCATCCCTGGAAGATATAAAAACAAAACTAAGTGTAATTCCCCTATGTGTCACTGAAGGTAGCGGTGGGGAGCTGGAGAAATTGTGCCACCCCCAATCAACAATTGCTCGACCACTACGGTGTTCGTCTTGGCAGCTCGTACGGCCTCGTTTAAGGGAACACATTTTGTGTGGCACCAATGACATTTATTTTGTTCTTTTGTGACCTGATAGGGTATTAAACGGTGATAAAATAAGAAAAAAATGTCTTTACTGGTCCACATTTTCCGAAATATAGGTCTCCAAAGCTTGAATGTATAATCGCGCATAACTCAGTCATTTATTACCCGATCCTGTTGAAATGAATTTGACTGGAAAGGTCCTTCTAACTCTAAACATTTGTGTATAAACATGTTTATTTTTTAACCCATTGGGGAAAAATTAAAAAATGTTTTTAACCTCACTTGTTTATTTGTTTGAAAGCTTTCTGTGCCGCAGGACTTCGGCCGTGCTAATTTATTTTCTCTCTTGGTGGCTCAAACACCGGCTTCGGCATAGTATTTTTGTGGTAGAAATCTTTCTGCGCGGCCGGCTTAGGGATTTTCTCCTCTGTGGTAGGTCCAACACCGAATTCGAGGCTTCGACATAGTATGTTTGGTATTTTTGTGTTATAAATAAAAAAAAATGGTCTCCATTAATATCCCATAAAGGGAGTGAGGAGAGCTTCTCACAATCTGTGAGATGTGCACTTTCTAGTTTTACACTAACTAATTGGCCGTCGGTGGTGCAATGGTTAGTGTGCGCGGCTCTTGTACATGAGATCCTGGGTTCGAACCCGGCTCTGACCACCTTCAAAAAAAAAATTTCTTTCAGCGGCGGTCACCTCGCATAGTGACGGCGACACTATCGAGTATCTAGCCATGAAAAAGCTTCTCAAATTACCGTTCGGAATCGGTGTAAAACTGTAGGTCCCAATCAGCGAGTGAAAACTGGAAAGCGCACAGCTCAGTGATTGTGAGAAGTTCTCCCCGGTCCCTTCATGGGATGTAATGGGAACCATTTATTTATTTATTTAATTGGGACCTACAGTTTTACACCGGTTTCGAATGGAATTTTGAGAAGCTTTTTCATGACTAAGTACTCGCTAGTGTCGCCATCTCTAAGCGAGGTGACCGTCGTCGAAAGAAATGTAAGATGGTCTGAGCAGGGATCGAACCCACGTTCTCATGTACAAGAGCCGCGCACACTAACCATTGCACCACCGACGGAATTAATTTTTAATTTCTGCCGTGTTGAAAAATGTGTTCGTAAACTTTGAACGTAAATATCGCCGATCTTTCAAAGGATATAGGTGAGTAGGTTAAGTTTGGTTTAGGACACGTGACAATAAGGGGCACTACACAACTTATTGCCACTACAATCGGATGTCGGTCGACCCATTGTGATTGCCCATATATATGAATCATATATATGTAGGTGAGTATTATACCTTATAAAAAAAGCTTGGAGTTTTCTCTATTATCGAAATCTACCATTTTCTTGGTTCGCTAAGGATTTTTTTTTTGAAAATACTACATTTTAACCAAAAAAGTGAGGTTAAACCCCTGTTTTTCAAATGAGCGCCCAATGGGTTAATAAGGCGAAATACTTTTATACACGGAATTATATAGTTTAAAAAGACCTTTGCAATGATGGCCATTTTAACAAGATCGGATTATAAATACCTGAGATATGAGCGATTATATACTCAAGCCTCAAAGGCCATTATCTCAAGAAGTTGGACCCAGCCAAGAAAAATAACTTTTTCAACTCTGCGCAGAAGGTTTTGCCGGTGGTGAAATTTTGGTGCAGATAAGAGCATTGATGCCACGCTATATTTAATATTCAAATGGAATTATTGAATTACATAACGGTGACCAATTTTTTCCATGTTCACAAATTCACTGAGATCGTTTACTTTTGATGGCTGAAATAAAAATAATAAACAACGTGACTTAAGGTTCACCAAAATATTTTGGAACGAAGTTACTTATCGCACGTTCCGGGATGGGGGCTAAATAAACTACAACCCAGTATTATCAACTATATTGGGTACTTTTGCTTTGGTTTGTGTCTAGACTAACATATGTGACACCTCATGTTTTGGGACGTTTTTATTATTTCAAGTGTTTTCCAATTCTTCCCTCCATATGATACTCACCCTTAATAACAACACCAACATATTCTGTTCCGCTAGTCTTCGAGCAATGCACGCCCTCATGCCATGACCAAATGGTAGAACTAAATAGGGATTTATAGTATTTCTAGCATTTTCCAACCAACGGCCAGGATGAAATTTCAAAGGATCCTTGAAGTTGTGTTCTAAACGGCATGCGACCATATTCTGCGTCACAATGACAATCTGAAATATAAATTTCATTAACTTCTTTATATACTAATAAAGTACTACCGCCCTTCTTAACCTACCCCCTTTGGTATATGATAACCGCCCAACACCAAATCTCTTGTTGAGATACGTCCAACCCCTACAGATATTGGATTTAAACGAAATACCTCTTTAAGCACAGCTCTGGCATAGGGAATCCCCGAGTTTAAATGATGCGCCAATAAAGGTGAATCTTTGTCGGGCAAAACTTTAACAGATTCTTCGTATAGATTTCTTTGCACCATGGGATTCCGGGATAAATGATACAATGCGAAAGCTGTTGAATATGAGGTAGTATCTATGCCAGCTAATAAGAGATCAGCCGCTGTGCCCACAACATCACACAAGTCTAGATTTGGATTCTTTATGTATTGCTCTATTAAACAAGTTCTACTCAAGGGCGAGGGGCTTTCTGTGGAGTCCACAGAGGTATCTTTAAAAAAGGACAACTTTTGTGAAACCAAATCTACTGCAATACTTTCCATATATTCTTGAGATTTTCTTAGTTTCTTATAGCACTTCGTTTCATAGTAGCGCCAAAGTTGGAAACCTTGATCTGTAGGTAGTATGTTACTATTTGTAGTTTCGGCGGCTAACATTAGCCTGGAGGAACGGGAGTTTTCCAATTGCTCGTCGGGTGAGAAGGAGTCTAAATGTTCCCCAAAGGTTATTAAACAGGTTACTAGGAACGATGTAATGGAACATAAATTAAAAAGAAGGAAATTAAAATAAAAGAAAATAAAATTTATTTAAAAACATCCAAATTTCAAATATCAATTCAAATATAAATTATTTTAGTATTTGTTTCAAATATTTTAATTGAAACTCAAAAAGCACTTTAATTAAAAGATTAAGTGAAATTCGAAAGACCAATTCAAAAATTCCACTTGAAATTTTAAATGCGTAAATTGCAATTCAAAAGACATCAACTGAAAATCTAAGGGCCATTTTCTCAATTTCCGGTTAAAGTGACTGCTTACTAATCGGTACTTTAATGTATCAGAACGATATACTGCCTGTTAAGGTTTTACATTTTCTCATACTCCGGTTAATTTAGCAGGATGTTGGATGTTTTACGCTGGCAACTCTGATGACCATAGTTGTCAACACTGTAAGATATCAGCTGTTTACTTTATTATTGGTTTTATGCAAAAGTGCAATTTATTTAAATTATGGTGGAAAACAACCAAAAAGATACCGTGGGAAGAAGTTCTCAGTTGCCGAGGGACATTACTTGTTGACCTGATGGAAGAACGCAAGTCCATTTTAGATAACCAAATACTTAAATCATAACAACATAAAACAGCTGTTGTCAACAGTTGTCAGCTGTTTCCATTTATCATTCCGATAAACTACTAACCGGCGCAAAGGGGCCCTTAGACCTGTGGATAAGTTGCTGGACTTCAAGTTGACATAGCTGATATTCAAGCTCATGAATGGCAAGTCTGTGGTTCGCTCCATACTTACCACACATAAAACTTCGTATTCTGAAGCAACATAATAAAATAAAAAAGATCGAGCCAAGTCGAAACTTCCCGAGTTATGTGCCTCCAAAGTTCGGATATTAAGGGTGAACCATGTAAAATTTTGAATTTAATTTCGCTTTAAAAAAATACTAATAGACTTACTTTTCTAAAGATTATTATTTTAATGGTAAGGAAAACTCTTGGTCTTGAGCTTGATTTGGGAAAACTTTGAGAAACATCATTGACATTTATAAATCATTGACATTTATTGTGTTGGAATTATGTATATACCTTTCACTGTATGTTTGTACTTAGGGATATTCGATCGATTCTAATTCGCATATGTAAATTGCATATTTGGGTTTATATAAAGGGTGGTTAAATTTTAAGGGCCGATGTTGAATGTGAACCACACCTAAACGTCAAGTTTTTTTCTGCATTTCATTTGACATTTCTCAATTTCAGACTAACTCAGTTTGAACCATGGAAAGATACACAATCGAGCAACGCGTTGAAGTTATTCAGGCTTATTATGGAAATGGGCGTTCAAATCAAAATGCATATCGTGCACTTCGTGATGTTTTCGGTCAATTTAATCGTCCAAATGTGCATACAATCGGAAAAATTTGAGCAAACCGGGTCTGTAGGAGATGTGAAAACACCAGTGCATGCTCGTACTTACTTACTTATCCGGTCTCGGACAACCCCGGGGGGTCAGGGACCTTACAAAACGAAGATAACATATTTCGCCAACCAGTTCGATCTTTTGCTTTATCTCTCCAGTTGGCAATACCAAGTGTACGCAGGGATTCGTCAACCTGATCCCTCCAGCGGAGTCTTGGTCTTCCTATTTTTCGTCTTCCTTCGAGTTCGGTTTCGAAAACCCTTCGCGCTGGTTCATCTTCATCCATTCTACTGACATGGCCTAGCCAGCGCAATCGCGTTATCTTGATCCGCTTAACTATGTCAATGTCAGGATAAAGCTCATACAGCTCATGATTCATGCGTCGCCGATACTCGCCGTTGTGCACTATAGGGCCATAAATTTTTCGGAGTATTTTTCTCTCGAAGACTCCTACAGATGTTTCGTCTGCTTGCGATAGGACCCAGGATTCTGCGCCATAAAGCAAGACAGGTTGAATGAGAGTCTGGTACAGCTGGACTTTTGTTACTCGAGAGAGGGCTTTATCTCTAAAGTGCTTGCTTAGCCCAAAATAACATCTATTCGCAAGCACAATTCTCCGCTTGATCTCAAGGCTGACGTTGTTGTTTTTGTTCACGGCAGATCCGAGGTATATAAATTCGTCCACTACCTCGAAGTTATAACGGTTATCAACGTTCACGCTTTGGTCTAATCGCGTGGAGGCCCTGTTCGTTGAAACCAACATGCTCGTACTGCAGAAAATATTGCTGCTGTTCGCGATATTGTGCCTGAAGAGCCGTCTACCACAACTCGTCGTCGTGCCCAACAATTGCACCTCTCACGCTCGTCGTTGATGAACATAACGAACTTTTTATGGCCCGAATTGGAAGATATGGACGTGGACGATATGTGGTTTCAACAGGACGGTGCCCCTTGCCACACAGCTAACGAAACAATGGCTCATTGCGCGACAAATTCAATGGCCGTGTTACCTCACGTGGTGGCGATGTCAATTGGCCGCCAAGATCATGTGATTTGACACCGTTGGACTTCTTCCTTTGGGGTTATTTGAAAGAAAAGGTGTAAGTCGATAAGCCAGCAACAATTCAAGATCTAAAGGATGAGATAATTCGGCACATTAACGGCATAGAACCTCAATTATGCCTCAGCGTCATCGAAAATTTGGACCATCGGATGGAGGTGAGCCGCCATGATCGCGGCGGCCCTTTGGCCGATATTGTGTTCCATACATAATTGAACCATACCATATTAACATAATAAAAAGAAATGACAATAATTTCCTAAATAATTTGTGTTTTATTCAAAATCAACATCGGCCCTTAGAATTTAACCACCCTTTATGATTGAAGATCAACCGATGTTATCAATTCAGGCAGAGTAGTTAGGCATCTGATGATGAACTTGTCATGGGGTTTGAAACTGGTAATGCCACAGAGTGTGCTTATCTGAATTGTCTATTATTCCAACAAAACCCAAACATTTTTCAATTAGAAAAATGTTCCTGACCTTGTTAGCTTGTAGTAAGAAATTCTCATAAATTAACAGAAACACAACATCGATCAAATGGCTTCCACGACTAGATTTAGAGTACCTCATTCTATCTACCCAATTTTTCAGTATTTCAGTTTTCGATTGACTTCCGAGTTTCGGGCGATTGTGCGGTTATCGAACACAGTGCGCAAAAGATCGATTTTAACTTTGGGGAACAAAAAATCGCTGAGCATGGCACGGCAACGCTCGGCATTGACGGTAAAGGCGGTTCCTTGTTTATTTTCGAAGAAAATGGCCCTATGATGGCGCCATGCCAAAAACCGGGTTCTACGAATCGAACTACGTCATTAGTTTTTTTTGCCATATTATGATGGTTTTATACAAAAAATTTTTATTTTTTTAAGCAAAAAATTATTATTTTTCTTCATAAATTTATTTATAACTGCGAAACTGTTGCTTATCTTGGGAAATAGTATATGCATAGAGTAAAGGCATTGTAATTGTTAATTTTTTTAAATTTGTTTAAACAAAATCGGATGAGGAGTTCTCGAGTAATGGTGATATACATATGTATGTATAACTAATGATGCAGTTCGATTTGTAGGACCCGAATTAGTGTAAATCCGTTGAGTCCGCATATGTTTTGCAATAAAAAATTTGAAAAACTTGCATAGTGTTATTTGTTATTTTATGTTATTTATATTTCCAAATTCGCATAAAACATATGTTATTTCTTGCAAATTCTTATTGGCAAAAATTTCTCCAGTAAAAACTTGTAACATGGTAGAATTATCTATTTAGGTAGTCGCATTAGCAATTCCCTCGTTAAGCTGTCAAAATTAGCTGAATAATGAAAACCACTATGTACACAAAATCTGAAAAATTTTATAAGATTGTCTTATTTGATACAAAGGGTATGCTATTAAATTGCATTTGGGTTGCAATTCTTTGAATTTTATTAACAAACAAAGAGAAACAAAATCGAATTTGACAGTTTACCGACGGAAAAAATGATAAAACCACACCTCAGCTGAGCTGACGCGTTTACCCGATAGATAACACTGTGTGTAATTTTTTAAGTCATGGCAAAATAACCATATACGGACACCACTACGTGATAAAAGACTAAAAAAAAAAGACCCGTGTTTCCCAATTTTTCAAAAAGTCATGCACTTTTTTTTTATGGGCCGCCAAAGATTTGGGGCCTCGGTATCATTTTCGTAAAAATGTGATCATTTTCTCAGGCTCATATCTTGCAAACCGTTCAGAATTTCGATTTACTCTCTGAGGCAAAGTTGTAGCTCTTCTCATAAGGAACAAAAAAATCAAAATCGCAAAAAACTTAAAAAAATTTGATTTTTTTTACCTTTTTTCCCGTGTTCAGGTCCATAGGTAGCAAACCGTTCAAAATTCAAGGAAACAATCAACTACAAAAATTTACCTAAGATCTCAATAAACAAATTTCTAGAACATATAAACTTCCTAGAGATGATTCTTAACACTGTTTAGGTAGCACGCAAAAGTGAAAAATTTGCCGAAAATTTTTTAATTTCATTTTTTTTACCTTTTTCTCCTGTTCAGGTCCATAGGTAGCAAAAAATGAAATATGCCTGGCCAGAACCATGTGCATTCTTCAGTCTATGTTGTTGTATTTGTTCATCCACACTTCCTCTTGGCCTCCACGAGTTACATTGGAATTGATTCAGAGGTGAGCGTGAATCCCAATTACAAAGAAAACAAAAGAATTTTGGGAAGCCGCTCTTATCGATGATCCCTTGCAAAATGTTGATGACCTTCAAATCACAGCAAATCTTCCATTTATTTTCGTAATATTTGATTTTTTCCATTATATCTTTCAATGTTTCATAGCTTTCTTTCATGTTGATACCCATTGCTAGCGGAATGGAAGGTTTTCGGTTCGACACATGCAACAACACTGCTTTCAAGCTTGAAACAGAACCATCAATAAATAATCTCCACTCACTAGCGATGTAGTTCATTCCCATTTTTACCACCAAAGCTTTTATATCGTTGCAGTAAGCGAACGAATTGTCATCATTTAGAGTGTAGAGCATCTGAAATTCAGCTTGTCGTTTGCGGTACGCCGTAAAGTTAACATTAGCATGTGTGAGTTTTCTTTGCTTTAAAAAAGCTGTCAAAAATATTGCAAGTCGCTGCGATAATCCCAATATGGCCACAATGAAATCCATTTCCATTTGTGTTATTAGTTGTGGTCCATCTCTTCCCTGTTGGGGCTCATAATCGGTATCAAATGGATCTTCATAAGTAACACCACTTGCTGTACTCATTGCTGTAAATTCTGTAGTACGATCTGGAGTTGGCGGCCTTGGTGATACAAAATTTTCAGGTGCAAGCACTGGTAGTGTGGCTGTTGCAGTTGCTTTATAAATTTTGTTCTTCTCAGAATGTCGATTTAGACAACATGTGTAATTTACGCATGCATAGCAACTGGTTGCATCATGATCACCTGGGCGATTAATCCAGTTTACCGGCTTACAATACTTCATAGTACCTCTGCCTCCACTCAACCATGCCATGAGATTGTTATAACATTGGCGACACACTGTATTAGGTGTGTAATTTTCACCGGTCAAGTCCACTTCGTCGAAAAACAATGTATATGCTCTTTTGAATTCACTAGTTAAAAGATTCTTTTCCTTCTGAAATCTTGTATATGTTTTTTTTCTGGTTTGATGACCGCAAACGTAGCAAAATAAATCAATAGTTTCACACTGCATATTGAAATTGTCAGTTGCCAATGTTGTGTGCGAATTATACTGTAGCACTTTCACTTTTTTTACTTTCACTTTCACTTTATAACTTTCACCGCTGAGCTCTCGTTGACGTCGCGCTGTGTAATGCCTCGATGTGAGCGTCGTGTCGCTTTTATATTGTGTGCTGCGTCCCTTGTTGCGTGTGCTGAGCTTACTGCATTGCCTGTGCTGCTGCTGTCGGGGCATGATCGCGTGATACCTAAGCGCTACCTAAACGGTGTTAACCCTTGGACAAACACATGGTTCTGGCCATGCATATTTCATTTTTCCTACCTATGGACCTGAACAGGAGAAAAAGGTAAAAAAATGAAATTAAAAAATTTTCGGCAAATTTTTCACTTTTGCGTGCTACCTAAACAGTGTTAAGAATCATCTCTAGGAAGTTTATATGTTCTAGAAATTTGTTTATTGAGATCTTAGGTAAATTTTTGTAGTTGATTGTTTCCTTGAATTTTGAACGGTTTGCTATCTATGGACCTGAACACGGGAAGAAAGGTAAAAAAAAATCGAATTTTTTTAAGTTTTTTGCGATTTTGATCTGGAAGGTGAAGTTTTTTGATTTTATATGTTCTTTTTTTTTGTTCTTTATGACAAGAGCCTACAACTTTGCCTCAGAGAGTAAATCGAAATTCTGAACGGTTTGCAAGATATGAGCCTGAGAAAATGATCACATTTTACGAAAATGATACCGAGGCCCCAAATCTTTGGCGGCCCATAAAAAAAAAGTGCATGATTTTGGGAAAAATTGGGAGACACGGGTCTTTTTTTTTTAGTCTTTTATCACGTAGTGGTGTCCGTATATGGTTATTTTTTTTCGTGTTGCACTGTGTAATTTTACCATGACTTGTAAGTTCTCTATCCATAGAATAATACATACGTAGATAAACTTATTCTCTCATCTGACGTTTTATTTCACACTCTTCATCGTAGGTTTGTGGAAATGAGAGCAATTAAATTTAAAATTATCTTACACCAGGTGGTGTAACAAAATATGTTCACTTAACTTTTTCCTGTCATTTTCGTGTAGAACTGAAAAATTTAAATATATTTTGCACTTTTTTGTTGACTGTTATCGTTGGTATACATTTGTATTGTATTTAACACAACTAGTTTGTCACAAAAACACGAAATTCGGTTGTTGTTCCTTTGTGGATCGCTGTATACTATTGCCACCATCTGGTATTATTGAACCCATATTTTCCACCATCCAATGTTTACTTTCCATCGTACCTATGACGTTTAATTTATTGAGCGAATAAAAGCTTCTATGGTATGTATTATTTTATGTCTCTATCATCGAACTGTCAAAATAATCTCTCTCCTGCTCTCTCGTTATGGCTTTTGGTGTAGACAGACAAAATCCAGTAAAAAATTTCAAGCATAATGTGACTCATTTCGTAAATTTCTAACCTTAAACTACTAATCTGTCATTTCATAAATGTAAAATTGCTCATTTGCATCGAAATAACGCGAGGTTCTTTTGAAATCGGATCAGATCGATACATATGTATATAGCTCGATAGAAAGCTCGTAGATCCGTTAACCCAGGGCAAACTGGCAGCCATTTACAGATTTGCCATTTATAGAAAAGTCATTTATAGAAAAATGGACAATAACTTAAAATGGGTTCTATATCGAGGTAAGTAAGACCTCAAGCTTTCACGTGATGCATCGGTTGGTCAAATAACCCTTTAAGCACCGGAGATATTAAATGACAAATTTGTATATTTTGATATTCACATGCTTGATTGCATACAGGTGTAGGATATTTTTAAATTTTCTCGATCTGAAGCACTTTTTCTTTTGTAGAACACCTCGAAATAAGCCTAAAATATAAAATAAAAAAAATCGCTTGGGTATCGAGGTATAGGCTTTAAAACACAAAAATACTGCATATAACGAAGCCGGTGTTGAACCACCCCAGAGAAACAAATCCCTAAGGCCGGCCACGCAAAAAGCTTCATTGCACACAAATTCTGCCGAAGCCGGGGTTGGGCGTAACCCAGAGAAGAAAATCCTTAAGCCCCACCAAAGGTCGTCAACGAGGAAACCTTTGCAATACCAAAAGACTGCCGAAGTCTGTATTTGATTATCCCTAAAGGAGGGAATCCCTAAGCCCGGTAACGCGGAAAGCTTTGTAGCACAAAGGACTACCGAATCTGGTGTTGGATTTACCCGAGGAGAAAATCTCTGAGCCTGGCAACGCGGAAAGCTTTATAGCACAAAAGACTGTCAATGCCGGTGTTGAATTTAGCCCAGAGGAGAAAAATCCCTAAGCATGGCCTGGCTCAATTTTTTAAATCAAACACAGAAAAACTTTTATCAATATTTCAACCTCTGATATCTCGATAACTTCTTTAAGTTTTAAATTTTCTTTCAGAAACAAAATTTGTATTACAAATTTTATAAAATTTTAACATAAAATTGGAATTGGAAAAATATTTCAATATCTGCGATATCCGATAACTAAGTTAGTTATAGAAAAATTGAACTTAACTTGTGTCTTTTTTGTTTTAATTCTCTATACTTATAGCAACATTTTAATTCAAAATATTTTTTTATTTTAGAATTCGATATCTCGATAACCAAGGGATTATAGATTTTTTTAAGCGAACCACAGACTTGTCATTCATGAGCATGAACATCTGCTATCATTGATCTTTATTGTCGGTTTACCGCTCTTCTTGATACCACATAAAACCTTAATCGAAAGTGTTCGCATCACTATCATGTTCACAACATTTTTTGGTAATATTTTTTCAAATTCATCAGCCAGATAAAAAGTAATCGGCCAAGCTCATGGTTTATTTGAGGTGTTCTACAAAAAATAGTTTCCCAGATCGAGAAGTTTTAAAATTTAGCACAGGAATTAATCAAGCATATGAATATCAAAATATACAATTTTGACTTTTAATATCTCCGGTGCTTAAAGGGTTATTGGACCAACCGATGTACCAAATGAAAGCCTGAAGTCTTGGCTATTAGTCTATATTTACCGTTACTTGTTTTGATATCGAACCCGTTATAAGATATTTAGCTTTTTTAAAGTAGGGGTACAAATCTAGAATTGACTGGCGGGTCACAGTGGGTCTGATCCGATTTAAGAAAAAAAGTCAATATATGTATAACCGAATTTTGGAGACCCATAACTCGTAAAAGTTATTTTTTGTTTTACTTTGCTGCAGAATACGAAGCTTTCTCTGTGTCAAAAATTGGAGTAAAATCCAAGCTTTATCCGTAAAGCAGATTTAAGCCTTCAATTGTTGCCTTCGAATTTCAAAGAATCAAATCTTTCTTAAGTATCAAATGATGTATTTTAAATTTAAATTAATTTAAAATTCAAATGGAATTTTTTAATTTCGATCAAATGTTTTGAATTTTAAGTGAAATTCTTATTGAATTAAAAGTGAAGTTCTTATTGCATTTTAAATAAAATTCTGATAGAATTTCAAATGCATTTCTTAAACTTCAATTTATATTTTTAAAATTTGCATTTATATTCATATTTTAAATTTAACTTGGAGACAGTAGACACTTTCTTACACTCCAAATTTAAACGCGCCAATTTGGGCAACACGCCCACCGCTTCACACTTTGGCAAGTAGTCCAAAAAGTCTTTAGTAACCTGATCGACTTCCGGCAAGAAACTTCGTACACTTTTGGGCGCACTGATTTCCTTTTGAAGCTCCGATCTTAAACGCCACCACTCAGTGCCATTACTTCAATAGAAACAATAAACTCATCACTTGGAGTGTAAACCAAATTGTTCTCCCAGTACTTACGTTGGCAATAATCCCGCTGATCGATATATGTGCGGCCGATCTTTGCGATATTTTTCTAATGCCAAATGACTTCTTCTCAGTGGATAATCTTTTTCATTTAGCAATGTCGCAATATCTTTGGGATCATAAAGCCATATTATGTCTTCACCGGGTACCATCCTCTCCTTAACAATCGTCCCATATTTCTGGTATTTATCATAGCCGGCTTTATGTAACTCCAACCAAGTGTAGTCACCTACCATCGGCAGATATTTATATAAATTACCCAAACCCAATGGCCCACGGGGACCTGGTATATCGTCATAGGATTTAGCAATGTTCTGTACTCCTGTTGTTTTCTTGTTATCTTTGGCACAACAAAACCTTCGCGTATCAAGGTGACGATTTGGAATTTTTAGAAACCTTTTCATTTTTATTTGCCCCTTTCCATCTGATCATTTGATCCACAATTTGATTGCCTAGTTGCCGTAGTGTATTCGTATCGTATGCAAGTTGAGTGAAGACTAGAACGACGAAAATGAAAAACAAAAGCAGGTGATTTTGGAATCAAAACAAAACCCACAAAGAAAAGCTTTGCAAAAGGTAACCTAAAAGTTTTTAAGCCTAGATTGATTTAATGTAGTTTAACTACCGTGTGTGTGAAAGAGAGGGGGAACCATGGTATATTTCTACCATGGGGGGAACACAGTTGTAAAAAGTTGTCATTAGAATGAGAGAAAGAGCAGAGATCATTTGAATTGAAGTGGTGTTGCCACATTTTTAATATGTACAGTACTATGGGAGAAAACTGTTACATTTTAAACATGATAAATTTTTCTTTTTGAATATGTAGAGATTTTATTCAGACAATAATCATGCCCTTTGACGACATTGAGGGCGATATCGTTCTTGCAATTACTAAAAAAAACACAGTATTTTGTTATAATTAAGTTTTTTATTTTTGACGTAGAATACGTCGTACTTTACGGTATGAGGAGTCATGTCAAGTTTTTATTGTTGTAATCTTTATTTCATTGAATTTGAGGAAACGGCTAGATGAATTTTTTTAAAAATTTTTTTGTAGGTAAATGAAGATGTTATCTTTCGTTTGATATACATTTCATATTGGTTGATATATTTCTAGTATTTTAATTTCTCAAATGAAAATTGCTTAAACACATACACTCAAACATATGTGTGGTTTTTGGTTGAGTGTTTTTGGTTGCTCAACATTGCTTAGGAACATGTATCTAGTAAACAGTGAAACGAACAGCAAGCTAATGTTGCTTGGCAACATGTATCTAGTAAAAGGTGAAACAAACAGTAAGCTAACGTAATAAAGCTTTTTTGCGAAAGCTTCAATAAAGCTGTTGTAACATTAATTTTGAATTGTAAAGCGTAAAGCTTTCACACAACGCTCGAATGCTAATGCGAAGACTCGATAAGGTAAACCTTTTTTAATATTAGGGCGGCCCTCTCAACATTCGCAGAACTTATTTCAATAAAAATAATAATTAAAATACATAAATTAAATTAAGTTTAAAAAAATTGAACATAATATTTTTTTTTTTAAACGGACTTGAATCAAATGCCGTTGGTAAATATAAAAATTACAGCTGACAGTTGTCCGAGGCCTTCGGCCACGGACTGTCCCTGCAGGCTGTGTCAGAGACACGGCCATTAAGTTTAACGTAGAATACGCCATCCGATAAGACAGAAAACATATATAACAATAAATGATAAATAATATAAGCAAATGAATTTATTGTTATATAGGTTTTCTGTCTTATCGGATGGCGTATTCTACGTTAAACTTAATGGCCGTGTCTCTGACACAGTCTGCAGGGACAGTCCGTGGCCGAAGGCCTCGGACAACTGTCTGGTGTATTTTTTTTCTATTATTACTTCTATATTATAAACATATTATTATAATATTTTTTATTGTATTAGTTTTGTTTTGTATTATATTACTTTAAAAAAAAGTATTTCACAGAAAATGAAATGTTCTTGCTTGATATCGTATGATGCATCAGTATGCATTTTAAAATAGGTTAACTTAAAAAAACAAAACTTCTCAAAATACCGTTCGGACCAGGTGTTAAACGGTAGGTCCCAATAGTGAGTGTAAAACTAGAAAGCGCACAACTCACTGGTTGTGAAAAATTCTCCCTCACGGGATGTAACTGAAAACAATTTTTTTTTTAATTTTAAAGGGTAACATCTTCAAAAATTATTGGTTTTCTGATTTAAATTCATTTATCTTAAAGCGATACCCCTAGATTTCGGATGCACCATAAACAATACAGTACACAGGATTTTATACCGTACACAGGATTTAATTAAATTCAAAAATTTATTGCCAACCACAGCAAAAAGGATGTACAAGTAGAGAAGAAAAAACCACCGCAAGTTGGCAACCCTAGTAGAAGAGCAACAAAAAAGTCGACGCGATTCACTCAAACGTATTTCTTTCCCGCGTCATAACTTGATTATTTCATACTTTTTACATACTTTATGTAATTTTATTTAAGTATGGTTGGAATTTCTATAGTTACATACAATAACATCATCAGAAAACTGCTCGTGTATTGAAATATTCAACGAAGAGAGTAAGAGAGAGAGCAGAGAAACGACACGCTTCACTCGTTTTCTTTGTTGGCATTCCACTCCATGAGTAAATTTTCTTCTCTATACCATAGTTGCTTTATGGCATACGAGTAATACGGACAGAAATAAAAGGGAATGCGTATTTTCGATCGATGCAAACAGCATAAAACATAATTTAACTGTCATTAGTATCAAACCAACACTTTTAATCTTAGTTTGCTGCATGGTCTATAATCTGTATCACTTTTTTCACCTCTCATTCTACATCATTAACCTAGTGGCTTTTCGATCAGCTGTGCCATAGAAACCCCCTGGTTAATCTCTCTCTGCTCTCTCTCTTTTACTCACTTCATCGAATATATCAATACAGGAGCAGTTTTTGATATTGTTATTTTATAGAACTATACAAACTCCAACCATGTATGCAAAAAATATGAAATAATAAAGATATGATGCGACAGAGAAATGCGTTTGAGTGAATTCTGACCACTGTTTGGTTCTCTTTTACGAGGAGTGCCAAATTGCGCACATTTTCTGGTCGCCTACGTCTTGATCGTCTTTGTATAATTTAAAATTTTTACTTTAGTTTGGTGGTAGCGTTGGCTTTTGCATTTACGTTCACATTCGGGAGTTTTACACGTAAAGTAAATGACTATAAAATCTAATATTTAGATAACTTTTTTTTTAGCAACAAAACCTAATTATCCCCTATCCAGACTATCAATGGTAAATATTATGGGGTTTCATTCAAACTCTTAACTAACCTGTATCCGCGTGAATTTGTTTTCTTGTTCTCAACAGTGCCTACCATAGACGAAAACATATGTACATAGATACATTTATTCTCTCAATACATTAAACGTCATAGGTACGGTGGAAAGTAAGGTACGGTGGAAAGGATGGTGGAAAACATGGGTTCAATAATACCAGATGGTGGCAATAGTATACAGCGATCCACAAAGGAACAACAACCGAATTTCGAGTTTTCTCTCATCTGACGTTTCATTTCACACTCATCGTCGTAGGTTTGTGGAAATGAGAGAAATTAAATTTGAAATTAACTTACACCAGGTGGAGTTACAAAATATATGCACTTAACTTTTTCATGTCGTTTTGGTGTAGAACTGAAAAATTTAATTGTATTTTGCACTTTTTGGTTGACCTTTAATGTTGGTATACATTTGTATTGTATTTAACACAACTAGTTTGCCACAAAAACACGAAATTCGGTTGTTGTTCCTTTGTTGGACGTTGTTTACTGTTGCCTCTATCTGGTATTATTGAACCCATATTTTCCACAATCCAATATTTACTTTCCACCGTACCTATGACGTTTAATTTATTGAGAGAATAAATGTATCTATACCTATATTAGTCTATGCCTAAAATGTTGTCTGTCAAATGTCAAAAATTGTACATCCTCAAATCTTATTTGATTCAGCAAATCAAAATCAAAATCGTGTAAATGATCGACATTGAAGCGTTATTTTTTTAAATAAAGCTTTTCCTAATATCAACATGTGGCATCACCTCTTTCGTGACTTCTGTTTTGCTGCTTTGTTCACCACAGTTGTTTGTTTTGTTTATTGTGCGATAGTCGAATTTCGTCAAGGTTTGTAAAATTGGTGATACTTGAATTAAAAACACCAGATCAATAATAAATAATTTGCCAAAAATTGTGTGAAGTATTAAACAACTGCCAAACGTGTGTAAAGACTTTAAATAAATAAAGAAAAAACTTTACGAATAGTAATAAGAATGGCAGAAAGAGAAGTGATAAAGGAATGAGTTGTCAAAACTCATGTGTGTGCGTGTGTGTTACTAGTGGTAAGAGTGATATTGTGAATGCATTTTTTATAATTTTTGGACTAACGGTAAGTACCGAAACGAATATTAGATATTATTGATCTTCCTTGTATCTGATGTTTTATTGAGGGATAAATTAAACTAATCTGAATTTAACAATTACATTTATCACTTTATTAAAGTTTCAAAGTACTAAGAAGTTTTCGGTTTAGATTTCTTCGATTTTTTGCGAGCATCTGATTTAGTTTTCTCCTTTTTTGACTTTGAAAACTTTCTAAAACTTAGCAATGTTTGTCTAAACACTATTATTGTATTAAGGATGCACAGTATCAGGAATAGTTGAAAGATCGCTATAACATCAAGAGAATTCTCAGCAATGTAACTTAATGATTCCTTGCGATTAGAGAGAAGCTGATCATTAGTTTGTGGGTTGCCAGCAATATATTCCACCCACCATATGGCAGTTTGCAAGGCAGGGTTTTGTTGATTTCTTAGTGAATATTGCATTTGATGAAGGCTGTTGTGTAAGGCTGTATCAGACAAACATCTTATTAGGTTTCTCTGGAAAAGTGGACCTGTGAATTGGGGCAAATCCATAGAGATGCCAAAGTTTCCTTCTGCAACGCGTTGAACAATCTGAAAGGTAATGCAGTTAGATATAATAAAATCAAGTCAAATATGTTTCAAACATACATATCTTTCCTCTGGTGTTATTGGAATTGCTATAAATGGAACTACGTAGAAAATGGATTCTTGAATACTCAAAGAATCGGCGGTTAACACAGAACACTTGACTTTTTCTTGGGCTATAAAAATAGTAGATATTTTATTAGTGTACGATATTACTTGTTCTATATTTAAGTAGTTACCCAAAAACTTTTCCAGTTGCCCTTCGTAAGCCAGTAGTAAGTTGTTGGGCTTATTCTTGCCCAACTGCTTAGTATCGCCTTTCAGCCAGATAAAACCATTATTCGGAAACGCTTGAATTACTTCCAAGATTTGTTGAATTGTATTTGAGCCTATTGTTTTCATATCAATATCGATTAAAATCACTTCTAATTTTGTTTTATCAATGAATTGTAAATATTCTTTGCTCATTGGTTCTTGGGTATTTTGTTGTATGTGTAATCCGGGGACTGGTATCACATTGACAGGTAAAATTTGTAGGGAATGCAGCGAGGGATGGTAGTTGGTCAAGATAACTTTAAAGCGCGGTATTAAGTCATTCACACTCTTTGGGGTATAAATATTCTGGGAGTGCATGTTCTTGGACCAAATGCCTTCGATGACGGGCCGTACTATCCATTCCCGGTAGCTAGGGGAGAAATAACGGGTATTGTGTTTCTTAGATAGAACCATAGTAATGCTCGAGTTAATGTCGACGTCGTTGACGGCGTCTCAACGCCGAAATTGTGATGTTCGGCGTAAAATTTCATTTTGCTGTTAATGTTAACGCCGTCGACGACGTTAACACAGCTGTGTACTACTGCATTCTTACGGCGTTGAGATTAACTGCTCTCATTCAATTTCATACGATTCAACTTTTTTGACATTTGACGCCGTCAACGACGTCGACATTAACTCAAGCAGTATGTTTTTGTCTGAGCAACGACGCCGAAAAAGTTGAAACAGATTGAACTTTTTCGGCGTCGAATTTCTTACGGCCTTGAGATTAACTGCTCTCATATAATTTCATACGATTCAACTTTTTGATGTGTTAACATCTATACGCGCGCCTCTAGGGCAGTAAACTATAAATTTAATACATACGCAAGTGTTAGGTTTGTAAGAGTAAATCATCGTTTGTTTGTTCGTTGCTTGGCAGTCGGTATTGAAAGTGATTATTGGGCGATTTTCATATAATTTTCCCACGCGATTTTCTCCGGAAATTCATAGCCGATTTTATTAATTAGGATTAAAAAGCTGGTGCGGGTTTCGACGAAGAGTTTAGGCCAAAAATTAAGGCGATCCGATATCGGCGAGCCGAGATTGAAGTGTTTTAATTTGGAGTATTAATTTGGAGTAATATTAAAAAAGTATTTTATGTTGATCTTCGGTTATATCGTACGAATATAACAATGTATGTATGTATGTACAAGTGTCTGTTACTTTGCATTCTTTGACTTTTGTGGGAATAAAACAAAAAGTATTGAGCAAGAAAATAATGACACATGTGCTTGCACTGGGTCTTTAAATAATTTTAAGTATTAATATTATTTAACTGTAACGTCATCATATGATTGAACGCTGTTTTTTATTTTCCAATGTAACATTTACGAATGTGTTCATAGAAATCGAACAGGTACCGTGTAGCAAAAAGGTGTTAACACATCGCCCGTGAGTTCGAACACTCATTGGATTTTTTTTTTGACATTTGACGCCGTCGACATTAACTCCAGCATAAAAATACCAAGTAGTCGCAGTAGATACAACAACAATTGTGGGCAACAACAACAGACTTTTTGTTTTTGTTTAGGCTCTCCTCATGTCAAAGTCAATACCATTGAGTAATGATATATAGAGACGCCATCTCTCTCAGTATTTTGACGACATTTAGTGTGTTGCATATGGGCGGTTGCATGTTGGAAATGTTGCTTTAATAATACCGGATAGAGGCAATGGCTCAATCCATCCATCATTAAATCAGAAACGGCAATTCGATTTGTGCGTTAACATTTTTGTGTAAATATACCACAAATGTATACTAACAATAAAATATAACAAACAAGTTCAAAATACGTTTAAATTTCAGTCTTTCATCAAAACGACATGAAAAATTTAAGTCAAAAATTTTTGAAATTCCACCTGGTTTAAGTCAATTTACGTCAAATAACTCTCTGTCGCACATACCGCACCACGAATAGTGTGAAAGGAAATGTCAGATGAGAATAATGGCGTCTATACATAATTTCTCTATGGTCAATACCATAGAGTAAATCATACTAGAGAGAATATGTGAGCTCCTTCCACAGTTTCGTTTAGAGCGGACATATTATTTTCAGGGCGCACATTCCTTCATTGCATCATTTAGAGAGTATGTGATATGAAATCTATTCAAAAGTTCGACGGATGGCTTGTTCAGTTGGACGGTTATTTCCGCCATAAAAATCACGAAGTCGCCTATAAGTTGCGCGAATCGATGCCTGATTTTCAAAGGAAAGATGGATAATCTGGTAGCGTTGTTCAATCGTCAATCTATTCATGATGATTTGCCAGAGTATAAAAATAAAATGGTTTCACATTATATCCCTTGAAGGGATTGAGGACAACTTCTCACAATTAGTGAGATGTGCGCTTTCTAGTTTTACACTCACTGATTGGGACCTCAAGTTTTACTCCGGTTCCGAACGGTATTTTGAGAAGCTTTTTCATGGCTAAGTACTCGATAGTGTCGCCGTCAACACGCGAGGTGTCCGTCGTCGAAAGAAATGTAAGGTGGTCTGAGCAGGGATCGAACCCATGTTCTCATGTACAAGAGCCACGTACACTGGCTATTGCACCACCGACGGACGGTTCTGGGATTAAATAACTGTACAAAAAACTGTGAACGGAGAGGCGTGTGATGGCCTGAATAGCAACCCTTTCTTACGAGACAATTTTAAGCACATCCCTAATAAAGCCCCTTTCTAAAATCTTACCAATAATCAAAAGCATACAGTGCTGTATTTTGTAAACGAATCCAATAGTTCATGTTTGTCGTAAAGTCACTTAGCATGTATGGATCCAGTGATGGTTTCACAATCGTGTCACGGCTCATACTCAAAATGTCACCATTCAAATTTCCACTTGTTATACCAATAATCGGTGCATTCTTCCAAAGATAGGCCAAGTGAAGCAAACATCCCGGCCCATAGGTCATGTCATATATAATCGCATCATATTGACGTTTTTGTTTCACTGCCAATTGTAGAACTTCTGAAAATCCCGCTGATTCCAAATTTGCACGACACGTAGCCATTTGTCGATCATACCAATGGGTTATATATTTCCAGATACTCTTCTCCAACATTTCGGCACTAGTGAGATTTTCATAGCGGTGCTGGAGAAAATGTTGGGTTTTTTCCAAATAAATGAACTCGGCATTTGACCGTTCACTATCGTCATCCACATCATTCCAAGGGCTATAGGCTGTGACAATTGTTAAGTCATGGCCCTTATTTGTCAGTTCTTTCAATAACACCTTATTCCTATGATGTAGAATACACAGATTACTATGGAGAAGTGAGTAACTTCATTGAAGTTTTACCATTTGTCGGTGGACTTTGTCCCAATTCCCATGAGACATAATATGTTTTTCGCTCGAGTTGTTCCACTACTTACGAGGAGTACAACCGCTAAAACGACTAGTTTGATATTCATTTTGTTTGTGACTACGAAGCGGTTGGCTTGCCGGCGCTATTACTGTCAGTGCATTTGGAACTGATAGAGTCTACTGATAAGATAACATAATTTGTCTTATCCACAATGGAGATATGAGTTCGGAGAGAGATAAGGAGATACTACATGGGAGTGCACTATGAGTGAAATCTTAATGGTAAGTGAGTACATCCAGTCCCCATTTAACTGATTAGCGCATTAATGTTAGGAATGATTACCAGGTAGAGTAACAAGCTCTGATTTGGATGAAACTACAAATAGAGAGACGATAATGCAAGGGATTTATGTAACATCATTTCAATATAAATTGCTAGTATAGACAAGAACCACTGCAAGGTTTTTGCGAGTTGAATCCTTTAGAGAAACAGCAATTACGCTACAGTACCTGCCAATGTTATTTTGAGTTTATGGGAGGAACTAAAAGCTCCACCACTAAACTTAACTTGAAACAATTATTGGATTAAAGATTTTTAAACTAAAGTTTTGAAGGAAATTAGATCACCAGTGGAATGAAATTTCACCTCAGCAAAACTCATTTGACGCAGGAGTCTCCACAATGCGACTTTATATTCATTTGATTAGGTTACAAGGTTCCAGATTGCAGTAATCGCGCTTTGTTATACCGACCCAAAGCACTACATGGTTGCAGTAAATGAAAGATCGAGAGAAAACGTGTATTGCCAGTGAAAGAGAAATATGAGCATCGAAAGCCACATCATCGTCAGCATGTTCATTTTCCAATCAATAAACCAGTGCAAAAAGTTGGTAATTTCCTGTAACTGCTGTAAGCCGGTACATTCTTACCCGTAACACGCAAGATGATGTTGTATTCAGCTGCAACGGGAATTCCTGCAGCAAATAAATCTAAATAAATGTTAAGGGGTCGAATCGGCACAGAGAAACGATCATTCATTCCGGAGATAGTGGTTATAACTAAACTTAGTTTAGTTTTTTGGTTTTAAATAAAAATATTTGTATTTAGTTAAAAGCAGACTAAATATCGGCTTTTAAATACCAAAGCCTCATATGTCAAAATTTCATATGTTTCAAGAGACCAAAAAAACTAAGTGATAAAAAAGTATTTGGATATATAGGGTGATTCAAGAAGTTCCGAACAAATTTCTCCAGCGTATTCCTTGGCTCATTTCATGAAGAAACGTCCACTAGGACCATGCCCGAAAATGCAAGAGTGGGAAATGGCAGCGGGTTCAAAATTTTCGGATTGGTGGTCGGAGGGTAGCAGGGTAAAGTTGCTAACTTCTGAGCCAGTGGTCGGATTTTTTTGTTTTTGGGCTTGTTGGAAAGGTATTTAAGACCTTTCACAAAACAAAAGTAGAAAAAACTCAAATCGCCGAGATACGTCAACACGTTTATACTTAGAGAACGCAACCCAGTAGAAGAGGACCTAAATAGTCGACGAGATTCACTCTAACGCATTTCTCCCTCACGTCATATCTTGATTATTTCATACTTTATATAATTTTAGTTAAACATGGTTGGAATTTCTATAGTTAGCTGCAAATGTTTTTGTAGTTGTAGGCAGCAGCAACAGACATTTTATTTATTTTTTACTCGATTCAGTTGTCAAACCCTACACAAATATATACCAAAAAGGATGTACAGGTAGAGAAGAAAAAACCCCGCAATTAGGCAACCCTAGTAGAAGATAATCAAAAAAGTCGACGCGATTCACTCAAACGCATTTCTTTCCCGCGTCATAACTTGATTATTTCATACTTTATGAAGTTTTAGTTAAATATGGTTGGAATTTCTATAGTTAGATAGAATAACATCATCAAAAAACTGCTCGTGTATTGAAATATTCAATGAAGAGAGTAAGAGAGAGAGAGAGATAGAGCAGAGAAACGAGACGCTTCACTCGTTTTCTTTGTTGGCATTCCACTCCATGAATAAGATGTTGTTGTAGTTGTAGGCAGCAACAACAGACATGTTATTTTTCTTCATTCGATTCAGTTGTCAAACCCTAAACAAATATATACTAAGAATACAATATGGCCGTCGGAGCTGCAATGGTAGTGTGCGCGGCTCTTGTGCATGAGAACGTGGGTTCGATCTTAGCTCTGACCACATAGTGTCACCGTCACTAACTCAGGGAACCCATGCGTCAATTTTACTTGCGCGAGGCTTTTGTTTATAGCAGAGAATAGAGAAGAGCTTCTGTTCTCTTCCAGACTTCCGCAAGTAAAATTGCCATGTGTGATCCCCGAGTTAAGGCTCGTTTCCGCATACACCGTAATCGTCGACGAAAATGAAATTCCATACATTTGCAACGAAAAAAAGTTAGCCATTTGGTGACGTAACGAAAACAACATCGACTGGTATTTTGACAAGTGATTTCTTTGTGTGTTCCGTTCCGTTTCTGTTTTATGCCGCAACGCTCCCAACTGAAACGATAACGATGAGCAATGAAACGGTGCCGCACAACAACCTGTTTCAGTTTTCGTTTTCATGATGTTGTATTCAGCGACGATTACGGTGTATGTGGAAAAGAGCCTTTAGTGACGGTAACACTATCGAGTAGTTAGCCATGAAAAAGCTTCTCAAAATACTGTTCGGAACCGGTGTAAAACTGCAGGTCCCAATCAGTGAGTATAAAACTAGAAAGCTCACAGTTCGCTGGTTGTGAGAAGGTCTTCCTAATCCCTACATGGGATGTTGCGGGAAACCATTTATTATATTTTACAAGAATACAAAAAAGTATAAAAACACATATTTTGACAAGTTGACAAGTGAAACGGAAAGTGACATGGAAAAAATTTAATCACCTGTTTAAACGACTATACCTGATAGATAGTTCTACTATGATCAATATGTATAACATATACCGCGCGTTGTTTTGAAGAATTTAATTCCAATTTTGTTTGCAACCGGAAATAAAAATCTATTCTTAAAATTTAGAGATATAAGAATATATGAAGTCTTCCCATAAATTAAATAATTACCATGTGTAAACCATTTTGCATATTTCTGTTTTTGAGTCTCTCCTTCTTGATAACATTTTCATTCACAAGAAATTGTAATAAAATTTATCTAAGATATTTTGTTGTTGTTTTGTTTTGAAATTGAACATGTGGCAACATTGTGATTGCTTAAGTCGGAATTTAAGTGGGAATTTGAAATGACGCTTACTATCGCTTAGTTGCCCCGTATAAATTAAGCAATAATTAACTTTAGCGGAGTTAAAAAAAACACACTTAATATTTTTAAGTTCTCATGTAGCTAAAAAACACCCGGTATTTTTTTTGTACTTAGATGTGAGTTTGTCCTTACCTATTAATGATGACCATAAAAGACACATAGAATTTCAAAAACTTTAATTTTTATTTTTAATTTGTTTTCTGACAGATTTTTCTTAAATTAAATAATATATTACATGTTTGTTATTTTGTTGCCAACCGAATCCAATGAAAAAGCTAACCGGTCGATTGAAATCATACAACTTTTGTTATGGGATCAAGATACATGTATATTTCTATCTAACTGTATTTGTATCTAAACTGGGAAATCTCCAAATTTGGCAACCTGCAGTTGCGTGTATCGCTCGTATTGGGTTACATTTTAATTGGTTGGTTATGAGTGTGTTTCGTTTTGATTCGATTCGGCTCGAATATCAATTATAATTTAATCTAATTGTTAAACAAAAGAACGAACAGGTATAAAGTGTGTATACATTTGTATTGGAAAGGACAGTAAATGATTCATAAATATACAAGGGGTCATAAGTAATTATAAGATGTTTTATTTTTAAATTATTCAATATTTATGCTAATCTAAACGTTATATAATAGTATTTAATCACTATAAACAAATGACAGCTACTAAAAATGATTTACCGCTTGTTTTTTTTGTATAAATTATGTTAAGATTTGTTAAAGTATAAATTAATTAATTAAATTAATTATAATGATTAAGTTAATTGTATGTGTGAAATCAAATTGTATCGTACATAATGTTAATATGGCAAGATTAATACATGAATTATAATTTGTTAACACTAAAAAAGCGCTATGTTTGCCACACCTTCGCCTCTAAAAAGGGGGTGTCAGACAAATTGTGACATGATTCCTGATTCTTCAGAGAACATATGTTTCTGTAAGTGTTGCCAATCGCGTACTTTTAAAACTATCGTTTTTTTTTTTTGGTCGCTTGATAACAAATAATGATATAGAAGGAAGCAGGAAATGTTGAACACAGTAAATAGAGAGAGAGAGAGAGAGAATGTTGATAATTAATTACGAGGGTCTTTAACTTAACCAGCCATCCATCCATAGCACTCATGTGAATTGGCTTCAACTATTTTGGATGAAATGGCTTACATGGAGTTTGGTATTTCCTACGCATGTACAGTTGTGTTTACGAAGAGGGTGGCGAGAAAAAAAAAGATTTTAATTCAATTATATAACACAGAAATTTCGGACAGTAAATTATTATCAGTTTAAAACATTTGCAGTTAAGGTTTCGATTGTGGAGGAGCAGGTGAAGCTGGTGAGGAGGCTTGAATGTTTTTAAATCCGAAAGAGGCACTTGACTTCATCTTTGGTTATTAGTTTTTCTATCGGTTTATGGTTACTTTTTGCAGTTAGAGGCGGCCAAATTGAATAAACTATACAAAAATTTTCATAATTAGTATAATTCAGTACTAAGTAGCATGAGGGACAGACCAGCAATTTAGATTTTTTTCAGTCGATGGTTTAGAATTTAACCTGCATTTTGCTGTTTAAAATCATGGTTAATTTTGAAATTTGAATTAACTAGCTTCAATCACAAATTATTTTGTTGACAATAGTTTAAGTAAACTACAGTTTTAAAACATCACAGTTTCATTAAACGCCTTAAACATTTTATATGTTCGTTTAACTTTATCATATTGATACATAAACTAAACTCATTTAGACTTGTGTCGAACTCGTTCACTAGTTCTCGAACTAGTTCATTTAAGGTGCCCGAACATAACAATCACGAACACAGTCGCGATATCGAACATGTCCATTATGTACGTCAGAGTGGTGTCTGGTCTCCCTAAATGAACTAGGTAGTTCATGAACTACCCAACTATAAACTCATTCTAAAAACTGTCAAAATTAAACTTTAGTTAATTGTTTCAATATTTGTGAATGTTTATTCTTCCTAAATCCATTAGATTACTAACTCCTTTTCTGATTAGAACTACATGATTGGATTTATAGATTAATTTATTCATAGATTTGTCAACTCGCTCATCGGTTCAATGATTGAAGGGAAGCGAACTTGTGGAAGTTGCAAGTTTGAACGTCAAGAGAAGAATTCTGTCGTTGAGGTTTGACTAACACACCTGAAATTGTTACTGTGAATGTTCAAAATATGTAAATATATGAACATCGTGAATAGAAAAATCTAAAAATGGAGGATTTTGTTCGATGTTGCTGACAGAAGCTCATTGAAGAAGCGCAAAGAGGAACGTCAGATGAGACGGATAACAAATCTATATACAAATTAATCTATGATTGGATTAACTACTGGTTTAAATTAATCCATAATTCCTTTAAACATATGTTTATGTCATAGAGTAATGACATATAGAGACGCCAACTCTCTCATTAAATTTATGACATTTGGTGTGTTGCAGATAGGCGGTTCGATGATGGAAAGTATTGCTTTAATAATTACAGATTGAGGCAATGGCTCAAACCATCCAACAGTGCAATTAAAACACAAATTTATGAAAATAAAGATTTTTCTCATTCTGCATGGGTTGCCAAGTCTGTATAAATCTTGCTCAAACTTTTCCAGTGAATGTTCTTGCTTTCCGGTCCAAGAAAACAGCTGTTGCAGACTCTATGTATGTATGTTATTCTATGGATTAAACCATTCCACATCAAACATTTGTCAAATGCCAATGATGCCATATCGTATAAAAAATTATGATGTACATATGTATAAATAAATAAATGGTTTCCCATTACATCACATGAAGGGACAGGGGAGAGCTTCTCACAATCACTGCGCTGTGCGCTTTCCAGTTTTCACTCACTGATTGGGACCTACAGTTTTACACCGATTCCGAACGGTATTTTGAGAAGCTTTTTCATGGCTATATACTCGATAGTGTCGCCATCACTATGCGAGGTGACCGCCGCCGAAAGAAATTTTAAGGTGGTCAGAGCTGGGTTCGAACCCAGGATCTCATGTACAAGAGGCGCGCACACTACCATTGCACCACCGTATTCACCCATTGACAAATCACATACATTTATTCTCTCATCTGACGTTTCATTTCACACTCTTTGTCATAGGTTTGTGGAAATGAGAGAAATTTAATTTAAAATTAACTGACACCAGGTGGAGTTACAAAATATGTTCACTTCACTTTTTCATGTGGTTTTGGTGTAGAACTGAAAAATGTAAATGTATTTTGCACTTTTTTTGTTGACTTTTATCGTTGGTATACATTTGTATTGTATTTAACGCAACTAGTTTTACACAAAAACTGGAAATTCGGTTGTTGTTCCTTTGTTGGACGTTGTTTACTATTGCCTCTATCTGGTATTATTGAACCCATGTTTTCCACCATCCATTGTTTACTTTCCACCGTACCTATGACGTTTAATTTATTGAGAGAATAAATGTATCTATGCATGTATTTGCTTATGTACACACCACTCTAGAAACAGTGGTGTGTTTTACAAGAGAACTGAGAAACACATTAGGCGTGTTTTCGTTACAAACTGGCGGTTATGGCTTTCTTGCTAGTAACTAAAATGGCAAACCGGCGATAATTTATATCAATATACATATGTAATCGTGTTGCTCTAACGCATGGCATGGTTTGCAGTTATTGTTGCATATGTGTATATTCTTCTTGTCTTTGAACTAACAATAACTTTATCCAACACTGTTTTTCTGATTTTTTCATACTGGCAACTTTATGTCTGTTAAAACCGAAAGTATTTATAATCGTTTACAAAGCGTTTTGCCCACTTCACTTGTTTTGCAGATATTCTTTCACAATTCACATATCTTTTTTATCACATATCTTGTGAGTTATCGTAATAACGATACTGTGAGTTAATAACGATATCCAACACCGTTTTCTGATTTTTTCAGACTGTTAACTTGTTGCCTGCCTAGAACTGATATGGAAGCAGTAACTTCAAGTTGCGCTTAATGTCGCTAAGCCTTCCATACAGAATAAATGATAATCTAAGCAAGCGGTGTAACCAAAACACGCCTATTATTGGGATTCATTCAAACTTTTAATTACTTCGTATACCTCATATTTGTCATAAATTCAAGTTCAAAGTTATAATTTATATGAAAAATTGTTGACATTTCGTGAATATACACGTTTTACGAGGTATACGAGGGATTTAAAAGTTTGAATGAAACCCCATACTGTATATTTAATCTTTGGTTAAATCATAATCATGGCTTTCAAATCCGTTAGTTAAATCACCACCTAAAAACTGAACAAAAACCTGACTGACAAATTCTTTGAAGTTTAACCTTGAAACATTTAATCGTTTCCAAATGATTCTTTTTTCAAATTTGGTTAATCCGGTTAGCGGGCTTTCCGAACTCTTGTCTTGATTTAATGGAAATATTAAGCATCTCCTGAAAAAAACCAGACATGCTACAGTTATATCTATCCTCCCTGCTCAATTTTTATATAACTTATTCGAATTTGATTCCGCTGAAGCGAATTTTAGTATAGATTTCTATTCAATTTTACTCAACCTTGGGCGCCAAGTCATCTAATCCACAATATTGAACTTAGTACATTTAGCTTCTCAAGGCCTTTACTTAACATAATTTTTGTTGTTTCACGAAAAAGATGAAGAAAAATTAACCTTAGATTTCTTCATTTTACCACCATTCTAACCTTTCTTCTACACTTCACTTGGCTGTGGTTCGTCGTAAGGGGTAGCACCCAAACCCACATACTGATTATGATTTCGATGGATGAAACCTTTATCGGGTGAGGCATTGTAATACACCACCCGTCTGATGCCGAATGGATCCACATAACCAAAACTTCCAGCTTGTTTACTATTGCTAATCTGTTGCTCTTCGTGATATTGATGAGGTAGTATATATCGGAAGCCATTACGGGTTACGGTAACATCGTTATAGTCGGGCACCAGACGTGTACCATAACCCCCCTGGCTAACCGGTACTCGTTGACGTTTGTAGAGAGGCGGCAGGGGAGGCAGTAAACCTTCCAAAGCATTGACATCTAGGGGCAAAGATTGTGGAGGTTGGTTGGATGCAGATGATCCAGATGCAGGAGGATAATAATAGCCCGAATTCGAAGCAGGAGAGTAAAATGGCGCTGGTGTAGAATACTGATAACCACTTTTTCCCAAATCATTTGCTGCAATAGGGGCAGGATTCGCAGGCGCTACAGCAATAGGTCTGATGGGTCTACGGCGTCTGTTGTCCAGCGGAGGTTGCATATCACTAGAAGGCAGTGCTATCAGGGATTTCTCAGTCACATCGTATTGGGAGTTGGAGGCAGCTCTTTCGCCATACGGTCTAACATAGGCCACTTGTTGTCTGCCCTTACCGTCCGCTGGCACTTCGTTGGGATAATGGTCAAAACCTAGATATGGAGTAGGTTCAAGCTTAGCTGCCTCCGCTGGGGACAAATAACCGAGTATAGGTTTCTCTGTTGTGGTGGGAGGGGCTGTTGGTGGTGGCAAAGTTTGTACAGGAGCTGAGTAAATACCACTTGCACTATCGCTCGAGATACTATTCGGTCTGCTGCTGTATATGCCGTTTTTGCCATCGACCAGAACACCCGACTGGGCCGGCACAGATTTCGCACTCTTCATGGCATCCTAGGAAAGGAATTGTATAAATATAAAGAAGAGATATGTCTGTGGATATGTATGTAGATATGTTTGGGAGACTCACTTCAATTTCTGTGCCTTGGCCTACAAAAACTACTTTAGATTTCAAAATACGATAACCCTGCTTATCGGCAATATAATCCTTAAGACGTAAATAGCCGGCAGCATCTATCCAAGCTTCGGTGCCTAAAATTCAAGATTAAGAATTTGGAAATGATAATCATATAAAACAAATTAAATCTATGTACTCGTACGAGGTGGAATATCAAGATTTTGGAACTTACCAATCACGGTACCATCCTGCAATCTCTTCTCTTTGCGAAATTGCCCATTGTGGGTCTGAAAGCGAAAATATCGTTCGGGTCCCTCATCCGTTTGTATGTGGTATTGGTCCTTAGCTACAGCGCTGGCGATTTCCAAACACACAATGTGAAGTATCAGCTGAAATCAAGGAAGGAATACAAATTAATATCGTTGCCATAAGTGAGGTAACCCTGGTAACAGGGAAAATCAACAAACAACATTTCTAAATTTCGAATTCCTCTTTTCAAATTTCATTCGTTGTCATATTAAGCATCGACTAGTTTGAAATGTCCACCAAAGAGAAAACTTCCAAAAAGCCTCGCCTAAAAGCCACTCAATCCAAGCATCAAGCGGTTCCAATTAGATCCGAATCAATCGCTAGAATCCGGTCATCCCGTTATGCGCGCTTTTCCCGCTACTCAGGACTCATCAAAACCGAAGACGAGTATTTTCATATACGCAAAGCTTTAAACGTATATGTAAGAGAGGAACTACAGCTCCAGGGTCGCAAGACCTATTTCCAGAGAGCTTTCATTTTGGCCCGGAATCTCGAGAACCCCGACTCCGAAAAGCAAGGAAATAAAGAATCAGTCTACTCGGCAGCAAAGGGTGCCAAACAACGAGATTATCGCGTCTTTTTCCAAAGGCAAATGGATAAAATCTTGGCCACCTGCGAGAAAAACAAATCTACTCAGGACAATTTATCGGGTCTCTTTATATGCATGGATGTATTCTCCTACCTGATGATTGAGGGCGATGAGGATATGATGGCAAATTTCTTCAGTGAACTGTCCCTAATCCATGATGTATTGTGGACTGAGTCTAAAGTGTTTATGGTTGAAGATAATATAGTAGAGGTAAACTAATGTTGAATTTTAAATGAAGGCCAGCAAATAAAAAATACCTCCTTAGACCTATTTCAGTGTCCTGCACTCTCGACGCTCGCCCGGCATTAATATCAATGAAAAGTTTCCACCCTCTACCCTTAGTGATCCCACGTTAATGAGTGTCCAACACTTGAAACTGAGGGATAAAGTCAAGAAACTTGCCGTCACCTTTGCCGATCATATAAAAAAGTCCGAGGATAACGAAATGGAGAATAACACACTGCCAGCCGATCTTTACAACAAACTATTACCCGAAATTCAACGCATTGAATTGGTCCTAAAGTCCCACAAGTTTTATCGTAGTGTCAAAGATTTTGCTTTAACCTACAGTATCATTCCCATGCATCAGGATGAAGATGCGCTATTTTGGCCCATACAGGATAATTACACGCCCATGGGAATATTCGAACGTTCTGAATTCGATGTTAACCTAACATTTGCCGATTATGGCAAGACGGAGGGAGAAGAAAAGCCGCATCAGCCAGCACTGGAGACTGGTCAAGAGGAAAAGTAATTCGCAGCTAAAACAAGATCACCTACATGCATAGCTATGATTTCAAATTTGATTAACATAGTTGGTATACATTATATGCACTGCAACGGTGTGTGTGATTTGAATTCAAATTAATTATATATGTTTCCATAGGCAGCAACTCATGTGCCACTCGGTGCTATTGTAACCAAGCCAGTGTCAGTCCATTACATCAAGCAAATATATCTCAAATCCTATGTACGTGAGTCCTCATTCCAAAAGCGCGTTTTCGAATTACAAAACTCTACTCGACTCTACGTCAGTAGTCGTCAGTCGCCCCAATAGTTGTAGTCGTAGGTAGACATTGTCATTCTACTGGTTTCTCTCTCTCTCACTCTCTGCTTTGACGTTTCCTTTCCCAGCAGCTAACGATGAAAAAGCAAAATTATGATCTCACTTTGGCGTGGAAAACTATTAGTTAAACAAGAGTTTAGTTAAACTCTAGTTTCCATAACAAGTTAAATTGTTGCACCAGAAGATAGAGATACGTTAAGTAGATACAAGTTTGCATAAATATATTTGGAAACAGCAATGGAATTTGAATTTCGCGTTAAAGTGATTGTGTAGGTGAATCTCTGTAGTCATTTGGAAAAACAAATGATGGCGCTTGCAAAATAACTCATTAGAATTTAACACATGTGTTAGTTAGAATTTTGCACGGAATGTTAGAAATAAGTATTCAATTTTAAATAATTGGAAATGGGCAGCAGGTGGACAATATTTTATCAAGCAGACATACAATAACTTTTCCGGAATATAGTTTTATATTGGAAATTAGAATTATCTTTTCAAAAACTATTTATGTAATGAAAGATTGAGGCAAAGATAGTTGGAGACAATGGAAAAATCTTCCCCACAGACCAACAGCTATTTTCGTACTCGAAAATCATTTTTGAAGTGATTTTGATGTGTAGATTTGAAAATAAAATCTAGATAATAGAAATAAATACAGCTTTTGCTATTTTTTTGACTATAAAAGTGATAAAATCAGTGATAAATTGTTTTTTATATTATTTTTCTTTGCTGGGAAATTTACTAATTCCGGCGACATCTAGAAAATGTCCATTGCATTTCAAATCCACCACTAATCTTCCACTATCTACTGTTATGTCGCATTTACACCACAGTTTATCCCGACCAGGTTATACCTATCGATATGAGATTAAATTGACATTTCTGGTGGCAACTCCGTGTTTAGACCATAGATTAAGTAAACAAATAGATGAAGCACAAGTGTTGGGAACATTTTAGTGTAATGGGTAATTTTCTAGATGTCGTTGAAAGCAATAAATGCGATTTTTTTGTTCCCAAAAAAAATCAAAAAATATGACAATAAAAATCTAAAATTTCATATCAAAAGAAAAACAAATTTTCAACAAAAATATCAAGAATACAACACGTTACTTAAAACAGAATATCTGAGGGCCATCGAATTTCAAAACCATGTCACCACAGTCTATGTCCTAATACATTGGTTCTTCCTACGGTTCAGCTACCATTTCTTGTTGAGAGTCCTCAGACACTCTAACGGTTTTGGCATCTGCGGCCACAGAAGTTGCTACAGTTTTTGGGCGCGGAAGTTTTCATATTAAAAAGGCGTTCCGGGATGTTCATCTTTGGACGGTCTTACGGGGTTTCTGCTATTGATATGCCAACACCGGCATCATGGCTTTGAAATAGTTTTTTATATATGAAACAAATGCTATTATGTAAAATCACATAAATTTTGTCACATGTTTAAATTACTTTCACAAAAATTTCCCAAAATTTTGAATAAACGTCAATGAGAATTATGAGAAACTTCAGCGAAAGTGACAGTAGTACAGGACAGCACCTAGCGAAAAAAGTTGACAATGGTCGCGCTATATCTATTATTTCCTTTATCTATGGTTTAGACCGAAACAAAATTATCGAAGATGGAGGCACAATAGCAAAATTAGGTTGGCTTCTAGTGGTTTTGCCAGTTTTGTACAAACTTGGATGTTTTTGAACAAATTGAACCTTTAAATTTGGACCAGTCGGTCAAATCGGGCCAGTCGATAAAATCGGCTCACATTTTAAACCAGTAGGAACCAATCAGAACGGCGGCTGCGGCTTGTTGGTGGCGGCGACACATCTTAAAATTTTCGATCGGCTTCCGTCTCAAAGACGATCAAGAAGCAGACGACCAGTAAATATGCCCAATTTGGCAACCCTCGTTAAAGGGTACCAAACCGTGGTCACAATTCACTCCAACGCATTTCTCTATCGCGTCATATCTTGACTATTTCATACTTTTTGCAAAGTTTATGTAATTTTACTTCAACATGGTTGGAATTTTTATAGTTATATACAATAACACTATCAAAAAGCTGCTCGTGTATTGAAATATTCAATGAAGAGAGTAAGAGAGAGCTACACTCGTTTTGTTTGTTTGCATTCGAGTGAAGGGACATTTTGACTGTCTACTTTAGTTCGTCGTTTTTGTCCGTCTCAAAAACGATATACAAGTAGACAGTCAAAATTTCTCTTCACTCAAATGTCAACATACATAACGAGTGAAACCCTAGTCATTTCATTTCAATATTTCAATACACGAGCATAACTATACAAATTCCAACCATGTTGAGGTATAATTACATAAACTATGCAAAAAGTATGAAATAATCAAGATATGACGCGTGCGAGAAATGCCCATAGAATAACACATACTATAGAAGAACTTATTCTCTCATCTGACGTTTCATTTCACACTCTCTCGGTAGGTCTGTGGAAATGTTTACATACACCAGGTGGAGTTACAAAATATGTTCACTTAACTATTTCCTGTCGTTTTGGTGTAGAACTGAAAAATTTAAATGTATTTTGCACTTTTTTGTTGACTTTTAACGTTGGTATTCATTTGTATTGTATTTAACACAACTAGTTTGCCACAAAAACACGAAATTCGGGTGTAGTTCATTTGCGGATCGCTGTATACTATTGCCACCATCTGGTATTATTGAACCCATATTTTCCACCCTCCGCTGTGTAATTTCCATCGTACCTATGACGTTTAATTTATTGAGCGAATAAAACCTTCTACGTATGTGTTATTCTATGGAAATGCCTTTGAGTCCTCTTTTACCAGGGTTGCCAAATTGCGCACATCTTCTGGTCGTCTAATTTTAGATCGTCTTTGTCCGTCGCTCAAACAGTAGATTTTTTGTATATGTTTTTATTACGGTCGCATTTTCGTTTTAGTAACAAAAAAGGATGTACAAATAGAGAAGAAAAAACCATCGCAATGTGACAACCCTCGTAGAAGAGAACCAAAAAGTCGACGCGATCATAGAGTAATACATCTATTACTCTCTTCGCTGCCTCTTCATGACGACGAGGTAGTAGGCCATTTCATCGAGTTCGATTTGCTGCTGTATTTTACCAATTTTGCACTTTGGTTGGACATAAAACGGACAGAAATCAAAGGGAATGCGTATTTTCGTTCAATGAAAACAACACAAAACATAATTTAGCTGTCAATAGTATCAATAAACACTATTTAAACTTAGTCCCTGTCTTCTTTGGTCTCTCATTCTACATCATTTCACTAGTAGCTTTTCGATCAGCTGTGCCATAGAAAGCCAAAAACGATGTATAAGTAGACAGTCAAAATTTCTCTTCATTCAAATGCCAACAAACAAAACGAGTGAAACCCTATTACTTCTCTACTCTCTCTCTTACTCTCTTCATTGAATATTTCAATATACGAGCAGCTTTTTGATAGTTTTATTGTATATAACTATACAAATTCCAACCATGTTGAAGTAAAATTACATAAACTATGCAAAAAGTATGAAATAAGCAATATATGACGCGAGAGAGAACCGGTGTAAAACTGTAGGTCCCAATCAGTGAGTGTGAAAACTAGAAGCGCTCAGATCACTTGTTGTGAGATTCTCCCCCAATCCGCTCATGGGACGTATTGCGAAAACCATTTTTTTTGTGTGCACTTTCTGTACTTTAGTGTACGTGACGTGTTAAGCCCACTCTATTTTCGGCATCGCGAATTGTTATATATCAACCCAGAGGGTTCAAATGCCTTACAAAATGACGATAACATATTTCTCCAACCGGCTCGATGTTCAGCTTTTCTATATCTGCAAAAGGGGGGCCAGGTCCATTTCCGCTGGTTTGGCTTTGTATTTTTCGGTAGAATTTATAGGCCTCATTCTTCCTTCGATAAGATTAAATTTGCTCACTCTCTCGCTATTTCCACAATCGTTTTTTCTTCTAATCAAAGGGGTTTCCTCTCTCCTCATCTCCTTATACCCCTTTGTAGCGGCTCGCGTTGCAACTGACTGAAGCGTTGCCATACGTGTAGCTTTCTTTTCACCACTTGCCATGCGACACTATTCATCGCACCATGCTTTGTCTTTAAGCGGTTTTTCAAAACCAAGTACGGTCTCTGCAGCAGTTTTCATAGAGTGGGAAATGTGCTTCCACTGCGCTTCAGGATCATGAGGCGGGGATGCGTTCTGCACTAGTATCTGACTGAGCTTCTCTGCATAGGCCGTGGATATCTCTGATAATTGCAGCTATACGATGTCCAGCTTTCTATATGTCTGGCTTCATAGGATTTTCCCTCTGCCGAACCTTGTGCGAAACAAGTTAGTACTGATGCATAGATTTGAGGAACCGGGTCTTTACAGGAACCGACCGGACCGGGGCCAAATGAACCAAAAACGGTTCTTTAAGGACCGCAAAACGGGTTCACAAGAACTGAAAACGGATCAAAAAAGACCCAAAAACGATTCTTCAGGAAGTGAATAGCGGGGTGGAAAGAACCGAAAACGGTTCTTTAAGGACCGAAAAACGGGTTCAAGAGAACCGAAATGGTTCCAGAAAGACCAAAAACGATTCTTCAGGAACTGAAAAAATGGGTTGAAAAGAACCTTAAAGCTGTTCCTGAATAAGAGGACTCGTTTTCAAAGGAACCAAAAGTGTTAAACTTTGGGTGAGGGTACGAAAATGTGTATTTTTTATTAAATTTTACATTCTTATAATAAGATATTTGGGACAGCAATTTGCTTAGAACCGGATCCGGTACAAACACCCGGTTCTTCTCGGAACCGGACTCGACAGACCCGGTTCTTAAAATACGCGAAACTGGACATCACTACCAGTTTGTCATCCGAATCGGTATTAGCTCCTCGAATCACACGTACGTCCATTACACTAGTAAAGTTCCTTCCATCAATTAACCAGGTGACCAATTTGATTTTTGGTTTGTTGATCAGGGGATATCCAAGTAGACTCAAAGATGTGTTTTTCGCCGCGCAAAATCTTAGTCTCATTCCGTTATCGGAAGTGATGGTGTGTAGACTGAATTTTCCGATTTTAATTTACGCGATGTGTTACCTCCAGTTTATTTCAGTCACAGAAATGGTTGCCGATCTTGATTTCAATACCCTGCCATAAGAAGTTTCACTTCAAAAAGTTGTCAACAAATGTATTTAAAGGTAAAGAAGAAACAAATTTGAGAGAAGTATAAAGTTTCAACTTATGAATGGTAACAAATAGAGACAACCGGATTCACATTTTGTTAATTCCTTGTTTAGTTAATTAATGATTAAACTCTCAGAGTTGACAAGAGTTTAGTAAAGTTACCTGTTTTTCCATATCGTATTCAGCTATTGATGACACTAGTAAAATACAGATAACAAATTTACTTTCGTATTTTCAACATTTGGACCCTTGCTACCGTTTGCAGTCCGTCCGTAATACCAAATCAACAAGTTGGATGCTCTTAAATGATGTTGTATGTAATATAAACATAATAATATTTGGTCAAATGAGTTATAATTAAATAGCAGTCATTACCAAATGCCTGGTTTCCTACCACCATAACCAGTCTGACTATTTGAATTTGAATGGTGATGAGTGTACAGAGGCCGGCGTACTACGTATTCATTGAAAGAGAAAAACACACAAAAATTTTCCAGTCAGTAACCAGTTGACGACGTGTGTACGTACGACTAACTAGTAGCTAATTACCTCGATCGATGTTTGTTGACTTTTTGTGGCAACTAACACGGCCACCACGAGACCATCTCCTTCAATTCCAGAGTCAAGGTGAAGTTGAACATATATCGTCTTCTCCATCTCGAGAGACTTGATAGCGCCAAAAGTGCAAGCGCCACACACTCACATGAACTTTACTTGCATGGTTGATTTGTTTGGGTTGGTGGTTTTCTTCTTCTACATGACAGAGAAAATTGTTATTCCTCAAAGATGAAAACGCCAACCCAACTAAAGTCTGTAAAATGTTGCAAGATCATTGTATGTAAGTATGTACTATGTGCTGTGCAAATGTACTAATATGTGTACGGACAAATGTTGCAACACGTTTCATTTCATGATGCAGTTTCGCACAATTGCGCAACGTTTTGTTTTGGGGTTGTTGTTGTAGTTGTTGTTTTATTATTACTATTTGGTTTAATACAACCAGTTTACATTGAAAGTGAAGTGAAGAAAACGAAATCACAAGAAAATCATAGTCATTCGTCGTGTTGTATTGTGTTGTGTTCACAAAATGGTACCAGAAATGACAAAACGGAAGCGGCGTCAACAAACAAAAACAACAAGAAAAACAAAATTGAAAGCGTCATTTGATTGCGCATTGTTTGCATTTTGGCGCGAAAATATAAGAAGTGACTGACAGACTGGTTTCTTCGAACAGTGAATGCTCGTTTTAATAACAGTTTGATCTACAATCATAAATATTTACTGTTAGTTCTTGGCATTCAGTTCTTGCGAAATGTTCGTAAGAAATTTTGTCATTTATCTCTAATCGGAAAATTTTGTTACAGAGAGTGAAACCTTAACCATTCTCTGCTCTCTCTCTTACTCTCTTCATTGAATATTTCAATACACGAGGAGCTATTTGATAGTGTTATTTTATATATGTAACTATATAGATGCCAATTATGTTGAAGTAAAATTTCATAAACTACGCAAAAAGTATGAAATAATCAAGATATGACACAATAAAAAATAACAAAAATGTCATGAACCGAAAATTTCGATCAATTTTCATTTGCTTGGTACTCAGCTCTTTTGCGAAAATTTCGTAGGCAGAATCAAGTACAGGGTTGTTACGCTGAACTTATTACGTACGAAAACAATTGAAGCCTCTGTTGGAAGAAGGTGTTAACTCACTTTTTTCAAATACAATATTTTCCTTCTTTTAATGTTTCCATGGTATTTTCATTTTAAAATAGAAACACGTATTTTTTGAGATAGTTGCGATTTTTTTATTGCATAGTAAAGAAGACATGTTTCGATTACGTATGGATGATGACAGGCCATTTCTCTTTTCCTAAAATTTTCATTGGCTTTTCCCAAAGATGTGGCTGTATACAGTGTTGCCAGAGACCGTCTAAACAATTATGCCAAATGCCCTCAAAAATTGTGCCGTTTGCAAAATCATTATGCTAAAATTGACGTTTTTGGCGTTTTTGTAATACAGAGTCCAAAACTCTTACAGGCCCTCTAAGAAATGAGTGCATATCTCTCATTTAAACAGCTGTTATACGTTAACCGTTCGTCTTAAAAAGAAGTATTATTATGGTTTGAATTTGTTATAGCCTGTATCTTAATTTCATACAAAACACTACGTTATAATATTTTAAGAATTTCTACAACAACAACGAAAGCCAAACTAGGTGATTCTCAGCTCCATAGAATAACACATACTATAGAAGAACTTATTCTCTCATCTGACGTTTCATTTCACACTCTCTCGGTAGGTCTGTGGAAATGTTTACATACACCAGGTGGAGTTACAAAATATGTTCACTTAACTATTTCCTGTCGTTTTGGTGTAGAACTGAAAAATTTAAATGTATTTTGCACTTTTTTGTTGACTTTTAACGTTGGTATTCATTTGTATTGTATTTAACACAACTAGTTTGCCACAAAAACACGAAATTCGGGTGTAGTTCATTTGCGGATCGCTGTATACTATTGCCACCATCTGGTATTATTGAACCCATATTTTCCACCCTCCGCTGTGTAATTTCCATCGTACCTATGACGTTTAATTTATTGAGCGAATAAAACCTTCTACGTATGTGTTATTCTATGCTCAGCTCAAATAAGTATCAACTTTTTTTTAAATAAAACTTTAAAAAAATTAATTTAGAATTTTGTTTGCGATCCATTGTTGTTAAAAATTTCTTCCAATCATCTTAGAATATTATTTCCCAAATTTTTGGATAATTCTTTTGGAATCCGTTTCACTTATCCTTGAGAAGAGTGATCAAATCGTCTCTACTTCGAAATTATCTTTGTCTGATATTACTATCTTAATGAACCTGGAGATTTTCTCTGGAGTTTATATTTGGCACTTCGAGAAGAACTTCTATCAGATTTACACCATTTTACAAAAGTCGCATATTGATACATATTGGAGGCACTGTACGGTCCAAAATGACTAATTTCTAGGTACAAAAAGTGAGTTTTACTTCGTTTTTTTTACTCTTGATTTCAGGAAAGCATTTTCGCAAAATTTTATAAAGAATTTTGTCATTTATCTCTATACGAACATTTTTGATTTGATCGACCCATTTCTGATATTTCATGAATTTCATTTTTGTTTTTGCCAAAGTAGTCGGAGTATCAAATTTTCTGTACGAAATTACTTTGGCATAACAACCCTGTAATTGATTTTGTTCACGAAATTTTAGCAGAGGTTAGTGAGTACCAGGCAAATATAGTGATAAATTTGCTGTAAAAATAGATTTTTCAGATAAATTAAGAGAAACATTCAGTTCGAAAAATTGCGACGTTTGGAAAAAAATTTTGCTAAAAAACTGCACTAAAATTAAAAAGATTGGAAAAATGTTGAAAAAATTGTGCTAAACGGCATTTGGCATAATTTTTCAAAAAACGAGTGCCAAAACCAAAAATATTGTGCCAAAACGGCATAAATTATGCCAACATGGTAACACTGGCTGTATCTCACGGATGAAGCGTTGTATCTCGGAGTTGATCTCAGAAATTGTTTCTAATTTATTCGCATAAACCCGAGGTTTCACATAACTCCAAAGAAAGAAATCGCACGGCGTTAAATCGTATGATCCTGGTGGCCCGTTGACATCAGAATTTCTTGAGATAATTTGTTCTGGAAATCCTTGCTGCATGAATTCGATTTTTTCATGCGCGGTGTGGCAGGTGGCGCCGTCTTGCTGAAACCACATGTCGTCCAGATCCATGCCATCCAGTTGAGGCCACAAGAACTCCGTTATCATGTTCCTGCAATGAATGCCGGTCACAATCACTGCAATTCCACGCCCATGTTCAAAAAAAAATACTGTACAAGACGAACGGAATCGAATTCATTCATGTGGTTTCTATGGCACAGCTGATCGAAAAGTTACTAGGGAAATGATGTAGAATGAGAGACCAAAGAAGACATAGAGTTTATAGACCATGTTGTAAACTATGCTTAAATGGTGTTTAATTGATACTAATGACACCAAAATTATGTTTATGTTGTTTGCATCGAGCGAAAATTATTTCTGTCCGTATTATGTCTAACCAAAGAGTAAATTACAATAGCAACTCGTACGCGATGAAATGGATAACGGATCTTGTCTATTTCTTTATGATTCATTACGATATCATCGAAGGAAACCACAGAAATACACAACACAGTAAAATAAACCCTCATCTACCAAGGCGTCAAAACGAACGTACACACTTATTTAAATAATAATATAATAATATTCATAGTCCTCGGACGAAAAAGCGAAATGCAAAAATTATTTCAACTACACTCATGAAGTTTCAATAGTTCCGTGTGTCATGCCTCACTGATTTTATATTTGCTATATATATGTATAAAACCGTTCGGAACGGGTAAAAAACTGTAAGGGTAGTATTCTAAAAGTCCCGAAAGTGAACGTTAACGCAAACGCCACTATATCACTTCGCGCTTGCCTTTGTTTACGAAAGCTGTCACTGACATATGCGGTTTATAGAATTGCCAAACTAAAATAAACAATTATAGATCAGAAAAGTTATCTTGAGTGAAATGCTCCGAATGAAAAAGATTACAGAATTTAGCTCCATTTCAGTAGATTAACAGATGTTAAGATTGCTATTATTTATAATACTGCAAATACCAACAATTTTCACATAAAATGTGTAAAAAACCTATGTTATTTTGAGTTCAATGTTCAATAAATTTCCCCATCTATATTAAATTAGTTGTCTTTTGAAAAACACGTGCCATTTGGCGGTATGTATTGATTGTAATGTATGGGTTCTTTTGTTTATTATTGTCAACATCAACTGATGTCTATAATGTTTAAATATAATTATAATAGTTTTGCAACGCATTATTTATTTAAACGTTCCATTTCTAATTTTATTATTGTAAATAAGAATTTCAGTGCGTAAATAGTATAATTTTGAATTTTTTAAAAAAAAGTTTGAGCTTTATCCGTCGAATGCATTTCAGCCAAAATTGGCAACTATTTACATATAAACAATGAAATGTAAAAGAACTGTGGCGTGTTCAATTTGTCAGCTGAAGTGTTCAAAAATGTTGCGATGCGTTTTATAAACTACCCATTAAATAACGTAAATCACCGCAGGTAGTCACCGAACAGCTGTAACGTTTTATAAACTACCATAACGACAAAAGTAACGCGAAGTGACTGATTCACGACTTATAGAATTTAATTGACTGACAGCCCTGTTTTATTTATTCTCACAGTTCTTGTGATGTAAAAACAAGATGAAAAATAACCGATAGACCGAATTGAAATTTTTTTATTTAAATGTGTCAATGCAGTTTTGTAAAATTTTAAACATTAATTGAAAGAACTATTCAATAAAAAGATCAATTAATGTTTGCTAAATTCATAAATTTGGAAGTGTCAAAAAATCATATTGGATTGGATTTCAGTTTTGGGTAGTATAATATAAAACCGGATAATAGGTTGTAGTTTCAATGTTTTGATTTTATATACATCACTATGTAAACGAAAGTTCATTTTGGTTATAAATTATAAAAATTGGAACGAAACTATTTGGTTGCTTAGCAGGATAATGTGTCACTATTAACGCTGCAAATATACACAAAATAATTCCAATTGTTTATATCGGATATATATTTTAGTACGACACGCGTGAAATGTAAAAAAAATGATTTCTTTTGTGTATTAATGCGGATAAAATAGCCTTAAAGTAGGGTTAAACGTTCAACAAAAATGGCGACGTTAGAGAACTCTTAACAGAGGAATTTTTCGATTATGAATACAATTTTTGGGCTTTACCTTCTTAAACCTTTAACAAACTCATGACAACTTTTTATGAATAAGGCCATAACTCTTTGCAAGGCAAATCAAAATTAGGTGGTAACACTCCGCAACAAAATTTTCCGTTTAGAGAGAAATGATAAAATTTCTTTCGAAAGAACTGAATACGGGGCTTTAAACACGAATAAAAATACGAAATGGCTGTATTTATTGTGAATGGTAACGCCTGTAATCGAATTTAAAAAGGAAATGGGCTAAACCACAAACCGGTTTCCTGAAAAACTAATTTTTCGAACAGCACTGTCATAGACATTGGTTAGCGTGGAATGCCCTACTCCACTGAATTTAGTTGAAAGTGGAGACGGAGTTTAGAATTTTAACATTGCGGAGTTGGAGTCGGAGTTTTCAACATTTCAGGAATACACACCCCTGCTTAGGTCGATATATATTAGAGAGCTGCATGAGCATAGATTTTCACACATTCAAGTACATTCATGTTTTTTGAATGTTTTAATGTTCTCATTCTAGCGAGTAGAGTACGATACATACAACCATTCTTCTCAGCGTGTTGCATCGGGTACGAAACACAATGAAATCGTGCATAGAGAGTTCTTGTATGAAGGAGTATTATTAACTAGATTGAGTAAAAGGTCTTTAGAGACAAGCAGAACTATTCGAATAACGAGACATATTTATTAAAAAAAAAGAGTAACTAAAGCAAATGCTGTTTTGGTATGATTTGAAGTTCTAATTTCTTTGGAATAAAGAATATGATCAATTTTAGAAATGTAGCACTTATGCCTCACTAGGTTTGATGTCGAAGTTGAATGTTTCAAAATTTGCTTGCTGTTATTGCAACTGACATTTCATTTCTTTCCCGTTTCCATCCACAATTAAGGAAAAAACTTCCCAAACTTTTCTGCGGCCATTTTTTCATTCAAAACGAGTTCACCCTTTGAAATTCGTGAAACAATACTATTTTCTTCACCCACAGCGGCCGACTGAGTTGAGGACTACATATTGTAAATTGTAAAAAATAATTTACTTCATCGATTTATATTTTTGCAGTTAAACTCATAAAAAACTAATATTTATTTATTTACTCTTCACACAATGTTGCTGATCTTTTCATTGACGAGAAAGCAAATGAGAGCCATAACCACTCATAACACAGTGCAACACGAAAAAAAATAACCATATACGGACACCACTACGTGTCGCAGGAAGTTTATATGTTCTAGAAATTTGTTTATTTAGATCTTAGGTAAATTTTTGTAGTTGATTGTTTCCTTGAATTTTGAACGGTTTGCTACCTATGGACCTGAACACGGGAAAAAAGGTGAAAAAAAAATCTAATTTTTTTAAGTTTTTTGCGATTTTGATCTGGAAGGTGAAGTTTTTTTGATTTTATATGTTCGCAATTTTCTTTATGACAAGAGCTACAACTTTGCCTCAGAGAGTAAATCGAAATTCTGAACGGTTTGCAAGATATGAGCTTGAGAAAATGATCACATTTTTACGAAAATGATACCGAGGCCCAAAATCTTTGGCGGCCCATAAAAAAAAAAGTGCATGACTTTGGGAAAAATTGGGAAACACTGGTCTTTTTTTTTTAGTCTTTTATCACGTAGTGGTGTCCGTATATGGTTATTTTGCCATGACTTAAAAAATTACACACAGTGTAATTTACCTTTTTTTCATTCGAATAGTTCTTATGTATTCGAATGGTTTTTACATTCACGAACATTTATTGAGCAAAATGTTGTATTGTCGTAACAGAATTGAGACGAACAGAATAGTTAACAGAGCAGAGATTCATACAACATTCATTCCAAGAGCACACAGGAACGTATCGTTTCATTTTGGTGTTTACACTATTCGAACCGTTGGTATTGGTACAGTGAGATAATGAATGTATTCTAAAAGAGAGTGCATTCATGCAGGGTACTAGTATATATTCGTCTTGCTCTCACGCAGAGTATATACTCTTCTTCTTATCTTACAATTCACAACGTATAATATTTAACTTGATTTCCGAAATTTCTCATGGTGGCAACTTTGTGCTTGCTTAAGACAGACAATTAAGTAGTAATTGCAAATGCCGCTTAATATCGTCTATCTCTCCATAGAAAATAAGCCATCGGTGCAACTAAAACACGCCTATTATAAACTTCGATTTATATGGATGTGAGAATTAATTAGCACGCATTTAAATTGTTGTACCTTTCAATTCAAAGTGACAGCTAAAGAAATGAACAATACAATTGGCAACTGTGGGTGTCGGGGTTTCGTACGAATTCGTTGAAATTGCATATGAACGAAGTTCTCCAATTTTAGTGTCTTACGCAAGTGGTAAACAAAATTCTTCGAAATTTCATTCTTTTAAACTGGTTCCCACGCAAATGTTATGTCACTATAAACTACTTATACATGTTCTATACATGCTCCAGTTTTGGACAATGGAATTCAATGGATTTTTGGCACATGTTTTGTAAGTAATTTTTAGCGTTTCCCAAGCATAATTCCAACAAAACAATAAACTATAGAATTATAATTATGAAATGTTATCATTTCAATTAATGTTTCATATTTCTAACCACCATCTCCATGTCTTACCCAAGGACTCTTGAAATTAAAGAACCATTCTGTCATTTACACACTTCTTCCACCTTCCACCAAGTATCGCGTACTACTCTACTTTGTCTAAGGGGACATAATAAAGTATAACGCCAACTACGAAGTTTGCGATCAAATAAATCTAAATTCATTATAAGACACCAACTAAACCAAGGAGTGTGGGATTTTTACATTTTTTATTGAAATAAAAAATTGAAATGTAAAAAAAACTCATATTTTTATATTGGGTGGTAATGCGGTGACACTTGGATTCAATGTTCGATCTCATATATGGGGGTTCTTTGTTCAGAATTCTTGTTTTTGTATCTCGACTTAAAATAGAAATTGTTCGTTGTGCAGAGATACTTGCGGATATAAGATCAGTGCGTAGGATGTCGTATGGATATGAAGTCAATTTGCTTGCCGGTTGTATTGAAAGCTGTGAATTCATATCGTATGTATGAGCAAGTTTTTACGAATATATATTGAATTTAATGCTCTACAAAGGTGTTATGATCAGTTTCGGTTGTTTTGTTTTTGGTTTCGAAGATCAAGTACAAGATTATGATTATGAATATTTATGTGCTAAAAATGCTTTGTGCTAAAACGTCAACTAACATTTTGTATATTAGCACTAGGAGCGTTACATGCACAGATATCAATCACTGTAAATGTACAAGTTGGTGCAAAAGTAATCACCCTATTGGAAAACCCTATAAATTGTGCAAATGGCGCCAACTGTCAATTCGGTTTTGACATTTGTGAAGTAAACAGTCGTATAATACAAATCGACAAGGCGTGAATCGGTTTACTCAGCAAGAACCAGGGGGGTTCTATGGTACAGCTGAATGAAAAGGTACTAGGCCGATGATGGAGAATGAGAGAGCAAAGAAGACAGGAACTAATTTTAAATCATAGAGTAAATTTATAGTAGAGCCGCCATTTGTCTCATCTGACGTTTCCTTTCACACTCTTCGTGATGCGGTCGGTGTGATAGAGAGATGTTTGACGAAAAGTGATATACACCAGGTGGAATTACAATAACTTCTTGCTTTAATTTTTCATGCCATTTTGGTAAAAAACTGTGAAATTTAAATGTGTTTTAAACTTTTTTATTGACTGTTATTGTTAGCATACATTTGTGTTGTATTTAACACATTAATTTTAACACACAAAACGAAATGCCGTTGTTGTTATTTTGTTCGTTGTTTTGAACCATTGCCTCTATCTGGTATTAGTAAAGCAATTCTTTTCAACATCAAACGTATACATCACACGAGGACAAATGTCAGAAATTTGGTGAGTGAAAGATTTTCTCTACCCATATTTACTCTATGTTTTAAATAGTGTTTATTGATACTAATGACAGGTAAATTATGTTTTTTGTTGTTTTCCCTTTGATTTCTGTGAGTTGTATGTCCAACGGAAGTGTAAAATTGATAAAATACAGCAGCAAATAAATCTCTATGAAATGGCCTACTACCTCGTCGTCACGAAGAGGCATAAAAGAGAGTAATGGAAACTCTTAAGTATTTCTCTTGCCACGGCTGGACGGCCCCGGAGTAACCGTTTTGCTGAGAATACCGATGCCGTTGCCCAAGATGTCGAAGAGGAGCCCGGGACATCGACCAGACGACGTGTGCCACGCAATTGGGCATTAGCCGGCGGTCCCTACGCAGAATTTTGGTGAAAGATTTAAAGATATTCGGTTACAAAGTGCAAATAGTGCATCAGCTGTTAGCCAAACTCGTGTAGCCTACGCTTAAGCCATCCTGAATCTCAACGAAGAGGTGGACGATTTGTCATTGAAAATGATCATGAGCGAAGAGGCTCATTTCCATCTTAGCGGTTACGTGAATAAACAAAATAATCGTTTTTGGGGCACCAAAAATCCGTGTACCACCCACGAAGTACCATTACACCCGCTCAAAGTTACTGCGTGGTGTGCTGTTTACGCTGGAGGAGTCGTCGGACCATTTTTTTTGAGATCGCCGCGTGCCTAACGAGGGCTGAGGACGGCGGTTGAACGGTCGAAAAGCCATGGATCGCTGTAATCCTCAAGAACGCTTGAATACTCGTGGCTATTTTTTTTATGGAATAATAATTCGCCAATGGCCAATTTTTTGCTGAGAGATCATTTTCTTATTATAATTAATTTGAAATTAGACACTGCATTTATTAATTAATTAACACTGCATAATTAACAAAAGATTAATCAGCAAACAATTGTTAAGTAAGCAGCTGTTATTGACATCAGTGATGGGAAATGTGGTACCAGTTTTGGTACAATTACAACTGTTTTGTTACGATGGTGCAATCAATAGCATAATTTATTTTTAAGCTGTTTCCCTATGAAAGTAGGCACTATATGCTAGAAATACCCTGTTGGCGGTCCGAACGAGAACAATACCAGAGGTTTGATGAAGCTGGACAAACTCGAACTAAAACGATTCATGATTGTTCTAAATGTTCACTTCACATCTACATAGAATTGAACGAGCCGATGCAAGTGAATGTAGGCCGTGTGAGGAGGACATCGATATGATGGAATAGTTTATCAGCCTTGTCTTCGATAAACAATTCATTGTCTGATCAGTAGATGTGCACACCGGTTGGTACACAAACATTTTATCGTGACTTATTCTCAAACTGAATTATTCCCAATAACATTTTAGGATTATGTAGGTAGACACTAACTATAAAGTCTAATTTAGGGATTATCACCGCTCTAGCCAAAAATCCAACGAATTTTCTCTGCAGTTTTTTTAAGATGAATACATAATCCAATATCTTCTAAACCGGCCAAAATTCAAAATTTTGAATTTGGCATAAAGATTGAAAACGGCGTGTACACTTACCATTTCCAATTGAAATTTATCAAATAAATTTTGAAAAATATTAATTGAATTATGATATTTGTGTAGGCAGACTCATAGACTAATACATACATAGATACTTTTATTCTCTCAATAAATTAAACGTCATAGGTACGGTGGAAAGTAAACATTGGATGGTGGAAAACATGGGTTCAATAATACCAGATAGAGGCATTAGTAAACAACGTCCAACAACGTGGCAAACTAGTTGTGTAAAATACAATACAAATGTATACCAACGATAAAAGTAAACAAAAAAGTGCAAAATACATTTAAATTTTTCAGTTCTACACCAAAACGACAGGAAAAAGTTAAGTGAACATATTTTGTAACTCCACCTGGTGTAAGTTAATTTTAAATTCAATTTCTCTCATTTCAACAAACCTACGACGAAGAGTGTGAAATGAAACGTCAGATGAGAGAATAAATGTATCTATGTACATATGTATTCGTCTATGTCCCAGACACTAAATTATCAACATTTTGGAAAAGTGGAGCTAATGAGTAGTGCGATGAAAGGCGAATCACAGTGAATTCGAAAAAGAACTACGAACTCTTTGACGGGCACCACATTACATCTATATCTGAAGCTGTTTAATGGAAAACAGTGATTTTAATCAAAATTTTATGCAACTTCTAATCATTAGTTAATCAAATATTTGCATTTTTAAACAAATTGAATTTAAAAAAAATTTTAGAATCATTCGCTGTTCATATCTAAGACAAGATACAGTTCCGTATCTTTATTGTTATACAACTAGGAAGTTATATATCCTAGATAGACCAAAGTAACAAGATCGTAGAGCGATTAATCACAGCACTTAGTTCCGCATACGCACAGATGTATTTAATCTATCGCTTCAGCGACTAAGCCAAATCAATTGCAATGCCATAAAAGTATTCGCATCTCGTTTCGAGATGTTCCTCATCGATATGTTCGTACACTGGCCATATTGAAGACATGACTGCTTGATGGACATAACCAGGCCTTAAGCACTTTTCTGTTGTGTGCGAGTGAGTACTCGATTGCACTGGGCACATGCCCGTTGAAATTTATTTAGGTTTTGACTTTGTTTTTCATGGATTTTGAATAACGTCCAATGCCCGGGTGGCGTTTAAATGTGGCTCAAATGCGTGCATGAATGTTTTGTTGTTGTTGTTATTGTTTAGTTTAGTTTGGCTTGGTATTTTGCAGAAATCCATCAGAAAGAGAGTGAAAGTGCAGCGCAACCGTTCCGATTTGTACGAATCGTAAACTCAAAACAAATCAACAAAAAGCCAATTGCAGTTGATTTTTTTCAACTTCATTTTACAAAATTCCATCATACAATGGAGGAGAAAAAATATACAAAAGATTCAAGTCAATTGCCGAAGAAGAAGAAGAGGAGTCATACCAAGAAAAAGCGGGTGTTAAGCGCTAATACGTGCATGATGTTGGGTTAGTGGCGGCTGCCGTTTGTTTTGTATTTCTTACAAGTTTTGCTTAATTGCGGCTTAAATGCTGTGGTTTATTAGTAAATGGGGGTAGTTGGATAAGTACGGTGTTATATTGAAGTTGTTAGAACTTAATTCACCTCTTGTTTACCGGGAAACATATGACGGGTTGTAGGATACTTCACATGCTGTAATTGTCAATAAGACTTGGTCCTTCGGTTTGATGCGTAAGAAAGATATTATGTCAAATTCTCCCAACACTGCAAACATCAATAATTTGCTACCTACTATTCAGGTGCTATACCAAGATGGTGAATTTCATTTACATATCGTGAATAGCTCTTTCAGCCGGCTCGAAGGACCAAGTCTTATTGACAATTACAGCATGTGAAGTATCCTACAACCCGTCATATGTTTCCCGGTAAACAAGAGGTGAATTAAGTTCTAACAACTTCAATATAACACCATATTTCTTTGCATTCTTTGGGTTTCTCAAAGACGATTTACAATTAGACGACCAGAAGATGTGCGCAACTTGGCAACCCTGGTAAAAGAGAACCAAAAAGTACTAGGAGTTCACTCAAACGCATTTCTCTCTCGCGTCATATCTTGTCTATTTCATACTTTTTGCATAGTTTATGTAATTTTACTTCAACACGGTTGGAATTTGTATAGTTATATACAATAACACTATCAAAAAGCTGCTCGTGTATTGAAATATTCAATGACGAGAGTAAGAGAGAGAGTAGAGAAGTACTAGGGTTTCACTCGTTTTGTTTGTTGGCATTTGAGTGAAGAGAAATTTTCACTGTCTATTTTTGGGTTTCTATGACACTGCTGATCGAAAAGGTACTAGGGAAATGATGTAGAATGACAGACCAAAGAAGACATACAGATTACAGACCATGCAACAAACTAAGTTTAATTGATACTAATGACACCTAAATTATGTTTTATGCAGTTTGCATCGAACGAAAATACGCATTCCCTTTTACTTCTGTCCGTATTATGCCAACCAAAGAGTAAATTACCAAAGACGATTTACAATTAGACGACCAGAAGATGTGCGCAACTTGGCAACCCTGGTAAAAGAGAACCAAAAAGTGCTAGGAGTTCACTCAAACGCATTTCTCTCTCGCGTCATATCTTGCATATTTTATACTTTTTGCATAGTTTATGTAATTTTACTTCAACATGGTTGGAATTTGTATAGTTATATACAATAACACTATCAAAAAGCTGCTCGTGTATTGAAATATTCAATGAAGAGAGTAAGAGAGAGAGTAGAGAAGTACTAGGGTTTCACTCGTTTTGTTTGTTGGCATTTGAGTGAAGAGAAATTTTGACTGTCTACTTGTACATCGTTTTTGAAATTACCAAAGCAACTCGAACTCGATGAAATGGCCTACTAGACAGTCAAAATTTCTCTTCACTCAAATGCCAACAAACACAATTGCGCAATTACTATATAACAAATTTTTTGATTAATCAATTAATTATGAATTTTGATTCAACATAAAGTAAAACGGCATTTACACCGACCAAGATTAGCGCATGTCGATGGTTAACTCCGTTAATTCCCCCTAACCCCGAAGATTACTCATACAATTTTCAACTGCAAAAACAGAATCTAGTATACAATTTGATGCAACACTGTTAATTACCAAAAAATGCTACCGTAATAAAAAAAACATACACCAACAATCATGACAGACGGAAGCCGATCGAAAATTTTACGACGCGTCGCCGCCACCGAACAATTGTTGAAGCTCGCGCCGCCGCCGATATAATTGGCCCTGAACGATTTAAAATCCAAGCCCATGTGACCGACTGACCCAATTTTTAATTTTAAGAATTTTTACATGCGATATTTGTCGAACACTATACAAAATTAAAATTAAATTCTGTTAACCGGCACATTATAGTTATGATAATAGATAATAGGAAATTGAGCAAGTGGCTCTAAAGCGGACAAATCGCAGGTCCGAAGCGGCCAATTGACTTCATCCGAATGTGTTAAGTATCTTGGAATGCACATTGACAGAAGATTAACATGGAAAGACCATATAAGAATGAAAAGAAACCAATTGAAAATCAAAACTCAACGCATGTACTGGTTAATTGGTCCAACATCAAAGTTAAGCCTTGAAAATAAAGTTCTACTTTATAAAACTATGCTGAAACCAATTTGGACATACGGTATCCAACTCTGGGGTACAGCGAGCAACTCGAACATTGAGATTCTTCAACGATATCAATCAAAGACGATAAAAATGATTGTGAACGCTCCCTGGTTCGTTTCCAATGATAACATTCATAAAGATCTAGGAATTGCTAAAATTAAAAGCGAGATAAATCGATTTAGTGCAAACTATTTAGATAGACTTAGTAACCATCCCAATGCATTAGCTATTTCTTTACTTGACGATAGTGAGGAAATTCATAGATTAAAACGCTTTCATATATTAGATCTGCCTTTTCGTAAATAGAAATAAAATAAATGACAACATAATTAATGTAATTGGTATTTGAAAAAACTTTTTCAATGTTTATACGTTTTGAAGTCAGTGGAGTTCAAAACATACGTTATATTAAGGTTATCTCATTTGATTATTATTGTACTACAATAGATTGCAAAATAAAATATTGAAAAAAAAAAAAAAAATCATGGCTCTATAGCGATTTACAATTAAGTGTAAAGCAAATCATTTTGACTGATAGGCAATATTTCGAACATAAAATATCTATCATATTATAGATAGATAAAAGGTACATGTATTAGAGGAACCCAAAATGCATAATGTGTGATTTGATCCCAAATTGTATCCACGGGCAGTTAAATTCAGGATCCGTCATGTCGATGTGTTGCATGGACTGAAATAAAACATTATTACGAAGATAAACCACAAGACCTCTGTTACGAAAAAGATACGACAGAGTGCTATTAACAGGGATTGGAAAATTCTGTGGATCAGAATCGTTGCAAACCTCGGTCTCACAAAATTTTTCATATAGTACTGTCAACTTTATACCTGCTTAAGACACAATTGGAAGTGATAATTTCAAGTGCCGCCTAATATCCATACAAAATTTGTGAAAATCTAATACTACGTTTATACGATAGGTTATATTGCGATATCATCATATCGCGATATGTCAAAATAGTTCGCATATAAACGCTTAAGCGTCATATAAAGTTTGTCACGAAAGTTAAGTACGATTATCGTTTCATATGATGATAAGGGAACAGCTATTATTTTCAAGATTTATCTATTACAACTATAAAAAATCTGGTCGTTAGTGGTACAAAATTCCGCCATAAAGCCATTCACAAGGCTACTTGGGTATTCCCTGATCAGAGAACGAAGAACCAAATTGATCACTTGGTAATTGATGGAAGAAGCTCATACAGTGTAACGGACGTACGAGTGATCAGAGGAGCTAACATCGATTCTGAGGTTCCAATAAGATTAAGTAGAGCTAAAATCTCACGAAACCAGGCGCAGAGAAAGCAAGACATCGGAAAGCTGCATTTACCAGATGTACCCACACACTAGTCAAGGAAACTCTCGCAACTTTTGGCACAGAACCCCCCCACCCGATGACGATCCTGAAGCGCAGTGGAAACCCATTTCCGACTCTATATAAACTGCCGCATCAACCGTACTTGGTTTTGAAAAACCGCTTCGCAACAAATCTTGGTACTATGAAGAGTGTCCAATAGCAAATGATGAAAAGAACGGTGCACGCATGGCAATGCTTCAGTCAATTGTAACGCGAGCTGCGACTGAGCGGTATAGGGGAAAAGAAAGAAGGTAAACCGTCTCTTTAGGCGGCAGTGGAGTAATAGTGAGAGTGAGAAAATTGAGACATACAAAAGGAAGAACGAAGCCCGAAATTTCTACCAAAAAGTCAAAAGCAGAACTAATGGACATGGTTTAGGACCCCCCTTCTGTAAAGAAAAGGACGGAAATCTCATCGCAGATGTGCAGAGCATGTTGGGAATATGGAGAGATAATTTCTCCGCGCTACTGGTACCTGAGATATCCAATGATAATGAGACAATGAAACCGATCACAATTTGGACGACGACGCTGACTGCCCCCCTCCTAACCAAGACGAGGTCAGAACAGCTATTGCCCGGCTTAAGAACAACAAAGTTGCAGGAGCCGATGGATTACCGGCGGAGCTTTTTAAGGCTGGCGGCGATGAGTTGATAAAGTGCATTCATCAGTTCGTTAGCAAAATTTGATTAGATGAATGCATGCCCGGCGATTGGAATCTCAGTGTACTGTGTCCTATATTTAAAAAAGGTGACCCGAGTCTTTGTGCCAAATACCGTGGAATAAGCCAGTTATCCATAGCATATAAGGTTCTATCAAGTATAATGTGCGAAAGACTAAAACCAATTATCGCTGACCTTATTGGACCATACCAGTGTGGCTATAGGCCTGAAAAATTGACAACTGACAAGAGTTTCATGCTACGCCAAATCCTGGAGAGGACCCAAGAAAAACAAATCGACACCTATCATCTAGTTGTGGATTATAAGGCGGTCTTCTATAGCCCTATACGGGAGAAACTCTACGAAGCAACGTCTGAGCTTGGTTTTCTTGCAAATCTCATACGTCTTTGCAGGATGACCTTGACGAACACCAAATCCGCAGTGAAAGTTGGTAAGGATCTTACCGCATCTTTCGAAACTAAGCGGGGCCTCAGGCATGGCGACACCCTATCGTGCGATCTCGTTAACATCTTAATGGAGATCATTATAAGAAAAGCTGCAGTTAACATGAATAAAACCATCAGCAGCAAAAGTCGCATGTTGCTTGCGTATGCTGATGATATAGATATCAATCGGAGGCACAGTTAGAGAAGTTACTGCGGTGTTTTCGAGAATTGAGAAGGAGTCAGCAAAAGTAGGTTTGACAGTAAATGAGGACAAGACAAAATGTAAGGTTTCAACGAGCAGGGCTTCGATGCGATAAGACCAAAGCGTGAACGTTGAGAACCGTTATAATTTCGAGGTGGTGAACGAATTTATTTACCTCGGACCTGCCGTAAAGAAAAACAACAACGTCAGGCTTTAGATGAAGCGGAGAATTGCGCTTGCGAATAGATGTTATTTTGGGCTAAGCAAGCACTTTAGAGATAAAGCCCTCTCTCGAGTAACAAAAGTCAAACTATACCAGACTCTCGTACAACCTGTCTTGCTTTATGGCGCAGAATCCTCGGTCTTATTGCAAGCAGACGACACATCTGTAGGAGTCATCGAGAGAAAAATACTCCAGAAAAGTATGGCCCTATAGTGCAGAATGGCGAGTATCGGCGACGTATGAACCATGAGCTATATTCCGACATAGTTAAGCCGATCAATATAACCTGATTGTGCTGGCTATGCCATGCCATTAGAACGGATGAAGACGAACCAAGACTCCGCTGGAGGGATCAGGTTGACGAATCCCTGCGTACACTTGGTATTACCAACTAGAGAGATAAAGCAAAAGATCGAACTGGTTCACGAAATATAATATTTTCGTTTTGTAAGGTCCCTGATCCTCCGGGATTGTTCGATACCGGATAAGTGAGTATATATTGCAGGTGGAAGCATTAAAACTGCTCATTTGAACAAAATATCTACAACTACTCCTCCGGCTATACTTGTAATAAATCTGTGTTTTTTTGTTTGGGTTGCCACATGGCTGTTCATAGCATGATATGATCGATATTGCGATAAGCACCGTATAAACGTAGCCTATTGTTGAACGGTTAAACACTTGTTAATCTTGTAGCTAACAAATTAATGGCAAGTTCAAACATGTTTAAACTACGAAACAAAACTGATCTCTAATTGAAAAACTGATTCTAATTCCCATTCACACATCCTGTACAACGTAGATAGATCGACCTAAATTTACGATAGCTGTTACATTGTTTGAGTACATACTTGAGATTCTATGCTGGACATAACGATTTGATCGGAATGTTTTGATAGTTTACTCTCTCGTGTGAATCAAATGATACCGAATTCCACTTTGTAGACGTCCCAATCTTTGCCGCTTAATATCTTTCAAATGTACATAATTATTATTCCATCCTCGTATCATTATAATTTATTATGCTTAAACGATTTTTATAATTACGGCTATAAAATGCGTTTTATTGCATTATCTTTAATTATTTATTATAGGTGTGTAAGTATGCAACTATTTCTAATCCATAGTTATCACACACACACATCCATGCACACATGCCTATGCCGACACGTTGGCTACACATTAAACCCAAGTTAATCATCATTTACAACGAGTAAATTATGCATTTATCACGATTGTAATGACATTTAATCCTCACTCTTCACTCACTCACTAACCCGCACTCTTATGCATAATTGCCGCATGTGTTGCGTTGTGTGTGTGCGTAGATTGTGGAGCAGCATACGATGCGTTACGTTGCGTGGCGTTGCGTTACATTACATTACACTACTGCATTGTTTGGTGCGTGTAAATGAACTTTTTCACGATTTTTGCTTCACGTTTGTTTTGATTTGTTTTCATGTGACTTTATGCCAACTATGGCATGAACTCTTTTAATGTTGTTTGTGGTTCTCGTGTGAGTAAATGCACGAGCACACAAGTGCGTACGTACGTACGATGACGAGTGCGTTTAATGTGTATCGAGAGTGTGGGAAGTATGCTAACGATATGCCGCCGCCTCACCGCATAGCACATCGGTGCGCACTTATGCGTATGAGCGTTAATGTATGGAGCGAGTCCGTAGGAGAGTTATTGGATTGTTGCCACTTGATTTGTTTTGTCGCTGTTGTGACAGCTGGGGAGCAGTGTCAATTGAGGCGTATTTCTGACAAATTTATGTTTAGATTTTTCCGCATAGTGTTTGATGGAATGTTGTTATTACCTTTTTTCTTGTGTGAGAAGTTTCGGATTCGGATTTATGTCTATAAACAAATGGAAAACTAGATGCCAAGTAGGAATAACAGTTGTTAAGATTAGGCATGAATATTTGTGTACCGTTCGCAATAAAAGATATAAAATAGATTTGGTGACTGGGGAGCAGAGATACAAGTCGACCGATTACGAACCGGTTCGTTTTTCTAGGCCAATAGGCGCCGCCGTTTTCATCGGCTTATATCGACTTGAATGACGAGCCGACCAAACAACAAAGCCGCCAACAATCTGTTCTACGTTTGGACATAATATGTTACCATTTTAACCAACCATGTGGGAAAATACAAATGATACTTTCTTTGGATACAGCTGGAAGAAAAATTGTCGTTATATCCTTTGGACAGAAAGAAACGGTTTGTGTCAGCTTCCTTATAGAGCAAACTTTTCGTTGGTAACCAGATTTTTTAGAACATCAAAGTTATTGATAATACATCTTTTTATGATATGAAATATTTTATAATAAAGAAACGAAAACATTGCTTTGAAAATAATAACGCATCAATACCGCTGCTTATCACGGCCAGGTTAGCGATAACCTTGTTCTCTAATCTTTGCCATTTATTCGGCATTTGCACCGATCAAGATTAACGCATTTCGAAGGTTAACTCCGTTAACCCCTGCTAACCCAAGATTACTCATACAATTTTAATCTGTAGAAACTGAGGTTTAATTGTTAACCTCATTTTAAACTGGTGTCCATTTTGATGCAACACTGTTAGTTACTAAAAAAATGCAACCATAACAAAAAATCAACTGTTTGACAGATGGAAGCCGATCGAAAATTTCCCGACGCCACTCAAATTGGGTGGTGTAAACGACAAAGAGTAGAGAACAATGTAAAAGTTCAATTACACCAACCAAGATTATCGCTTCTTCGGGATTATAAATGTCGATAATCCCGAAAATGCGTTAATCTTGTTTGGTGTAAATGCCGTATTATAGCTATAGCAATTTGAGATTAAATTGACATTTCAGGTGGCAACTCCGTGCTTAGACAAGCTCCGCGTCGAGACAAAATTATCGAAGCCGGCGGCACAACAGAAAAATTAAGTTGGTGGCTATTGGTTTTGGCAGCTTTGTAGAAATTTGGGATGTTTTTGAATAACTGAACCTTTAAAAATGGATCAGTGGGTCAAATAGGGTCTATTGAAAAAATCAACTCACATTTTGAAAACAGAGCCAATTATATCGGCGGCGGCATGAACATCATACAATTTTTGGTGGCTGCGACGCTTCGGAATTATTTTAGTAATTAACCGTGTTGCATCAAAATGTACACTAGCTTAAAATGAGGTTAAAAGTTAAACTTCAGTTTCTACTGATTAAAATTGCCTTCTGGGTTAGCGCGGGTTAACGTAGTTAACCTTCTAAATGCGTTAATCTAGTTTGGTGTAAATGCCGTATAAAGCTTTTTTAAAGAAAAGCTAAACAGCAAAAATTTCTACACAAAAACTTTTGCAACACAGATTTCTACAAGGAAACATTTACAACAATGATTTCTGAAATAAACCATGTACAACAAAGTTTTCTAAACAAAAACTGTGACAACAAAGTTATCTATTAGCAACCTTTGACACTAATGATTTCTAAACGAAACCAGGTCTGTTTCGAGCACTAAATGGTCCCGCCGCCGCACAGTGGTTCTAAATCAATTTCCATTGGCCAAAGTGAAATAACTTTTAATCGAGTAAACATTTTGAAGTTCTGTGGAAACCCGATTGTAGGCAAAAGAGTCAAGAGTCATGCTTATTTGGAGATGCTAAAATTAAAATCTGGATTATTCACATAGCATTGGTCTTTAAGGGCACCCCATTAGAAAAAGTCTAAAGGGCATTTTCTCCATGTCCGATTAAAGTTCCTGCTTACTAATCGCTACTTTAATTTATCGGAACGATTTATTGCCAGGTAAAGATTTTCATTTTCTAATACTCCGGTTAATTTAACAGGCTGTTAGATGTTTTATGCTGGCAGCTTTGATGAAATGTGTGACTATAGTTGTCAGCACTGTAAGATACCAGCTGTTTATGTTATTACTGGTTTTGTGCAAAGTGTAATTTATCCAAATTATGGCGGAAAAGAATCAAAAAGAAACCGTGGGAATAACTTCTCAGTTGCCGAGAAACATTTAGTTGTTCACCTGGTGGAAGAATGCAAGTCAATTTTGGGAAATCAAATACTTAAATCATAACAACATGAAAACGAAACAGCTGTTGTCAACAGTTGTCAGCTGTTTGCATTTATCGTTCTATAAACTTCTGGAGAAACCCGATTGTAGGCAAAGAGTCAATAGTCATGATTATTTTGAGATACTAAAATTAAAAATCAGATAATTGGATATATTTGAAAAAAAATTCCAAAGTCGACTAGTTTTTTTCTTTTTCGATTTTAAATAAATTAAAATGTCTAGGTTTTTTCTTTCCATGTTTTTTAAACATATTTTGAAATATTTGTTCATAATACGTACAAAAAATTTTAATTTTTTTCGCATTACAGATATTCGCTTTATTCGGATATTGAAAATCCAATGACAATTATTTGTTTTTCGACTTCATTGAACGGTATCTCATACAGTTTTGGAGAAATTGCACTCAAATTATCAAATTGAATACTAAAAATCATATCCTTCAATAAAACGAGTACTTTATTGGCTTTAACACGATGACTAATAGCTTATATAGTTTTGTTGTACTAAATATTTCGAAAATCATCGTTTTTGAAAAAAATTTTGAGTTTGGATCAAAATAAGTTTTGTGGGTTAGAAGCCTTCAATTAATATAATACACAATTGGAAAGGTTGATGTGTTCCCCAATTTTCTAGGGTAATTTTTGTCTGCACCAAATTGCACCCTCAGAAGATATAGTCAATTTAACGAAAAATTTAAAAAAAATGTTGTCCCAAAACATGAAAAACAATTGTTTTTAAAAATTTTTAAATTTTACTTTAAATATTTCTATAAACTGTATGTTCAACAACAATATTTCATAATTCCAACCCAACCCAAAATTGATTATAATATCGAATTTAAAATGTCAATATGTTATTATGCAATTAATCTCTATTGTATGGTATTAAATCTCTAACAAACAATTTCATATACATATAATTAAGAGTTAACCACGCAAATTAATATTGTTTTCTATAATTCACCACTTTAATCAATTTCATTTCAATTTAAGATTATTTGACATTTCATTTTATGGCGCCAGTGTCAGAACTTTGCAATGACTCATGACCAATGATATGTGTGCACAAATATGTATTTGAACAAATCGTAAATGACATGTGAATTTTGATTTATTTGAGTCGCCATTGAAAGACATAAAATTAGGAGTATCACGAAGAATTAACAGTGACATGTCGGTGATTTAAAAAGGGTCATACGATATTACGTTTTCTTTTCAATCTGTCATATAAAGGATGTCTCATTTTAAAATAAAAATACGTATTTTTTGAGATAGTTGTGATTTTTTTTATGGGATTGTGTTCCGATAAATAAAATATCCGTCAATTGACCCCCACAGCTCTGATGACAGGTCATTACTCTTTTCACGATATTTTCCATGACTTTTTCGCAACGATGTGACTGTATCTCACCGATGACGAGTTGGATCTCGGTTTTGAGCTCAGGAATTGTTTCTGGTTTATTCGCATAAACCCGAGATTTCACACAACCTCAAAGAAAGAAATCGCACGGCGTTAAATCGTATGATCCAGGTGGTCAATTGACATCAGAATTTCTTGAGAAAATTTGTTCTGGAAATCGTTGCTGCAACAAATCAGTTGTCTCATGTGCGGAGTCGCAGAAACCACATATCGTCTAGATCCATGAAGTCCAGTTGTCGTCACAAGAATTCCGTCGGATGACTTCTTTTGAAACACCTTGTACTTGTTTGTTGAAACTTAAAACATATGTTTTCTAAGGTTGCCACATTTCACCTAAACATTTTTTTTCAAACTACTGGCACCATCTATCTATTCGTCAGCTCGGCTAGTTTTGAGACCGCTCTCGTTTATTGTACATTAATTATTTTAAATGGTAAAAACTACAGGATCAATTTATTTGGATTCAGATAGATTTTTTATCAAGATTTATATATTATCAAGTAGATTATTATGAAGTAGATTTATTATCGCTATCCAGAATATCTTGTAGATGTTCTTCAAAGTATTCCAAAATGGGACACTCAGCTTCGTTAGCTCCATATGGTTAGACTCTCAATTTATCTCCCACAGGTATTAGTCATTTTAATTATTGTTGCTAACAATGACAGCATATCAAAGCCAAAGAACATTTAATTTTTGTTTCGGCCGGTTTTTTATATTTATTTTGTTATAATTCTCTAATTTGTTTTTATTGTTGTTCGTATTTCAAAATTCTTACATAACATTAAAGCCCACTCTAATGTAATCACACAACTAATTCATTATTCATTCATAACTTCCACCCATATGTAGATTTTATTTTCAACAACAACAACGACAACAACAATAGAAACAACAACCATTTCAACAACAATATTTCAGATCCCAAGAATACTATACTATAGTTAAGTATAGTATAGTTTAAGCCAAGGTCGTTGTGTTGCGTATGGGTTAACGTCTATAATAAAATTCAGACACACCACAATTTTCATGTGTTGTACATGTATAGCACGGGTAGTCAGAATTCGGTTCTCCAGGGAAAGAAACCATATTCCCGGAAGAACTTAAAGTTTTTCAATCACAATTAAAGTTAGTTGTTTATTATAACATTCATGAGATTTTCACGATAAATTTGCAATAGCATGATATATTTTTCGTGAACCTTTTATTTAAACTTTGTATAGTAATATTGTTTTATATTGTTAGATTGTTTAAATAACTATTCGAAAGATGAAATACATGGCACTAACATTTGAAAAGAGTTTAGGCATATGGCCACCGCGGCTGTTCATGACGAAGCGCATTCTGGACGTCGATTTTTGGGTCACTTTTTCACGTATAACACAAAAAATTTTAACCTCCAAGGAATCAATTATTGCTGGTTTATCAGCATAAACCATTGACTTCACGTATCCCCACAGGAAATAATCGAGAGGTGTCAAATCGCACGACCTTGGAGGCCAATTGACAAGTCCATGTCTCGACATCAATTTATCGCAAAAAATTATCAAAATCGATGTTTGCGGTCGCCGTAGGGCCATCCTGTTGAAATCACATCTCGGCCGGGTCAATTCCATCCATATTTTCAAACAAAAAATCATTGATCATATCATGGTGCGGTAATGATCACCATTGACCGTAACTCGAGCTCCGGCTCCGTTTTTGAAGAAATAGGATCCAATAATGCCACCAACGTGTAAACCGCATCAAACAATGAATTTTTCTGGATGTAATGGAGTCTGTAGGGTCTGTTATAAATTAGTCTCACTCCATAAGCTCACTCATAAGCCAAAAATGATCCTCATCGCTGAACACAATTTTGCGATAAATCATCGGGTCAGTGTCCAACTGGTCTGCCCGCTGAAAAATCTATATTTTTTTTGTTATTTGGATGCAAATAATATAAAATCTTGTCGCAAATATGATATACTTGTGTCCAAACACATTGTTTTGGCCATTAAATATAACATGTTTGAGACATGAAGATTAATAGATCTTAATATATGTTTTTGCTACTTGAATGTGGCTTTGCTTGTGACAGACAACACACTGTCATTAGTATCAATTAAACACTTTTAAACTTAGTTTGATCATAGAGTAATACTTAAGAGCCTCTATTACTCTATTCGGCGGCCTCTTTATGACTACGAGGTAGTAGGCCATTTCATCGACTTCTTTGGTTGGACATAAAACGGACAAAAATCTAAGGGAATGCGTATTTACGTTCCATGCTAACAACATAAAACATAAATTAGCTGTCATTAGAATCAATAAACACTATTTAAACTTAATCTCTGTCTTCTTTGGTCTCTCATTCTACATTGTTTCCCTAGTACCTTTTCGATCAGCTGTGCCATAGAAACCCAAAGACGATTTACAATTAGACGACCAGAAGATGTGCGCAACTTGGCAACCCTGGTAAAAGAGAACCAACAAGTGCTAGGAGTTCACTCAAACGCTCTCGTGTCATATCTTGTTTATTTCTCGTGTCATATCTTGTTTATTTCATACTTTTTGCATAGTTTATGTAATTTTACTTCAACATGGAATTTGTATAGTTATATACAATAACACTATCAAAAAGCTGCTCGTGTATTGAAATATTCAATGAAGAGAGTAAGAGAGAGAGTAGAGAAGTACTAGGGTTTCACTCGTTTTGTTTGTTGGCATTTGAGTGAAGAGAAATTTTGACTGTCTACTTGTACATCGTTGTTGAGAAACCCCCTGGTTTGTTCATAGAGAAATACTTAAGAGTTTCCATTACTCTCTTCGTTGCCTCTTCATGACGACGAGGTAGTAGGCGATTACATAGAATTTTATTTGCTGCGGTATTTTACCAATTTTACACTTTCGTTGAACATAAAACGGAAGAAATCATAAAACATAATTTAGCTGTCATTTCTGCAACTTTTTGACAATAAAAGACGTTAGTTAAATTAACAAAATGCAGACATTTTGGATTGAAATTTTATAAATTTTAATAATTATACCTCCGATTTTTATCGCTAAAAAGTTACAGAACTCTGGTGCAGGGTTTCAGAGAATTTTGGAACCACGCAGACATTTTTTTCGGAGCGGTTTGTTTCCTGTAGTCAATGAAATTCACTTCTGTCACGTACTTGCATGACACACTAATAATTTGTATACCACATAGAGTAATCAGAGAGAATATTTGACTCATCTGACGTTTCCTTTCACACTCTTCTTGATGCGGTCGGTGTGATAGAGAGATGTTTGACGAAAAGTGGCATACACCAGGTGTAATTGCAATAACTTCTTGCTTTAATTTTTTATTCATTTTGGTGAAAAACTGTGAAATTTAAATGTGTTTTAAACTTTCTTATTGACTGTTATTGTTAGCACACATTTGTGTTGTATTTAACACAATAATTTTAACCCACAAATCAAAATGCCGTTGTTGTTATTTTGTTCGATGTTTTGAACCATTGCCTCTATCTGGCATTAGTAAAGCAATTCTTTTCAACATCGAACGTAAATATCACTCCAGGCCAAATATCATAAATTTGATGAGAGAACTATTAGGTCTACTATAAGTATTAGTCTATGGTATACCCGCACCCATAGAGATGGGGGTATATATCATTTAATACGGAAAAAATTGCAACGCATAGAAGGAGCCATACGATTGAGCCATGTCCGTCTGTCTGGCTGGCTGGTCAACACAATAACTGCCGTAAATCTTTTGTCAGTAACTATTATTGATTGAAAATGGGCATTTTAACCACGCCCCATCTGGTACCTCCCATATAAATCCAGACATTTAGTACAAAATCATGTTTCTTCTGAAACTTTTTTCTGGTAGTTGTGATTAGCTTCAGTTGACACATTGGATAATAATGTGTAAATGTCTACTTATCTGGAGAAAATGGACGAGGTTGCGACGTCCATTCTGGTACCTCCTATACAAATGCTTGGTGGTCATCCCGGTTGTCAATGCGATAAGTCGCGTGAAACACTTCCGATCTTAATGAAATTAAGTAATTTTGCCACGCCCATAGTGGTGCTTCCTTACATACTGGTTGTTCGGCAACATGACTCCCACAAAACCGAACCAATCTTTATGCAATTTGGTAAATGAGTGGTTTTGCCACACCCATTCAGATCCCTTCCACACAAAAGGCGGGGAGGATGTCTCGTTATCTCCCGTCTACCACAACCGATCTTAACAAAATTTGGGACTGATCAATATTTTATGAAAAGCTGCTGTGTAATAACAAACGAACAACTTCATCATGCCCATTTTTGTAGTTACCTCCCATATAAATATTGGGCGGACAATTTGCTGGTACTCACGATAAATCCCTAAAACCACTTAAGATCCTAATTAAGTTGGGTATTGAATAATATCACTGTGAGACAAAATTAAATTTTTTTCAAAATGATGGGGTTCTGTCAACAGATTCTTAGCCCAAGTGCTAGATAAAAGATGAAATATGATAAAATTCATTATATTATGTGAACTATTTTTAATGGAAACGGCAAAATGACAAAATTCATTATTAACCCTTAGAAGGCAGTTAGTTTTTGCTTATTATCTAGCACTTGGGCTAAGATTTGTGTTTTGGAGCTATAATTTTTCTAGAACATTTTGACCACGCCCCCCGTCATTTTGGAGCATTTTTTTGCGAGTTATCAAAAAACTAAAAATTATGGTTATACGTGACAGTTAGAGGGTTAATTTGTTCCACAAAAATGTTTATCTGAATATTTTCTATAAAACTTCTGAACATAGTTTGTACCTCTGAAGTAAGGAACACACAATTTTGCATGCCGATATGTTGCAGGATAGTTCCGACGGACGGAAACTTTGACCCGCCCTAAAAAAAAAATTCTGATCAGATCTGGTAAAACGCCGATAGGCGTATATTTTGTTTAGACCTTTCTACCAGAATCCGTTGACAGAACCCCATCATTTTTTTTTGGTGTCGCACAGTGTAATTAGTATGGGCACATTTGCCACGCCCATTCGTTCAACGTAAGGGTGAATATATGTGCTTTTTAGAACTCGATCGCAATGGATGACTTAGGTGGAGGGTATGTTTAAGTCGCTTCACTCGAATGAAATTTGTGTACTGGTTTTAAATACAAATTCTGGTGTATCAGTTTTCCTAAGAATCGAATTCTGACTACACGTTATACCTTACTAGCATACTGAAGAAATCCGCCTACTGCAACAACAGGTGCATTGCATTCATTGCGTGTTTGGCGGAAGCGTTTTCAACACTTTCAATTGTTCCACGTTTGTTTAATATTTATGCATAATTTCCAAAATTTACTTCCAAATATGGTAGCAGTATTATATGGTAGTGTGGATGTGCCATGGATTTGTAGATCTTCCAAACCTAAGCTGCCATAGCATGTGCCAACCCATTGCTGGCATGCAATAGAACAGATATAATGATAACAAGATGTTGCCTAAATACGAAATGGAAATGTTGTGCCTTTTCCTATGTGCCGGCTTTGTGTACAACATTGAAGGGGAGTGCTTGAAGAATGGGCGCAGGTGCTTTATACAATCACTAGTGCGTAAAATCACACAATGTAAATGGAAATTCATACAATGTTATGTTATGTTGTTAGTGTTAACATTACCAACAACAATTCTTTTGTTAAAAACTTTATGTCTTAAATTATGTTAATTGTTGTTGCTACGTATTACAGAAGTACACAGAGGCAAGACATCTAATATAATCAAATCTCCAACATTGCATTTGTATGGAACGACCTCTCTCTCTCTCTCTACTTGGGCAACAGTCGCTGCTCACTAATTACTGCAGTTAAATTCTTGCAAATTTAATGTCTAGTGTTAACCGAGGGTCACGTTTCCAAAGTTAACTAAGAGTTGACTTGTGCTTATAGTAATTAGTTAACTTATGTATAATTTGCAGGGTAATGCGAGTTTTGTTTTCGTTCTGATTAAGTAAAACTACGATACTTAAGTTTTAATAGGTTTTGGACAATTAAAGAAAAAGTCGTTGAAGCAACAATTCTTTGTAAAGAGACTCAACTACATTTATTTAATTAATGATTTGCAATACAATCTGCCTAGGTTTCTTGTAAAACAATGCAAGATTTGTGGGAACATTTCTTAAGGTCTCACTCGAACTACACTGAAAGAAAAACCTTCATACCATTAATGAATTCTTACATTGCATTACTGAAAAGTGTCATTGTTTTTGAGCCAATGTCGGGTTTCATTAATGCTATGAACAATGTTACATTAAACGAAAAATGATTCATAGACCTGAAATTAATGTAAACTTTCTAACCGGAATGATACATTATCATTGTATTAAATAAATATGTTACATTGATATTATAAACCGTTTCATTGATGTAATGAAACATAATCATTGATGCAATGAACATGTTACATTGATTATATGAACATGTTTTATTGATGCTATGAGCATGTTTCATTAATGCAATGAATATGTTTCATTGATGGTTTGAACATGTTTCATTGAAGGTCTGAATATGTTTCATTGATTGTATGAACATATTTCTTTGATGGTGTAACACGTTTCATTGACGGTATGAACATGAGGTATGAACAAGTTTCATTGTTGGTATGAATAGGTTTCATTGATTGTATGAACAGGTTTCATTGATGGTATGAACCGGGTTCATTGATGGTATGAATATGTTTTATTGATGGTATAACACGTTTCATTGACGGTATGAACATATTTCATTGATGGTTTGAACGGGTTTCATTGATGGTATGAACCGACTTCATTGATACTATGAAGACAATTCATCGATAGTATGAAGATATTTCATTGCTGGTATGGTCAGATTGGGGTGAAAGAAAAGGTTGGGAAGGGGGGGGAGTTGTTAGAACACACGATTCTAAGCAAAAAATGTAAATGAAAAAGTTAGAGGGAATCCCTATTTTAGGAGTTATGGGCCTCCAAAGTTCGGGCTTTTTGTGGCACGATTTTTTTCGACTATTAGGTTTTCTGGGACGGGGCCAGGGAGAGGAATATCTCTGTTGCACATTTTGGATTTCGAAATTTTTTGATTTTTGAGAACATTTACCCATACAAAAGTGTCCCTGCATGGACCCGTTTTTTGGACCTTGTCGGTCCCCATAGGTACGGCCGGCAAAAAAATTTTGAAATCCCCTTATTTTGCTCGATTTTCGGGTTTTTATAAATGTCGCGGGATTCTGCATTTCAGCCTTTTATTTATTTCTTATTTATTCCTTATCTCATACTGGCACTCATATATTGTGTCACAACTTCTGTAAATACATAAGTAATACATAAATACATACATTTATACAAAGCGTACCTACATACATATTATCCTTTAACCAAATTAATGAATGGTACAAAATTAATGAAATTGTACATTATATTAAATAAAGATGGTTTTTTAGAAAAAGTATTTTAAAATTCAATAAAATGTGTGTAATGTAAAGGATGGCCTATGTAACAGATTCTACTTTACAATGTCGATAAAATGTTTGCAATTTTTCTCTATAGTTTCCTATATTTACATGAAGAACATACTACATTCCATCAATGTAAAAGGTTTCTTAGCATTAATGACGGTCCACAAATTCAAAAACTACAGCAATGAAGGAGTTCATTGAAGTAATGTAACATTTCATAGCATCAAAGAAACTTTTCATTGCATCAATGTAAACACATTAATGTAACCCATTCATTGATGCTATGAAGCGTTTTTCTTTCAGTGTAATATTTAATTATGTTCATCATCACAATTTTTTTTACGTTGCCCCAAATACACCCCACCTCTGATTTAGAGTTATCGATTTAATTTTTCATCCATATTTCCTAAACCGCTCCAAATTTTGTATTGAAGTTTAAACCAATATTCTCTATCAATACATGAATATCAAAAATTACACTTACTTTTACTTTTATTGACTATTTTACAACCTCATGAGGTCAGACGTATTACACATATTAATTAAACAAACAAATTAAACAAATTTCAACATATTCTTCCAACTGTCTCTATCCTTCCCCTTTTCTCGCCAGTTGGTAACACCAAGGATACGGAGGATTCTTCTGCCTGGTCTTTCCAGCGGAGTCTTGGTCGTCCTCTTTTCCTGTTTCCATCGGGTACGTTATCGAAAACCTTTCGCGCTGGCTCATCCGCGTCCATTCTGATAACATGGCCTAGCCAACGCAATTGGCCCACTTTGATTCGTCTAGCTATGTCCACGTCAGAATATAGATTATATAGCTCTGCGTTCCAGCGACGTCGGTCTCGCCGTTTTCCCCAAACAGGATCATATATTTTACGGAGAATTTTTCTCTCGAAAACTCCCAGGTGCTTTTCATCCGCTTGCGATATGACCCAAGTTTCGGAGCCATATGTCAAGACAGGTAAAATGAGAGTCGGACATATAGCTAAAGTTTTGTTCGTCGAGAGAGGGCTTTGTTCCTAAACTGCTTGCAGAGCCCAAAATATCATCTATTGGCAAGCACAATTCTCCTATCTATCTCCAGGCTGACGTTGTTGTCCTTGTTCACGGCGGAACCAAGGTAGACAAATTCATCTACCAGTTCAAAATTAAATCGGTTGTCAATGTTCAAGTGCGGACCAAGTCGAGAGGTTTCTCTAGTCGTTGACACTATCAATTTTGTATTGCCCTCATTAACAGCAAGACCCACCTTCGCTGATTCCTTTTCGATTCTTGAAAATACTGCAGTAACCTTGAAAATACTGCAGTAAATACGCCAGCAACATATGACTTTTCGTGTTAATGGTCTTGTTCGTATTTACTGCAGCCTTTCTCATTATTATCTCCATTAAGATGTTGAAGAGATTGCACGAAAGTGTGTCGCCTTGTCTAAGTCCTCGCTTGGTACAGAATGGTTCAGTGGGGTCTTTCCCCACTCTCACTGCTGATTTGGTGTTGGCCAGCGTCATCCTATAGAGGCGGATCAGTTTTGCCGGAATACCAAGTTCAGACATAGCTTCGTACAGTTTTCCCCGTATGGGGCTATCGAAAGCAGCTTTTTAATCGACAAAAAGGTATCGATTTGCTTTTCGTGGGTCTTTTCCAGGATTTGACATAGCGTGAATATTTGGTCAGTTGTGGACTTGCCTGGTCTAAAACCACACTGATACGGTACAATCAGGTTTTCAATAATTGGTTTTAGACTTTCACATAATACGCTCGACAATACCTTATACACGATGGATAAAAGACTGATACCGCGATAGTTGGAACAGACACACGGATCACCCTTTTTGAATACAGGACATAATACACTGAGACTCCAATCGTCGGGCATAGATTCCCCCAGCCATATACCGCATATCAGTTGATGCATGTGGGCCAGCAGTTCTTCGCCACCTGCCTTAAAAAGTTCAGCGGGTAGGCCATCCGCACCAGCGGCTTTATTTTTCTTAAGGCGGGAGATCGCCGTTCTAATCTCGTCTTGGTTGGGGGGCGGGGGGGTACAATCTACACTATCTTTCACTTTCATTACCTCCTGATCTTCAGTGGAAGAATCAGAGTGGAGTAGTGCTGAAAAGTGGTTTCTCCACATTTTGAGCACACACTGCTTCTCAGTCACAAGATTCCCATTCTCGTCCTTGCACGAGGGCAGCCCATTATTAGGCCCGTTGGTCGATCTTCTTACCCTCTGGAAAAACTTACGGGATTCGCCATTCATCCTGCACATTTCGGTTCTTTCACTCTCTCTCTGCTCCCACTGCTATTTTTTCGCCTAAATAGTTGGTTTTCCTCCCTTCTCAGCCTCTTATACCGCTCACTCGCAGCACGCGTTGTAACTGACTGTTTCGTTGCCATACGTGCAGCGTCTTTTTCATCAGTTGCAATGCGATATTCTTCGTCGTACCATGGCTTATCCTTCTGCGGTTTTTGATAGCCAAGTTCAGTCCTTGCAGCGGTTTCCAAAGAATGGGAGATGTGCTTCCACTGCGCATCTGGGTCTTCGGGAGGGGGGTATTCTGCTCTACCAGGAGAGAGAGTTTCTGTCGATAGGACATTGATATCTCCGCTATTTGAAGCTTGTCAATATCCAGCTTTTCCTGAGTTCGCCTTCGTACGTTGTTCGCCCTGCTCAGTCTCGTGCGAACTTTCGCAGCCACCAGGTAATGATCCGAGTCGATATTGGTACCTCGAATCACACGTACATCCATTACACTAGAAGATTGCCTGCCATCTATTACCAAGTAATCCATCTGGTTCTTCGTCCGCTGATCAGGAGATATCCAGGTCGCCTTATGAATGTCCTTTTGCTGGAATCGTGTGCTACTAACTACCATGTTCTTTGCAGCGGCGATGAGAAAATTCACGGATTGTTGACAAAATAGATGTAATTTCCCGATTTTTGGTTTCTGCCAAATTGTCGAGAAATTATAATCATTCTATTGCTAACAGTTGATCCAGTAGGTTAGATAGAAATGGCTGTCACTATTAAAACACTAATGGTGTTGTCTTTACTAAAAACAAAAATCTTGCCCTGTTATAGAGAAATACTGCAAAATTCTGTACCTTTATTTTCCTAATATTGCATAGATATAGGCCTTCAAAGCTTGAATATATAATCGCTCATATCTCAGGTATTTATAATCCGATCTGGTTGAAATGGGTATTCTTAGAAAGGTATTTCAAAATTCTATAAATCACTGCATAAACATATTTATTTTTATTAACCCATTGGGGAGCTAATTAACCGAAACAGTTTTATAACCTCACTTTTTTGATAAACATTTTTTTCTCAAAGAAATTCCCTATTATACTTATTATTTGGTAGGCTCCGATAATAGATAAGACGTTAGTTTTTTTTAAGGTATAATACTCACCAATATCCCCTTAAAGACGGGAGATATTTACGTTCAAAAGTTTACATATATGAGGGCGGATCAATAACTCCGTGACTTTTCGAAGTACCACCTAGAATATTGTCAACTTTTGAGCAAGTTCCGTCATTTACTTTGCGTTTAACAGCTGTTCCAAACATACAACTTCGTCCAAGGAAAAGCTTGATAAATACTATGGGGACTCTGCACCAACGATTTCAATGGTTAAAAAGTGGTTTACTGACTTTTGTTGTGGTCGCACAAGTACAACTGACGCTGAACGTTCTGGACAGCCAATTGAGGTCAAGGCATGTCGAAAAAATCCACGATATGGTGTTGGTCGATCGAAGAGTAAAAGTGTGTGAGATTGTTGATGCCATAGGCATTTCATTTGGCAGTGTGGTTTCGATTTTAAATGATCAGTTGGGTTTAAGAAAACTGTCTGCAAGATGGGTGCCGCGTTTGCGCGCAATTGACCATAAACGCACGGGTGCACACGTGTGTAGTCTCAATGTCAAAATTGCATGAATTGGACTACGAATTGGTACCTCATCTGCCATATTCTCCGGATTTAGCCCCCAGTGACTATTTTCTATTTCCAAACCTAAAGAAATGGCTCGGTGGAAAGAGATTTAGCTCCAACGACGAAATTATTGATCAACCAAATGCCTATTTTATGGATCTCGAAAAATCCCATATTTGGAAAGGGATACAAAAATTGGAGAAACGTGTATTGAGCTAAAAAGAGATTATGTTGAAAAATAATTTTTTTTTGCAAAAACAAACTGTGTTTCATTGAAAAAGTCACGGACTTATTGATCTGCCCTCAATATTCTGTTCCCATCGTTGAACCTGTTAACGAGTATTCAAACCATATAATATCTCATCCCGATATTCCAGGATGTGGTTGAACAAGGGACTTACATTAGTTCCTGGTGAATCAATTATTACTCTTCAATCTGGCCCTACTATCATTTGCCCTAACTCCCTGAATGTCTGTTAGATCCAACATGAAGTAAAATCCTAGATATTGCCTGCTACTCGCACAAAAGACGGAGCAGTAGCATATGAAATGTTCGACGTTCTCGTCGTCCACTTCATCCCAATAACCTGCAGTAATCATGAGCTAAGTCTAGGTGATCACAGCTACTAGTGTAGAGATATCTTATCTTCAACACAGAACTAATTATTTGAAAAATGGTTGTATCAACCGTAAATTCATCTGTTGCCCACGTATTGTAGTTACCACAACAGAATTGAGGTTGCCACGACTGAATTTAGCACCTGCAACCGAAATCCGTGTGAAGCAACCTCTAATAGGTCGTGACAACCTTTAATGCGGTTGTGACAACCTTTAATACGATTGTAAAATCCTCTAATATGGTCGTTACAAACTCTTATGCGGTTGTGGCAACCTTTAATTCGGATGTCATAACATCTAATATGGTTGTGACAACCTCTAATGTGGTTGTGACAACCTCTAATGCGGTTGTGACTAGCTCGAATATGGTTGTGTCAACCGCTACTACGATAGTGACAACCTCTAATAGGACGTGTCAATCTTTAGAGCCCTTGTGACTACCTATAATAGGTCGTGCGGTTGTGACAACATTTAATGCGGTTGTGAAAACCTTTAATGCGGTTGTGTCAACCTTTAAGTCGAATGTGATAACATCTAATGCGGTTGTGACAACCTCTAATGCGGATGTGATAACAACTAATGTCGTTATGACAACTTCCAATTTAAGTTATTTTTTTCTGTGGGTGTAGGTCTGGGTATTATACATATATGTCTGGTGAGACTGTATTTTATGCCATCTATCTATATTTTTAACACAGTTAACAGTTAAGTTAAAATTGAGTTTCATCAATTGCCTGACCGCTATTGTATTCCACACAAAAGACTTAAGACACACACTCTATATTGCAACTTCTTATCCCCTGCAAAGACTTAGGCAATAAACTTGATAACTTGGAATTTGGATATTTCATATACAAATATTTTAAGCTTCAAAGGCCACCACAAGGTGGAAAGGAGATTTGTTTTCATATCGTATTCAGTTCCATTCGTTAAACCCAAATATCTTATCATATTTCACTGATTGTTCAGCGTTAATTATTCTTCACTTTAGATTCCATTGTACAAAAGGTATTGCATTTCATATATCATTGGCTTAGAATAGATATATTACTTTTTACTTAACATACATAAGTTCTTTTGTTATTAATCACAAGGAGAGAGAGACAAAAAATACAAAGATAAAGTTAATTTCAAATTAACATTTTTGTCTGATTATGTTTTTGCTTTTTTTTGGGATTTCAGGGGGTTTTCTTTTCGTTTTCGTTTTCGCTATTAATTTTGACTTCATGTTGTTTTCGAAATCATTGTGATCATGACCCTTGTGACTAAACGAAAACGACAACGAAATCCAAATGTTTTGTAATTAGAATCATGAAACTGAAAATTAATCATTGATTCAATCAGTTAACCTCTTGCTCCATATTCTCATTATTTACAAACATTGCAGAATTATTGCGGGAGGGGAGAGAGTGGTGAACTACAATGATATCACGCTTTGAGTGACCTCATTTTAAAACTAATAATTTTGAATTTGTACCGTTCTAAAAACTCAGATGCGAGTACATAATAATTATTGGTAAACAGTAAATAATGAATGGGGTGTCCAAATCCCAAAAGTTGTAACAGTTTTAATAAAAGATAACCATGGGAATCGCAAACAAAGTTATCCAATAAACGCCTAAGGCCTCAGCTGTAAGGTAAAGCATATTTGGTGTCCGACTAGGTTAACAAAGTGAGATGGTAGACAACAACAAAACATCAGCTTATGGACAAAAATTATTTAAATTTAATCTTACCTACAACAATGTTCAACATTTTCCACTTAGGATTTGTGTAGGGTTGCCAGACTTTCCATGAAATGTTAGAAATTGGAATGGCGTTTCTGTTTTTTGTAGTTCACTGGGATTTGTAGGAAGTTTCAGAAGTAAGTTCATAAAGTGATCTTTGTTTATCAAGTTCATAAAGTGATCTTTGTTTTTTTCTGCAAATGTTTTCGAATTTGCGAGCCTGTATCAAGGATCTGTTGGCCGAACATTTAGAGATCTACACTCACACAACTAATTGTTTGAAATGAGGTCATTACCATCGTTTAGGTTGAGATTGTCATGACTGAATTTATTCCCCACAACTGAAATTCGGTTGAAACAACTTTGCCTAAGAATTAATGCGATTGTAACAACTGAATTTCAAATAACATTCATTATATTAACCAAATTTTCTATAATTTCAGTTAAAAAAAAACCGAATTTGGTTGCAACAACCGAATTTAGTACGAATTCGGTTGCAACAACCGAGTTTGGTACCAATTTGGTAGCAACAACCTAGTTTTCTACCAATTCGGTTGCAACAACCAAGTTTGGTACCAAGTTGGTGGCAACAATCGAATGTGTCATTAATTCGGTTGCAACAACCGAATGTGACATCAATTCGGTTGCAATCATCAAAGTTGGTATCAAACCGTTTGCAACAACCGAATTTGGTATCAATCCGATTACAACAACCGGGTTTGGTACCAATTTGGTTGCAACAACTACACCTTCATTCAATTCTATTGCAATCATTGGTCGGTTTCATAACCAGAAATTGGCGTTAAGTTGGTCGCAACAACCGTATTTGCACAAAAGAAGTTTGCTGCAACCGAATTTCTCTTGAATTCTGCTGATACAAACGAATTAAATTTCAATTCGATTACCACACAATAATTTCAATATAGTTCAAACCTGTCGTTCAAAATTCTAAAATCAATTATTATAGTATTAAAATATTAAAAAGAACCTAGACCTATTTCTGTCTCAGGTTAGCAAAATTTTTATTTGTGTTTATTAAGAATTGTATATACAAACATTTCAATTTGGGATTTTGCGTTTAATCGTCTTATATTGCAGATAACTTCCACATTTATCATCAGTTCTCAAGATGATCAATATCGGTGATTTAAGATGTGATAATATACGTACCAAAGGTAAAGTAGTGTAACATCTACTTTATATAGAAGTGTCGACCTAAATCGAAAGACACAACACAAAATAATTGAGAATGTGACCCATGAAGGCTGGGACTTTCAAAACGGTGTACAATTAATTAGTTTCCATTAAGATTATCCTATATGAAGTGTATTAGTTCCTCTTTTTCTAATTATTTCTGCAAATTTAGGAAGTTAAATTATTACTAAAATATTCAAAATTAATTATAGAAACAAATATTGATTCTGTTGTGACAACCTCTAAGTCGGTTGCGACAAACTCTAATGCGGTTGTGACAACCTCTAAATCGGTTGTGACAAACTCTAGGGCAGTTGTTACAACCTCGAATTCAGTTGTGGCAAACTCTAATGCTGTTAAGATAACCTCTAATGCGTTTGTGACATCTTCTGATAATTCAGTTGTGATGACCCCTAGTGGGGTTTTAACAACCTCTAAATTCGGGTTCTGTTAATTCGGCTGTCTCAAGTGTACAAACCCTCTAGCAAACGTAATATTTTTGTTAAACCATATTTACAAGTTTAAACGTTTAAACCTTTAGAAGCTTTATCTTATCTATATAAACCATATGGAACCCGTTTTAAGCTGAGTACCTTTTTGTCCTTTTGCATCTTATGCGCTAAATATGTAGTTCCCAAATTGCTGTTCCTTTTCGAAACATGTTTGAAGCAGTTAACGGCATACGGCCAGATTATTTCTCAACAAACAAAAAACATACAAACAAAAAATTCTAGGTGATCGTTTGCGGCAAAAAAATCTCAACATTGCCCACAACAAATGAAGTGTTTACCCAATATTAAAAAAGTTTGTCCTAAAAGATTTTTGAATTTTGATAACCGAACTCTCATTTACTCCATAATTGTTGTAATTTACTTTCACGGCAAACACCGAAAACGTTTGTGAGCACGTGTAACACGAACAGGTGTATACACTAGGTATATAACTTTTCTTCAAATAAAATGTTTGCTGTATCATAAAGTGATGCACTTTTACCTGGAAGCAAAAAAGGTTACCCCCAAAATAAAAATTTGATTTGAAAATCAGATAATCATTTACGCGGCCTTAAGATCAATTAACCTCTGTTATTTGTTTTGATGGCCAGTAAATGATCATTTGATTTTCTATTTCTCTTTATGTCACTATTTGTTTCTCACAAAAAAAGTCATACCACCGTAACAAAGAACAAGGAGACTTGGCCATAAAAAATTTGGTGAGATTTCAGGAGTCACACAGAAGAAGAGGAAACGTGGCTGTAGAAGAACATTCACTCAATACAAAATCTAGAATACCACTTCAATTGCAGATACCAGTTTTTCGGAGCATGTGTTAAAGGAAGAAAAGAACGAATAGTTCAAATTTCTAATGAAATCATAAAATCGTGCGAAAATAATCGTAAACTCAATTTTCCACATGTGTCTGATCAAATGATAAGAGAAAAAATTATGAAGCTGATGAAGGTATATGATGAATGTGTCAAGCGTGGAAACTATGATGTTCTCAATGAATTATTTGACATTACGAAAGTGAAAGGCCAGTGGTTATCCTGGGAAGATAAACGTCTATACCACATCCAATATGAAAGTAGAGGACAGATGGGGTACTCAACTGGACAACTGGCAAGTAAAGAAAGAAACCTGCTAAAATATGCAATGAATTATCACAATCAGCAATTTACAAGTCCACATTTAAAGGAGCAACTAGTTTCAAAAAAGAAATGATAGAACAATTTCAAATGGAACACACTTTGACAGCAAACGAATAGATGGTATCGAATATCAGCTAGTTGTACTTGAAAGAACTACGTGAAACTTGATGCACTCCGGTTGAAAGACTGCACAGCGGAAACTGTTTTTTGAAGAAATTGCCAAACTTATTGATGAATACAATTTATGGAATTCAATTAAGATAACGTATGTTTGAATTAATGGGTTAATAATAACGTATGTTTGAATTAATGGGTGTCAAAATACCACAACTAATCGTTTGTCAGCATCATGTACTAGACAGGATTCTCCGTCTGGTGAGGGACGAAGAACTTGGGGGTGATATCAAATCTCCAAATTTTGAATACCCATTTGGTTCTGAACTGTTGAATAAGTATGATGAACTGAAAGATAAGTTTGCGAATGGAACTGTGGAAATTCTTGATAAATCAGGGTGGAGAGAAGATATCAAGTTTTTGTACCATTTAACAAGAGTGTTCAGGTTCTATGAAGAACAATGCTAGATGAAATTCAAGAGCCATTATGGCGTTCATTCTTATACCTGAAGCGAGAAGGAATTTGGAGAAGGTTTGCAGGTTAATTTCATATGAGTGGGCAGAACATTGGTTTAGTAGTCAGAAGTACAATGAGAATGACTTCAAGAATTTACCTGATGTATTGAAGCCTTACAAAAAGGCATTACAGTCCTTTAAAAATCACTGGAAGAAAGGGCCATCCTTCATCGATATACGACGAAGTAATCAGATAACTGAACGTACAATCAAGGTGATGCAAGACTTGTATGCTTGTGGCAGAAAGAATGTCAAACTGCAACTTCGATTCGTTCCAAGTAAAAAGCGCTAGACTCTTTATCAGAAGTGAGCATCATGTGACCCAGGCAGTTATGAATATTGTTGTACTGGAAGATTTGTGTTAATTTTGTAATAAATGTGTAATTACCTCTCACATAATGTTTTTCGTTATATCACATCACATGTTTCAGAAGTAAATAAAATAACAATAGGAGTACAACTATTTTACAACATCTTGAATTTTCAATCTTTTGGGTTGGGGGTGACCTTTATTCAAAATATGTTCAAATGAAACATCAATCCATTCTTTTCACATAAATGTTCATCCAATTACTATCCAGGCAAAAACGATGTACAAGTAGACAGTCAAAATGTCTCTTCACTCAAATGCCAACAAACAAAACGAGTGAAACCCTAGTACTTCTCTACTCTCTCTCTTACTCTCTTCATTGAATATTTCAATACACGAGCAGCTTTTTGATAGTGTTATTGTATATAACTATAAAAATTCCAACCATGTTGAAGTAAAATTACATAGACTATGCAACAAGTATGAAATAAGATAGATATGACGCGAGAGAGAAATGCGTTTGAGTGAACACCTAGCACTTTTTGGTTCTCTTTTACCAGGGTTGCCAAGTTGCGCACATATTCTGGTCGTCTAATTCTAAATCGTCTTTGATCCAGGCCTACTAGGTTGCAAAAAAGTCATATCCCTAGTATACACAAAAACGATGTACAAGTAGACGGTCAAAATTTCTCTTCACTCAAATGCCAACAAACAAAACGAGTGAAACCCTAGTACTTCTCTACTCTCTCTCTTACTCTCTTCATTGAATATTTCAATACACGAGCAGCTCTTTGATAGTGTTATTGTATATAACTATACAAATTTCAACCATGTTGAAGTAAAATTACATTAACTATGCAAAAAGTATGAAATAAGCAAGATATGACGCGATAAAGAAATGCGTTAGAGTGAACTCCTAGCACTTTTTGGTTTTCTTTTACCAGGGTTGCCAAGTTGCGCACATCTTCTGGTCGTCTAATTGTAAATCGTCTTTGGTATACACACAGTCATTCACTCGAAAGTGATATCTCTCTTGAATTGCTTCTCTATACCTTTAACAAACAAAAAAACAAATCATCATGTTAAGGTACGAGAATTGGATAGACTGTTCAAGTCCGAAACCGAAAAACCGATGAAACCGCTTAACTGGGTTAGTTCTACTTAACCGTGACCCGGGTTTTTAAAAAACTTAAATTTCGAAAAAATCATCCCTTTGACTTCTTTTTTTATCGTTTTTATCTCTAATAATTATCTCGCAGTATTACGAAATTTTCTTTTAGAAGTATTGTTTTCGTATTGCTTGGAAGTATTGCTTTTGGGTAACAGTTTCTCCCGACGACAGAAACTTTTGCAATATGCAAATGATTGTCGGCGCAGTACAATTTATCTTCCAGGCGATAAGATGGCGATATCGCCCCAACATAGTGTTGTATGTTGAAATGTAATCTAAAAATGCTTTTGGATAACTTATTGGGAATTTGGATATTGCTATCCATTACGGTGCGTTTACACGGGACAGTTTGAGACAAGATAGTTGAGAATATGTATTAGTTGTCACAAACAGAAAAATTGTTTGAGTGACGTGCGCGTCCAGCCAGTTATAAAGACAATACAGTTTTAACGACACTGTCGGCCCGTTTCGTTAAATTTCTTGCTCTGATTTTTTTCTTTGCTCTTTTGCCATTGTGTTTTGCCTTACGTCTCCAAATTATAATGAAACTGATGTACTCTGCAAAATTAGACATGTATTCATTTTTATAGGTATGTTTGTATTGTCAAACAATATTTCAATAAAAGTTACCAAAATTTTCAAACACAAATATATTTCCCAATTTGTAAGGTCGTTTGCGATGTTTTGCTTTTTTCTCAAATTACTACGAAACGTCACCGATCTGGCCCGTGGCTGAACTAGTAGAGGTTGACGCAGTAGGATTTGTTGTAATTGTGTGCACCAACAACAGGCATTTAGTTTTTGTTTCATGGCTTACCGTCAGATTCAACACAAATACATATGAACAAACACAGTAAACAAAAAAGTACAACAACAAAATACACTGAATTGGACAGAAGGGGTCATGGTACAATAATAGCTCTGTTCGAGTACTTTCCCAGTAAAAATTTGCAAGAATCTACTTTTGAGAGCGAAACAACAATTTTACTCTCTTTATGAAAATTTGCAAATAAAAGTCGTTCGCGTACTTATGTAATAATTTGCAATGAAACAGCTGATGTTTATGTGTGCAAGGAAACAGCTGATTTTTCTGTTTGCATTTCATTAAACAAAAGCTGTAATTTGTATTTGAAAGAAATTTTTATTACAAATTCTTCCAACAAATACATTTTTGGAAGTTACCACAAGTTCCAATAGAATTGAAAGAAATTTTATCCTTTGCCACATACATATATTCTGGCGTGTATTTCCATACCTTTGCTACTGCCACAGTTGTCCAATAATGACGTCGCCGGCTCACCAGAATTTCCTGAATGCCACTGCACATTATTGTGTTCCATTTTGTTTCTAAATTTCACAAATATATTGAATAAAATATTAAACAAAATAATTTGTACTTACCTCTGTCGTTGTTAATTTATTTTTGTTTTGTTTCTTTACATAAAACAGCTGATTTCAAACAGCTGTTCTATCTTGCAATTTTATGTTGGCTAAAATTTCTCCAACCAAAATTTGCAAAATCTCTAACATCGAACTGTCAAAATTTTCGCTCTCTGGCTCTCATTTACTGGAGTTTTGGAGTAAACGAACAGAGTTCAGTAAGAACTGCTGTTTTCATTTTTTTTCATGAGGTTCTTCGCTTTGGCTGTCACATTCACATGTGTTTTGCTTTTGTTCTCTTTTGCATTCCTGTGTTGTTTGTATGTATTTGTGTAGAGTTTGACAGCTGAAGCGAATAGAACAAAAACAAAATGTCTGTTGTTGCTGCCTACAACAACAACAACGCGCGCTGCTATTACCATGAAGATATTATTGTACCATGGAAGGGGTCATAAGAAAGCAAAATCAGTTGTTCTAATGCGCCAACCTCTACTAGTTCAGCCATGAACTGACCGCTTATCTCTTGTCGAAGTTAATGTCGTTGAAAAATCAGAGAAAGTGGCGGGGCAAGTGAGAGAAGTGTAAGTGGGGTAGTAAAAATGAGTGAATGTATTGCTACTGTCGGATCAAAACTGTCCCGTGTAAACGCCAGGTTAGGTTTACAAAAAAAACTCTTTGTTTTGTAGCCTCTAATTTTTTTAACACAAATTGTTGGCAACCCTGGGCTTGGTATTCCGCCGCCACCTACCGCTGTGAATTTCCACATTTATTATTTTTACTCTTTACAAAGTTTAGTGGATTAAATAGATAACATTCGAATTGACACCGAAGCTGTCAAAATTTGATTACGGTGCTAAATGTTAAACACTTCTACTGAATACGAATAAACGAGGCGCATTTGTTATTAAAATGGTTGGTGTTTTTGATTTATTTTTATTTTTTTAATTTATCTCATATGTAAATTAAATTCTCCCCTATCCCTTCATGGATGGGATGTTATGGTGAAATATGTTACAAAAGACAAAACTTTCGGGGTTTTTCGTCCACTCTCTATATCTATTTATCTACATCATCTTTGAAAGCTTCATATGAACCTTAATGATGATGATGATGATGGTGGTGGTGACGATGATGGTGGCGATGACGATGGTGGCGATGACGATGATAGTGGTGATGATGTTAATGATTTTGCTGTTATTGGATGACTAATTTATTGTAGTATATACTGTCACTTTTGTTATTGTTTTTGTTTCCGATTTCTGACGTTGTTAATTCATGCATGATTAGCTAAATTTTGGACGTGAGAGTGGGTGTTGCGAACTTGTTGTAATTCATACAAATGCTTGGGGTTTAATGGACCCAGAAATTGGAAAACTTTAATTTTATACAAATTTGTTGTAATCTACAGTTGTTTGTGGATTTTGTATTGGATGTTCGTTGATTCTTAATTCTGTTAACAATTCCTTAAAAGTGAACCACCAAATGATAAGATCTATGATTAAGGCTGACTCCAAAAGTTATTATAAGATTATAATAGTTTTTCAGTTCTTTGAAGGTTATGATTAACAAGATTAGTGTTGTCAAAGATTCTTCAGTGGTTTAATAAGGTTTTTGGCAAATTTCGTGGAATAATTAACGAAGATTTTAAAAATAACATAAGCGATTTCTATAAATTTATTAAAGTGTTATAAAGCTGTTGTCATAGATTTTCCATAAATTTAAAAAAAATGTTGCTTGTGTTTCAACCCTTATTAGTGTTAAGTATCAAATCAATCGCACATTTTGCCCATTAAGACACACAGTGATAATTAATTTACAAAGGTATTACCCCTCCCAAATTAGTTCATAACACAACCACACCTATATTCGTAAACCAGTCAACGGCGTTACCCTCCCTCCCCCTAACATGAAATCAATCCACTTTTAAAATAATTTGACATTTGTTTTATAATAAGTGTTAAGGTCACACACACACATTCATTCACTTTGTAATAATAAATAGAGCAACAATCAACATTTTGTGCCATTTTTCATTTTGTCTTAATGCGCAAAATCGTTAATTGTTTGGTTGGATATCATTTGATCTTAATTAAATTGTTGAATGAAATTTAAAAACTAACCACATACACACACACATAAATAACCAAAAATCAATTAACCAGATGCCAGTGAAAAAATAGAAAAAGAAACAGGCAACTGACATTATTTAAATTGACTTAAATGTTAACTCTATTAAATATAAAATATACATAAAATATACACTGAACGGAAACGTGTCTTTCTTTATAGTAATGAAAATGTTCGCCGGCCCTACAATTATTGCTATCGTTCTTGCGCTAACGTAAAGTGTCATCACCGCAACGAAAATGTGTTCATTAATTGAAAGTATTTCGTTACTGTGACGCAAGTTGGACATAAATCAATCGCAATGTAAATAGTCGAAATTCCTCTCCCGACTAGAATGCCACCAAAGAATATGAGTGAAGTATTACGTTTCTCTGCTCTCTCTCATACTCTCTTCATTGTTTCTTTAGCTAACGTACAGTATCATCACCACAACAAAAGTGTCGTCATTAATTGAAAATGGTTCTTTATAGGAATGAAAATGTTCGTCGCCCCAACAGTTTGTCATCGAAAGTGATTAATTGAGAATGTTTCGTCACTGTGACGCAAGTTGGACATAAATCAATCGTAATGTAGACAGTCGAAATTCCTCCCAACTGGAATGCCAACAAAGAAAATGAGTGAAGTGTTACGTTTCTCTGCACTCTCTTATACTCTCGTCATTGCTACATACCTCTTCAATAGTCAACATGAATTGGACCACTTTATGGAAAATCCTTAGAACCCTAAAAAATTGGTTATTTTTTCTATTGGACGCTCCGTTTCCGATGGGGTAATCGTGATGGGTAATTCCGTATATTCGTGGGTAACTACTAGAGTGTCCAGAAAACAGGCATTATTTAAAACCCGGTTTTCGGGTTCTACTAGAGTGGTAACTACTAGAGTGTCCAAAAAACAGGCATTTTTTAAAAACCGGTTTTCGTTTTGTTCGAAAAATCAATTTTTCAAGAAACCGGGTGTCGGTTTTTAATTTTGGCAAAAACCGGTGGAGCCGGTGTAAAACTGTAGGTCCCAATCAGTGAGTATAAAACTAGAAAGCGCACAGCTCACTGGTTGTGAGAAGCTCTCCCCGATTCCTTCATGGGATGTAATGGGAAACCATTTTTTTTTTTTTTTTTTTTTGTATGTTTTGAACAGCTGTTAAACGCAAAGTAAATGACGGAATCTGCTCATAATTTGACAGTAGTATATTAACAGGTGGTACTTGATGGGAGAAGTGTTGTATTTCATATAACTACGAGGAAAGTTCGAAAAGTCAAAATTCAAATGCACAGTAAAAAACAAATAAGTGGTTTTCCATTACATCCCACGAAGGTATTGGGGAGACGACAGCTTCTCACAACCAGTCAGCTGTGCGCGTTCTAGTTTTATACTCACTGATTGGAACCACCTACATTTTAACACCCGTTCCGAACGGTATTTTGAGAAGCCTTTTCACGGCTAAATACTCGATAGTGTCGCCATCACTATGCAACGTGGCCGTCGTAAGAGCAGGGATTGAACCCAGGATCCCATGTACAAGAGGCGCGCACACTTACCATTGCACCACCGACGGCCAAAATTCACATTAAACTGATTTCAATTACAAAATCATATTCAAATTTGAGATAGATTTTTATGTATGAAAATATTATTAAGTGTAAAACATTTATTTCTATACATAGTAAGTGCTACATTTTTATATTGACCTAATTTTTCATAATTGTTATTTGGTTTTAATTGTTAAATATTGTTTACATCTCCTGATGATGCTACACAATGGAGTAGCGAAATATCGAGGAAATAAATTCAAGAAAAGCAAATCTGACCTCAAGCTCGGAAAATATTGATTATTTATTGATAAAGAATAGGTCGAACAACAGAATACAAATATTAACAATTTTAATTTTTAATTCTTAATTAATTCTTATTCAAGTCATAAAATAATTTTGAAATTTGAATAGAAAATTGTTTGGAAATGTCGTTTAGATCATATTGTAGCATAAGATCATATTTGAAAGCAGAAATCTTGGTTCTTAATTGCAAAATTTCAATATAATTTTAAAATTACATAATTTATTATTAATTTGTTTAAGGATATTAACAAAAACTTAGTAAAAACTGGTTAGCCGACGTCAAATAACCGGTTTCCGGTTTGTTCGAAAATTGCGTTTTTTAAAAAACCGGCACACAGTTAATGACAAAAAAACCAGGTCAATCGGTTTCACCGGTTTTGGAGACTCTAATTACTACCCATTATTTTCTCCAATACCCTGTGGGTAATGGATAATCGTGATCTATAATTCCCCATTGTCATGGGTAACTACCCATACTTTCCCTCATACCCTATGGGTAATGGGTAATCGTGATCTATAATTTGCCATTGTCGTGGGTAACTACCCATTATTTCCCTCAGACCCTGTGGGTAATGGGTAAACGTTCATTACCCATTCCCCATGGCCATTTGTATGGTTTACAATTGGGGGGTAAATACGAACTCTGATAGCTGCAATTAATCTTCTCTATTCGGAAATTCCGCTTATCTTTGCCATTAAATTTCACAACCTATTCCTCAAACAATTAAGTGCTTGTTGGATTGAAACAAAGTTGCAGCAACGAATCAAAGAATTTACAAAAAAATCATTTATAAAATTTGTCGCTACAGCAAAGATGAAATCGTTGGATGTATGGAACTTTTCATTGCATCGACGTAAAAAAATTATCGAATATGTTTTGCGACGATTCGGTTTCTTTCAGTGTGCTTCAATGTATATACAAAAATGTTGGTCTATAAATGAATTGGTTTCGAGTTAAATATATATAATTTAACGAAACTAATTGCAACCCCCAAATGCCAAGGGAAATGAGCTAAAATTGTAGTTAACAAGTAAAACTATTAATTTGCTAGAATTGGGCTACGTGTGGATTCACACAGACTTTTACACGTCGCCCCTTAACTGCAAATCTGTATTAATTTAAAATTGTCAAGGTTTAATTTATTTTTGTTTTTTGTTTAAAAACAATACGTAAGAATAGTTTGTATCTACTGTAAAATTCTGTCATCAGTTTGTTTCCTCTTTCATTAACAAAAAACCCCTTCATGACTCTGGCCATTACTCAGTATTTTCATACCTTTTCTAGCGAGATAGAAACAGCTTTTTGCTTCTACTGAATTATTGTAAATTTTGAGTTATGACTCTGTTGTAGTTACTGTGCGATATGTCAGACTTAGAGAAGTGATTGTAACATTTATTATCACTAATCGGGATTTATAGTCTGACAGCGATTCCACGCGATATTATCAATAGTACTTGGTAATGTTATCAGCAAGTGATTCCAGCCTTCGAATCAAGTGATTCCCCAGGTTTTTAAATAACAGGCAGGCACTGTGACAGAGTTGATCCAATATTGGCATTTCCAAATTGTCATAAATGATTTTTAAAATTTATAGTAAAACATTTAATTTCTTTAAATTAAAAATGCATAAATTTGCGTTTATTGGATATTGTTGTTAGCGTTTCTAAAACAAAAGATTTAAGACACAAACGCGATATATAGCGTGTTTTTTAATGTGTTTACGAAAATGGTATGCGAACTCTGCAAGCAATTTATCTTATAACATTTTTGGTTTAAAGTTAAATGATACGAGTATTTTGTAAACTAAGGATTGCGATACAATTTTTATGTGGTTACATATAAACGGGAAATGGATACACTAATAGGAACCTACGAGGCCAGTTACACAACTTCGTGGAATTTTGAATAAAAGATATATTTTTTTGTAAAAAAAAAAAAAATTGTTTATCAACATAGTCTCCCTTTAGCTCGATACATTTAGTTCATCCATTTTCCAAATTTGTTGTTCCTTCCAAATGATAGGTTTTCACAAGGTCCTCAAAATGGGCGTTTGTTTCAGTGATGACCTCTTCTTTCGTCCCGGTTTGGCAATCAAAAGAAATCACAGGAGGCTAAATGTGGAGAGTATGGAGGATGACGTACCAATTCGTAGCCAAATATATGGAATTTTGCCACGGCGACTACACATGTCTGCGCCGTTGAGTTGTCATGGTGGAACAATACTCTTTCCTTCGCCAAATGCGGTCTTTTTGAATTGAAATTAGTGTTATATCTGTACAAAAGCTTTGAATAATAATCGTCAACAATTGTTTGATTGGAACATGGGACTGACCGAGGAGGTGGAAAGTTTCTGATATGATATGCACTTGGAATGTTAGAACACTAGACAGATCCGGTGCCACTATCCAACTGGCAGATGTTCTTGATAATTATAATGGTGACATTACAGCTACCCAGGAGTTGCGATTGACAGGACATGTCTGCACAAGAAAGCACAACTGTAACATCTACTATAGCTGCCTTGGGAAAAAGCATGAATTTAGTTGCAGATTTGTAGTTGGAAAAAGACTGGGACATCTGGTCGCAAGGTTCAACCCCTCGAGTGAAGGTGTAGCCACCTTCCGCCTAAAAGCGGAATACTTTAATATATCGGTAATTTCTGCCGGCGGAAGGAAAATAGGATGACACCAAGGACATGCTCTATGAGTGCCTAGAGGAAACATACACCCAGAGAACTCATTGGTTGAAAAGAGGTTGCAGCAACCGTTGATGTTGCCCCTACCGAATTGAAGTTGTCACGAATCACAACTAAAATTCGGTTGAAGTAACCTCGTTTCTTAATTGATTCGGTTGTGACAATCGAATCTTGAATTATACAACCGAAAACAACCGAAATTGCTACCAACTTCGGCTGGAGTTACCGAACGTGGCATAAATTCAGGTGCAACAACTGAATTTGGCATCAATTCGATTGTCACAACCAAATTTGGCATCAATTCGGATGTCACAACCGATTTTGGTATCAATTCGGTTGTAACTATCGAATTTGGTATCAATTCGATCGCAATAACCGACTTAACCCTTAAGTCGGTTTCAACGATCGAATTCGGCGACAATTCGGTTGCTGTAACCTCTAATGAGGTTGTGCCAACCTCTAATGAGGTTCTGTTAACCTCGAATGAGGTTGTATCAACCTCGAATGAGGTTGTGACAACCTATAATGGGGTTCTGGCAACCTCCAATGAGGTTGTGACTGCCTCCAATGAGGTTGTGACAACCTCTAAATTCGGTTACGGCTAATTCGGCTGTCTCAACCGAATTTTTCTGTGAGTGTACGAACGCTGCCCTGGCCGTGACATTAAGATTGAACTAGGTGATTTTAATGCTAAAGTTGGCAAAGAAAATATCTTTGAACCAACTATCGGTAAATTTCCGACAACGGAATGAGACTGTTAGATTTTCCCACGGTGAAAACATGGTTGTCAGTAGTACGAGATTCCAACATAAAGACATCCATAAGGCTACTTGGATATCTCCTGATCAACAGACGAAGAACCAGATTGATCAGCTGGTAATTGATGAAAGCCACTGTACCAGTGTAATGGATGTACGTGTGATTTGAGGAGCTAATATCGATTCGGATCACTACATTTTTGCCACAAAGGTTCGCACAATGATAATCAGACCGAAAGTCATACGAAACCCGACATATAGACAGCTGGACATGTGAATGCTGCAATTACCAGAGATAGCCACGGCCTATGTGGAGAAGCTCACCCTGATACTGGCGAATAATACATCCCCGCCTCATGATTCTGCAGCGCAGTGGAAGTAAATTTCCCAGTCTATGAAAACTGCTGCAGAGACGGTACTTGGTTATGAAAACCCACTTAAATACATATCATGGTAGAGTGTCGCATGGCAAGTGATGAAAAGATCGATAGCAATGCTTCAGTCAGTTGCAACGCGAGCCGCGACAGAGCATTAAAGGGTGAAGAGGAGAGGGAAACCCGGTTTTTTAATAAGAAAAACGGTTGTGGAGAGTGAGAAAATTGAATCTTACTGAAGTAACAATGAGGCCCGTAAATTCTACCGAAAAGTTCAAAAAACAAACAAGCGGAAATGGATCAGGGCCCCTCTTTTGCAGAGATAAGGATGGGAATCTTGTCACAGATGTGCAGAGTATGTTGGGAATATGGACGGATCACTTTTCTACTTTACTTGTCCCAGGAGAATTTAATATAGATGAGGGTGTTGAGCACATACAGGACGATGGCGTCGACTACCCCCTCCTAGCCAAAGCGAAGTAAGAACTCGAGGTAAGAACACTATGAAAACTGCTGCAGAGACCGTATGGCAATGACTGTATGGCAATGCTACAGTCAGTTTCAAAGCGAGTTGCGACAGAGCGTTATAAGGGGAAGAGGAGAGGAAGAGAGGAAACAAAAAACGTTTGAGGAGAAATCGCGAGAGTAAGAAAATTGAATCTTACAGAAGTAAGAATGAGGTCCGTAAATTCTACCGAAAAGTTCAAAAAACAAACAAGCGGAAATAGATCAGGGCCCTTTTGCAGACATAAGGACGGGAATATTGTCAGAGATGTGCAGAGTATGTTGGGATCACGTCTCTGCTTTACTGGTCCCAGGAGACTTCAATAAAGATGAGGGTGTTGGGCAAAAACACTACGATGGCGATGACTGCCCCCTAACTAAAGCGAAGTTAGAACAGCAATTTCCCGATTTAACGACAACAAAGCCGCTGGTGATGATGGACTACCCTGAGCTGATTAAGACTGGTGGCTATGAGTTGGAAGGTGCATGCATCAGCTCATATGCAAAATCTGACTAGAAGAATGCATGACCGACGATGGAGGATTATCATACTGTGTCCTGTTTTCAAAAAGGGTCTCCCGAGTAAATACATATACAGACTATCGTGGAATACGCCTTTCATCCATCGCGTAAAAGGTTCTCTCGAGCGTAATGTGCGAAAGACTACAGCCAATTGTTGCAGACCTGATCGGACCTTATCTGTGTGGCTTTCGACCTGGAAACTCAACTATCGACCAGATATTCACATTACGACAAATCGTAGAGAAACTCCACGAAAAAAATTGACACCTTGTATCTCCTTGTAGATTATAAGGCTGACTTCGATAGCCCGAAACGGGGAAAACTGTACCAAGCTATGTCGGACTTTGGTATTCCTGCTAAGCTGACACGCCTTTGTAGAATGACTCTGACGGACACGAAATCCTCAGTAAAGATTGGTAAAGATCTCACCGAACCATTTAGCACGAGGCGAGGACTCAAGCAGGGCGACACCCTATCATGCGATCTCTTCAACATTCGAATTTAGATCATCGTGAGAAAAGCTTCAGTCAATACGAATAAAACTATCAGCAGCAAAAGTCACATGCAGCTAACGTATGCTAATGACTCAGATAGTACTGGATGAAATTTGCCAGAAGTTACTGCAGTATTTTCGAGAATTAAGAAGGAATTAGCAAAAGTTTGGCAGTAAACGAGTATAAGACAAAATTAATGGTTTCGACGTGAAGACCATCCACCCAATTCGACGAAAGGGTGAACGTTGATAACCGTTATAACTTCGAGGTAGTGGACAAATTTATTTCAACAACCAAATTTGGTACCAATTGGAGTACATCAACTGAATATGCAATCAACTCGATTGCATCACCCGAATTTGGTAGCAATTCGGTAGCAACAACTGAATGTGACATTAATTCGGTTGCAACAACTGAATGTGGCTTTAATTCGGTTGCAACAATCGAATGTGGCATTAGTAGTATTGCTACAACCGAATTGAAAGCATATTCGGTTGTTGCAACCGAAATTTTAGAAAATTTGGTTGATAGAACGAACGAATTTATTTACCTCGGATTTATCCTGAATAAAAGCAATAGCGCCAGCCTAGAAATCAAACGGAGAATTGTGCCTGCAAACAGGTAAACAAAGACCCAACTGTATGAGACGCTCGTACAACCTGTCTTGCTTTATGGCGCAGAATCTTGGGTCATATCGCATGCTGATGTAACATCACTGGGAGTCTTCGAGAGAAACATGCTCAGAGAAATATATGGTCCTATAATAGAAAACGGCGAGTATCGACGACGGATGAACTACGAGCTTTGTAATCTGTATCCCAATATTGAGGTAGATATTTGAATCAAAATAGCGGGTTTATGCTGGCTAGTCGATGTCAGTAGAATGGATCAGAAGGAACCAGTTTGAAAGGTATTCGAAGACGTACTCAAAGGATATCGAAAACTAAGTCGTCCAAAACTTCGCTGGAAAGTGTATGGGCAATATTGCCTGCGAGGCCTTGGTGTTACCAACTGGAGGACAAAATGTAATAATCGAGCGGGTTGGAGAACCATGTCATCCTTATATACTAAGGCCCTTGGTTACTGACCTCGTGTCTCGCAATATCTTCTCTCAGACGACAAAAAACCTAACTTGAATTCTCTTCCCATGTTATTGATGGATTTGGGTTCGGAATAAAGACTGGTGTGATACAATGATTTTATTAAATACTTTGTATCATCAACTTTTAAACTAACAGCTATTGGCTTTAAAAATATCTTGATTTGGTGGATTTCATCCTAGAGCCGTTAATTAGTTGTCCTTTTTGAATTTTCATATTCCTAATCAATTCTGACACATACGGAACTAATTGTTGGAAAAGAGGTTGTGGCAACAGTAAATTCGGCTGTTGCCACCGAATTGCGGGTGCCACAACCGAATTGTGGTTGTCACGAAGGCATTTAATCCCCTTAACAGAAATTCGGTTGCAACAACCTAATTTCATATTCTCATTTCATTCGATTTCATTTCGGTTGCAACAACTTAATTTCATTAATTTCTGAATTTCCAATCGTATTCGTTATATCAACTAAATTTTCTATAATTTCGGTTGCAACAACCGATCTTGGAAGCAATTCGATTACAACAAGTGAATTTGCAACAACTGACTTTGGGATACGGTATCAATTCGGGTGCTACAACTGAATTTGGCATAAATTCAGTTGCATACATCGAATTTGGTATCAATTCAATGCAACACTTGAATTTGACTTTAAGTTTTCTTTAGGAATTCAGATCCTAATTAATGTGTGGCCCTTAATCAAAGTTCCAACAGATACGAGGCCGGTAATATGTTTGTTGCTGAAGTCTTTTGTTTTATTGATGACAATTTATGCGCCATATCATGTTTATTTCTTAAGTCTTTTGTTTGTGAATAGGATACAAATGAATAAGATCAATTTGAATTTCAAAACTAAGAAAATTTCGTAAATTTGAAAAAATTCCACAGTTCGGCAAAATGCATGTTAAGACATTTGTCGCCACCACAACCAAATCTGTTCGCTCAAACAAAATTCCACGCCAAGCGAGTTTTGAAAAATTCTAACAATCTCATGTATCGTATCCAGCACAAAGTACTACACAAATATTGAAAGCGAGCGCTGCTATAAATTTGATGAAGTGTAAATTATTTCAAAAATGCCAACAACAAATTGTACAAAACAAAAACAAAAAATGATTAATGATGAATGGGTACAAAATGACATTTAATACTTGTTGGCTGGTGCCAATATAAGGGCTACAATTTGATGGAAAGAATACCTTTGAAGAATCTGGCAAAACAATACGGGCATTTACATTTTGTTGGGCAAAAAAAAAAAAACAACAGGCGATCTAGTTTCAACACTCCATGAGATGTTGTTGGAATTCATCAATATGCTGTCAATGGAAATGGTCATACATACGCCTTAGTAACCCAGATTCGTTGAGTTTAAGGAAATGAAATCATACATTGTTGAAATGAAGATGACGCGAACGTGGGCAAATAAGAGGAGAAACAATGGGGAACAAATTATAACAATCTTATGTTAATTTTATTGTACAATCACATACATACACACACTCACAGAACTAATTGTTTGAGACGAGATTGTGGCAACCGAAAATTCGGCTGTTGCCACTCAATTGCGGTTGCCACAATCGAATTTACACTGTTACACTGTCACGGCCGAATTCAGTTACCACATCTCAAATTCTGTTGAAACAACCTCGTGTCGTAGTTGACTCGGTTGTAATAATTGAATTTGGAATTATATTCGTTCTATAAACAAAATTGTCTTTAATTTCAGTTGCAACAACCGCGTATGCAATAAATTCGGTTGCAACAACCGCTTATGACATAAATTCGATTGCAACAACCGAATTTGGTACCAATTCGAGTGCAACAACTGAATATGCAATCAACTCGGTTGCAACAACCGAATTTGGTACCAATTCGAGTGCAACAACTGAATATGCAATCAACTCGGTTGCAACAACCGAAATTAGTCCCAATTCCGTTGCAACAACCGACTAAGCAAACAACTCTGATGCAACAACTGAATGTGGCATTAGTTCGTTCGCAGCAACCGAAATGAGTCCCAATTCCGTTGCAACAGCCGATTAAGCAAACAACTCGGTTGCAGCAACTAAATGTGGCTTTAATTCGGTTGCAACAACCGAAATGAGTACCAATTCTGTTGCTACAACCGAATGAGGAATCAGGAATTCGGTTGCAACCACTGAATGTGGCTTTAATTCGGCTGCAACAATCGAATGTGACATTAGTAGTATTGCAACAACTGAATTGATAGCATATTCGGTTGTTGCAACCGAAATTATAGAAAATTTGGTGTACCCTTCATTGTTGGTCATGGAACCCTGTCAATCGCCACGATACTTGAACATTTGTGCGTAGGTTAGTTTAGGTAGAATTGACTGTTGACATAGTTCGTCCAATGAGAATCGTTGTGATAACACGGGACGTCATATTCCGTCCGCATCGTTGAACCTGTTTCAGAATTTACTGAATTTCCAATCGTATTCGTTATATCAACTAAATTTTTTATAATTTCGGTTGCAACACCCGAATTTTGAAGCACTTCGATTACAACAACCGAATGTAACAACTGAATATGCAATCAACTCGGTTGAAACAACCGAATTTAGTACCAATTCGGTTGCGACAACCGAATACGCAAACAACTCTGTGGCAACAACTAAATGTGGCAGTAGTTCGTTCGCAGCAACCGACATTAGTAACAATTCCGTTGCAATAACAGAACAAGCAATCAACTCGGTTGCAACAACTGAAGGTTTCTTCTAGAAAACTTTGAAGTCAAAGATCAAAGGTTTCTTTAGAAAACTTTGATGTCAAAGATTTCTTTATAAAACTTTGATGTCAAATGATTCTTTATAACACTTTGATGTGAAAGGTTTCTTTAGATAACTTTGATGTCAAAGGTTTCTTCTAGAAAACTTTGAAGGCAAAGGTTTCTTCTAGAAAACTTTGAAGTCAAAGATCAAAGGTTTCTTTAGAAAAATTTGATGTCAAAGATTTCTTTAGAAAACTTTGATGTCAAGGGTTTCTTTAGAAACGTTGATGTCAAGGGTTTCTTTAGAAAACGTTGATGTCAAATGATTCTTTATAAAACTTTGATGTGAAAGGCTTCTTTAGATAACTTTGATGTCAAAGGTTTCTTCTAGAAAACTTTGAAGTCAAAGGTTTATTCTAGAAAACTTTGAAGTCAAAGGTTTCTTCTAGAAAACTTTGAAGTCAAAGGTTTCTTCTAGAAAACTTTGAAGTCAAAGGTTTCTTCTAGAAAACTTTGAAGTCAAAGGTTTCTTCTAGAAAACTTTGAAGTCAAAGGTTTCTTCTAGAAAATTTTGAAGTCAAAGATCAAAGGTTTCTTTAGTAAACTTTGATTTCAAAGATTTCTTTAGAAAACTTTGATGTCAAAGTTTTCTTATAGAAGTCTTTCTTCTAGAAACCTTTGATGCCAACGGTTTCTTTTAGAAAACTTTGATGTCAAAGGTTTCTTTAGAAAACTTTAATGTCAAAGGTGTTTTTAGAAAACTTCGATGTCAAAGGTGTCTTTTGAAAACTTTGATGTCAAAGGTTTCTTTTAGAAAACTTTGATCTCAAAGGTTTCTTTTAGAAATCTTTGATGTCCAAGGTTTCTTTTAGAAAACTTGGATACCAAAGGTTTATTTAGAAAACTTTGGATACCAAAGGTTTCTTTAGAAAACTTTGGATGTCAAAGGTTTCTTTAGAAAACTTTGATGTGAAATGTTTCTTTAGAAAACGTTGATGTTAAATGTTTGTTTAGAAAACTTTGGTGCCAAGAGTTTCATTAGAAAACTTTGATGTCAAAGTTTTCTTCCAGAAAACTTCTTTACAAAATTTGATGTCAAAGGTTTATTCTAGGAAAAGGGGTCGGTTGGCCTGTATCTCTGATGTGAATAGATCGGCAGCCGCTGTAATGTTTGCCAGGGTGCATAAGAATGAATTAAAATTCTTTCAGGTTTCATAAACTCTATGATAATGTTTCGTATATTTCATGGATTTATATTCATAGAATAGAAGAAAATGTTGCATAGATGTTATAAACAAATTTCATAAATTTCGTTTTATAAAATATATGAAAATTGTTCGTGGATGTTATGAAAAACTTCATATATTTCCCGTCATAGAATCTATAAAATGTTGAATTCATAGAATCTATGAAAATGTCTATGAAAATGTTTTATAGATGTTATGAAAAAACTTCAAATATTTCCCGTCAAAAAATATATATGAAAATATTTCATAGATGTTATGAACAAATTTCATAGATTTGAATTCATAGAATCTATGAAAATGATTCATAGATGTTATAAACAATTTTCATAGATTTGAATTCATAGAATCTATGAAAACATTTCGCATATGTTATGAATAAATTTCGTTGTATAAAAACTATGAAAATTGTTCCTCGATGTTATAAACACACTTTATATACATACATAATTCCTGTCTTAGAATCTATGAAAATATTTCATAGGGTCTATGAATTTCCTATTTGGCTGAAAATTAATGGAAAAATACAAAGAAGCTCTGAAGACTATGAAAATATTTATGAAGACAATTTGTTCAGTGTATCAGAGGTCACTGAACTAAGCAGGTTGTAAAAATATAACATTTAATCAAGAAAAATACTACAATTTCGCCCAAAATGCTACTATTGTTATTGCCTTTTAAGGGATATTGATGGTAACTCTTATGAAGTTCCAAATTTATGCTAATATTTCGAATAATATTTATGCATATTCAGCAATATTGAAATCTGTTTTCAGTTTTATAAATATTAATATGATTTACGTTGCTAGAGTTCATTCATTCCACCCAGCGACTGAATGAGTTTGGGTTGTTGCTTTCTGTGCACAATAATCGTTGGTTGGTTGGTTGGTGTGTCTAATGACATTGACTTTGAATTTGGAATTATTTAGCAATGGAAGTGATGTGGCATGGCAGATTCAATATTTATGTGAAATATGTATGTAATTTATGAGATTTGTATAGCTATTGTTTCAGTTTCTTCCCCTTTCACGCCGCTGTTGCAGATGTGGGTTTTGGGTTACACCTTGTGAACTGTTAAATAATTTTGAATTTTATGCCAAAAATCTACCACACAGAAACAACCAAACAACAATTACAAAATTTACGTGTTTCTTTTATGATTTGTCTATGTGTCTCTCAATCTCTGTGTCGTAGTTTCTATTGTCTTTGGATCAGCGTGTTGGGTGGTTTGGTTGGAGTTTCAATTCAACTAATTTATGCATTTTGCATAAATTACACTGATACTCTACTCTAGGGAGGCTATCGCCTTTTTGCAGCGGCTCCTAAATCGCATACACAAGTGTGGTAGATATGTTAATCATGGTATTATTAACCAACTAACACGCAAAATCTACAACAATAATAGCGAATTCATAAGAAACAAAAAAAGAAATTACATCTTCATTTTGATTAAATGGAAAAATATAGAATTGAAATTTAAATCAAAATTTGAAATACATATGTATATCATTTGATAAGGGGGGAAAATGTAACATACAAAATGCCGCCTGGGAACAACGGAAAACAAAATTCAAAGCAAATCAATTTTGGGATCAATTTAAACTGTTTCTGTATCACGGTGGTCCCTAACTACAAATATAATCAAAATTACAAATTTTAAATAGCTTTTTCGATTTTTTGGAATGGTTATGCTATATTTCACCAGAACTCAGGAACGGTTTATACGATGTGGTTGATAAAAACGTAGGGTAAATTACATATAGAGACACCTTCTCTCTAATCTGACGTTCTATGTCCCACTGATCATCTTCGTCTATTAGTTAAATTTTGGTTAATCATCGAATTTTGTTTTTCAGGCATTAGTTCAACACCCAAAATTGGTTGGTTAACCTGTAGTTAGAACACCACTGAAAAACAAAATTGAAAGTTAACCTTTAATTAACTCTCAATTTCGATTAAGTAATCCGACAGTTAACTACCCACTTAAAAACTGGCCATTACAGAACTAATTGTTGGTCGCAACGTTAAATTCGGCTGTTGCCACCAAATTACAGTTACCACAATCGAATTGAGGTTGTGGCGGTCGAATTTAGGGCTCACAACTGAAATTCTGTTAAAGCAGCCTCTAATAGGTTGTGACAACCTCTAATGCAGTTGTGACCACGTCCAATACGGTTATTTTCTTATAGGTGTGGGTACGGTGCAACGCATACATGTTCGATGCAAACTGACTTATACCAGGTCATAGAGAAACAGAAAAGAGTCTCTATTAGGGATGCTAAACGGGATTGATTTTAAAAAATCCCGGGATTCGGGATTTTCGAACTCCCGATCCCGAAATCCCGGGATTTTCGGGATTTCGGTATTTTTTGGGATCCCGGGATTTTCCGGGATTTCGCAATTTTTCGGGATTCTATTTTTAAATTTTTTTTTGGGAAAAGGTCTATTTTACGGCTTACACCCAAAAAAAACAACCACAAGATGGGTAAAATACGTTATTCTAAGCAAAAAAGTACAATAACAAATGCAAATGCATAGTTTCGGAGTTATGGGCCCCGAAATTTCGGATATGTGAAAGGGTTATGGCGTTAACGTACCGTGTAAAGCCATTGATATCAGTTTTTTGTATAAAACAATTCAAAACAAACTCATAAAATAATGTAGCACTTTTCGATAAGTCGCTTGGTTATCGAGTTATCGAATGTTGACATTTAGAAACATTATCGATTTTTGTACTTTTCTCAAACAAAAACAGAAATTATTTTCAAAACGTCGGGCGATTTTTCGAATATTTTTTTTCAATCAAATAAAAAAATTATTTTAAAAAATATGTTACATTTTTGTTTGAGAAACGTAAACATCCGATAACTAAGCGACTTATCGAAAAATGCTACATTAGTTTTTGAGTTATCAAGTGATATCAATGACTTTACACGGTACGTTAGTGGAAAAAGTATCCGAAATGTCGGGATCCATAACTCCGAAACTATGCATTTGCCCCGATTTTGTTATTATACTTTAGTTGCTTAAAATAACATGTTCTACCCGACGCAATAAATTTTGTAATTTTTGGAGAGTAAACCGTATAATAGGCATACATATGCCAAAAGTAAAGGCTCATTTAGACTACTGACAAATTTTGACACTCGTCAAAATTTTCTGACACAACAAATATTTTTACACATGTCAAAATATTTTGTCAGAAAACCTTGTCAGTATTTTTTGACAGCACTTATTGAAGTTTCATCCGAATACTTTGAAAGCCGTTTACACTACTGACATATTCTGTTTGTGTTTACTGACCAAATTCTGACAATTGTTCTCAGCTGTTTTTCATTTGCTTTATCCACACATGATAGCAAGTTATTGTGTTTATAAAAATAAAAATAAAGTTAAAAGTTATTATTAAAGGTAATGGATCCCGTCATGGCTGATCTAATAGCTGCAACATTGCTTATTGAAGAGGAGGAGGTGGAAATTCCACAGCGGACAAAGAAATGTAGAAAGCAGAGAGGTTGTTGGGTGCGCCCACTTTTTCTTGAGAAAGATGGTTTCTTCTCTTGTTTTCGAACAAAATTAGTGGCCAATGACGCAGAATTATTTCAAAATTTTGGGAGAATGACTTTAAAATCTTTTTGAATCGTGTCGCACGGCTCCTATCTCTGTTCATTTACTGGCATATTTTGACAACATGTTGTCAAAATAATCCCTGACTCCTTCCCAATAATTAATTTTTTACAGAACTCAAAAATGTTTACTAGATCAAAAGTTATTGAATTTTTTCCGATGAAAATCACTTACACAGAGCAACAAAATGAAAAAAAGTTTGTAATGAATAACCACTATACCGAGTTGATGCACTATGGTCTCCTAAGTACGAAAATGATCGAAATTTTAATTACTATGGATAGGTTTTTTTTAAAATATTTTTTAAGTAAAAGTTGCAATTTTTTAGGACGTTTCTCCACATGATTTATCATAACTCAAAAACGACTTGAGCGATTTTGTTGAAATAAATTTCGAAAAATTGAAATTTACAGTATCTATAACTTTTATGTATAGTACATTTTAATCGCAATAACAGTTTCCGAGTTATTGTAGGAAAAATATATTTTATTCGATAAAATTTAAATTTTTTTTTCTTGGAATCTTGGCTAAAAGTGTTGAATACTATTGCGTTATCATAAGTGTTGAATATTATTACATTATTCATATAATTATGAGAGATTAAAATATAAAAGCTTTTTTCCGATACTATATACAAAATTCAGTGAGTGTAAAACTATAACGCGCACAGCTCACTGGTTTGTGAGAAGCTCTCCCTAATCCCTTCATGGGATGTAACGGAAAACCAATTATTTTTTTTATTTACAAAATTTCAGATTGAAAATGCATCGCAGTCATAAAATCCACGGCTTTTAGGTGCATTTTATGACACAGATTTTGGCAAAACCCAATTTACAATACTGATTCCATTGTTCGGAAAAAATTATTTTCAATTTATGAATTTTGTTTGTTTTTTAGAATTAAAAAAATATAATAAACAGTAGAATATATCTAGTTTATAATTTTAATAAATGCATTGTTATATTTCAATGAAATAATTAAGATAAATAATTGTTAAAAACTACAAACTGCGAATTTTCTTTTATATGATTTTCTACTGTTGTTGAGTGACGAAGTGCTACTCTGAATAAAAATAAATCAAATAAATGGTTTCCCGTTACATCCCATGAAGGGATTAGGGAGAGCTTCTCACAACCTGTGAGCTGTGCGCGTTATAGTTTTACACTCACTGATTGGGACCTACAGTTTTACACCGTTTCCGAACGGTATTTTTGAGACGCTTTTTCATGGCTAAATACTCGATAGTGTCGCCAGCACTAAGCGAGGTGACCGTCGTCGAAAGAAATTTAAGGTGGTCAGAGTAGGGATCGAACCCACGTCCTCATGCACAAGAGCCGCGCACACTACCATTGCACCACCGACGGCCTCTGAATACTCCAGCAAAAATGAGCCATCATATGTGCAACCTAGTGACCCTGGGGTCTAATTAGCCAAAAAAACGATATCGAATTCATTATAGTTTTAGCGGCAGTGAAGTTTTATATACACATGTATTTTAAACGGTTCTATGATCAGCATTATCGACACAACGATATCATTTGGACGATTGTCGTCCTACATAATTAGGCCCTGGAATCGTTCCTCCATAGTGCGACTTCCAGAAAAATGAATCCCATCACCCATTTTCTTTCCTAAGAAATTTTGAATAAGCCAAACAAATGTATCCCATGAATTCTTCTCCATATCTGGCATTGAACTGCCAAAATCAGGTTCGTTTAACAATTTGCGAATTTCACCTAATCTCTACATATATAAAAATTACGTGTATGTTCGTGATCGCTAAACTCAAAAACTACTGGACCGATTTTGACCAAATTTTATATGCATGCTCTATGGGCCGTGAGTAGTGTTTCTGTGTAGTTTGAAGTTCGTCCGACAGATGGCGCAATATTTAGTTTTTTTGTGTTTTTGCACCGTGATAAAATAGATGGCGCCCACGTCGAGATATTAATCATTGTTTACCATCCGATGTTATAAATACTTTTGAAGGCAGGACGAAGTCTGCCGGGTCAGCTAGTTGTAAATAAAATCGAAAAATCTCCATCGATTTTCATGATCTATATCTCCTTTTAAGGATTAGATATGTGACATTATTATAACGAAATAATATTCAACACTTTTGTCCGTTTTCGATTTTTCAAGATAAAAAAAAATTTAACAATTTTTCAAAATTTATTTCAACAAAATCGGACAAGTCGTTTGTGAGTTATGATATAAAGGGTCCGCCATCTAACGTTTGTTTTTTTTCAACTAGTGCTTTTTCGTGAATGGTAACACTTAGCTCATGTCTGATTTGACAGATAATTAGTTTTATCCTACCGCTGAACGAATATGGTTGTGTATACGCTTGAACAACGCTGGGAAATATTGCGACATTACTTTGAAAATCATGGTACGTGCCACACAGCCGAAGCTACACTCGATGTTTTGCGCCCTGTTTTTGAAGATCGCATTATCAGCCGCAGAGCTGATGTCGTTTGGCCACCTCGGAGCTGCGATTTGTCACCGTTGGACTATTATTTGTGGGGTGCCCTCAAAGATAATTGTTATGCCGACAAGCCAGAGACAATTGACGCTTTAAAGGACAATATTCGTGAAGCCATTGGTGAAATACAGCTGCACACAATAGATAATGTGCTTAAAAATTGGACCGATCGTGTAGGCTACTGCATGGCCAGCCGAGGCAGCCATTTGAATGAAATTATTTTCCATTATTAACCGGAAGGATTGTACTTTCAAATAAAGAAAGAAATTTGAGAAAATATTCAGTAGTTTTTTTTTATAGCATTTTCAAAAAAAAAAGTTATTTGGCGGACCCATTATTATATAGAGGAATGTTTAAAAAAAATTAAAATTTTCATTTAAATTATTTTACAAAAATCCTATCCATAGAAATGCAAATTTCGACCATTTCGTACTTAAGCGAAACAGAACTATGATCAACGAATTGTTATTGCCTCAAGTTGATAGATTCGGACGCTGCCAACAAGACGCTGCAACTGTACACACAACACGCGCGGCATTTGGCATTATGAAGAATGAGTTTCCAGGTCACCTATTGTCTCGTTTTGAGGATTTGCAGCAGCCGGCAAGACTTCTTTCATTGGCGGATTTTGAAGTCAAGGGTATATGTGAATAAGCCACATTGGAAACTCTCAATGAGAATATGCGACAAGAGTACAAGAACATATTGCCGAAGTGGTCGCCCGAACGATGGAAAGTGCTGTAAAAAGATCCCAAATGACCATCAACAATGGAGGCGCCACTTGACTTTTTTGAGATTGTAAATGTCAAACTCCAAAAGGAAAAACCTATATAATCCCGAAAATTCGATAATCATTGTAGGTGTAAATATTTTACTTATTATTTTGTATTTTGTTTTGAATTATATTTTTATATGTATAAATTTGAAAGATAGATATTTATTTCCGATTGAAAACAAAATTGTAATTAAACTTCATTTTGAAAAGAAACAAAACTTCACACAAAAACCTTGACAACAACGAGGGGGTTTCTCAGAAAGGATGTACAGGTAGAGGAGAAAAAAACTCCGCAATTTGGCAACTCTAGTAGGAGAGAACCACAAAAGGCGACGCGATTCACTCAAACGCATTTCTTTCCCGCGTCATAACTTGATTATTTCACACTTTTTACGTACTTTATGTAATTTTATTTAAATATGGTTGGAATTTCTATAGTTAGATACAATAACATCATCAGAAAACTGCTCGTGTATTTAAGTATTCAACGAAGAGAGTAAGAGACCGAGCAGAGAAACGACACGCTTCACTCGTTTTCTTTGTTGGCATTCCTCTCCATGAGTAAATTTTCTTCTCTATACAATAGTTGCTTTATGGTACTACTCTATGGTAGAATTATCTATCAGGTATAGTCGTTTAAACAGCTGATTTAATTGTTTCCATGTCATTTTTCGTTTCACTTGTCAAAATCATGTGTACATATTTTGTTTTATACCTTTTTGTATCGTATTCTAGGTATATATTTGTGTAGAGTTTGACAACTGAAACAAATGAACGAAAACAAAATGTCTGTCGTTGCTGCTCGCAACTACAACAACATCTACTGCTACCATATATTTATTGGCACTGGAATCAAACGTGTTGCCGTATCGCATATTTTTTTCACCCATTACAGCTAATGTTGCCACGTTTCGTAGTATTAAGTGTGGATCTATGTAGAAAGTCATAAGCGGTAATTAATGGAATAAAAAAGAACCCTATAATTTAAAATAAAAAAAATAGTTGTCCCATTACATCCCATGAAGGAATTGGGGAGAGCTTCTCACAGCCAGTGAACTGTGCGCATTCTAGTTTTATACTCACTTAGTTTTAACACCGATTGCGAACGGTATTTTGGGAAGCTTTTTCATGGCTAAATACTCGATAGTGTTGCCGCCACTATGCGAGGTCCCTGCCGCCGAAAGAAATTTAAGGTGGTCAGAGCATGGATCGAACCGAGGATCTCATGTACAAGAGGCGCGTATAATATCCATTGCACCACCGACGGCCCTATTGTTTAGTTGTCTAATATTTTGTTTGTAAACAAACGAAGTTTCCTTTGCGTGTAGTTCATCTTATGGCCAGTGTTTAAGTGGTTGGTTAAATATTGTACTAAATCGTAATTAAAAGTTAAACTTCTAGTAAATGTTACATTTTGTTTTTCAGTGGCCAGTTAATGCAAACCGTCATATTGGTAAAGATAGTGGCAACCCTTGTATTCGTATTTGAAAAAAACATCTGTTTTGGGCTAAATACCAAACCAATAAGGCGGAACAACCAAAAGGGAATTGTGTAAAATAAGAAATAAATGCATCAAATTTAAGTCATTTTATCAAAAATGTATTAAAAATTTATTTAGGCACTTTTTAATTTTATTGTTCAAGCTCAAGGACATTCTATATCTCTATTAATAGAAATCATTATATAGGCACAACAGTTTAATGGTCTAGCCTCGAAAGTATGTGTACAATAACTCAAAATAGAAATATGTATGTTATTATAGGGAAATATATAAGAGTCGCCATACCTCTCTTTACACCTTCCCGGCGAGTAGGCAATTTCATCGAGTTACAGTTCCTGTTGTATGTTAATCTTTGGTGGGACATAAAACGAACAGAAATAAAAGAGAATGCGTATTTTCATTCGATTCAACCAAAATAAAACCTAGTTTAGCTGTCAGTAGTATCAATCAAATACTATTTTAAGTTTGATGCATGGTTTGCTTCTGGTTGCTTATCGCTATATCGTCTATCTGCTCTGTTTTCTATCAATTTCCTCCTTAATAGTCGATCAGCTGTGCCATAGATACCCCCTGGTTTTCTACACTCTTACATTTCTCAATATTGACAGTCGGTAATGTGATTATAAAAATCATATGGTTGCGACTACAAGTTAACCAACCAACATTGGGTGGTTAAATCAGTGTTAACTATAGACTGAGCAACACAATTCGATGTTTAACTACAATTTAACTAAACAACGAAGATGACCACTAACTGAAAAACTGGTCATTAGAGTCACTGCATGACTAGTGCCCTTTACATAGTACTTAGTTGGTAGAATTATAGCTCTTCTTTAGTTAGAATTTATATTCATTACTATTTGATGGAAAATTATAATTAACCGGAATCTCTTGAGCATCCATTACGAGTACCCGCAAACTATTACCCAACTAAGTATACAAGTTAAATCATTTGGGCCATTAGATGTACGATAATTTATGAAATAACATTTATCTACGTTACAAATTCTTTGATTGTCAGTCTGTCACGTACGAGTGAGTGTGTACTATGTATTAACTACTCTAGCGTATTTGTCATGTAGTTCTAGGTATTGTTTGCAACAACAATAACAACAACTACGTCAAACAAATGAATTCTTAATTAAATTTAAAAACGTTATCGTTCGATCGAGGTATAACAGTTTTATTTGGTCATAATTCAGAAGCCTCTTATAATATATGAGTCATTAACAAAGGTCGTTGTCACGTTTTGTTTGATTTTCAATGTTTACTGTGGACACTTCTCTTCTTCGTTGCTTTTTATCAACTCTAGTTCTAGAGATGAAACAACAACTTTTCATTTCATACTAATTATTAGCCGCATACTGTAGATATGGGTCAAATGTTTCAGGTTTTCATGTGAATTGTTGGTTTATGAATTTCTTTTTGAATTCAATTTTTTTTTGTAAATAATTTATTTGATTTGTTGCAAAATGAAAACAAATCTGTTTATGAATTATTCATGAAAGTGTCTGCTGTTGAATGAGATTTGATTTTGCTTTTGTTTCGGGACAACAAAAGAGACGAAAAAAAAAACATAACAACAGAAGAAGTTTCAGAATTATGATCAGTTTGTTGATTATGATTTGTTAAGTTGTCAAATCAATTCATGTCAATTATGCCTTAAGCAGATGATAATCTGATGTTTTACGGTCATTTTATAAAATTTGCATTTGAATTAAAAGAAAAAGTGGAAAAGGCTTGTGTTGAATGGAGATCATATTAAATGTGTTTGAAATATTTAAATTGGCCTACTGGAATTTATTTCAAGCTTAATAAGTAGAGTTTTTAGAAATAAAAAGGAAAACAATATATATTTTTGTAATAAGTGGAGTTAAAAAAAAACAACAATCATACATTTAAATATCACTTAATTGTTAGGCTATTACAGACATCGTTGGATATGTCAAAATTTTCTTTTGATGAAAGAGAAGATGGAATAGTGTATACTTAAGGAGAGCGATTTGCATTTTGACAGATCCGCTAAATTTCTCGCATTTCATGATTTTCCTCAAAGGAATATGCAAACAGGGTTGCATGCATTGATTAATTTATAACGGGTCCGCCAAATAACTTTTTTTTTTGAAAATTATTTGAAAGTACAATCCTTCCGGTTAATAATGGAAAATAATTTCATTCAAATGGCTGCCTCGGCTGGCCATGCAGTAGCCTACACGATCGGTCCAATTTTTAAGCACATTATCGATTGTGTGCAGCTGTATTTCACCAATGGCTTCACGAATATTGTCCTTTAAAGCGTCAATTGTCCCTGGCTTGTCGGCGTAAGACTTATCTTTGAGGGCACCCCACGAATAACAGTCCAAGGTGTCAAATCGCAGCTCCGAGGTTTCTTTCACTTTTTTTTTTACAAGATAACGAACATACGGAGCTGACCGTGCTTCTCTTCTTCCAAAATCCGTACGCAATTTTCGCACACATTCTGCAACATTACCATGATTTTCAAAGTAATGTCGCAATATTTCCCAGCGTTGTTCAAGCGTATACACAACCATATTCGTTCAGCGGAAGGATAAAACTAATTATCTGTCAAATCAGACATGACCTAAGTGTTACCATTCACGAAATAGGCACTAGTTGAAAAAAAAACGTCTTTGCGCTTCTACAATGAGGTAACGAACTTCTGTCAGCTGTTTTATAACAACAATTTGTGCGAACATCATACAAAATCCTCCATTTTTAGTTTTGTACATTAACGATGTTCATATATTTGCATATTTTTAACATTTACAGTAACAATTTCACCTGTGTTTATCAAACCTCAGCGACAGAATTCTTCTCTTGACGTTCAAACTTGCAACTTCCACAAGTTCGCTTCCCTTCAATCATTAAATCGATGAGCGAGTTGACAAATCGATGTATAAATTAATCTATGGTTGTTTGAACAAAAACAAAGAAAAGGGGAATAGCTAATCACTTTTATTTCGTCGCTATATTTTTCAAATGCTCAATCTTTGTTCACAATTCAATTTACAACTCTTGTATTTTGTTTGTCACTTTGCTGACAGATGTTTTTGCATTCTTCAAAAGTGATAGTGTAAATTGAAAGCAGTATGATCGTACGATTTCCTTCAAATGGAATAGAGTTTCATTCCATTTCCCTCTCTCTCTCTGTGAATTGTTTTATTTGCACTGGCAGTCTAACCAGGGGGTATCCATGACACAGCTGATCCACTATCATGGTACAAATAAATGGTAGAAGCACTAGCCCAGCTGATTTTAACTTTTTTCTGGAGTGAGTATGAGTAAGTTTTCCTCTTATGTCAAAGTTTGTTTACATTTGGTTGTCTGCAACCTCCGTTCGCCTGCAACTGCTGTTCTTGAAAAGTTTTCTCTGTAAAAATCACATAAAAACGTTTTAATTTTCACACTTAAGCACTTTCAGAATATCAAATAAAACACAATCATTTTCTACATGGCACTTTTCCCAATTTTGTCAACAATTTCAATATTTTTCTATCAGCTGACTTGACACAATACAGACGCTGAGCAAAAACAAAATGACTGTTGTTTTCGGCTTGTTGAATTTGTTGTCGTACTGCGTCTACCATTATATTTGTACCATGTCCACTATTCAGTAGGAAAATGATAGAGAGCAGAGTGGATAGACGAGAGAGCGATAAGCAACCAGAAGCAAACTATGTTCTATGGCACAGCTGATCGAAAAGGTACTAGGGAAATGATAGAGAATGAGAGACCAAAGAAGACAGGAACTAATTTTAAATAGTGTTTATTGATACTAATGACAGCTAAATTATGTTTTATGATGTTTGCATTGAGCGAAAATACGCATTCCCTTTGATTTCCGTCCGTTTTATGTCCAACGAAAGTGTAAAATTTGTACCTACTACTTCGTCGTCATGAAGAGCCAACGCATAGAGCAATGGAAACTCTTAAGTATTAATCTATGGTTTGATTGATACTAATGAGAGCTAAATTATGTGTTATGTTGGTTGGATCGAAAGAAAATACACATTCCAAGAACCAAAGAAAAAAAATCAACAGCAACTCGAACTCGATAAAATCATAGAATAACACATACTATAGAAGAACTTATTCTCTCATCTGACGTTTCATTTCACACTCTCTCGGTAGGTCTGTGGAAATGAGAGCAAATTAAATTTAAAATTTACATACACCAGGTGGAGTTACAAAATATGTTCACTTAACTATTTCCTGTCGTTTTGGTGTAGAACTGAAAAATATAAATATATTTTGCACTTTATTGTTGACTTTTATCGTTGGTATTCATTTGTATTGTATTTAACACAACTAGTTTGCCACAAAAACACGAAATTCGGGTGTAGTTCCTTTGCGGATCGCTGTATACTATTGCCACCATCTGGTATTATTGAACCCATATTTTCCACCCTCCACTGTGTAATTTCCATCGTACCTATGACGTTTAATTTATTGAGCGAATAAAAACTTCTATAGTATGTGTTATTCTATGGATAAAATGGGCTACTACCTCGTCGTCATCGAGACGTAAAGAGAGGGTTAGAAACTCTTGTCTAGTTCCATATAGTCCAATACGATTTTTAGCCAATATATAAAAATACGATCAAGTAATCAAAAAATATTAAAATATATTACAAAAATTATTAAAAATCCAATTAAAACTACCGTTGTTTATGAAAATATTTTAAAAGCATATTGTTTCCCATTAATCCAGAGAGTTTCTATGGCACAGCTGATCGAAAAGGTACTAGGGAAATGATGTAGAATGAGAGTCCAAAGAAGACATGCAGATTAGAGAGCATGCAGCAAACAAAGTTTAAACATAGAGTAATACTTAAGAGCCTCTATGACTCTCTTCGCTGTCTCTTCATGACGACGAGGTATCAACGAATTCCATTTGCTGCTGTATTTTACTAATTTTGCACTTTGGTTAGCTGTCATTAGTATCAATAAACACTATTTAAACTAAGTTCATGTCTTCTTTGGTCTCTCACACTACATCATTTGCCTAGTACTTTTCGATCAGCTGTGCCATAGAGACCAGAAACCCCCCTGGCTTAAAAGTGTTTGGTTGATACTAATGACAGATAAACTATGTTTGCATCGAACGAAATGACGCATTCCCTTTTACTTCTATCAGTATTATGCCAACCAAATAGTAAATTACCAAGCCACTCGAACTCGATGAAATGACCTACTACCTCGTCATCATGAAGAGGCATCGAAGAAAGTAATCCAGGCTCTTTAGTATTACTCTGTGATTAATCCCTTGAAGGGATTGGGGAGAGCCTCACACAACCAATGAGCTGTGCGCTTTCTAGTTTTAGAGAGTGTTTGTGCAATGATTTACGACCCTGGGACACGGGTCACGATTTACGGTGATTCTGGGTAAAGGGGGAAGAGCAGCAAAAGGGGTAGCAAATGAGCCACGAAATGGAATTTCAGGGGGCATTTCGATATTTCTCTTTCACCTCTTCCGTGTTTTAACATGACTGTAAAGTATACAGAATACAAAAAGTAGCTAAATACTGTCTTGACGCAATTTACTATTAAATTACAACAATATAATTGCAATTTTATCAGCCATTGTTCATAAATTTTTTAAAAATTTGAATTTTACATTAATACGAATAGAAAACAAGACAAGATTAATCGGCAATACGTCACAAAGAATCACTCCTACTTGTATTCAAAGAGTCATCGTCTAAACGCACTTGATTTTACGAAGCGTTACCAAAAGAGAATGAACACAAAGTGCCAGGGTCGTAAGTCATCGTATAAACATCGAATTTCACTCACAGTGGGACCTACAGTTTTACAACGGGTTCCGAATAGTATTTTGAGAAGCCTTTTCATTGCTAAATACTCGATAGTGTCGCCATCACTAAGCGAAGTGACCGTTGTCGAAATAATTGCATACATGTGGTATATACAGGTGAATTGCAGACGAGCCACGCCGCCGCTCCTTTTTTTTTAGTTTTTTGCCGCGCCGCCGCCTGATTACGTAGAAATCGACGAGGCGACGGCGTATAACTTTTTGCTTAATCTTTCATATAATCGATCAATTAATGGCATTGCCCTAATTTACAACACACGTTGCAACCACAGCAAGAAACAAACTACAAACTATAAAATACACACAACCACAATTAATTCAAAAGAATTAATTGATGTAATTAAACGAGAATTTGAATTTTACATAACAACAGCCAGGCGAAATTCCACACGCTACAACACAACAGCCAGTCCCATTCCCTAACAGGTTACAGGACACATTACAGCTATAACATCAGTAGGTCGAATTTCCTAAGAATCGAACTCTGCACAGCAGCAGCCGGGTCCATTTCCTAATAATTAGGAATAGCTGCCGCCGCCGCCAGGTTAGTCGACCAGGCCCCCGCAGCTGGTTTTCCCAGGTCCCTACGCCGCCGCCGAAGCTGAAACAATCGGCGTAAACCTCTAATACAGGTGGGACTGAAATTCAACAAAAATCAAACATTGACATTATTATAGTGTTTGTATACCTGAAAGCCAATAAAATGCACCTCAGTGACCATAAAATTGGGCCAAGGCTGTTATTGAGTCGAATTTTATTAGAATTCAGTTATAAAAACATTATAATAATGTCAATTATTTCTTTTTGGAGAATTTCAGTACCACCTGTGTGCAATTCAGCAGCAGTAATTCGATTTATATGCTCAATGTTGTGTTGTAAGGGTTGTTTAGGACATAACTCAGGCAAATGAACTCCGATTAGAATAAAGAACGCCGAAATTAAAATAGAATTATATCAACGTTTTAGCTGCGTACACACATTTTTGAAATTGTTGAGAAAAAAATAGTTATTCACTAAAACGTCTGACTTTTTCATTACATTTTCACTATCTTCTTTGTGTTCAATCGAGCGGCAGCAAAAGTTACCTTGCGAAATTGGGGAATAGATCAACTTTTCCAACTATGTATCACATTCATTGAATGCTTTTCAACCAAAGGAGTTATGTTGGTCAAAAGTCAAAAATTTTTTTAAAAACGATATTTTTTGAAATAGTAAGAACAACCGAACTGTATTTGGTATAAACAAAACTTAGATGTCTTATTAAAGCTACCCAGTCACTCTATTTAATAAAGAAAAATTGTATGCAATATTTCTAAAACTGGATGAGATACCGTTCACGAAATTCGAAAAAAGATATAAAAACTTTTCGATTTTCATACTTCAAAAAAAAAAAAGCGATATCTAATACCGAAAAATTTTAATATTTTGTACGCATTATGAACAATTATCAGGGATGTAATGGGAAACCATTTATATAGAACAAAAGATATTGAATTTTGGTCGATGGAAATTGATTCTGAACCACTGTAGTTTATTAGGCCCCATTTCATACGCTTTGTCATCCGATGAGAATTTTGAATCGAGCAATTTAACAGAAACTCTTTCTTTTAACTCAAAACAGCAATAGATATTTCCTTATACTATAAAGAGGCTTTGAAGTGAACACTTCAAATTGAAACCAATACCCAACCTCCAACCAAAAATTAGCTGGATTTTAAATTCAAAACAGTTGAACTATTTAAACTTGTAGAAAATAAAACCAAACTATTTCTCAAGTTTACCCTTTCTCACAAACCACCACTTGCAAGTATATTGAAGAAGAAAATTGTGATTTCCAATAGGTGGGTAAGGGTAGATGCTGTCTTTCTGTTAAAAAGTTGACAATAAGCTTGTTTTTTTATTCCCTGCTAAACTAATTTTTCGACGACTTTGTGTGGGGAGCCGCTTAAAATCGCTTAGCTCCCCATACAAAGTGGTCGAAAAATTAGTTTAGCAGGGAATAAAAAACAGGCTCAATATGTATGTTATTTTTATATTGACTGCCTTTTACAGTTACCAAGTTTTTTTTTTTTTTTTTTTTTTTTTAGACCAGCACTCAGGGGATGCCCCCTATAAATGCAATGCATTGCGATGGCGAAGGAAATTTAGGTAGAGGAGGGTGGGAGAGGGAGTAGTGCTTATTTACATTTGCCTTTCATATTGTCACTTTTAACAGACATTTAATTCAGCATCTGACGCTAACACCATCTACATCTATCGGCGATCTTAAATCAACAATTTGGCATTATGCAACATCTTGGTATATATCGCATGTTTTTGACACTTGTGTTTAGTTTTTAGGTGGAGAGTTAACTAACAGATTACGTAATCTTAATTGGCTGATAATCAGAGATTAACTACGCAGTTTGTTTTTCAGTGACGAGTTATTGTAAACCGTTCTATTGGTAACCAATATGACAACACTTATATTCTTGTTTAAACAAAAAAAAAACACAACTGTTTTGGGAAAAGTACCAAATGAAATAAAATCGAATTAATTGATTTAATCACATTCCAAACCAACGCAGCTGTTGTCCAGTAGCCGCATCGCATCCAAATCGCAGTGAACTGTTTAGGTACAATGTTTTTAATGAGATCATTCACAATAGTGGAATGCGGTCACGATACGACAACGACAAAAACAACTCTTCATGTACACTCCAAACCAATGCAGATAATAAATAAATAAATGGTTTCCCATTAAGGGCACCGGGGAGAACTTCTCACAATCACTGAGCTGTGCGCTTTCCAGTTTTCACTCACTGATTGGGACCTACAGTTTTACACCGATTCCGAACGGTATTTTGAGGAGCTTTTTGATGGCTATATACTCGATAGTGTCGCCATCACTATGCGAGGTGACCGCCGCCGAAAGAATCTAGAAGGTGGTCAGAGCAGGGCCGATTCCAGGATCTCATGTACAAGAGCCGCGCACACTAACCATTGCACCACCGACGGCCACAACCAATGCAGATGCCGTGCGAAAATCGCAATGCATTTTGTTACACGTAGACTGTGACTTTGTCGCAAGGTAGACTTTAGACTGTGACTTTGTCGCAAGGTACCAAGTGTCAACATTTTTATGTAAAGCCCCGTATTCAGTTCTCATGAAATTTTCATTCGCATATGAAGTACGTGTATAAAAAATAACAAAAATTTCGTGAACCAAAAATATCGCTCAGTTTTCATTTTCTTGGTATTCAGCTCTATGCGTAACCTTCATGAATAAAATCAGTTACAGGGTTGTTATTCCAAAGTTATTTCAATTGAATTGTTTGATAATTGTTTGGGATCGAAATTTTAACATTTTGATTATTTCAACAAACAAAAGTAACACCACACGAGTTAAAAATAAACTGGAGAACGAAGAGAAATTATTTATAAAAAATTTTCAAGGGAAAACAGGTGGTAACTCTCTGCAACAAAAAATTCCGTGTATAATAGGGGGCTTAAACAAATAAGAAGAGGAGGTAAAATTCACACAAATATTCAAAATAAAATTCAAACAAATATTTTGTTCAAAATACCAAGTAACGAGCAGAAGGGCACGCAACGGCTGGGATCAAATTGAATGGTTGGTACAGGAAAAAGGAAAGTGTGCGACAACGACCACAGAATCTCATTGATGTGAGGATACCAACGGCAAAATTGTGAATCTCAACACCGTCAACAGAGATAACCAATTTCTTTTTGACAAAAATTAGATGATGTGGATGTGATCGATATGTGGTTCAAAATGGAATGCCCTATGTGCCACACAGGTGATGCCGCAAATGTCCATTACATATTTGAAAGAAATAGTTTATGAAGGAATAGTTAGTTATCTTACGCAGAGGAACGTGAACTAGCACCGAGATCATGCGATTTGACACCATTAGATGGCAAATAGCTGACTGATTCCACTTCTTCAACTAATGAATCGTTAACTGTTAGTGGAAGAGATGGCGGAGAGCTTCTCACAACCAGTGAGCTGAGCGCTTTCTAGTTTTACACTCAAATGCTACAGTTTTACACCGGTTTCGGACGGTAATTTGAGAAGCTGTTTCACGGCTTAGTGCTCGATAATGTCGCCATCACTAAGCAAGATGACCGGCGTCGAAAGAAATGTACGGTGGTCAGAGCAGGGATCGAACCTACCTTCTCATGTACAAGAGCCTCGCACACTAACCGTTGCACCCCCGACGGACACCAAATATGTGGAAGTGTAAAAGAATATAACCCAACACGACTATCATAAAATCCAATTATATCACTTCACTGAAAAAGTAGTTGATCACCGGCACAATGGAAAATGTTCATCAATAGTTCTACATAAATTGATGTAAAATTACATTGATGCAATGAAAATTTTCCTTAAATTAACGATCAAGTTTTTTTGAAATTGAAATTTGTTTGACATCACTATGTTTTAAACAGCGATTATTATTTTTGTGTTCAGAAAATTCTATACAAATAGGTGTTTAGCCCATATTTCTTTATAACGTCTCGTCTAATATAATTAATAATTGTATAAGTATTAAAGAATTGTTGGATACAACTTATTCGTTGCTGTAGGGAGTTTACCCAATCGGCGGCTGCGCATGCCTGGAAAAAAGTACTGGCGGCGGCGGCAGACGGCTCAAATTTCGATCGGCTTTGTCGTTTATTTCTTTATTATTATAGAATTTTAAGTAGGGAAGAAAATTTACTCATGAAGTGGAATGCCAACATAGAAAACGAGTGAAGCGCCTCGTTTCTCTGTTCTCTTTCTCTCTTAGTCTCTTCGTTGATTATTTCAATACACGAGCAGTTTTTTGATAATGTTATAGTATATAACTATTGAAATTCCAACCATATTTAAATAAAATTGATTATGAAATAATCAAGTTATGACGCGAGAGAGAAATGCGTTTCTAGAAATGCTCTTCTACGAGGGTTGCCAAATTGGTTTTTTTTCTTCTCTAACTTTATTCCTCCTCTTTGTGGTAGCATTAGAACAGCTGATTTAATTTTGTTCATATCGTAGTGGTCCGAACTTGTTAAAGTTAAATGCATTTTTGAAGTTTTTGTAATGACCTTATTTTTGTTACTTTTGAATGTTAATGTATGAGAAGTTCATACTACCAGCATTCAAGGTCTGATAAACATTCTAAATGAAAAATTGTTGGTTTTGAATTTTGTTTTTGTAGATTTTTGTTCAGTTGTTTCGTGATTATTAAACGAAATTTTGGAACTATTATTTATATATTCTCCGTATGACAAGTGGCACTGATTGAACAAAAAAATCTATGAACAGCTTTCAAATTTGTAAAACGAACTGTTCTTAACACTCTCCCCTACTAAGGTAAAAAGGAAGGAGTGCAGCAGAGACACACTAAAGAGACTTTGAGTTATCGAAATTATTACGTTGGATTGGACAAAAGTTTGAATATAATGAATGTATTTTTTTAATTCAATGAAATGCATTATATCAATTGAATGTACAAAATCATAATAAGGGACGATGTTGATACCATGAATGGTTGCCAAAGTCATACTGGGGTGGGCCGCACGAAGAACATAACATACAGTGCCTTGGAAGACTTTGTAACTCTTGGTAATGTCAAATGCTTAGTGGAATGTCTGATGATGAAGCGAAAACACAACTCTAATTGAGAATATATTTAACGAACGAAACGAATAATTTCTCCATTCGTTGAGAGGCAAGCAATCGAAACGAGACACACACTCTCAATAAACGAAAAGAAACTATAGTTGAGCGCGTAATTTACTCTCATCTTTCCAACTTATTATGGAAATATTTGAATGATGAAAGGATGTTTTGAATGTTGTGATTTTCGTTTGTGAAAGAAGGAGAAGAAGGAAAATGTATGTCTCGTTCTAAAAAGAGAAAAAAACAAAGCATGTATGTCTGTAAAAAATCGGTCCAAAATTATTTTGTTTGGAGAATTTTTTTTTTTAAAAATTTAAAATAACCAATGCATATATAAATCAGAACATAAATCAAATTTTCATTTCATTTGCTTCTAAAACCAATATTTTCAGTTTAAAACATTTTTTAAATAGTAGAACACCATATATTTACAAACTTCACCTACGATGAACACAAATTAAATTTAACGCAAGAGCTTCATCTCTCTCATATCGCAAATCAAAACATTCTACCAAAGCCATCAGTTTGATTTGATTTGCTTTTTTCAACGAAACAAACAAGCACTAGAGTGATTTTCCATTCTATTCGATCTCTCATGTCTCTATACTCTCATGTTTCCATTCTCTCATGTTTCCATTCTTTAACAGCAATTAAAATTGTTGAGTTCTCTTGCTCGTTTTGCTTTTACAAATGCGAGTAAGAAAACTGTTTGAAAATTTGGGAAGGTGTTGAACAGCGTTTCAGGCATACTCGTGCAGGTCTTTAATCGCTATCCCTACCCTCGTCCCCCTTACCGTCCTATTCCTTCAAAATGTATTTCTCGTTATGTTGTATGTTTCAATTTACATCGTTAGATTTTTTATCCTGCGGAAGAAGAAAAACCCCCCATTTCCGCCGAGCTAAGCCGCAGCCGAACCCTCGTGCCACTTTCGCGATAGTTTACAAAAAGAGTTCGTTACATTTTTATGCAAATAACTTATAATTCGCATAAAATTTAAAAAATAATTTCATAAATATGAGCAAACAAGTAAAGTTTACTAATGTGTAAACATTACATTAATTCAAAGAATAAAAAAAAATAAATGGTTTCCCATTACATCCCATGAAGGGACCGCGGAGAACTTCTCACAATCACTGAGCTGTGCGCTTTCCAGTTTTCACTCACTGATTGGGACCTACAGTTTTACACCGATTCCGAACGGTAGTTTGAGAAGATTTTTCATGGCTATATACTCGATAGTGTGCCCGTCACTATGCGAGGTGACCGCCGCCGAAAGAAATTTTTGTAGGTGGTCAGGGCAGGGTTCGAACCCAGGATCTCATGTACAAGAGCCGCGCACACTAACCATTGCACCACCGACGGCCAATTCAAAGAATAACACGCATAAAATTTGCGTTCAGTTTGCATCAAACTGATGACTCACTAAATGTTCCTCAATTGTTCTTCATTGCGTTGATGCCAAATTCCATCAATTCAATGAAAAAGTTCTTCAATTTGAAGATTGCGCATTTTTAGTAATTAGTGGGATCAATTCAAATTAAGGACGTAGTATTGAAAAATAAAGAGAAAGAAAGTAGTAGAAAATAAATATATAATGGAAAGTAGTTCAATGGACAGAAAACGCTATAAGCACTTTTTATGTGGTCCTGTACTTACTTTTATTGACTATTTTACAACCTCATGAGGTCAGACGTCTTACACATATAGGGAATTCACATGGTCTCCTAAAGTCATAAGTCGTAAAGTCATATTTAACAAATTAGTACATATGACTTATGCATGTGAGCAGCATGTTTTATGTGCTAAATCAAGCAACAAAAGAAAATTATTTAAAAAAATTAAAAAATGCCAACAAGAAGCGAAAAAGATACAATTTTTACGGTTTTGTGTGAAAGTTGTGGAGAGAAGTTTCTTCTCCTCCCATTTGTCCAATTTCCTTGTTTTTTTTTTTATTATTTTACCAATTAAAATTAATTCTTGAGTTAATGTAGAAAAAATGCAAAATTTCTTCAAAACACAACAATACATCTGTTTAAATAGTAAACAAAAAACAGCTGACACTGAACATACTACATAGTACACTGGAAAAACAGACATGCTCAGGTTGTATAGTCGCTAAATATATTTACATGAAGAATACCAACAACATATTTACAACTGTTGTATTATTTTAGCATATACGATAAATACAACACAATAGTACACCATGTGAACTCCCTAATATTAATTAAGCAAACAAATTTCAACATATTATTCCAACTGGCTCTATCCTTCGCCTTTCCTCGCCAGTTGGTAACACCAAGGATACGGCGGGATTCTTCTGTCTGGTCTTTCCAGCGGAGACTTGGTCCGTCGAGAGAGGGCTTTGTTCCTAAACTGTTTGCTGAGCCCAAAATGACTTCACTTTGCTCCATTACCCATTGAACGAATTTCCGGCGCTTTCCATGGTTTGCTGGCTTGAGCTCCTAATGGCCGGTTTTTCAGTCAGTGGTAATCTTCGCTTCTTAGTTAAATTGTGGTTAAACATTGTATTGTGTTTTTTAGACATTGTTTAACTATGATTTAACCACCCAATGTTGGTTGGTTAACTTATAATCAGAACCACATTATTTTGACAATCAAATTCCTAACTATCAAACTGAGAAATGAAGATTGTATAAAATACATGTTTCAGATTTGCGTACTTGTACACATACATACATTGAATCTAGATCGTTAAATTGTTGCGCCTATATAGTTTTTTATACATTTTTGTTAAATTAACTTCGATTTTAAGCATCTATTTCTTATTTTACATAATTCCATTTAGTTTGTTCCCCTTTCTTGTTTTGGTATTTATCCCAAAACACACGTTTTTTCCAATAAGAATACAAGGGTTGCCATATTAGTTGACAATATGGCGACTCACCACTGAAAAACAAAATGCAAAGTTAACCTCTAATTAACTTAGAATTAAGATTAAGTAATCCGATAGTTAACTACCCACTTAAAAACTGGCCATAAGTGAGCTTAATTTTGTCGCTTCGTGAAATTTGAAGTTGTTGACCACGATGTCAATTTAATGTTTTCGGGTTTTCGGCGTCAGTATCGTTTACAGCAGCAATGTTTTCAAGAGACCGACCGGTACGTTGACATTACTGTCCATAACTGACCCAGTTTCTTCAAATTTTTTGACCACTCTTCGAATGGTTGATACATGAGGTGCACTTTCTCGACTAAAAATTCTTCGAAGTTTTCGACCGGTCTCATCATAACTTTGCAAATTTTTGGAATAAGTTTGTACAATTATAAGGCGTTGTTAGTTCCTAAAGCGCTCCATTTTTAATAATCGGAATAAACATATGTGACTTGCACAAAAACACTTTATATAAATCTATTATTTATTGAAACAAAATGTAACAATACAATGTTTAAAGGAAAGGATTGCGAAGAACATAGGGGTCAAAGAATTCTCTGCATAGATTTCTGTAGTTGACAAGTAAAGTAATTTAGCACTCTGCTACCCTTGAGGATGCTCTTAAAGTGCTGCTCTAGCAATGTCAGATGTTGGAAAAAGAAGAAAAATTTCACGAAAAACATAGGGCGTCAAAGAAATCTCTCCATAGATTTCTGTATCTCACAAGTAATTCAAAATGTATTTGGTGACCTTCCAGGCCTGTGATACCCTTGAAGATGCCCTCGAGGTGCTACTCTAGCAATATCTGATGTTGGAAAAGGAACAAAAGGTTCACGAAGTACACAGGGCATCAATTGCATACGCAAACACATGTTACCAAATGGTACTCAAATATATGGCTTGGAAACCAATTGTTTATTAATTTTTTGTTTGTTTTAATGCCTGCGACAAATAGCATCGGATATGTGCTCGTATGACTTGTTGTATTATTAACACATTGACCTATAAACCACAGCATTACAATAAAACACTTCCTGTAAATTGTGGGTAATTTATATGTTAATTATAAATTTCAATTTCGATTTCAATTTCTTGCAAACTGAAAATGGTTTAGAATTTCAAGTGGTTCAACTAACTTTTTTTTCAAACATTTTACCATATATTTTTTATTAATTGTATATTAAGGAATTTGGAGCTTTTTCATTTTGGTTTTCAGTTGGAATTCCAAGAGGTTTCGGTGGAAAATTTTCATATCGATCGCGTGAGACCGGTAGATCAATGTTTTTCGGTTGTTGCTGTTGTTACAGTTATGCAACATTTACATTTTGCCATAAATTTACAAAACCAAAACCAACAACAGCCACAATAACTTTATAAGAGACTTCAACTTACCGCCCACACCATTAATGGCCAGCAATTTAAATTCATGGTAGTGCAGGTAGGGAGATTCCAATGTAACTCGCAAGCGAAACTTCACAATTTCTGTTTTGGATTTTGTTTTTTTTTTTTCTTTAATGTAACACAATTTTATTAGTAATTTTTTACGACTTTAAATAACTTTTTTCTCTAATTTTTTTTACGAATTTAAGGAAATTTGTTGCTGTTACAATTTCATAACAAAAAATTGCTTTTTTTTTTTTTTAATTGGGGAAGAGAATTTCTATTTTACACTTCCGTTGCAGTGGATAATTTTAAAATATTTTGGTTAAATTTCCAAACAGTAATGCCTCCGATTCAGAAGAAATTTTCGTTGTAACCGATAGTTAGTTGACACGATTTTGCTGTTAATTACGATTCAATTTCGATTTCATTGTAAAATTGTTATGTTTAATATTGCAGTTAAAATCACCACCACTTTTGATTATTTTATTACATGAATGATTTCATTTCATTTCGTTACAAAATCAACATCAACGTTAAAAAAACAAACAAAAACATAAATTCAATATAAGCGACAACAAACTTTACAGAGAAGTCACCACCGTTGGCGGCATCAAGTGTAGCTCTATTTAATATTAATTTCGAACATAAAATGTTCGTTATTTCCCTGGCAGTTGTGGTAGTTTTATTTTGTATATTGTTGTGGTTTTGTTTTGGCCGTTTCGAAATCCGTATTGAAATCGCGCACACGTCTGTTACTGTAGCTGGCTAAATCGCCACTAAATCCAAAGCGTATTGAGAGTCTCGGTTTAAACTTGAAACAAAAACACAAACAATTTAATGTGTGGCACCAGCCACGATCAAAACGCGCGAGTATAACCAATCAACAGTCGTCGTTGCCATCGCAGTCAGCAACCAGCGATGGGGTTTGAGGCAAATTCAGCTGCACATAATGTAGAGTTTTCAATCGGTTTTCAAACTGTTTTCCATTGAATGCAGCATATGCAACAGCATATTCAGCAAATTTAAATCTCTTGCAATTTCCAGATGACAATTAACCTGAACAGCATATTTAACATTTAATTTCTCTCTTCATTGTAAGTCAGCAATTTGCTTTCGCTCTTTACTCTCATTTTCATTTAAATGTTATTTTTCTTTGCTCTTAACTTTGTATTTAAATACTTTTCTTTTCTTTCAATGTAATTCAATTTACATTATTTTATTATTATTTGAAATCAATTCTATTATTTTGTATCTCTATTTAAAAAATATTTTATTATTAACATTTTGTTGTCATTTGTTAGGTGTGATTTCATTAAAACGCCCTCACCTCAACCCAACACAGTGTTGTATCCGTAGCCCACCCACTTCTATCGTAGTCGATCAACAACTGAGAATTACACCTTTTGCGGAATAGCGAACCCCCATTGAACGAAAACAAAACACATGTGTTTTGAACTCAAATTGCACTTAGTATATTTTGTTTTTTGAATAATATATTTTTTTAATGAAATTAATTATGACTTATTGGTGCTAATCGATGACTGAGACGGATTCTAAGTTCTATAGCGACAGACCAAATAATTAAATCAATAATTAAGTAGGAATTAGCCAACTTAGTGATGCCCTAACAAACTTCTTTATATTTAAAAAAAAAACTCATAAACTACCTTAATATTCAATATTGTACAAATTTGTTTTAGCGAACCACAGACTTATCTGTCATGAGCATGAGCTTTATCGATAACTTTTTCCCCGGCTCATAAAAGTCAACAAAGATTACTAAAAGTGTTTTCAAACAAATTAGTGATGTGATCAACAGCGGTTACATCGCGACCTAAGAACAACAAGGTTCTAACTGAAAATTTTTGATAATTCGCATATCTCATCACAATAAAATGTCGATATCCTTTCGATTACTGCTACCAGAATAAGTATATCACTTATCGTTAACAAAATATCGAATAGAAAAAAATGATTACTACATATTTTCTTGCAGTAATTTGGTTAACACAGCGCATTCAATCTGGTTCTTTTCAAAAATTACTTGGTGCACTTAGAACCTTGTTGTTCTAAGGTCGCGACATTCCTATTGCAATGGCGTTAAAATGTAAATAAATACCACCGGTAACCAATGCTCGTGCTCAAGATTGACAAATGTGTGGTTCGATTTTTTATAACAGCTATATCTGTCAAATGTGTTATCGATATCAATTCGTATTCTTCGGATCATGGCTTTTTCCAGACTTCTACATATTTCTCAAATATCTGAAGATATTTAAATCGATACTAATTATACTATTTCGATAACAATTATCGATAGCAATTCTCTTTGACTTTTTTTCCCAAACATCTGACGACACTGTTATCGATAACAGTTATAATGGTTTTTCAACAGAGACGCTACAAAAGTAAATCGATAGGGACAGTAAACGACGCCATATTTTTTCCCGCTCTTTTGACATTTCTCTTCAGTAAGGTTCGCCATTTCATCATGGATAGACATACGAGCCAACAACGAGTCGAAATTATTAAAATTTACTACCGAAATTTGGAGTCAGTGGCCTCAACTTTAAGAGCGCTACGTCCAATTTCTGAATTCTGAATTTCATTTCTGTCTGAATGGCTTCGTCAATAAGCAAAATATGCGTTATTGGTCAGACAGCAACCCACACGTAATCCATGAGTCATCATTGCATCCCGAAAAAATTACGGTATGCTGTGGTTTTTAAGGCCCGGCGGCGTCATTGGGCCGTACTTCTTCCGTGATGATCAAGAGCGGCACATTACTGTGAATGCGAATCGCTACCGTTCAATGATAACCGAATATTTTTGGCCCCAATATGGCCAATATGGACTTGGAGGACATGTGGTTCCAACAGGACGGCGCCACAAGCCACACAGCGAATGCCACAAACAATTTATTGGAAACCAAGTTTAGTGAACGTGTTATCTCATGAAATGGCCCAGTCGATTGGCCGCCTCGGTCGTGCGATTTGACGCCGTTAGATTATTTCCTGTGGGGCTACGTCAAGTCTATGGTCTATGCCAACAAGCCAGCGACGATTGATAAACTTCGTACGAATATCGATCGTGAAATTGCCGCAGTATCGGCCGATTTATGCTTGAAAACCGTCGAAAATTGAGTTCAGCTTCTGGACTTCTGCAAGCGTGCCCGTGGTGGCCATGCAAAAGAAATCGAGTTCCATACATAATGGCATCGAACGTACTTTCACAGGAATAAAGAATTTCATTGGTATCTTAAACCGGTTTTGTTTAATTTAAAAAAGTTTTTGTAGCGCTCTTATTGAAAAACCCGATACATGGTGTTTCAGTAACGACCCGCCGAATTTCACCAGCGTATTCCTTGGCTCATTTCATAAAAATATGTCAACCCCGAAAATGCAAGTGTACGAAATGGCAGCGGTTTGAACATTTTCGGATTGGTGGTCCTTTCCAACAAATCCTAAAGAAAAAAAATTCGACCACTGGTTCCACCAATCCGAAAATTTTCAAACCGCTGCCATTTCGCACACTTGCATATTCGGGGATGGTCGTAGTTGGTGATGGTCGTAGGCCCTGGTGGAAGAAGGTCTCAACTCACGTGTTTTCAAAAACAATGTTTCGGTATCTAATTTTTTTTTAGATAAGAAAAAAGTCAACGTCTGATATTTAAATTTTAAAATTAAATTTAAAATTTTTTGTTTAAGTCAGCTACCATGAAAACATTAAACGAAGGAAAATATTGTTTTTGAAAAAACGTAAGTTAACACCTTCTTCCACCAGGGGCTTCAATAATCTTAATCAAGTTATACTGTATCGATAAAATTTATCGTTCATCAGTTCATTTAAATTTACATAATTTTAAGAATTTGATGAATTTAAAAGTGCTATCGACAGCAATTATGTTGCTTCAGCTCCGGAAAATCTGCAGACATTTACGTATTTGTCCAACATCTAGCGATAGTGTTATCGATAACAATTCGTTTCTTCAGATCAGATATTTTTGATAACAATTCTCAATTTGAAATTAAGCGGTGGATAAGTGCTCGCAACCCGAATTTTTCAGTGAAGTCGATAACAGTTATTAATTTTCAGATAACTTAAATTTGCAGCGTTTTAAGTATTTATCGTAAATCTGCCAAAAATGTTATCGATAACAATTCTCTTTCTTCAGAGCATATAAACCTACATACTTACATATTTGTTCAACATCTACCGATAATGTTATCGATAAAAATTCATGTTTTTCGATAGCAATTTCTGTAAAAAAATTCTCCTTCTAAAGATTAAATAAATATTAAGTCCTACAAATATCTGCTCAAATATTATATTCCCATACATTAAAATTCAAAACTAACAGAAATAAGATCATTAAGAAAAATTCAAATTATCGATAATAACACAATTTGAAATTTGTTAGTCACATTAATAACAATTATATATGTTTATATTATTTAAATTTGTCTACATTTACGTATTTATCGTGAATTTGCCAAAAGTGTTATCGAAATTTTGTATGTTTCTTTAGAGAAATTAAATCTCATAACAGTTCACAATTTTAAATTAATCTATGGACATATGTCCGCAATTTGGATTCAGTAGCGTCGATAAAAATTCTTTGTCTTCACATCATTTAAATTTGCAGACTTTTACTTAGTTATTGAAAATTTTCCAATGTTATCGATTGTAATTATATTTTTTGTGATCAGATAATTGTGATAACAATTCTCTATTTAAAATTAGTCTGCAAACAAGCAACTACATATCGAATTTGATAACAATTTATTTTCTTCAGATCATTCTAATTTGTGGACTGTGACGTAGTTATCGTAAATTGGCCAAAAGCGTTATCGCTATCATCTCCATTTTTTCAGATAATATGAATCTGATATCAATTCTCAATTTTACATAGTCTGTGAAAATGTATCCGGAATCCGAATTTTTCACTGACATCGATAAAAATACTTTTCCTTCGGATCGTTGCCATTCGTAGAATTTGACGTAGTTATCGGAATGTGTCAAAAGTCAAAAAATTCAGTTTTTTCAGCTCACAAAGATCTGATAACAAATCTTAATTTGAAATTAGTCGGCAGACATGTGTCCGCAATTCAAGTGTTTGTACTAACATCAGTAACAACTCTCTCTTCAAATAATATAAATTTACGAATCTTAGCGTACATATTTATCGTAAATTTGTTATCGATTATAATTGTTATCGATTACAATTCTGTTCCTTCAGATCAGATAAATGTCATATCAATTCTCAATTTTAAAATATAATTTTTTCAGTAATGTCGATAACAACTCACGTTAAAAAATTTTGCAGACTTACCTATTTGTCGTAAATCTGCCGAATGTATTATCGATTATAGCTCTATATTTGAAACTCGGATAAATTTGACAATTCTCAATTTTAAAAAGGACTGCGGAAGCGTCCTTAGTTTAAATTTTTTCAGTGACGTCGTTCACAATTCTCGTAGAACATTTAAATTTGTAGACTTTTTCGTATTTATCGTAAATCTGCCGAAACTGTTATCGATAACAATTTTAATAACAAGCATCTGTAATTTGGATTTCTTCAGTGACTCGATCAAATTATCAGATCATATAAACTTGCCGACTTTGAACTAGTTAACGTAAATTTTTACAAAAGCGTTATCGTCATATACTCTGTATTTTCAGATCATATAAACATGATATCATTTCAAGTGTCCAATTTTTTCAGTGATGGCGATAAAAGTTAAATTTCTTTAGATCATTTAAATTTTCGGGCTTCTACGTATTTATAATAAATCTACCAAAAGTGTTATCGATAACAGTTCTATTTATTTAGATCACAGAAAGCGAAGTACCGACTATCATTGATGTTTATTGACGGTTTACCGCCCTTTTTGATGCCAAAATACAAATGTAATCGAAGTTGTTCGCATCACTATATTGTTGGTAATATATTTTCAAATTCTTCAGCCAGATAAAAAGATATCGACCAAGCTCATGCTCATGAATGACAAGTCTGTGGTTGGCTTAAAGCTGCAGCTGTATATATTATCCAAATTAATCAGCTTCGCACTTTGGATTTTTTCCGTGACGTCGATAACAATTCTCTATTTTCAAATCATTTAAATTTATAGATTTTGTGTGTTTATGTAACGTAATTCTGCCAAAAGTGTTATCGATAAAATTTAAAGAAGAATAAAATGTATAATGGTTATCTTACGTAAGAATTATCGATAACAATTTCCTTTTCAAACTGAGCTGCAGATTGTCTTGTTTTTATTTATGTAATATCGACAACAATTAGTATTATCTATAACAATTATTTTTTCCAAATGAATCCGAGATAATGGAATCGTACCTCCTACTTTATATACAGTGATATCGATAACATTTGCAGTTATTCAGATCAGTTAAATCGGCAGACTTTAAAGCGATCCACATACTTGTCATTCATGAGCATGAACATCAACTATCGGCGATGTTTATTGATACAAAATAGGAATGTAATCGAAGTTGTTCGCATCACTATCATGTTCACAAAAAAACGTTGGTGCTATTTTTTCAAATTAATCAGCCTGATATAAAGTTATCGACAATGCTCATGCTCATGAATGACAAGTTTGTGGTTCGCATAACGTATTTATTGTTTATCTACTGAAAGTGCTAACAATTATCTTTCTTCACTTTCATAATTCTACAGTCGCATATTTAACGAAATTATAATCGATAATTACAATCGATAACCCACGTTCTCATAAACAATAAATAAATAAATAAATGGTTTCCCATTACATCCCATGAAGGGACCGGGGAGAACTTCTCACAATCACTGAGCTGTGCGCTTTCCAGTTTTCACTCACTGATTGGGACCTACAGTTTTACACCGATTCCGAACGGTAATTTGAGAAGCTTTTTCATGGCTAGATACTCGATAGTGTCGCCGTCACTATGCGAGGTGACCGCCGCCGAAAGAAATTTTAAGGTGGTCAGAGCCGGGTTCGAACCCAAGATCTCATGTACAAGAGCCGCGCACACTAACCATTGCACCACCGACGGCCATAAACAATAGCCGCCATAATAGCACCACCGACGGCCACTTACGGATTATCTTTTCAGAGTTATTTTTTTATATAGATATGATTGTCGCAAATCTGTCGATAAATAATCTTAACAGATTATCTATCTTTATATAAGATAAAGTTACGGTGTATCTTCCAAAAATATTATCGATAACAAATCTATTTGAATTTTCTTTTTTGCTTAGATCAGATAAATCTCCAGACTTGTAAGTATTTGCGAACGATGTCTAATACCCTCGTACAACTTGAATACTTTTTGCGGTCAAATGTTCAAACTAGATACGATAACAAAAATAGATTTAAATAGATTTCATCGAAATCTTGTAACACAAGTACAGAAATATGATGTGCGGTTGATATATTTTTGTATTCATTTAAGTTGTTACGCCATGATACAGATATTAGGTTCATTATTTGATTCCCTATAAAAGGGTGAACAAATTTGTTATGCACTGAAAGAAAACTACTTCGTCACAGATATGAAACATTTCCATTAGCGTGCGATAGTCGATAGTGGTAATGGTAGTGTGTGCGGTTCTTGTACATGAGAACGGTTCGATCCCATACCATACACACCAACCCCCTGGAATACAGTTTTGTGGGACATTTAGGCCCAACTCGGAATAAGTACGAAATTACCCCTTAAATGGGTTTTCAGTTTCCCCGTATTTTTGGCATTCAAGTTGAGTTTTGAGCTTTGGTCAGTTAAGAAACCTATAGTAGAATTTTGTGAGGAATATTTTGAGAACATTTTAACCCGTTATACCCGTGTTTTAGGCGTGGTTTACACTTTTCCACAAATAGAACAAAAAATATCCATATCCATAGTGAGGCGGTATCGCAAAAATAATAATAAAATAATATGCCATAAATTTTTTTTAAACAAAATCCTAAAACTAAAAAAATCCCTAAAACGTCCTCATGTCTATATCCCGGAAAAGGAGCGTCCAATCGAAAACATAACCAATTTTTTAGGATTTCTAAGGGTTTTTCATAAATTGGTCCAAAATAAAAGATTGCTACATAATAAAGTGGCTATAACTCGGAAACGGTGCGTCGAATCGCATAAATAATACATTTTTACCTCTATAAGAGGTTTCACCCAATGGATGTCTTCAATATGGCATCACTTTTTTTTTATAAAAAATCGCTAAAACTAAAATTTTTCCAATAAAAATCGCTAAAACACCCTCATATCTATATCACGGAAATGGAGCGTCCAATCGAAAATATAAACAATTTTTCCAGGTTTCGAAAGGTTTTTCATAAAGTGGTCCAATTCGTATGGAAGAATATTTTTATCAAAAAATCGACAAAATAAAAAAAATCGCTAAAATAAAAAAGTGCATATAACTCGAAAACGGTGCGTCGAATGTCAAAAATAATAAATTTTTTACCTCATTAGGAGGCTTTAATGTGGCATCACTTTTTAAAAAAAAATCGCTAAAACTAAAATCTTTCGAATAAAAAATCGCTAAAACGCCCTCATGTGTATATTCCGGTAACGGAGCGTCCAATCGAAAACATAACCAATTTTTGATGATTTCTATGTGTATTTCATAAACCGGTCTAATTAGTATGGAAGAGTTTTTTTTAAACCGCCAAAATAAGAAAATCGCTAAAATAAAAAAGTGGCAATAACTCGGAAACGGTGCGTCGAATCGCATAAATAATAAACCTTTTAATTCATTGGGAGGCTTTAACCAATGGATGTCTTCAATATGGCATCACTTGTTTTCTATAAAAAAATCTCTAAAACGCCTTCAATCCATCGAAAAAATAACCAATTTTTCCACTTTTGCTAAGGGTTTTTCATAAACTGGTCCAATTCGTATTGGATAAGTTTTTTTTCCAAAAAATCGCCAAAATAAGAAAAATCGCTGAAAACGGAACGTCCAATCGAAAAAATAAAAATGTTGAAGATATTTTTTGTAGACGATCTGGAAAGCCTTAAAGTAGACCAGAAAATTATGTTAGGGAAAGTGCCAACTACTTGCACATGGAATGACACGAAACAAATTTACTTTAGGAGCAAATGACCTATTTTTTTTTGCCGCTGATTATTTTCGGAAATATAGGCCTCCAAAGCTTAAATGTATAATCGGACATAAGTCAGTCATTTATTATCCGATGGGGTTGAAATGAGTATCATTACAAATATCTTCCTTAATGACCAGTTTTTAAGTGGGTAGTTAACTATCGGATTACTTAATCTTAATTCTAAGTTAATTAGACGTTAACTTTGCATTTTGGTTTTTCAGTGGTGAGTTAATGTAAGTCGCCATATTGTCAACTATTATGGCAACCCTTCTATTCTTATTGGAAAAAGCAACTGGTTTGGGGTAAATACCAAAACAACAAAGGGAAAATGGAATTATGTAAAATAAGAAATAGATGCATAAATCGAAGTCATTTTAACAAAAATGTGTAAAAAACTATATAGGCGCAACAATTTAACGATCTAGACTTAATTTTATACAACCTTCATTTCTCATTTTGACAGTCAGTAATTTGATTGTCAAAATCACATGGTTCTGACTAAAAGTTAACCGACCAACATTGGGTGGTTAAATCATAGTTAAACAATGAATTGAAAACATAATTCGATGTTTAAACACAATTTAACTAAGAAACGACGATCACCACTGACTGAAAAACTGGCCATAAGTCTAAAAATCGGTGTAGAAAAATATTTATTGTTATTAACCCATTGGGGCGGGCTAATTAAAGAAACGATTTTAATCCCACTTATTTGATAAAAATTAGTTTTTTTTTAAATCCACTATTATATTTATAGACAAGATCTTAACCCGGAGTTATGAAAGTCAAAAATTAAAGTCCATAATATTTTTGTCGTATAAAGCTTTCTCAGTGAACGGCCTTCGGCCGGACTGAGTAATTTTCTCCTCTGGGGTGGGTCCAAAACCAGCTTCGCGACTTCGGCATAGCATTTTTGTGCTATAAAGCTTTCTGCGTGACTCAGACGAATTGGACCAGTTTATGAAAAACCCTTAGGAACCCAGAAAAATTGGTTATTTTTTTGATTGGACGCTCCGCTTCCGAGATATAGACATGAGGGCGTTTTAACGATTTTTTAGTTGAATGGAAATGAATTTTTTATTGATATTGAAGACATCCATTGGTGAAAGCGTCCTGTGGAGGTAAAATTTGTATTATGTTTTCGATTGGTCGCACCGTTTACTTTTTTATTACAGCGATTTTCTTATTTTGGCCATTTGTTGAAAAAAATTCTTCCATACGAATTGGACCACATTATAAAAAAACCCTTAAAGACCGCCAAAAATTGGTTATTTTTCCGATTGGACGCTCCGTTTCCGAGATATAGAAATTTTTTCATATCGATCAAAAATGGGGATGGGTTAACCTGGGTAACCCATTACCCATCGCCGTTGCTAACTACCCATTATTTTCCCCATTACCCTGAGGTTAATGTGTAATCGTCATGGGTAATTCCCCATCGTCGTGCCCTCAGGGTAATGGGTCAACGTGATGGGTAATTCCCCATAATCGTACCCTCAGGGTAATGACTAATCTTAATTCTCCATCGCCGTACCCTCAGGGTAATGGGTAATCGTGATGGATAATTCCCCATCATCGTACCCTCAGGGTAATGGGTAATCGTGATGGGTAATTCCCAATCATCGTACCCTCAGGATAATGGGTAATCGTAATTGCCCATCGCCGTACCCTCAGGGTAATGGGTAATCGTGATGGGAAATTCCCCATCATCGTACCCTCAGGATAATGGGTAATCGTAATTGCCCATCGCCGTACCCTCAGGGTAATGGGTAATCGTGATGGGAAATTCCCCATCATCGTACGCTCAGGGTAATGGGTAATAGAAATTCCCCATCGCCGTACCCTCAGGATAATGGGTAATCGTAATTGCCCATCGCCGTACCCTCAGGGTAATGGGTAATCGTGATGTGAAATTCCCCATCATCGTACCCTCAGGGTAATGGGTAATCGTAATTCCCCATCGCCGTACCCTAAGGGTAATGGGTAATCGTGATGAGTAATTCCCCATCATCGTACCCTCAGGGTAATGGATAATCGTAATTCCGCATCGCCGTACCCTAGGGTAATGGGTAATCGTGATGGGTAATTCCCCATCATCGTACCCTCAGGGTAATTGGTAATCGTAATTCCCCCATCCCGTACCCTCAGGGTAATTGGTAATCGTGATGGGTTATTCTCCATTTTCGTGGGTAGCTACCCATTATTTTCCCCATACCCTGTGGGTAATGAGTAAACGTTCATTACACATTCCCCACGACGATGTGTATGGGTTACACATTGGGGGGGGGGGGGGCGGTAAATACGAATTCTGGTAAGGATAACATGGGTTCCCATGCAGATTCATCATAAGAATATGCAAAAGGGGCAAAATTTCACCCCCCCCCCCCTTCAAAAAACTCAGTCGTGAACTTTCAAAATGCCGATGCACGTATGTTTTTTATTACCTCTCTACCAGAATCCGTTGACAGAAACTTTGCCTTTTTTTTGTGTTCCACAGTGTAATTGGCCCTCTTTCCGTTTGTCTGACGTTTCTGCATAACGTGAGCTTCATCTCTCTGTTTTCTTTCGTCAAGTCTCTTACGTTCTCTACTCTGATATCAAGTCATTTAAAATTGTATTTTGTATTTCTGTGATTTTTTGTACATAGGCGATTTTTATTTTAAACATTTGGTTTTTTTTAACAGTTTCGGAAAGAGTATTTTTTTTTTATTTTTTCGGGAACTCATAATTATTTTAATATAAAAAATCGCTTAAATAAAAAATACGCAAATCTGTAAAATAATAATGTTCTACGATACCCAACAATATTTGGCAAAAAAAAAAATTTATAGTATAATAAAAATAGCTAAATTATTAAACATAAAGGGTGTCCCGATAAAAGTGCACGGTTTAATTTAAAAATAAAACTCATATTTTTTGACCGAGTGGTAATATTTTTCTTGCACTGTAAAGTAGACTTGGCCGGATTAAGTAAATTATGAAAAATAACAGACCCAGCAACATATTGCAGGAATCATGTACATGTTTGTGAGCATTGTTTTCATGAATTGAAGATTTGCTGCCTTGTTTTCTCTTTGTTATCTGCTTCGTTTTTGTTTGTAGCGGGTTTCAACAAAAAAAAAACATCCACGTTTGGGTCTCTAAAACATGAATTATGACCTATTAATCATTGTGTCTCAAACATGTTATATTGAAAAGCAAACACTTTGTGTTTGAGCACAATTATAGTATATTTGCGGCAAGCTACAAACACGTTATATTTGCATCCAAACAACAAACAAATACAGATTTCTTTTTTAGCGTGAATTGAATAAAATATTTAGTGGTATATCCTTTTCAAACAAAAATTATACTTTTATTGGAACACCCTTTATTTTGCCTTTTTTTGCCGTAGGAATTTTTTTCAAATAATATTTATTAATTTAATTAGCAATTTTTTGATCTTTTGTATATTTTTAATAGAAATTTTTATTTTCATACGTAATTTCTTTTTCGGACATTGCTCTGAACCTCAGCGCACAACTCTCTCTCTCTCTCTCTGAGTTTCAAAAATATTTTCTGCTAAATTGTATTTGAATTTAATGTGTTATTGTACCGATTTTCATATTATCACTCTAATTAAATTGCCCGATGTTGTAAATTATTTAATGCAAATTTTCGTTTAAATTCGATCTAATATATCTTTCGTTACTGTCATTTATTGCTTACTTAAGTTTCGCTGCAATTGTGCATTTTTATCTCTGGCGAGTTTCAATTAAAATGCCATACAAATTTGGAGGGTTCTAAATTCTAAAGACGCAAATGATAAACATTGTTACTGGTTTCAAATTAATTTTAATGATTATCTGACTCAAATGTTTGAAACACAAAATAAACAAAAAAAGGAATTGACTGATTGCTGTTAATCAGTGACGGTTTTACAATTTGTAACGTAATTTTTTGAATGTGATAAAATTGAATATTAACAAATCGTTAAAATATGTACAAAAACTTAACGACACTAAATTCCTAATGAACTGTGTATTGAATTTCATTAACCTTTCTAATTTGAACTGTTCGCAAAATTTGAGTAACCGTGAGGCAGTGATGGTGATCTTTCTTTTTTGCCTTTGACAAAATTAAAAGGCTCTGGTCAATGAATCAGTTAATGATCGTAGCGCTAGGAATTCAATTTGTGAATCGATGACGATATTTATCAAAACAAAAACTTGTATTTTTGGCGGTTATTGCTTTTATTGTGAGAAGTCTGTGTTGGTTATGAGGCGGATTTTTAAAAATTTGCATGTTTTACAGTCTACATTTTGCGATAACGCAATCTGTCAACTACAGTTCTCTTATCTCACATCCTGCTATATTTTTTGTGTACACAAAGTTTATTTCATTTCCCAGAAACAGGAATTTTAAGAAATTTTAGACTTTATTGGTCATGACGTTATATTAAATTTTAATTTAAAAAAATCTACGCTTCACAACACGTCCAGTGATGCCTGATACTTATTCAAAAATATCTATACTTACGTCTGAATTTGGCCTCAAACTCCAGTACTTCATGCTTTTCTCCTCCACTGATCAAATCAAGTGAAAGTGTAAGGACAGCACTTTTGCAAATGTTTCAAGTGAAATTTCATCCAAATCGGATAAGCCGTTTAAAACATATGCATGATCGAACGATCGCGTACGTTTCGTATCGAACTCAGTATTTGGAAATCATGATAAAATGGAAACTTGAATCCAAACGTAGAAAATATTTGCATTGACCAACCCAAAACAGCTAGAAGATTTCATAAATTTTGGATTTTTACAAGTTATTGCGAGACGCGAGTCGTACGTCGTTAGTTGTGTTTAAACCCACGCACACGCGAGTTCTTTCGAAATTAAAATTTTAAATGCACGCGCTCTTGAGCAGCCGCGAAAACGAGCAGTGAAAAAACTCATGATTACTTTCTTTTTTGTAAAATTGATTCGCTTCTGCTCACGTGCGCCGAGCAATAACTAACTGCTCGCACGCGCCTTGAAACCCTTATACTAAAGATGTACTAGACATCTGCACGTCTAATAAAAAATAATTCAAGACCTTCACTGTTTTCAAAACATTTACTGTAGCGAAGTTGCGGCAACCAAATATTTCAGTATTCTGAAAAAAAACAGCACCATAGACTAATTCTTATACTAGACTTAACATTTCTTTCCGTAAATTTGTGACATTTGGCCTGGTGTGATATTTACGTTCGATTTTGAAAAGAATTGCTTTACTA